>WOVY01000286.1:1200000-1845096 GCA_013436015.1 Rhipicephalus annulatus | reverse complement strand
ATTATCGCCATTTAAACAAAATAACGAAGAAGGACGTCTACCCTTTACCACGCATAGACGATGCCCTGGATTGCCTTCACGGCGCAAAATATTTTTCCTCCATTGACCTTCGCTCTGGGTACTGGCAGATTGCCGTTGATGACATGGACCGTGAGAAGACGGCGTTTATCACTCCCGACGGCCTTTACGAGTTTAAAGTGATGCCATTCGGTTTATGCAATGCGCCCGCCACATTCGAACGTATGATGGACGCTCTGTTGCACGGCTTCAAGTGGTCCATCTGCCTGTGCTACCTGGACGACGTTATCGTTTTTTCGCCTTCTTTTGCAACGCACCTTGAAAGGCTATCGAAAATCTTATCTGTCTTTCGTAAGGCGGGCCTGCAACTCAATTCGGCAAAGTGCCACTTCGGCCGTCGTGAAATTTCTGTCCTCGGACATCTCGTTGATTCTGTAGGGGTTCGCCCTGATCAAGATAAAATACGCGCAGTAAGAGATTTCCCTGTACCAACCTGTACCAAAGACGTTCGCAGTTTCGTTGGCCTCTGTTCTTACTTCCGCCGCTTTGTTAAAAACTTCGCCGACGTAGCACGCCCTCTCACTCAACTTCTCAAAAAAGACGCTGGCTTCATCTGGGGCCCTGAGCAAGCAGATGCGTTTCAAAATCTAGTGTGTCTGCTTACGTCTCCGCCTATCCTCGCCCACTTTGATATCTCATCTCCAACAGAAGTTCGTACAGACGCAAGTGGCTATGGCATCGGTGCAGTCCTCGCCCAGAAACAACAAGGACGAGACCGTGTTGTTGCTTATGCCAGCCGCCTTCTTTCGCCTGCTGAAAGAAATATTCAATAACTGAACGGGAATGTTTGGCACTTGTTTGGGCAGTCGGTAAATTTCGTCCCTATTTGTACGGCCGGCCATTCACAGTAATCACAGATCACCACGCCTTGTGCTGGCTTTCGTCCCTTAAAGACCCTTCAGGCCGTCTTGGCCGTTGGGCGCTGCGCCTTCAAGAATTTGATTACTCAGTCCTGTATAAAACCGGCCGCCTGCATCAAGATGCGGACTGCTTGTCCCGGTATCCTGTCGACCCTCCAGACGGCGACTCCTCTAAAACCACCCTTCCTGTCGACGTTTTCTCTCTATCCGCGTTTCATGACATTGGAATCGAGCAGCGACGAGATACTTTCTTGGACGGTATTATCCGAAGGCTCACATCGGTGAGGCCCGACCCTTCCCTTCGAATGTTTGAAATACATGATGGTGTATTGTACCGTTGCAATATGCGTCCTGACGGCCCCGAAAGACTACTCGTCGTTCCCATTCAATTGCGTCACACTGTTCTCGCCCAGCTTCATGATGCACCTACAGCGGGTCACCTCGGCGTGTCACGGACCTACGACAGAGTTCGCCGGCGCTTCTTCTGGCCTGGCATGTACCGCGACGTCTGCCGTTATATTGCAGCCTGCGACCCTTGTCAACGACGGAAAAAACCAAATGTCCCTCCGGCCGGACGTCTTCAGCCACTGCACATCCCACGAGACCCATTCTACCGTGTTGGCGTGGACCTGCTTGGCCCTTTTCCAACGTCAGCTGCGGGTAATCGGTGGATTGCAGTAGCAACCGATTATGCTACCCGATACGCGATCACACGGGCCCTTCCAACCAGCTGTGCAACTGACGTGGCCGATTTCCTTTTGGAGGACGTCATCTTACATCATGGCGCCCCTCGACAACTCCTTACCGACCGAGGCAGCTACTTCCTTTCCAAAGTGGTTGATGACCTCCTCCGCTCCTGCGCCACTAAACACAAGCTCTCGACTGCTTACCATCCACAAACAAATGGTCTAACGGAGCGCCTCAATCGCACTCTCACCGACATGCTCTCCATGTATGTCTCCACCGATCACCGCGACTGGGACACTACGTTACCGTTTGTAACATTCGCGTACAATTCTTCCAGACACGACACCGCTGGGTTCTCTCCTTTTTTTCTGTTGTTCGGCCGTGACCCTGCGCTACCTTTCGACACCCTCCTGCCGGCCGGACTAAATGACAAGTCTCAGTACGCTCGTGATGCAATAATGAAGGCCCAAGCGGCACGCCAAGTTGCTCGACGACGCTTACTGGACTCCCAGGACAATCAGAAGAGCGTATACGACGCCCGCCATCGTGACGTCCACTTCACACCCGGAGATCTCGTTCTGTTATGGTTCCCCTCACGCCGCGTTGGACTTTCGGAGAAGTTACTCCCACGCTATTCAGGTCCCTACCGTATCCTACGCCAAGTAACTGACGTCACATACGAAATCACCCCTACGGACCCCGCCATCATTCACCCTCACACTGACGTAGTGCATGTTACGCGACTCAAACCGTATTACTCCAGTGCCTCCTGATTCGCACCGGGTCGGTGCTCCAGCCGCCGGGGAAATCATGTAACGGTAGGATGAGAACGACGAAGAAGACAAAGAGGAGGACGATGTTGTCAGATCTGTGAGCCAACTGGGCGCCATCTTGTCCACCACCGAGTTTATTCCTCGTTTTATAAAGTAAAGTTATTTCCCCGTAACAATATGAATGCGAAGCAGAAGGCGCGACTCTCTCTCCGGCTCGGAAAGCACGTGGGCTGCGCAGCGCGTGTGTCGTGACGATCCGAAACTAATGGAACTGGGCTCATCATTCAGAGCCAGCGGGACACCTTCAGCAAAATCGCTTCGTCCGAATAATAACAAAGAGTAACAGCTCGCTGACAACGAAGCAACTACGAGAGAACGCGCGCTAGATGCACTGACAACGGCGAGTGCTTCACGTCAATAATTCAGCAACTGTACAGACAACACGATTGGTCGTGCGCCTTCTACGGTTGCATTCCGCCACGCGACTGACATAGCGTCCTGCCACTGTGTCCGTGTTCCGCGTGAAACTCACCTGCGTCAGCATTCTGCGACCGTGGTGACTTTGAGCACGGTGCTAGTGACAGTTGAACGTGGTTGATGTTACGTTGAGATTGCATGCAATGCTGGTGGAGAGTGTACCAAGCGGAACAGAAAAGGTGTTTTAATACGCACATGCAAGTTGTTACTGTACACACACAACACGAAACTACGTATGTGCACATGGTCCTCATGGCGTCTTGCTGGGCTCAACAGCGTCGTCCGTTGTCACAAACAGGAGCACTGCTCAACCGTCACTGACCTGCAAGACGTTCGTCGTCATTCAGCTTCGTCATGGTGCCCAACGCCATTTCGCTGAACACTAGCTGCTTCATCCGCGTCATCCGCCACACGACACATGGATATGCACTTGTTCTACGCACTGTTGAAACCCCGTGATGGACAGAGATTTGTAAACGTTGCTAAGAGTAATGTAACAGCCAGACGAACACTGCGTAACTATAACGCGGCGCAGAGCACAGATATTGTCCGCCACGGCTCAGCACGAGACCTGGGGAGGCACACATTCCGCCGCCAGCCGCGGCCGCTCACTGCTAGACCAGCTTCACTGCGCAACACGTAACCATAGCAACGCCGCCATTGTGCCTAGTGAATATGGCGGCCATGATGTCATTTCCGCCACATTTTTTTACGCCCTGCGCCGGCTGGGCATGCCCTCTCCTTACCTTTTTCCTTCCTCCGTGCGCGCAACACACGGAGGAAGAAAAGGTAAGGAGCGGCCCTGACGTCACTCGTTGTGAAGCCGCGATGAAGCCGGAAGTCGGCCATATTGAGTAGGCAAATTCTCCTCTCTTGTTTACATATGAATGCGAAGCAGAAGGCGCGGACTCCCTCTCCGGCTCGGAAAGCACGTGGGCTGCGCAGCGCGTGTGTCGTGACGATCCGAAACTAATGGAACTGGGCTCATCACTCTGAGCCAGCTGGACACCTTCAGCGAAATCGCTTCGTCCGAGTAATAACAGGGAGTAACAGCTCGTCGACAAAGAAGCAACTACGAGAGAACGCGCGCTAGATGTACTGACAACGGCGAGTGCTTTCACGTCATTAATTCAGCAACTGTACAGACAACAAGATCGGTCGTGCTCCTTCTACGGTTGGATTCCGCCACGCGGCCGACGCAGCGTCCCGCCACTGTGTCCGTGTTCCGCGTGAAAATCACCGGCGCCAGCATTCTGCGACCGTGGTGACTTTGTGCACGGTGCTAGTGACAGTTGAACGTGGTTGCTGTTACGTTGAGATTACATGCAATGCTGGTGGAGAGTGTACCAAGCGGAACAGAAAAGGTGTTTTAATACGCACATGCAAGTTGTTACTGTACACACACAACACGAAACTACGTATGTGCACATGGTCCTCATGGCGTCTTGCTGGGCTCAACAGCGTCGTCCGTTGTCACAAGCAGGAGCACTGCTCAACCGTCACTGACCTGCAAGGCGGTCGTCGTCATTCAGCTTCATCGTGGTGCCCAACGCAATTTCGCTGAGCACTAGCTGCTTCATATCCGCGTCATCAGCCGCACGACACATGGATATGCACTTGTTCTACGCACTTTTGAAACGCCGTGATGGACAAAGGGATTTGTAAACGTTGCTAAGAGTAATGTAACAGCCAGAAGAACAGTGCATAAACAATAACGCGGCGCAGAGCACAGATATTGTCCGCCACGGCTAAGCACGAGACCTGGGGAGGCTCACATTCCGCCGCCAGCCACGGCCGCTCACTGAACTGAACGCTCACAAGTGCCCTTACACCATCGTCATGTGGGATATTTCCCACATGACGATGGTGTAAGGGCACTTGTTGAATCGTATGGCACACACAACCCTGTCGCTTATCCAAGCAAAAAAGTAATTGAAATCTTCACAAGACTTGTACTCGATTTGAACAGCTTTGAATTTAACAACCAGTACTATCTTCAAATCAGCGGTACGGCAATGGGTACAAGAATGGCTCCAAACTACGCTAACATATTCATGCACCACATAGAGTCCAATTTTCTTTCATCTTGTAATATCAAACCATTACTCTATAAACGGTACCTAGATGATATATTCACAATTTGGACACATTCGGAAAACGAGCTCCTCAAATTCATACAGTCATTCAACCAGGTACACCCCAGCATTTATTTTACACACACCTACTCTAACACTGAAATAAACTTTCTTGATGTACTCATTCGAGTTGACGATGGTGCGTTGGAAACTAACGTATACAGAAAACCTACGGACAGGCAACAATACCTGCACTTCAAAAGCTGCCACCCGCGACATTGCAAGACCAGCATTCCCTATTCCCAAGCACACAGATTCCGACGAATCTGCTCCCCCACCGAGGACTTCCACAAAAACAGCACACATATGTGCGAAGTACTCCTTAATCAAGAATACCCGCCAGCTATCATCGATGACGCCATCAAAAAAGCTGAAAATCTGGACCGCCAGATTCTTCTCAACCACCAGAAAACGCCGACCAACACCGCAACAAAAACTTGCTATTAACTTTCACGAGCAACCCACCGAACATAAACAAGGTCCTAAGAAAACACTTTAACATATTGGAACAGAGCGTGCGACTATCCAAAATTTTCACTTCTCCTCCATGTGTTGTATACAGACGGCCGAAAAATATAAAGGATCATTTAATAAATTCAAAGATAGGTGTGAAACCTCAAATTGGGTGTCACCCTTGCGGAAAAAGCAGATGTAAGGTATGCAAACACATGCAGACAACGACAGTGGCGAAAAGCACCCACTCGGATTTTAAGCACAGGATAAGAGGTGCACTAGACTGTGACTCAGACAACGTCATATACCTCCTGGAATGTGGGGTATGTAACAAGCAATACGTGGGCCAGACAGACACTCCGTTTAGAATTAGATTCAACAATTATCGGGCACATGTACAATCTCTGCCAGGCCTTCCACTTTCAAAACACTGCACATTAAAAAACCACAGCTTTGATGACATCAGGGTTACACTACTAGAAAACAACTTTCGAACAATCAGAGAACGGGAACAACGGGAATCTTATTTTATCTACAAATTTAACACGATAAAATACGGTATAAATGAACACCCAGGCACTCTGTCTGCGTTACGACAGCTAAAAGACGCAAACGCTTCTCTCTAATCAGTCCGGTTTCATTACGACAATAATATTACCCGCTAACAAAGCTTTTGGCCTATGCATCTGACAACATAGAAATGATTTGCCTCATCAAGCACAGCCGGAACGCACAGATAAGTGGTCCCGGATATCGTACGGTCCCCCCCCCCCCTTTTTTTTTCTTTAAGTTTCAACGCACATTCTGTTCCTTCACTGACAAGGAGCTGACAGCTAGGTGGTTTCGTTAACTTTTTCATACATGCGCGCATGTCTTCCCAGCGAGCCGCAACTGTGTGGTGACTGTCCCGGATGTCGTACAGTCTCTCCCCCCCCCCTGTTCTTTTTTTTCCTTCTTTAATTTTTAACGCACATTCTGTTCCTTCACTGACAAGGAGCCAATGCATATAATGAATATCGATGGCGGTGCCTCAATCACCGGCTTTTTCGTTCCTCCCGACGCCACCAGCACGCACTCAAAGCGCTTAAGCCCTCCCCATTAACTTGTCATACACTTCAAAGAGGAACGAGCCGCCAGCGGACTACACGGAAAGGTGAAATACAAGAACGGCGGCTCCCTGCCCACTTGGGGAAGAGTGGGTGCGGGGGAGGTATTGTTGACAATGATGACATTGCTCATCTACCTCTGCCCTACTCTGTTGAAATGCGGCCCCTTTCTAATTACGCCGTGTCGGTCTTGCTTCTTCTCTTAGATTTTCTATATTTTATTTAATGTTTGTCCTCCCGTTTCGCTGTTCCCTTTTTTTTTCTCTCTCTCTCTCTTTTGACCCCTTCCCTCCTGTCTCGACAGGCTATAAGACACGGAACATCTGTAAATAGGAATCTTCGATTTGGCTTGCACTAGTTCAGAAAAGTGCCGCAGCGGTGCCAAGCGGTGCAGTGAGCGTGCAGCGCCGGTCGAGCAAGTGCAGGTGCAGCCTCAACACGCCTCGGCACTAGCCGACACTAGCGCGCGACGGCTACAGCCAAAACGAAGGCGTGAGTTGACGTGAGTGCAGGCCGGAGAACACCTTGTAGTGTAAGCCTAAAATAGCCGCCTCCGCCGCCTTGTCCGATCAATACACGGCCGTGATGGCACTTCTTGTGACTGCGATGGAATTGCTGGACTCGAGCAGCGACGACGATTCCGTCAGCGGTGCCGTTTGCAGTGACTGCGACGATGAGTACGACGATGCGTGCATCTTGGTCGCGTGCGCGTTGGTGCGCGACGATGCCAACCGTGTACCCGGGTACGAAAGCATTATCGGCAGGTACCATGAGTATGAATTCAAGCGCCTCTTCAGGCTGTCCAGGGAGACTTTTGATAGTTTCAGTGCCAAGTTCAAGACTTCAGCCTTCTACCCAAGGGCAGTGCAAGGCCGCCAACAAATCAGTGCCGAAAAAACATGCCTCATAGCGCTTGTGTACCTAGGCTCACAAATATCTATGTACGCCATAGGCGACAAATTCGATGTTACCGAGTCGTCTGTTCATGTTTGTGTGACACGGGTCGTTCACTTCTTACACGCTATTAGCGATGAGATAATTTGCTGGCCTAGTAGCGCGGAAGTGACCCGCATAAAGAACGGCTTCCTCGCCAAAAGTAAAGGCAAGGGCCCAAGAAACACCATCGGCTGTATCGATGGATCACACATCGGGATACTCACTCCAAGCGAATCTACGCAGTCTTACTTCAACCGGAAAAAGTGGCCTTCGATAATCCTGCAAGGAATCTGCGACGACAGGAACAAGTTGCTGAACGTGTTTATTGGGTTTCCAGGTTCGGTTCACGACGCCCGTGTCCTGAGGGAGAGCCCCTTCTTTGCACGCGCAATTCAGGAATGTGAAGACAATTATATACTGGGTGACAGTGCATATCCACTGATGCCATGGCTCATGACCCCATTCAAGGACAATGGAAGTTCTTTTCCTACGTGGAAAAAGAGCTTCAATAAACGACACAGTCAACAACGAGTGCTTATTGAGAACACCTTCGGCCTGCTTAAACAGCGTTTTAGGAGGCTCTACCTTGTTGATGCAAAAAGTGTGCAACAGTGCTGCTATATAGTTATGGCTGCGTGTGTGCTACACAACATGTGCAACGATGAAAGGGACTTCCTTGAGGAACTTGCAACGCTTCCCCAAGAAGAAGATGTGGGCAATGATGAAAGTGAAGGAGATTTTGATTGCAGTCTGCCAGGCTACAGTCAGTCTCTGCGAGAGTTCATTGCAAAGGAACAGTGCTAGAAGTTCATCTTTGCTTCGCGATTTATTCAGTGTGCAAATGTTTTGCGAAGTGGGGTGCCGCGTCTAGAAGCAATGTTTTTTTTTAACAAATTAGATGGAGTAGACACTGCTAGTGTTATAAAAGTTTATTGCCCATATTATAACCCGTCCTTATTTGAGAGTACGTCGATCAACCGATCGAATCGCTGCATGCGCTCATCATGCCGCTTTGCCTTTGCCTCTTCCCATTTTTTTCTTTCCTCCAGTTGTTTCACTGCTGCCTCCTCTTGCTTAGCTCTCGAAGCTTGCATTTTTTCTAATGCCTCCAAGAGCGGCGTGACTTGGGACCTACTCTGGCGCTTCCTTTTTGGCGTTGTGCTGCTCCGAACTTTGGATGCTGTGTTGCACTCGACTGGGACTGCTGCATCTTGAGGTGCTTCAGTGATGCTGGTGCTGTTGAAAGTAATTGTACAGGTGCCATGTCATTTCCAGGCTACAGCACAAATTAAGTAATTTTTACTTACTCTGGACTTGCACTAGGCAGGATTGTTTTTCCAGGCTCCAAGAGCAGCCTTGGATTTACACTATGTTCTTTTTCCAAGACTTCTGCCAGCTCTCTGTAATAGACACTATGAGAATCACTGAAGATATGAAGACACAATCGTAACTTACTCTTCATATTCACAGTTCACACGGTGGTGACCTGAAGAATTGTTGTCTTTTTTTGACTTTTTATATGCTCTGTCCAGCGACTTCCATTTGTTTTCCACTTGTGTGGCAGTCACGTTGCACAAGAACTCCGTATTGATGGCCTCAGCCAACTTCTTCCACAGAAGCCTTCTTGTGCTAAACAAAAAAGCAAAGCACAGTTAGTAGGAAAGAAGGAAGCGACGTAACGTGACCCAAGTCTTGCAGTAGCACATGAACCTTTCCTTAGTACTTCATATGTGTAGCTTTCAGGGATAATTGCTAGGGATGTTCGATTATTCGAAAATTTTGGATAATGAATCAAACAGCACTGTATTCGGTTCCTAAGTCGAATCGAATTGCACATATTCTAAGTAACAAATATTCTTTTAATAATCGGCACTGGCGGGAGAACCCCAAAACAACGAAACAGCTACAAGTCATTCTTTCAATCCCTAATGTGACCTGTACGCAGCCCAAGCTTTTGCAAGACTACCTACACTATATTGATTGTCGAATGAATGCGCTTCTGAAAGCTCCATTCTTGCTCAATTTTTACTGCACTTTAGCTGTATCGCATTTATCAGCTCCTGTCTTCGTCTTGTAATAACCAAAGGTGGGAACTACGAGTGCTTGCAGCTTCACGACTAGCAACAGATACAAGTTTTGCGTTTGCGTAAATTGTTCTTGCAGATGTAAATTTCAACGCCCATTGTTATCCGCTTTTAGTGCGCAGGCCATGTTGTGATGACGGGTTGATCTGCTCCGTTACATATTTAGTTGTATCTGCAATGTTTGGTTGTAAATTGTTTTGTTTTTGTGTCCCAATTTTATTTAAAGTGAGGTGACAAAGTCTCACGTTGATAACGCTAGTCAATGCCGTAGTTGAACCTACAATTACAAAATGTTACGAATATTCTAGTTCCTGCTGCATACGAGATTACCTTAGTTTTCGTAATTGTGGTATTTTGAGTAGATTCAAACTGACTGTAATGGCCTTTGTCGAAAGTTTGTGACTATTTGTTTCAAATAAAATGTTCTGTTCTAAGGCTGTTTTGAAAATGGTCTACTTACTATTCAAACAGTATTCAATTACTATTTGTATTCTATTTGGTGCCATTACTATTTGACTCTTACTTGATTAGGTTCCGAAATTCACTATTCACACACTTCTGATAACTGCGAACGTTCTTTTTGTGCGGGAAGCATTATGTTGGAGAAGTTGAACATTGTGTAAATCACTCTTTTGGATCATAAAGCTTCACTAAGGAGACAGCCATATTCTAACCTGTCTTTGCATTGTAAAACATGCAGCTGCGCAACCTTGTTTGCTGACACGACGGCGCAGTCTAGGTTCAAAGATAGGGTAGCACGTGTCAAGAAGCATATCTCTTTTAACAATGAGCTGCACCATCTTGAAAAGTGGCAGTGCGAGAGAAATGCGGACAGACAGTGAAGACACAAGGACTGCAGGGCGAGACTTGCTAGAGATGTGCCTCAGAATAACAACATGCAATTCCCTCTAGTGCAAATTCTCAAGGCAGCACTACACTTGCAACATGGCTTGAGCTTGGAGGTGCTGCACCTTATCTTGTTGGTGCTTGCCTAGAGTGAAACGGAATAATAAAAAGCTGCAAATAATTTTGGACATAGGATGACATACCGAAGTGCCCTGGTTTTTCCCACCAAGTCCTTCATTTCCGAGTATTTGGCGATGAAGAACCTTGTTTTTCGGGCGCTCCAAAGCTCTTCCACATCTTCAGCCGACGCGGCTGCTGCTGGAAATGCGGCTAAAGCCCCATCGCTGTCAACGTCGCCGTCGCAGGCAGGAGAAGGCGTCGGCGGTTGTGCCGGAGGGGGGGTCATTTTCACGATTCCCTGCCATGAACCGCAACGTAACGCGCTTGCCGTCTGCAAGGGCGAAAACCAAGATTAAAAATACCGACATAGCATAAGCAATGCTACGAGGCTGTTTGCTGACCGACTACGACTCCTGGCCGCTAACCACGTTTTTTGGCAATGCATGCAGCCTGACTTACCTGATGCCTCATAGACGTAACCGTTGGCGTCCGTCATAAATGACCCGTCGGGATTGTGAAGTGCCTTAACTTCCTTTTGAACGCCCTGAACAACTATTTGCAACGTCGTCTGCTCTGGCCTTGGGGGGACGCCCGCCATGCTGCACTACTCTGCACCTGCTTTGGAGTGCGTGCACGCCGGTACAGAACTCGTCAGGAACTAGGCTTACACCTAGACAAAACGAGGGAGCCAGTGCAGAGGGTGCGACAGAGGGCGCGCGCTGCTCCGGCAAAACGAGGACGAAGGTGCTGCACCCTTTGAACTGGTTCAGCCGGTGCAGCCAAAACGAAGAGACCTAGTATTATGCCTTGAAAAAGACGGGGTTCCCGTCGAAACGTCGGCACAATAAACAGTTATGTGAAAGCGCATCTACTTTCATATTTATAACCTTGCGGCAACCGAAGTTATTCTTCTGCATATATATATATATATATATAATATATATATATATATATATATATATATATATATATTATATATATATCTATATATATATATATATATATATATATATATATATATATATATATATATATGTGTGTGTGTGTGTGTGTGTGTGTGTGTGTGTATATAAACCAAGGGAGCTTTTTTGTTTGTCTCTGAAAGTGCAATATGGGAATATATTAATGCCTATATGGCACTAAAGGCCTCCTCATGAGAGAAAAGCATTCGCAGAGCATGCTTGAGGTGTTTACCCATGGTAGCAGCATTCACCAACATGAACAAAAGAAGACAAACCATCAGAAGAGATAAAACAATATGGAACAAGCTTACACAGAAGTTAAAATAAAATTTTCAAATGAAAAGTGCATGTAAAAAATTTAGACTTCACAGAAGTTCAACTTCTGACTTCTAGCATAGATGAAATTTTCTGACAGGTACTCACAAGGCGCAACATTATTGTCAACCCCAATAAATAAAACTAACTTGTCCACCGAGCCAAATTTAACAAACTCTTTCCTGGAGTTTTATGTCCCGAAACAATAATAAGATGAGAGATGCTGTAGAGGAGAGCTCTATAAATTTCGCACATCTGATGTTTTTTAACAAGCACTGACACTGCACAGAACACAAGCCTCTAGCACTCAGCCTTCATCAAAGTAAAACCACGTGCTTGAGATCGAACCCGCAACCTTTGAGTCGGCAGCCAAGCATTGTAACCGCTAATCCACCGTGGCAGACATGAAGCCTTTTTTGAGATAAATGCATAAAAAGCTGCACTATTGCTTTACAGTTGCACCACTGCTTCAAAGGATCTCGGTTAAAGTTGCCATTGCATTAAAGGATCTAGGCAGTCTATTCATGGCCCAAGCTTCATTTTTATGAGGCATGCACCTATACTTGCAACAACAGACTTGGCAGTGGGTAGTACTCTTAAATACCAGAGTGGTCTAGCAGCAGGGATGGCTGCTTTTGATAATTTGTTGCTGATGTGCTAGGCACATGGCAGTGATCGCCTTCTCTCAACTTTCCTGCTTGGTTTGCTCCAGTGTTGCGGAATGGGTGTCTCTATTCCATTTCAATTCCATTCCTTTTAATTCTTTGGAATGAAAAAAATTCGCCAATTCCCACTCCAGGAATGGCAGGACCGTTCAATTCGATTCCTTCAATTCCTCAATGTAGAAAATAAATCTTCATAGTTTTAATGAGTTAAAATGAATGAGACCATAAATATTGTGACGATGGAACGCGTTTATTTACAATATGGGTAATGCAGAGGTGTAGCTCAGCCAAGGATCCACAGCGTCGCTCGCGAGCCAGTCCAGTCTCTTCCTCCTCTTCGTCGAATCTTCGCTAGCGCGTTTCACTTCCCGGTTCGCAGACGATGCCCTCTGGGCGAGTCACTCAGATGGTTGATGATGGCACGGTTTAAGGCGCGCAACGTGTGTCAGTTGTGTTTTGCTAGAGCGGCGACCATTGCTTGTGACGCTCGAGATTACGTACGTGACGTCGCTGAGGCGGTCAAGAATGACGAATGGACCGGAATAGTGAGCCAAGAACTTTTGGCACAAACCACGTTTGCGGACTGGTGTCCATAACCACACAAGATCGCCCTTGCTATAAGATACGGAGCGATGGCAGGCGTCGTAACGTTTCTTAGAACGCTGCTGGGATGCCAAGGTTCGGAGGCGTGCGATGCGACGGGCTTCTTCTGCGCGGCAGAGCGTCTCGGCTGTCGAGGTTTCCACGTCTAGTGTAAAAGGTAGTATAGTGTCGAGACAAAATCGTGGGGAGCGAGCGTACAGCAGGTAAAATGGAGAGTAACCTGTAGTCTCATGCTTCGCGGTATTGTACGCGTACGTGATGTAAGGTAGCACTTCGTCCCAGTTTTTGTGCTTAGAGTCGACATAAATAGACAGCATGTTCGTGAGAGTCCGGTTCGTGCGCTCTACGAGACCATTGGTCTGCGGGTGATATGGTGTGGCATGGCGGAAATTGCAGGCAGACAGACGCAGGATCTCTTCAACGACGTCGGCAACGAACTGACGTCCGTGGTCGCTAATGACAACGCGTGGAGGACCATGGCGGAGAATTACACAACGAAGCATAAACTGCGACACGTGCATGGCCGTTGCAGCAGGTATTGCAGCAGTTTCTGCGTAGCGCGTTAGGTGGTCAACACAGACGACGACCCATCGATTGTTACTGCTCGATCGTGGAAATGGACCGAGCAGATCGACACCAACAGTCTCGAAGGGAGAGTTAGGAGGTGGAACAGGATGGAGAAGTCCTGGCGGCGTAGCCGTGGGACGTTTGTGTCGTTGGCATTGTTCGCATCCAGCAACGTATTTTTCCGTGTCGTGTCGCATCTTGGGCCAATAGAACCTTTGCTGGATTCGTTGAAGCGTTCTGGCGAAGCCCATGTGGCCGCAGGTTGCGTCGTCGTGTAAGGACCGAAAGACGTGAGCCCGTAAAGTGCGTGGAACAACTAGAAGCAGACGGGCGCCTTGTCCGGAATAATTCTTCTTGTAAAGGACGCCGTCATGAACCACAAAAGAGCTTGGGTTTGCGTGTTCATTTGCGGAGGCGAATAGAGAATCTAAGGAGCGGTCCTCTTGTTGGGCTGTCCGGAAAGTCGCGAGATCAGGGAACTCAGAGGCAATAGCGCCGATATACTGGTCGAAGTTGTCAGCGTCGCACTCCGTCATCGGTAGAGGAAGGCGCGATAGGCAGTCGGCGTCTGCGTGCCGGTTACCGCTCTTGTAGCGTACTGTGAAGTCGAACTCCTGTAAGCGCAAAGCCCATCGCGCCAGTCGTCCAGATGGGTCTCGGAGGCCTACCAACCAGCATAGAGAATGATGGTCGGTGATTACCGAGAAGCGACGACCGTAGATGTATGGGCGAAACTTGTGCACGGCGAAAACAACTGCGAGGCACTCCTGTTCTGTGACTGTGTAATTTCGTTCTGCCTTGCTCAACGAACGACTCGCGTAAGCGACCACGTGTTCAGCATTGTCATGGCGCTGAACGAGCACTGCACCAAGGCCGATTCCACTGGCATCTGTGTGAATTTCCGTTTCAGCAGAAGGATCGAAATGGCGTAGTACCGGTCCTGAAGTCAGTATGAACCGAAGCTGCTTAAAGGCTGCTTCGCAATCCGGTGTCCAGTGGAAAGGGACATCCTTTTGCAGCAAGTCGGTCAGTGGTTGTGCTTTATCAGCGAAATTCGGAACAAATCGACGAAAGTAAGAACACAGGCCCAGGAAGCTACGCAACTCCCTGGGGGACTGCGGCTGCTTGAAGTTGCTGACAGCGGCGACTTTCTGCGGGTCCGGTCTCACGCCATTTTTATCCACCAGGTGTCCCAGAACCAAGGTTTCACGTTCTCCAAAGCGACATTTTTTTTAGTTCAGTGTAAGCGCAGCTTCCTCGAGACAGGTTAGAACGAGGTCAAGGCGATGATTATGTTCTTCAAATGTTCGGCCAAAAATCACGACATCGTCCAGGTAACACAGGCAAATTTCCCATTTGAGGCCCCGTAAAACGGTGTCCATATATCTTTCAAATGTGGCGGGGGCATTACACAAGCCGAATGGCATAACATTAAACTCAAACAGACCGTCGGGTGTAACAAAGGCCGTCTTTTCTTTGTCAGCCGGATCCATGGGGATCTGCCAATACCCGGATCGCAAGTCCACCGATGAAAAATAGGACGCTGAATGCAGGCAGTCGATGACATCATCGATGCGAGGAAGCGGGTACACGTCCTTCTTAGTTATAGAGTTGAGACGTCGGTAGTCAACGCAGAACCTCCAGGACCCATTTTTTTTCTTGACCAAGATAACAGGCGCGGCCCAGGGACTTGACGATTCTTGAATTACGCCAGAGGTTAGCATCTCGCTGACTTGCTCTGAAATCACCTTGCGCTCTGACGCGGAAACTCGATAAGGTTTCTGTCTGAGGGGGTGCGCAGATCCGGTGTCGATCTTGTGACGAGTGCGTGTGCTGGGCGTCTGAGGTCTATGCGACTTCCGTGCAAAATCAAATACTTTAGCGTGCCTGGCCAGCAGTGTAACCAACACTTTGCGCTTATGCGAGGGAATAGACTTGCTAACCATCTTATAAAATTCGTATTCCGTGCCGGATACATCAGCATAGTTCGAATTTGCCGCATTGCTGAGAGCTCCTATGCAGATACTGCACTGCCCTTCAAACATGGCAAGGCGCATTCCCTCTGGTATTACAACAGACTCGGATGAGCAGTTAACTACCCATAATTTAGTTTTTCCCTCGGTGAGAGACACAACGCAGCGCGGCAGAAAGATGTTTTTCTTCATGCAAGGCAAAGGCAACGGCTCAATCACAATATCAGGAGAACTGAAACTCGAGTCGGCATTCGAAGCAGCAACGGGCACGCTGGCAGTAGACCATGCTGGTAGAATAGTGTCTTTAACTACAACGAGTTTGTCGTCTCCGCTACGCTGAGGCTGCTGGGCGAGGGCGGACAACAGAACCTCGCCTGCCCCGCAGTCGACAGTCGCACGGCACTCTTGCAAGAAGTCAATTCCAAGGATAACGTCATGCGTGGAATGAGCGAGCACTGCGAATTCTGCCTTGTACGCTTTGCCAGCAACACGAACAGACACAGTGCACACACCTACTGGACACAAAGCCGTGCCGCTGACTGCTCGAAAAGTAGAAGATTTATCCCAATAAAACATAACCTTGCGGCCAAGTCTCTCCTTGAAAACTAAACTCATTACAGAAACTGTTGCACCGGTGTCTACCAGAGCCATCGTGGGAACATCGTCAATGAATACATGAACCTTGTTGTGAAGCATGTGAACTAATGGAGGCATACTTGTGTGCAAAGCGGTACGTCCAGCGACCTCGCCTCCATCGGCCGCGCCGGCTAGTTTCCCGGTGGCGGAGAGGAAAGCCGCGGCCGGGGACGGGGAGATGGGGACCGTCGCTGGCGCGTGGTAGGTGGCGTCAAGCTCCTCACAGAGGCAGGCGAGTCACTGCGGATGTTCGGCCGGTGCCCGTGCTTCTGGGCAGTTGAATCCGAAGGCCAGTAGGCGTAATCGGGCTGTTGACTTCGCCGTGCAAGCATCGCTGGTCGGTCAAAAAACGTCGTGCGTGGGCGACGTCGCGATGGGCAAAACCGGGCGATATGTCCGCGAACACCGCACTGGTAGCACACGGGGCGTTCCCGAGGCACATTGAATGCTGCGGTGTGGAGACGATGCTCAGGGAACTGTTGCCACTCGGACACAAACGGAGGCGGTTGGCTGTCGTAGCTATAACTGCTGCGGGGCGCATAAGACGACTCGACGTAAGTAGCCTGTGGTGGCGGAGCCCTCAGCCGTGGACTGCGGGTGGAGTAACTGCGCTCGTCGAAACTCGCAGCATTGATGCTTGGGGATAGAGTATCACACTGCGGGTCTCCAGCTTGCATGGGAACAGAGACATGGCGACGCAGTTCCTCCCGTACAATCTGACGAATGGTGGAGGAAAGGTCGGCAGGTAGAGAATTCTGGCAGACATCGACGGTGGCAACAGTCGTGACGTTGGCCAGACGTCCGAACTTCGATGTGATGCGACGAGTTTTAAGAGCCTCGAAGGTTCGGCAGTGGTTAATCACGTCGGCCACGCATTCCAGGCTCTCCTTGCCAATGAGGAAGTGGTAGACGTCATCGGCGATGCCCTTGAGTATATGGCCCACTTTGTCTTCTTCCGTCATGTGGGCATCCACCGACTTGCACAACTTCAGAATCTCTTCAATGTAGGTTCTGCATGTCTCACCGGTGACTTGAGCCCTCTGCGACAACGTCTGCTCGGCACGTTTCTTCTTCGTTGCTGGGTCTCCAAAGCATTTCTTAATTTCCTCCACAAACTGGTCCCAGGTTGTCAATGTGTCTTCATGGTTCTCAAACCATACCAGCGCCGTGAAATCGAGGAAGAGCCCCACGTGAGACAGCTTGCTAGCCGCATTCCAACCGTTCGAACGGCTCACCCGCTGATAGTGGCTTAGCCATTCGTCCACGTCATCGCCGGGTTTCCCTGTGAAGGTTCGCGGCTCCCTGTAGTGGTAGGGCGACGTCCTTGCGGCTGGTTGCTGGTTGTCTCCGTCCGAGCTCATTTCTTGAGGTAATGGTGCCAAGCCCGCTAGTCGACGGCTGCGGCGAAGCTCGTGTAGCGGTTCCGTCGTTAGGGGACGGTGCCTCTCCGGTATCACTTGGTAGTAGCTAGCTTACCCAGCACCTTCCACCACAATTGTGACGATGGAACGCGTTTATTTACAATATGGGTAATGCAGAGGTGTAGCTCAGCCAAGGATCCACAGCGTCGCTCGCGAGCCAGTCCAGTCTCTTCCTCCTCTTCGTCGAATCTTCGCTAGCGCGTTTCAATATAGTGCCATGGGATGCATTAATAACTGCAAACGTACGTTAAACACGTTACCAAGGTCCAGGGTTAGTAGTTTGTTGGCATATCTTGTGCAGTAAAACCACCCTACTAATTCTTGTAGGAGCAGTTCTCCAGCTGCAAATAGTATTTGCACAGTCAGCATGTTTGAACAAATGGTGATATTTTATTTGCTTAAGCTTAAATTTGTTAATGCCAAACTGATGACATAGCATATTGACAAAAGTAGTGTTCAAGAAGACCAAGAAGTTTTGCCCCACGTCCCGAATGGTTGATAGAATGAAAAAAAAAATAAAAAAATTGGTTAGTAAGGAACAGAATGCTCTAGATCTGCTGGTATTAGAAGAACAGTGCACCACCGTTCGGGCACCTTGTGCATTTGCATACAAAACGGAACACAAAGCTGCACTGCTAGTTAGGACCCATGCTTGTCAAGCGCACCTCGCAAGCATGGATGGGTGAAGAGAACCTTGTTTGCTTGTGCGCAGGTATGCAACTTCTTGTCCCAAAGGTTATATACATTTGTGAGGTACTGAGCTGCTTGTGAGATAAATGTCAGGGCGTGCATAGAGTATTCGCCCCTTTCGTGTGGGGTATCATTGACAACCGACGTGCGAGAATAATTTGTCTCTTCCTTCAGTATATGTTGTTTTAACGCAATTGCTTGTACGCCAAGTTATGCCACGGTTTGTTTTTTTAAACTGGAAGATTGACCACACTTTTACATCACGCCTACACTTGGCTTTGGCTAACTAAAGATGAACCTAAAGAAAGCCTTGTGGCCTTCGACTTCCGATAGTGCATGTGCACATGTAGTCAGGCCTACATGAATAATTTGAGCATGATATTACAGTAGTAGCAATGAAGGTGTAGAAAAATACTCCCCAATGTCTTCTTTGCTTGGCAATACGAACACAAATCGTAGGAACCAAGCAAAGTTATGAAAAAAGAAGATAATGATAATAATGAATTGATCCCACCCCGAAGCACTGGGACTGCGGGATGACCAGATCTCAGCTCGCGATTCAGGAATGTGTGATCTCCTGGGTTTGATTTAGCTAATGCCTGATTTTCCTAACACTTTCGGCAATCGGTCACTAGTTCCTTGGGCACTAGCTTTGTGCCATAAAAGGTGCTTAAGCCTTCTTTTTGTATTTGTATGTTTCTATTTTTGTATTTGTAACAATCAAGTGGAAAGGGATCACCATCGCCAAATAATGGTGACAAAAAACTCAATTTATTTTCTATTTCAATAAAAAAAAAGAAAAGCCCCCTCAACATTTTAAATGCTTCAATAATTGTCGCAAGCACTGCAAGCTGCTAAAAATCTTTATTTTGGTATCATTCGCCACAATTTTGCAACAAAATGTTAAGAATTAAATGATCCATTTGCCATTTGCATTTAAAACTAAATTTTGACCGGATGGGACCTTGAACAGTTGGTTTTTAAAAAAGAAGTGAGATAAGACAATTGCAGTCTACCTAACTATGTCTTGTGCTTAACAAGCGTGAGGCGCTCAACCATGAACCGCTGGACGCAGAAGCCTGTGTGATAGTGCATTATGGTAGTGCTTCTCTAGCCAACACGCGCGGCAACGGCAGTACCGCCACCTGGGCCTTTCCCCCCCCCCCCCCCCTAAAAGGAGCGAACGTGGGTTTAGTTCGGCGCATGGGTTTTCTTCAGGAATCGGGGAGGCGCCGCCATGGCCGTGGTTACCTGCTCTCCTGCTTCAGGCGGCTTCCAGAACCAATGCTCTAAAAAGCTAATTCTCTCTGTCTGTCTGTACGGAGGGGGAGTGCACACAGTTCATCGTGCACGACTGTGTGCTGCGCTGACCTAGAGACTTTCGCTGACAGAGTTCTTGGCGAAGGCGCTCATGTGTTTACACATGAGCGCCTTCGCGATGGCGAGGGGTGGGGGGTACGAGGTCAGACTGCAGTGAACAAAAGCATCGCACCAGCCTTAATACACATCTCATGGTAGAGAAGTGTTTTCTCGCACATGCGTCCGAGTCGGCCGACGGTGACAGAAGCTATCACAAATACGTGAAGGGTGTGAAGACAGCACACGGCTGGGCACTGTAGCTGGAGTGCCGCCGAGGGCAAAAACAAACAGAGTCGCAAGCCGTGAAGGAAGGAAGGGGTGAATGATGCCGTCGTAGTTCCGCTGCACCGCGCTTACGCAAAAAATGAACAAACTTCAGAGGAGCACAGTCAATATAAGGACAAATAAATTAAGCATAAATGTGTTGTGCTTGTAAAAAGCCAAGCCGTTTAAAAATGCTTCCTTATTGTTAAAATCGAAGCTTTGATTCACTAATATTTGAAGTTTTAAAAGCAACAAGTAGACGAAAATGTGCCATAATTTCGGTAAACATTTTGGGCAAAAGGTGCTCCGCAAGTCGCTGCATTCCTTCGTATCATACTGGTAGCTTGTCATAGCTTCAGAGAGCAGTCCACCTGGCCTACATCGCCAGGACATGGGGTTTCCGTTGTGCAGACCATCATTCAGGGTTGCCAACCATAGGGTAATTTCTCTACTTGTAGGGTACTTTTAAAATTTTTCGGCTTGTGTGAGGTAGTGACATAGGGTAATTTCAACATTTCTTGTCATTAATCAATCAAGAATGTAGAAGACCTGCCCGACATATCCGAAGGTTACACTCCTGGAGAGATCCGAACTGAAATCGACTTAATTAAAATCTGTTGTCTGTTGTCTCCCTTTGTTCGTTGTATGAAGGCACTAATAAATTTTGTGACGGTGCTCGGTTTTAGTATTTAAGGCTACAACTCTTCAGATGCCTTAGATGCCTCATCACACACGAAAAGTGATGGTGGGCGTCAAGGCAAGTGTTGCAAAATGCCATTATGATGTAAAACACTGCCTCGTGATGTGATCATTGCATGATATATTGCCAAAATTTTTTATGACATCATGAAGTCATAGATCCCTTTTTTTTCCCATCTGCTGTCTTTCATGCCCCTTCATCTCTCATTGAAATTAAACTTTCTAACCACTAAAATTGCCACCATCTCTAGCATCCCCATATATATGGACGTCGTCGAGTGTATGTTACTTGAACGTTACCATTGTTACATGGTACTATTTTCAAGTGTAGGGTAAAATGTTGGATAATAAATAAAATTGCGTAGGCTAAAGTTAGGCAATCTTGACCTTGGTGTAGGGTAGTTTCCAAAGCTGGTTGGCAACACTGCTACCATCGAGCTGTCGCCGTGGGCTTTTTGCACGAGCAGTTCGAATAATTAGCAGCAAACACAATGCTACTGCAGCTTTTGGCTGTCGCTATTTTACAATTCTAGACAACAAAAGACTGAACTACTCCTCATTTTTAAAAACTTCCCGAGTTTTAAAGGAATGATTTGAGTATGGACGTCACTTAGTTGAATGGAGTTTAACTCGCACTGTGGTAGTCAATAGTCCCCATGAGAGACTTTCTATTTATGACACCCAATGTGAACTGCGGGAAAAGGGGTAGAGCATTCACGAAGAACACAATAAGAACGTCGACCATCTATGCCTCATAACACATACATTGCTCATTGCCCTTTGTGTCTTACGACGACCTTCATGTTCTGACGGCATTGGCCAAAGTCAATTGGGAGAAGTACACTTTAGGCACAGAGCAGCACAAATTTCATTGTAACAAGCTTGTAAGTGTTCAGGATTGCAATAGATGTGTAGTCGAGAGCTGTACTTTTGCACGTGTTACAACTGTTTAATGTCGAGAATAATTTTTTTACCCGAGTGTACCTACATAGACTACCCCTGCAACTGAATAAATCGTGCTGCCATCGATCTTCAGTTTATTTTGACTCAACAGCTGGAGTCTCCACGATGCGGATACTGAGAGTTCTTAAGAACGAAGGTGGATTTGCAAGATAAGGCCAGAAACGTTAAGCTAATCCAAAGGGCAGTTTACCTTTAGTAAGGGTTTACGTTCTGTGAAAACCCACGCATGCACAGACTCGATGTAGTATATCGTGACATAAAGAAGTATACGTACAAGCTAAAAGCCCCTAATAGCACTGGCTTTTGATGCCAAGTCATTTGACGGCTGCCAACAGCTGGACCTAAACGCATTTCAAGCTTAACATGCAACTTCTAAGGAAAGCAACTTGAAGGTGCGGTTAATCGTTATCAGGCTGACAGAGCTTGACTTTGCTTTCAGACAGTCGCGGGTCAATGTATGTACATCATGAATCAATGTTTTAGTTGGTGCCCAAGAGAGTGGTGTAGGCAACGCAAGAATCGTTCTTTATTCTTTGAAATAGCTCTTATAAATAAGCTACCGCTGTACAAGAGGATACAGCACTTGCCAATGTAATCAAAGAGCAAGGCCTTCTTTACATTAAAATCTGCCCCGGTCACAAGACCACACAAGGTACACTGGCAGCTGGCTTAACACCACCAAAATGACTAACAGCCCTTCTTTCTTCTGCTGTGAAAACCGGCCTCACACACACGAAATGACGCTGCCCTTCAGATAATTTACATGGAAAAAAAAAAAAGGTCGTGGCCACAATTTGCACGCATCCGCAACAAAAGGCCTTCCGTCGGATCTTGGTGAAATCCATCTTTGTTGCAAGAAATGTTACGGCACACACTGTCCACTTGCGAGCAGTTTGTAAAGGCCACAAAAACACTAGCACACATGAATGAGGGCTGTTCCAGGTGTGTTGTGCGCACGAAAAGCGATGCTTGTTCCTCTTCAAAAGAAAACGAGTTCGCAGTGAGCACTGTACAATATGAGGTCTTGCATTTGTGAACTAAAAGGCTAACGAGCAGTCTGTTTGGCCTGCGGATGAAGCCATAATAAAAGGAGTAAAAGTAATTTGTCTTTTAAAATTTCCTATGATCTGCTCACAGTCATCGTTCTGGCATGAAAGAGAGAGAAGGTTCACAAGCACACGTCTGACCTTGCAGCCACAGAGACCAAAGCACTGCGTTTGTACTGCGCCTACGACAGCACACAGAAGACACCCAGTTGGGATGATTTTCTTTCTCTACAAGCTCACATCCACCGAGCAAGAGGTAAGAAAAAAAAAATATCTATAAAGGAGCATTTTCACGCTGCTTGGCAACAATGCAGTCTGCAACACCATGGTGACTCTCAGTGCACAGAAAACGAGGCAAATATGCACACACACACAGACACACAGTTCATCTTTGAGTAGCGTGTAGCACCATGTATCAGTTTCTTCAGCACGATCCGGCAGGATGCACCACATTTTGAAAGCCAATGATGCATCGGAACCGAGCAGGAGAAAAAAAAAGGTGGCCAGGGAAGCAGTAGTCATGCACATCAGTGTGGTATCTTGCATGCTCCTCAACTTCAACGGCAATTCACGTCGCAGGGATGAGCCGTCAAATCCGTTTATCTGTCGTGCTTCGTGTAGGAAGCTGCTGAGATGGAGGGCACAGTGGCTGCCAAATCGGCAGTCTGCAACAGATGTGGGGGAGGCATGCGCTTCAGACTAGATCCGCACAGTCTTCTCCATGGACAAAGGGCCTTTTCTCTTGCCATCTAGTGAAAGTAAAGGAAGAAGGAGTGTTGACCATGGATTACTGCTCGTGTGAAATACCACTGCTGTAGCACACGCAACACATCACCGCCTTAGAACTTCACGTGCTGACGCTACAAACTTTTCAACAGTTAAAGAGAAATGCGAGTCACCTTTTAACACCCCTTTGCCCTGAAGATCTTTCACTACTATACTTTGCAAGTGAAGACCATGCCATTAATTTAATATTTTCGTTTCGTGTACCTCTGTAATATTATCATGGCTGACAGAAACCAACATCCCAATTGAAACTAATTAATTTTCCCAATATAAATGCTAAGCACGTACAGTGGAACATTGATTATACGACCCGCATTTTACGACGGATCGGTTTTGGTCCTAGCGAAATTCCTATAGAAATAATGTATTAAATACCATGGTAATACGCGAGTTTCACGCCGACCCCGCATCCTTATGACGACTTTCAGTTTTCATCCAAAAGGAAAAAAGCACCTTTACTCGAATCAAACGTCTAAATATCGGAGTACAAAACATGAACTTGCATTTCCCTAGGTTTACAATTAGAAAAGAGGAGAGTTACAGGATGTTTTAAATTGGAAAATTAATTCTCCTGGAAGTTCATGCACTTCTACATATGCCTCAAATATGGGCGTACATTACAGGGGTCGTTACCTAGTCATGCTCTATCCACACAGAGTAGCTGGCTGAAAAGCTGACATTGTGACGTTTTCAGTCTGCCGAAACTTTTCCTGGTCAACATACAGCTGATTTCCCGCCTTTGTCGCACATGCTGTCACAGGCTTTTCCACGCACAAGGGCATGACACAGCTGTTTTTACCGTGCAATACTACTTTCACTTGACTTCGACGATCATAATAACAGCGGGGCATCACTCATTTCACTTCGCAAGCCAACAAAATACAATGCGCATAGCTAAGCCACACGGGAAGGCATTCTACACAAGCTTGTGGTCTGTCCCCATTCCGTGATAGCGATGACACTGTGACTCTCCTAACGGGAGGCTGCTGGCAAAGCGGTTTCAGTTTCCTTTTCATGCATAGGCAATTTTCTAACTATGTTCATCGGTAGAAAGATGTGCGTTGGATTGGATTTTTTTTTCCAAAGTTGAGAATAAAGATTCACTCGCACCTCCTCAAACTAAGTAACAATGCCATTAGCTGCCACTGGCAAGAATAATTTATTCTACCTTCATTGAAAGGTGCGAAGTCGTGCTGTGGGCTTGTTTAGGCTGTCTGTGCCAGTTTTTTTAGGCAACGCTCAGTGTCACAGCCTATAATCTTAGTTTTTCAATTATATGATGCCCCGATTACACGACGGCTTTGCATCGTCCCCTGAAAGTCACATAAACGGGGTTCCACTGTAATTTTGGAAATTTTAGGTGGTTGGATTGCTTTTTCGAACTACTGCGTACAATGCTGCTCCATGAATTATTGGCTGCTACGGAAGCTAGGACAGAGTTCAGGACATCTTCACGTGTTTCATGCCTGTTCTAAACATATCTCAGTACACTGAAACCTTGATATAATGAACTCGGATATAACGAAATGTCAGTTATAACAAAGCACACAAAGAATAGTCTTGCAATAGTTTGGAATATACAATAGTGTTAGGAATATACCTATATAATAAATTTTCGGATATAACCAACTTATTTTCATGTAAGATGCAAATTTGTTATATGAAAACTTGAGTGTAGTTGTTGCTTTACTTTAGAACACTGCACGGGCCGATTTTTCTAACCCAAGCTTGATTGATGATTTGATGTTTGGCGTTTTGTGGTGCAAGGGCCATTCAATGGCCAAGGAGCGTCAGGTCATGAGACTAGAGATTTCAACAATGATTATGATAAGTGGCTGTATAAGGGCCTTAAAATTCCTCACGCTCTGGCGGGTAAAAAGTACAGAAGTATTAAGGTCATGACAATGACGTGAAATGTGTGTAGTGTGAATGAATGGCGAAAGTTCGTGATAATAAAACCATGGTAGACATGTATGGCATTAGCACAAGTGCCTCGATCATTCACATCCTTGTGTCCAAGAGCCGCGAGGCAAGTGCTTTCTTCAATGTAGTTATCGCAGCAGCGACCTCTTTTCAGAGAGGTCATGCTGTGGGGATGACTGAAAATATGCCGTGAAAACTATTTACATCTTTTAAAAACGTGAGAAATGATTGATAGCTCAAAAGCAGTTTTCTACCTATAAACATCGTTGGGTGCAAGGAAATTTGATGGTGAAAGGGAAACAGAAAGTGTTTTCTTCTAATTACATCCAATTCTTTGCATTGTATGAAAACATGAAGTACGATGAGAGGTTCACTACACTTTTCACAGAGAGGGGTATCGTCACCAGACAAAAGGTGTGTGTGTACTGTGTGTATGTCCTGTTTGATCTGGTAAGTGTTCATTCTCTGTAGCGCGACTTCGATATTGGCGGCCAATTCGCGATAAGTGGCTTGATCAGGTGAAGTTTATTTTTTCTTTGCTTATCCCCCAAATACTGCCAATAATCCTGGATGTTTCGTTTAATGAAGGGTTTGAGGTCAAGTGCAGGTACAGATATAGATGTATTAATGGTGGCATTCTCGTGGGCGGAAACAGCGAGCTGATCCGCTAACATGTTTCTTTGAATCTCGCAATGTCATGGCACCCAGCAGACTATGACATACTGTTGCTGTGCATAGATCGTGCATAGAAGTCAGTAGAAAGAGACAAGGATAGGATTCGTGTCTTTTTCAAGGAATTTCAGAGCTGTCACCACGCTTAGAGAATCAGTATATATCACAAATTTTGAGAGTTTCCATTCTTCTATATATATATATGATGGGCGATAATACCGCGCATGCCTCTGCAGTGATAATGCTCATATTGGGGTGCATAAGACCTACACCTGAAAAAGATGGACCAATCGCGGCGTAGGGCACAGAAGCGAGAGTCCTTGAGGCATCGGCGACAAATTCCGGACATGGATATTTATGTTGGAGTTCAAGGAAGTGCGTATAAATATGTGCAAGACGCGCATTTAGTAACTTTAATAAAGGACGTATAATCTATGAGCTGCCACTGCCATTGTGGGACATATATAGCGGGAGCAGCCAAACGGTGTTCACAAAGCGGCACACCCATTTCTTCGGCTAGACTCCTCACACGAAGTGCGTAGGGCAGTCTCATGGCAGGGGGGTTTCGAAATAGAACAGAACTGGACAAGTTATTTATGGTGGAGTGTATGGGGTGTTAGTTATTTGCGTTTATTTTAAGAATAGAAAGGATAGGTAAGATCTCTGGAGAAGTAGTGACCACTTATCGATTCAACGTGCAGACTTTCTACAGGGCTAGTTCAGAAAGCACCCGTAAAAAGACAAATTCCAAGATGGTGAACAAGGTCGAGCATTTTTAGGGCAGTTGGTGTTGCGGACTGGTATATTATTGCACCGTAATCTAGGCACGTACGTATCGGGTTTTTGTATAGATTCACGAGACACTTTTTGTCACTACACCATGAAGTGCATGACAATAGCTTTAGAATATTCAAGGTTTTCAAGCATTTGTTTTTTTAGGTACTTAATATGTTGTATGAATTTTAGTTTGCTGTCTAATATCAGGCCTAGGAATTCATGCTTACTTTTAACAGACAAACATTGAACATGCAGGTGAACGTTCAGATCAGGATAAAGGGCTCTCTTTCTGGAGAATGAGACAGCAGTGCTTTTTTGTGGGTCAAGTTAAAACCAGTTTTCATCTGCCCATTTTGAAAGCTTATTCAAGCCGATTTTAACCTACCGTTTACACATTGAAAGGCTGGATGATTTAAAGGGCCACTGACCAGGCTCCACACCAAATTTCAGCGAGACTGTGGAAGTTGTTGGGTGTCCGATGAGGAACATTTTGCCACCAAATTTTTTTTAGAGGGTTCATTACGAGCTGAGAAAACTTTTTTTTTTAAGCGGCGTGAAACGAGGATGAGAGGAGGCGAGCTTGAAACCCTTGCCACTCCTCAGCGTAGCCTTTGCAAGCCAAATCGCTTCCCTACCCTTTCCGGCATCCAACGAAGAGGTCACGTGCACATGACGTGCCCGAACAAGCCCAACCCCTGTGCACGCGAGCGGCATTTTTTGGTTGTTGACCAGCATTGTTTTCAGGTCTACTGCCCGTTTCTGCGGGATGGTTTGAAAATACTGGCTTAGACGCGGTACAATAGATGAGCACGATGAGTGCGCGAACGCGTAGGAGCGTTCCACGGTTGTCGTCTGGCCGATGCACTGACTGCGTGGACACGAACACATGCAAAACGCCGGCACATTAACCCCGCATCTCGTTCCAATTCACGTTGTGTTAAGTAATTTTCGCCATGTCATGTGCCACTGTCTGCAACGTCAGAGCAGAATCATCTACGTAGATGACCAACGTCACTGCATTGCCATGTACGTAGGGCCCTCATTCTCTGGGTGCGTGCCCGCAAAAGAAAGGAGGAGCAGTGTTCATCTTCAAATTTTATCCATTTCTGCGGCGCATAGTGTTGCAAGTTTTGGCAGACAATATCGTGAATGCCTCATCTATGCATTGCGCTTGTAAGCTCAAAATTGTCCAACCTGATGAGTGGCCCTTTAAAGCAAATTTGTACGTCATCAACATATGTACAATGAATTACATTTCGTGGGACGGACATTCGCAAGGAATTCATTTTGATTATAAAAAGTGTACAACTCAAGACACTTCCTTGTGGTACTCCTGTTTTTTGCAAAAATGTTTGTGACAGAGCAGTGAGAGAGACCACTCTAACATGGAATGTCCAATCAGACATCTAACTTCAATCATACAGCTGTCCAATCAGCTAACTTTCAATTATACAGAAGATTCTGCCGTGCACACCTAAATGTGAGAGGTCTCCAAGTATTCCCAAGCGCCACGTAGTGTCGTAGGCTTTTTGCATGTCGAGGAACACAGAACGAAAAAATCGGTTATGGACAAAAGCATCACGAATTTGTGCCTTGACACGCATAAGGTGGTCCGTGGCGAATTTTCCTTCTCTAAACCCGCACTGGTGTGGCTCAAGTAAATTGTTTGTTTCAATAAAGTGTACCAGTCTTCTATTTATAATCTTTTCGAAGACCTTGCACAGACAACTGGTAAGGGCAATAGTCCTGTAATTGGAGGCTAAGGATGGGTCCTCGCCCTGTTTTAGAATTGGGACAATAAATGGCTTCTTTCCAGGCAGTGAGCATCTCACTGGAAAACCAAACAGCGTTATACAAAGAAAGAAGGACATTTTGTGTTTCAGAGGATAGATGTTTTAGCATTTCATATACGACTCGGTTGGAACCCGGAGCGGACTTATTGCAGCAACTTAGCGATGCCAGTAGCTCTGCTAAACGAAAGTGTTCATTGTATGCCTCTTGTTTTGTAGATTTCCACTCTAGTTTCTGTTTTTCCATTTTTGTTTTGTATTGTTGGACGGCTACTAAATAGTACGACGAGCTCGACACCTGTTCAAAACAGGCACCTAGGGAAATCGCCTGGTCTTCCAAGCTGTCGCCTTGTGTGTTTACTAGAGGGAGTGAATGTGGTTCTTTGTCTGTTACCCTGCTAACCATGTTACAGACTTCGCCCTCATGTGTATACGAATTGATGCCCGATTAAAACTTTCGTCAACTTTCTCTCCTGGCCTGCCGGCGCGTTCTTCAGCCTTCAGACTATTTTCTTAAAGCTTTCGAGAATCTCGGCTGTCGGAGACTCCCGAAGCAGCCCCCATGCTGTGTTTTGCTTTTGTACGCGTTTCAACACTCGGAGTTCCACCATGGCAAACGTTTTACAGAGTGTCCACTCGTTTGTGGAATGCATTTTGTTGCAGCATCAATCAAAAAAGGCGTGAAATATTCGCCAGAAACATTTATGCCTAAAGTGCATATGGCGGACTAACCTGAATGAGCCATGGTATAAAATTGTTCCCGGTCGGCTCTGTTTATGAGCCATTTGAGAATATGCAGTTGATATTCAGTTGATGTTGGTCTGCTTAAAACTATTGGAAAGTGGTCACTTCCGTAAGAATTACTGACGAATTTCCATTGGAGTAGAGGCACAAGCGACGGAGATAGTATGCTAGGGTCAATGGAGGAACAGTTATTGTTAGCAAGATTATAACAGGTTGATTCTTTTCAATTCAGGAGACGCGCTTGATGAGAGGAGGAACTGTTCCATCAGTCGACCTCGTGCGTCCTAACGAGAGTCACACCACAGTTTGCTATGTTCATTCAAGTCTTCAAGAAGAAGGTAAAGTTCTGGAAGTTCATCACAAAAGATTGGAAATCCATATTTTTGCAGCTGACAGTTCCGAGGAATGTAAATGGTACAAATCGTGATCAGTTATTCAAAAAGAGCAGCTTGAACAGCCACTGCCTCACGAGATATTTGGAGTTGTAAGTGGGTGCATGCGATTCCTTGATTGACTATAATGGCTACACCTCCGGATGATGTCATGGCGTCATCATGGTCCTTTTGAAAAATAATGTAGTTACGTAGAAAGTTGGTGTGTCTTGGTTTTAGGTGTGTTTCTTGTACACACAGCACTTTTGGCGAGTGTTTGTGTAAAAATTCTTAAACATCGTCAAGATTCCTGAGAAGGCCTCCGACGTTACATTGTATAATTTGAGTGTTCATGGTGAAAGTAAGGCAGTGCTGTGTGTACGAAAAGCAAGTGGCTGTTTAGGCGGGAAGTTTGAATTCAAGTAACAGGGCCGTCACCAGGCATCGTTATCAGCTTTTTTGTATTCTTAGTCTGTGTTCACGAGTAGGCGGAGTAGTCTGGACTACAACCGCCTTAGGCTCAGGCGCCACAACCACTGGCTCGGTATGCGCGGGCGAAAGGAGTGACGAGGGCTGGTGTGGCGGTGCCCCCCGATGCGCCGCATCTGCGTATGTTGGGCCATAGAATGGAGACTCTTTTTCTTGCTTGTTTAAAAGAAATGTTTTCCTTCCCCTTCAGCGTTATCTCTTTTCCTTTCTTCCAGTATGGACAGGAACGTGAATACGCTGCAAGATTTCCATCACAGTTTACGCAGTGCAGCTGTTCTTTGCAGTTCTCAGACACATGACCCAGGACTCCCGATTGTGCACAAGTCTGGTGACCACAACAGCCTTTAAAGCCATGGCCATACCTCTTACAATGGAAGCAATGATGGGGGTTTGGTATGTATGGCCTGAGAGAGGTCTTCGTGTACCCTCTTTGAATGGTTTCTGGCAGTTTACTGGAAGCAAACGTGAGTGTTATGTGTTTCGTTGGTATTTCCTTGTTGTCTCTTCCGATGATAATTCTCTGCACATTGGTCACATTTTAGCTCTTCCACCCCTCCAAAAGTTTAGTCTCGGTCAGGTCAAGGGTCAAGTAAGTCTGTGTCAGATACCACTCCGCGAGTTGTGTTCACTGATCTGTGTGGTTTTACGATGATCGATACACCCCCGAAAGTTGAGAAGCCAACTAGCTTTTCAAATTGTTCTTCATCCCGAATTTCGTGGAGGTGGTCTCTCTCCACTAGTCATTTTGGTTACCTTGTATCCAGCCCCGAGAATTTCGGTAGAACACCTGGCACCAACGAAAGGAGATACCGTATTAAACGGAATATAGGTCAAGATTTTTTCAATAAAATAATAAGCTAATGTCGCCCCTCGTCTTATATACCGGTGTCTAGCCGAAAGTGCGACGCTGTCTGGCAACATATGGCTTGCATGTGCTTGTGAAGCCAGACGCGGCCATATCCGCATCCAAATCCAATCGCAGTCTGTTTTCTTTGTGTTAGTGATTTGCTTCCGATCTGTTCCGAGTTTTCGCTCCGCTTGACATTGCGCTGCATTTTTAGTGGCCTTTTTTTTTTCGTTCACTGAATATATCTAGCGGTGCGAGGAGGCAGTACTCGGCTGCGTTTCAAATAGATGTTGTTAAGTTTGCAAAAGCGAACGGGAATATGGCTGCTCAGCGCCGCTTTGGTGTATCAGAAAAAAAAAAGCATGCGCTATTGGAGGGCGCAGAAAGGGAAGCTGCAGATGTGCAATCGTCGAAAAATGTCGTTTGGTGGACGAAGTGCTGTTCATCCGCAGCTGGAGGATAAGTTAGCGGACTTTGTGCGGGAAGTTCGTGCGCGCTTGCTGCCAGTGACCGTGGATACCATTCGCAAGAAAGCCGTGTTACTCGCTCGGGAAGCTGGGCTCACGAGAGAAGAGTTTCGTGCACCGAACTCTTGGGTGCGTCGATTTATGCGACGCAAAGGATTTTCTCTCCGGCGGCGCACATCCATTTGTCAAAAGTTGCCGGAGGAGTTCGAGGACAAGCTCATAAACTTTCAGCGCTTCGTAAACCGGCTTCGGAAGCAGAAGGACTACATGATGGGGCAGATTGGCAACGCCGATGAGACCCCCGTGTGGTTTGACATGCCTTCGTCGACCGCGATCACTCAGCGCGGCGCCAAGGATGTAAAGCTGCTGTCCACTGGCAACGAGCACTCGCGCTTCACCGTCATGCTGGCATGCACGGCAGATGATAGAAAGCTTCCGCCCTTCGTCATTTTCAAACGCAAGACAATACCGAAGAAAGTGTTCCCGCCCAGTGTTGTCGTTCGCGTCAACAAAAAGGGATACATGGACGAGGCCATGATGCTCGAATGGATACGAGTGGTGTGAAACCGTTGGTCAGGTGCACTGCTGCGTCTTCGCAGCATGCTGGTGTTGGATGCGTTTCGTGGCCACTTGACCGACGCAGTGAAACGCGCACTTGGTGACGGGAAAACGGACCTCACCGTGATACCAGGTGGTATGACGTCCACCCTCCAGCTGCTCAACATTGTACTAAACAAGCCGTTCAAAGACCGAGTGCGGCTGTAATACCAAGAGTGGATGTCCGGCGACAACCCCAAGACACCGACGGGCCGCCTACAGAGGCCTCCGCTTGCGACTGTTTGTGACTGGGTGCTTTCCGCCTGGCGCTCCTTGCCAGATTCAATGGTGAAAAATTCTTTCAAGAAATGTTGCATCAGCAACTCGCTGGATGGCACTGAAGACGACGCACTGTGGGAGGCGGCCAGCGACAAACTCTCGTCTTCAGAAGACAGCGTGGTGCTTCGTCGGACGAATAGGAGCAGTTGCGATGGTGGTAGAGGGGAGCTCCGACAATCGGGATGCGGTGTGCCCAATTTGCAAATAAATGTGGTTCGGCAGTTTTGGGTTGTCTTCCTTTTTTCTTTTTCGGTAACCTGAACTTGGGGGGTCGACCTATATTTCCACTCGACCTATAGTCCGGTTTATACGGTACTGTCCTGGCTTGCTTTCCAGTTTTCTAAAAGTGAATGACGTGAAAGTGAGTAAATGTTTCTATTAGCTACTTGAAAAAAATTATGTCATCGGTGCGTACCCGCTTCAAGCCAGTATGATTGGTAAGTAGGGGGAATGCTCCATGCATGCCGGTCTTAATTTTATTCAGCAGCGTTGGCGACAACCCACCATGGAGCCCGAGGGGACGCTACAAGTTTGTGAATACAGTAAAATCTCGGTAGAGCCAACACTACATCAAAGAAATTTTCAGATTAATGAACTTTTAAAAAATCCCGTGCGACTGCTAATAGTTTCAATGTAAAATTATTTCATTACTACGTACTTCAGAATACCGAACTTTTCAGAATAACGAGCACTAATTTAGTTCGGCATTATATTAACAATACCTCAGTACTACGAAATCATGTTCTAAAATACATCGCGACCACTGGAGTGCTACGCAAGCAGACGACACAGCAAACGGATGCCTTGTTTTTGGGAAGACGCGAGACGGTGCAGAGAAAAAAAAAAAACTGAAAGATTTTTTTTTTTTTTTTTTGAGATGCGGACGCTGCAGGTTTACAAGCGTAGAGGCGAGGGCAACACGGGAGGGCAAGGCCAGCGAGGCAGAGTGGGAGTTGCGGAGCAGGAAGCATGGGCGCGGAAAACCTAAGACAGCGAAGGAGCAGAAAACGAAACCCGAGAAATATTCTTATCTTTGTTCCTTCTACATGTGCTCTAGGAAGCCTTGGCAGTCGTGTTCAGCTCTTTTCGATGATTACTTATCGCATCCGCAGGGCAAGTCGGCACTCGCGCTGCGGTGCTACAATGAGTTCATCTCTGCTTGCAACAAAGAAGCAAAAGCAGCATTCGCTAAGCGAGAAAGTGGATATTCTTCGCCAACTGGAAGGCAAAAAGCAGGATGTCATGGTTAAAGAACTTGGAGTGGCGCGTTCCACAATTGCCACAATCCTGAATGATAAGGACAAAGAAATGAAGTTCCAAGATCAGTCGCAACTTGTCCCCTCAAGGAAGCGACTGCGGCTTGGTGACTTCCAGCTGATAGACTCTGTGGTGCTCACATGGTTCAAAGACGCAAGAGCCCAGACGTGCCAGTGTAGGGCCCACTGATTCAGGAGAAGGCGTGACAGTTTGCTGCAATTTCGAATGTAACAGACTTCAAAGCATCTTCTGGTTGGCTTCACCGTTTTCACAGTTGGTGCTGCACACGTAAAAAAAAATCAGTCTTCTTTAGGTACCGTATTTACTCGCATAATCCTCGTACTTTTTTTGCCAGAAAGCCGATGCAAAGTTGGATGGTGCGAGAATTACGTGGAGAAAACTTTCCACGAAAACGCAGAGAGCAAAAAAGAAAACGAAGTGGCCGCAAATCAGGATTCTCACACCAGCAACTTGCAGCAAGTTTTAGGAAGTACTAATTAGAACTTACCGCAACAATAAAAGCAGAGGTTCAACACAAGGCAAGATTTATTTGAGACACAAAAAGTGGAAAGCAAATAGTCGAGAAATAGAATACCAGACGCAAAGCTTGTGTGCGTTGTGGGCGTAGCTGTAGCATTCTTCGCTCAACAGGAGCCCTCAAAAGGTAAGCTTAGCATGTCAGTATTGGGCTGATGGTTATTTAACAGAATCGTCCGCAGTTTCTTCCTGAAGAAGTAAAGTTTACCATCAATCTCAGTCTTGAGCACACGGCAGGCCCAACGCGTCTTGGTGGCTTTCAGCCGCCGTCACCAGTAGCGAACACAAAACTCGTCGACTCCGAAGTGCCTAACAGTGGCCCTGTTTGTTTGGTGCACGATCAATCACTTTCAACCTGAAAGCAGCCATGTAGCTTCCGTATCGTCTCATAACGTGACAGGATTACCGACACAACATACAAAACACGCCGCAAGGCGCACTGGCCACTTCGGCTTGGCTTGGATTGGATTGAATCTCCGTGCAATAGTACGCTTGATGCTTAAGAGATGGCGCTAGATGGCGCACGCTATCATCATTAATGGCTAGAACGAGCAGACGACATTATTGCAGCAGTTTTCGGAGGTGTGATAATTACTCGAGGAAGAAAAGATGCATTTTTCTTGGGCGATGTTGGGGGTGCAAGAATTATGCTAGTGCGAAGATTACGCGAGTAAATACGATGAACGTGCATTTCTTAGTGTTCACTTGTGCATTTTTTTCTTGTGAAAAACAAGTTTAAGTACCCACCGTTGTAAAGGTAAGCCGTTTTGGTTGGTATAAAATAAGTATTTATCGTTATATTCAAGCTTTCAACATAACGACCTTTCAAGATAATGAACAAATTGCCACGGCTTCAGAAGTTCGTTAGTTATACTGAAATTTCACTTTACTAAAAAAAACTTGCAGACGCCAGTTGTACATCCCTACTATAACCCAATGCACCTAGACCAAGGTAGGCTATTTGCACAGGGTTAACCCTCGCCGCAAGGAAAATTGGAAGTAAAAGGAAGAAAGAAGAAGACATGAAAAACAAAAAGTGATGGCAAAGGCAAAGTTGTAAAGAGAGAGAGTGATAGAAAAAGGCAACTGCCGATTTCCCCAGGAAGGGTCAGCCCAGAGGTGCCGTCTAAGTTAAGCCGGGACCAAAGGGGTGTGTTGCCTCTGCTGGGGGGGTCTTAAAGATCCAATTACCCGGCGTCGACTCAACCCCCAGGATCACCTTTTCCCCGAACACGGCTCAGCCACGCATGGCTAGGCGTGAGAGAGGTTGAAACCCCCCGTTAGCTTGGGTCTGTGGTTTCGCTACACACCAAACGCCTATTTCCTCAGACACCCCAGCGGGGAACGCAAGACCTAGCCCAGCCTGAAAACTTCATGCTCCGGCCTGCCCAAGCCCAGCCCGGCCCCGGCCCGAACTGTTTGGGCCCTGCCCGGCCCGTTTCAGCCAGTTATGCCTTGAACATAAATAAGGTACTGTCCACTCTTCCGTTATAGTGAAGATACCTGTCTCACACAGGATATATTCTTGTGAGTGTTCTGGAACATCTTAAAGTGCCACAACTTTCAATGGTGTTGGCCTCGACATACCGTGGCGCCACCTATGTGATGACGTCACTCATAGAATGTTGGGTTGTGTCATCTGCTAAGACATAGCATTTTTTCTGCTTTTGCCACCACCTGCTTTTGTTGTGGACACCATGCGTGCTTCTCTTTGTTTTGAAGCTGATTACTTAAACAAGCGGCACGACCTAATAATACAGGCAAGCAAACCACGAATCCATGCCTCCAGTGGCACTCTCATGTCTCATTTGCATCGTAAAATTGCGACCAAGAGACAGTCGACGTCGTGGGGGAAGGGGTAAGTAGTGTACGAAAGCTAAGCTTTGCGACACTACTTGCACGCGACACAATTGCACCTGTATTACTATTCAAAATATTTGTACAGTAATATGATTGGAGTGATAACTGGCTGTCTCATGTATGCAGTGCTAACCACACAATCTTATTTTTGCATTTCAAAGAACGGCTACAAGATATTGCCACGTTCTATTTCTCAAGTTTTGTTATCGCCCCAAAACACTACACAATTCTCAGCGCAAACCGCGCCTGCAGTTTTCGAGAAGCTTCCGAACATTAGTAGATCATTTCGATAAGATCACGCCCACTCTGCAAACGGTACAGATTATTCTGGAACTTACGCCACCGCCAGCGATAACGCTAGAACATTCGATGGCAAGAGTATAAATGCCGACGCACTTCGCCGCTTGTGAGTAGTTGATCGACGGCCGACGCTCCGTTCGCCGCTATCAGTCCAAGACTGCTACTGTAATCGAACTTTCCGTTTACCGGGCACAGGTTCGCCCAAATAAACAGTTAAATGCCAACACAAAGTCTCCTGTCTTCGGCCACGTCATGACCCCGTGACATCTGGAGGAGGTGCTGTTTCTTCCATATACCGGACGCCTCCATCAAGCCGTGAACCCAGCCCATGCCGTGAAGACACCGACACCAGCAACGAGCAACGAGTTAGCCGCAGGCAACAAGGTCTGCCACCGGAGTACGGGCTTTTACTGGACAAGGCTCAGAAAACCAAGACGGTGACGTCGACTACGGCGACCATGTCAACGCCGGTTCCACCTGCACCACTCCTGCTCCAGACACCCAAAGAGCCACCAACTTTCCTCGGTTCGCCACTGGAAGACCCGGAAAGCTGGATCGAAAGGTTCGACCGCGTCGCCGCCTTCAATGACTGGACAGACGATGACAAGCTCCGGCATGTGTATTTCGCCTTAGAAGATGCTGCTCGGACCTGGTTCGAGAATCAAGAGCGAAGCCTTACAACGTGGGACGTCTTTTGCGCCAGGTTCCTCACCACTTTCGCAAGTGTGGTGCGCAAGGAGATGCCACGTTCTATTTCTCCAGATGTCACGGGGTCGTGATGTGGCCGAAGACAGGAGACTTTGTGTTGGAATTTAACTGTTTATTTGGGCGAACCTGTGCTCGGTAAACGGAAAGTCCTATTACAGTAGCAGTCTTGGACTGATAGCGGCGAACGGAGCGTCGGCCGTCGATCAACTACTCACAAGCGGCGAAGTGCGTCGGCATTTATACTCTTGCCATCGAATGTTCTAGCGTTATTGCTGGCGGTGGCATAGGTTCCAGAATAATCTGTACAGTTCGCAGAGTGGGCGTGATCTATCGAAATGATCTACTAGAGTCCGGAAGCTTCTCGAAAACTGCAGGTGCGGTTTGCGCTGAGAATTGTGTAGTGTTTTGGGGCGATAACAATACTTGAGAAATAGAACGTGGCAATATAATGCCCCCATAAAGAGGTTTTGTAGACACAACCAGTCCTTACGGTATGCAAGGCCGTGCTTCACTCAATGGTGTAAACTTATATTACGAGTTTCTTGAAATTACATGTAGCATAATACAGATGAAGCAAAATGCTAGACATCTTGTACTTTTTGATTTCAGTGCATGCTAGTGCACTCCAGGTGGCCTAATTAGCGAAAACCCTCAACTACAGCATATTACATAACCTGAAACGCTTTAGAATTTTAAACACCACAAATCAACAAAACCAAACAGCTTAAATATGTCATTATATCGATATACATGAGACTAGGGCCTAATACAGGCCTGACCTAGGCCTGACCCGGGCCCATGCAGTTCTACTTTACATAATGCAACACTGCCAGCCAATGCCAGCCAACACAAGTCTCACTTACAGACATATATACCATCATTCGCATGATGACACAGTGCTCCTAGGGAAACTAATAGAGACAGCTGTGCCACATCTCCCTCTAGGTATTATTGTGAGAAACTCTATTCACAGTAAAGCATACATCATAACAAGGTCACAATCTTGGCCCGTAAAAATACAGAATGAAGAAAGCGCATGCAAGACGTACTAAAAGCAGACATGCACAAGCAACATGCAATAGCTTCCTCAACTTACCAAAATGTGAAGATGTGCTATGTAAGTGAAGAAAGGAGAGAGAGAGAGAGAGAGAGAGAGAACAGCATCAAAACACTTCGTCGAGCGCAGCCCCATTGTCATCAGCCACTGTACGCTAGCTAGTGTGCATCCTCTAAAAGCATTCAAGAGGCTCAGCTCAGCAAAGATGCTTTAGTGCAGATTGTATGCTCCAATGGTTACAGCAACGCCAATATTTCCGTGCAACTGGTCTCCTTATGAAAAAATTAACATTTGATACATGCGGCCAAAACATGCTGTAATGTCACATGACAATACTGCTAGCTGCAATGCTTGCTTCTAAATCTTGTGGTGCTGCACTATGGTACGAAACATCACTGAATCCATTTGCTAGGAGGAAGCGTTAGCACAGGCCCAAACTTATTTTCCCAACTGAATGCACAGAAAATGCATACCTACTCAAATATGGTGTATACAGCTATTGCATTTTAAAAGAACAGGCTTAATTCTGGCAATTCTTAGATGAAGATTTACGCCTCGCACCTTCAATTTCAGTTTGCTCCATGCTGGCAAAACAGAACCTCTAAGCAAGCGATTCTACAACCTTTCATGGCAGTGACAGTCCCATAGGACTGCGTTTACTTACCAAAAGGACTTGTTTTTGGGCTAGTTGGTGGATACTTGGTGCAGAAGAGTGAGGCGCAAAAAACATAACGTGAAGCAGGAAGAGCAGGAGAGAAGACAGAACAGCGCCAACTACCACGTGGAGCTGTATGCTATCCTGTCTGCTGAGGAGTATGACCAAGACTTCTACCAAAAAAGACCGCACCGAGAGGCTAAAAATTATCGGGGATACTAACGCTGATGATAATATACCGTATTTACTCGATCCTACCGCCCCCTCGATTGTAATGCGCACCCGGTTTCGACAAAAAAAAAAAAAAAAGTAAGACATCGATTGCAATGCGCACCCATTTTTCTCGTTGGCCCGCATGATCACACCACTCGAAAAAACTACTCCTTTCGGGAGCGTCTTCCATTTAAATATGAGGTACGGGGGAAGCTTGTGCCCATCTGTCGTGTAACAGAGCATTGACGTCACTGCAGTTTTACCGTGGACCGATGTCAGCCAAGAATTTGCTTCGCCCCCTTCTTTGATTGATTGATTGATTGATATGTGAGGTTTAACGTCCCAAAACCACTACATGATTCCCCTTCTTCTCGACCCCCTTCTTCATGAACCCCTTCTTCTCGACGGTTGTGGTGCTAGGCATGTCCAAGTAAAGAGGCGTCTGATCGGCATTCCCAATTTGCCCAAGCAGATAGCCGTTGTTGTGCCGCAAGTTTAGGACGAACCTCTGAAAACTGTGAAGCTTTTCTTCGTACTCCTCCGGCACCTTTTGGCATATGCCCGTTCGCCTTCGGAGGGAAAAGCCTTTCCTCTTCATAAAGTTAGTTAGCCAGCACCTGCTCGCTTTAAACTGGCTCCGCATTAGCCCTTTTTCTATTCTAAGGCTAACTGCATAGCCCGCACTTGGAGCAGTTCTATCGTCGCGGGCCGCTGTGCTGCTCGCTGCTCAAGCACATACTTGCCGAGCAGCCCTTCGATTTGCGGAAACTGACCCTGCTGTGGTCCACTGAAGCCTTTGCGTGAAGCTTTGCTGTCGGCAATCTTCTGATTTTGTTTCCGCCAGTCCCGCACGCACGTTTCGGGAACTCCGAACCGAACGACCGCGATGCGGCCCATTTCCGTCCGTTTCTACACACGCGATGACTTTTCTTTTAAAAGCGGCATCGTGGTGCACTCGAGTTTTTGGAGTCGGTCCTTCCATGCCGTCGACGCTAATGCACTACAAGATGACGAACTCTTCAGCACACGTATGAAGTGCCACACATGGGAAACATATAGGCAGAAATGGCCGACACGCCATGCCAACGCACGTTGGGGGCAGCCATTTTGGATATGCCGATGGCAATAGAATGACCATATTCAGTTTTTTTTTCGTACTCGATTCTAACGCGCATGCAATTTATGAACTCGCTTAACCGAAAAAAAGGTGCGCGTTAGATTCGAGTAATTACGGTAGTATATCTCCTCAATAAGAGGATATATCTCCTCAATAAGGGCCTAAATATAGCCTAGAGCCTAAAGTTGCGGCACAGGACCTTCTTGCATGGAATAGGCATTTAGCAAGGATGGCGCCACAAGAACAACGTGAACGCTGCCTGCTGGAAGGCGTCGACAGTCTACACAAGGCTGCCCTGAAAGCTGATTCTGGGCGACAAGTGTGTGTGTTGCAACGTGTAGTGACATACTTTATTTATTTATTTATTTATGACATACTGCAGGCCCAGGTAAGGGCCCAAGCAGGAGGGGCATGGGAAATACACATTATAATAACCAGAGGGAAACAACATTGTAAGTATGGAACGGGAAAAGAAACAATACAAAAGTTGGCATATAAACTAAGCATATGCAAAGCATATACAAGGCAAGAACAAAAAGGTATACACAAGGCATATACAAAGCATAAAAAACTTAACATCTTAACTGAGCAATAGCGTCAATATTGGACAGCTGTTCACAAGGCAAGTTGTTCCAGTCTGTTATTGTACGCGGAAAAAATGAATACTTAAATACGTTGGTTTTAGTGCTATATGGTTTTAGAGACAATCAACTCTGTCTGATGCTTTCAGATAAGGATGGTGGGTATGTGGCCTTATCCAGGAACTCCCGTAATGAAAAAGCTAGAGAAGCCATCAACAAGAACTTCAAGCCTGTAAAAATGAGGCTATCTAAAGTCAAGAGAAATGTCTCTTTCTGCGAAGAAATTGGGTACGAATCTTTGGCTAAACAGATAAGCAGAAACAAAAAGGATTCCCTTACTGCTTTCTTCAGTGCTAAGACTCATAAAGCCGACGTACCTTTCCGCACCATCATTAGTGAGCGTGGAACTTGGCAATATCAGGTTAGCAGTTTTTTGCTCAAAGCCCTAAAACTTCTTGAAGTTCATGAACCTTTCTTGACCGAAAATTCTGATGAAGTATTTGGGTTTTTCCAAGGAAACCATGAAATAGGCAACCTTTTTTCCGTAGATGTGACTTTTTTACTCGATTCCGCATCCGAAGCTACTTCGGGCAGTTAAGCAGGGTATAGAAGATAGTGGCGAAGCCACCTTTGTGTCTAAAACGGAGATGTCGTCCGCTAATTTTGTTACCCTCTTAGAAGCCTATCTCAACCACACTTTGGTTTCTTTTGAACATGGCATGTTTTTACAGAGGAAGGGCATTTGCATTAGGTCACGGGTAGCACCGATTTTATGTGACATCTTTTTATCATCCTTTGACCACGCACTACAAAGTGTTTTTACTTCATCTCATCCACATGTTCTTAAAGTATTTAGATATGTAGATGATTTTTAATTGTTATTGACAATAGATGCCCTTTTCCTTTTACTGTATGGTTGAGCAGGTTTTAGATGTTTTTAGAGCAAATGCTAAAGGGCTCACGTTTACTAATGAACTTCCGGAAGATAGCTCCTTGCAGTTTTTGGACCTTAACCTGACAATTTCGGCTGGTCACGTATGCTGTGCGTACCTCCCTCGGAGTAAGAAGGAGTTGTTACTTTACAATTCAGCGCATTCAAAGACTGTGAAGTGCGGAATCGCTCTACTTGCTTAGAGTTGGCACTACGCAGATCGTGTAAGCATGTTATTCAAGCTAGCTTTATGCGTCAACTTCTAAGACTTTCCAAGGCCGGCTACCCTCATTCCGTAGTTAGTTCCGTGGTGGAATCCTTGCTGCAGAGGGTGAAAGGCAGAGTGTCTAATGCAAATGCGCGCCCGAAGGCGAGAGAGCGGGTTAAGCCTGAGGTGGTCCGGTATATACACCGTGTGAGCCATAACCTCAAGAAGGTGGCTTCCCGTTATGGTGTTCCGGTTGTTTTTTCAGCTCCCAACAAACTTGCTTAATTGTGCCCACGTATCACATGCGATGAGCAAAGGGGCTGCCAGAAGCAGCACACAAGACTTTTTAGGCGCTGTGCACAAGGCGTGGTATATGGGACTCCCTTAGGCTGTGGCAAGTTCTATGTCGGTCAAATGGGGCGTTGCATTAATGACAGACTGAGGGAGCATGCCAATAGTTTAGGCAAAAGTGAGCATGCGCATCTTCCAGCGCACTGTAACGCCTGCGGATGTGTGCCATTGTTTGAAAGGATGGTGATTCTTGGTAGGAGCAAAAAACAAACAGCTAGAAAGCGCTTGGAAGCCTAATTTATGAAAAAGAAAGGGCCCGATTGTATCAGTGATACATCTATTGTGTTGTACGCAACAGAAATGCATTCTTTTGGATAACTTAGTGCCTTGTTCATGATGCTGTGTGATGTTTGTTGGCTGTGCACGCATGCGCGGTTTTGTCTTCTTTCCAGTGCGTTTCCTAGACGATCATTAAACAGTTTGTAGTTGGCGCTGTTCTGTCTTCTCTCCTGCTCTTCCTGCTTCACGTTATGTTTTTTGTGCCTCAGTCTTCTGCACCAAGTATGCATTTACTTATTTGTTTGATATACGCTTGCAGTTTACGAAACATTCTCTAGCACGCTTTTACACATAACTCGTAAATTACTGGCATATTTTAAAGCAATTCATACCAATATGCTGACATATCACTGTAGAATCGTTATACTTTCTTTTTTTCTGGCAGATGTAGAACTGGTAAATTTGGCACCTAGTTTGTTTTTCTGGTTGTTGAAAATTAAATTATTTGAATGAAAAATGATACATTCACAGCATCCTAGAAAACAAGCTTTCTATAAGCCAAAAATTTGAACTTTGTTTATCAATGCACCCTCTTTGGCCATCCCTGAATTTTGCATGAGTCTTTATGACGTTCCGGAAAAATTAAAAAAAAAGGAACAAGCATCCTCCTAAAATGCGCAGGCTACCACCGAGCAGAAGTGCAAGACATGCGTCCAGAAATAGCAGCGTGTTCATGTTCACAACACTAGCCCTATAAAGCAAGAACACTGAAGTGAGAAGTCCCGAATGACGCTACTCGAATTCCTCCATCCGCCTGTTGACAAGGACATTGTAGTAAGAGTTGCCATGAATATATACATACATAATTATGAAGCAGCTAAGTGGACACTTTTTATAGCCAATAAAAACACAAAGTATCGGCTCACTTGTAAACATGTTGCAGTTTGAGAATTGCATATGGGGTTAACAAAGATATGTCTGGCAGAAATAATGCTGGTTGACACACCTTGTGTCTTAACCAGAAGGTGCACAAAGTGAGAAAAGCTGGACTCTGCAATATCAACTAAAGGCCAACAGGCCAGAACATGCAATAAGCAAAAATGGACAGAGTGAGTTATAGTGACAACACTAAGTATTCCGCTTGCAATTTAAATAGGAGCTGCATTTCTGATTTGTGCTTGAAAGTCCGGAGAACCAGTGCACCGTGCTTACTCGGTATTGAGTGAAGCAGTCATCAAATTGCTGTAACTCTCGGTTTGCTGCCTCCCAGCTGCTCCTAGCAGCCGTTATTCATGCTTTAAAATGGCAGTCTGTGTAATTAGTAGGCATCACTGCTTAATTATATGGTTATAACGAGGTAAAAGGAGTTGATACTACAAAGGCAGCACTGCCTTTGTAGTAACAAGTAGAGCTACACAAGGATTCATAGAGGCACAGTCCATGCACGGGCCATACTTGCATGCGCAGCCTGTCAACGCAAACTGCCGCAACACAGCCTTGATTGACGAGGCCTCACAATGTCTAGCAGCGTATAGTTGCCATCTCACTCGCCTACCACTGTTCGTAGCAGGCGTTGCGTGTACGACTTTACTGGTTCTACAGACAGAAAAATACGGATACGTGTTTCACAGCATTTTCTGAGTCACTGTTACATCATTAGGCGCTTTCACCGGTAAGCTTTCTGCTGCACCTTAAAAATTATTGCTTCTTTCAAATCTGAGTTTGTTGCAACGCTAGAAGAGCTCGCAGCTGACCTAGTGAGGCAACTCGATTGACCTATTTCCTTCAGACCGCAGAACAACACGCCCCTTTGGAAACACCAAGCACTCGCGCTTTGCATTTGCTGCCTGGAACCAAGCAGTTGTGAGTGGTTCTGGTTAGCCCTCCCTGGGCAGTGGGAAGCCAATACAGAGAAATCAACAGATCTTTCTTCTGCAACGTCTGTTAAGGTTCTCAATTTCTTTGGACTGAGGTGAAAACCCAAATAGATTATCTGAAGTGCCACGAAACCACTAACTTAGTTTACATTTTTGCACCTTTAGCATAAAGAGGAAGCCGGGAAAAGTGAAGACGTTTGATCCGCACAACTGCAAAACAATACATTATGAGAGTTGGTTTCTAACATCCATATTTACAGCGCAAGATAATATTACGGAGAAAAAGGCACATTTGACATAAAGCCTTCCTCTGTCTCGTCACTTCACGATATAAATATGCTAACCAAAGTACCGCAATAAACTCGCATTAAGGGGAGACGCGGGTCGAAAAGTCGCGGTTTTCCGGAAAATTTTCGTTTTTTTTTTTCCGGCTGTATTGGCATCCTTGGACTATAATCTATTACTTCTGAAAATATCAAGCTGGAATTCGCACGAGAAATTATCAAAAAATGCTTCCAAGTGGGCAGCGGTGACGCGAGAAATGCGCGAAAGTCGCGAAAAACGGCGAAGTTCGCGTCGTCCTGTCGCGAAAACGACGCGTTGGCCGCCATTTGCAATCGTGCACGCATGCTGCGAAGGCCGTATCCTTCATAATCCACTAGTAGCCAGTCTCGTGCCTTCACGCAGAATAAACAAAAAACGAGAAAAACAACGCGTACGTCACGCGTTTTGAATATCGCGGCACACAGCGCGAGGCCGCCATTGGACGGCGGTGCGCTCCACGCTCCTCCCCCACCTATCGCTCTGGCAAAAGAGCGAAGCCTCGGACGTCGCGATCGAGTTTTTCTGCGTTTCTCTGCATTTTTGCGTCATGGCAAGCCCGAAGAAGTGCAGTTCAGATAATCGAAAGTTCAGAACTCGCCACAAGTATCGAGGGAAACGGCGTCGGACGCTTCGCAAAGCGACAGCGAACGACGATGTCGCCCCCGACCAACGCCCCGACGCTCCGACTTCGGATAGGCCTAACACCGTCACCGAACCCTGCGACAGTGGTTGTGAAATAGCCGCTGCCGTGGAATTCATCAGTGCATCCCAAAGGAAGATTGGATTCTTCGAGAGTGAACGTAGACCGGTAGATGCTGCTACTGCGAACATGCTGCTTTGCGAAATCGATGCGCTGACGGCACTTGTGGCGGGTGCGCAATGCCCAACCTGCCGCGAACGGAAGCTCGGCGTGCGAGAGGCAGCTGGAAAGCGCAAAGGACTTTCGGCATTCTTCGAACTGTGCTGTCAAAATTCTGATTGCCCTGAATCTGCACTTTCGTTCACGCACACGTCGAGACGTACTGCTTCGGCCGGGGACCAAGGAACGAGCGCTCGTTTTGACAGCGGCAGCTTGCGTGACAGCTTTGCTGTAAACGTGAAGGCAGTTCTGGCAGCACGCGCTATAGGCGCAGGCCACGACCAACTTTCACGATTTTGTGCGATTCTCGGTCTTCCGAGCCCGATGCATCACAAGACATTCAACGGCATTTGCAAGAAGCTCCATGGTGCGGTGATGACAGCAGTGAGCAAAAACTTGCACCAGGCACGAAACATCACGAAGGACGCAGTCGGCGGCAGAGATGTGCCAGTCATGTTTGATGGCACCTGGCAGAAAAGAGGTCACAAAAGCCACAATGGAGTGGGCACAGTCGTGTCCCTGGACACGGGGCTCTGCCTCGATTTTGAAGTTCTTTCGAACTACTGCCATGCTTGCAGTATACACAGGGACCTTGGGGAGGATGAAGAGATATGGCGAGCTTTTCATCTTCCAGTTTGCCAAAAAAACACTGACTGCTCATCCCATGCAATGGAACCTGCGGCAGCTGTCAATATATGGCAGAGGACCTTGTCTTATGAAACTCCAGTGCGATTCAACAGCTTCCTAAGTGATGGTGACAGCAAGGCCCACACTGCAGTCTGCGAGGCAAATGTATACTGTGACACCCCCATTGACAAAGAAGAGTGCACGAACCACGTTGCAAAGCGCTTGGGAACTGCCCTACAAAAATTGGCAACGCCACTGCCACGAGGCGAAAAACTGAAAGATGCGACAATAATAAAACTACAAACATATTACAAGATCGCCATCACGAGCAACAAGGACAGTGTCCGAAATATGTACACTGCCATATGGGCATCGTATTTTCATTGCTGCTCCAGTGATGGTGCCAGTAGCCACAACTTTTGCCCCGCGGGACCAAATTCGTGGTGCAAGCACAAGCGTGCGGAAGCACTGGGGGAGCCTGCACCACGCCACACCCCACTGTTGACGAAGGCTCAAGGATTGGCAATTATGCCTATCTACAAGCGCCTTACAGAGGAGAAACTCCTTATTCGGTGCCTTCATGGCAAGACACAGAATGCAGCCGAACCGCTGAACAGCAAGATATGGCTGCTATGTCCAAAAACAAAGTTCGCCTCCAGAACAACTGTGGAGACAGCCACCGCTCTTGCTGTACTCTGGTACAACAAAGGCCACAGGGGCTTTGAAGAAGTGCTCGAAGGCATTGGAATTCTCCCCTCACAAGATCTGGCCACACATGGTGACCACTGTGACGTCATGCGCATCAGGAAGATGAACGTGAAGCAAACTGCAGAAGCGAGGGCACACCGTCGCAACACAGCGAAGAGAGCTCGTGTTGAGGACACTGACCGCAAGAGCCGTGAAGGACCAAGCTATGGTGCAGGGGACTTCTAGACACTTGCAGTGCATTCAAGGCAAGGTACTTTTCATTGTGCCCCAATTTGATGCAAAAAGAATGATTTCCTAATAAATGCCAACTTTGCGAACTTTCAAACTTGTTTTTCTCATTTTCATTTTTTCTGACAGTTTCACGTTTTCCGGGCAGCCTTTTAGAAACTTATATTCATTGTATAGTAACGAAACATGGCACACATATTCTTCAACACATGCAGAATGCAAATATCTACTCTAAATTGCAATGCCTACCAGCATTAGTTGTGAAAATATTAGCTTATTGTTTCAAGGGAGATTGAAAATAATAAGTCATTCAATACAATTTTTTTTTTCTTGGTTCCAATATTTCTGTGACATATCTATATAGATATTTGCACTTTTCAATCTACCAAGAGTCAAATAAGATCAGACACAGTGCTTTTACTGAAAGTTTAGTACATAAAAGAGTAACTTTTATGTACTAAACGCAAAGTAACGCAAAAAATGTAACTTTTTGCTATTGTTTATGGCATAACTCAATAATTATAGCAGCTACACAAAAAATGATTGCATATTTGAAATCTGCATGAAAAACTATACTAATAACAAACTTTTCAAGTCTCTATTACTAGAAATAAAAAAAAAACTTTTTCGAGGAGCGTCTCCCCTTAAGACAAACTTTGTTGAGAAAAATTCTTGCTTAAGACGAACAGCACAGGAATGTTTGTTCTGTTTCCCGTACACTCAATGGCAAAAAGATCTGCTTAAGATGAACAAGATAACAGAGATAACAGACCTCTTCTGAAAAGACGAACTCTTACAGCGACCAACGACGACGGCGATTTTGCACAACAAACATTGTAGGCTTGATAGGGCATTCAGGCCAACTAGAGAAAGCAAAACGGGTACAAAAGAAAAAAAACTTTCTGGCGCAAGGACTCCAAGCAACAAACTGCAAAGCAAATTGCGACGTGGAGCAAGAAAGCGAGATCAGCAGCAAAGAAACATCAGCGCATAAAGCTCATATATCCCTCACTTCATATAATCTCATATGAAACTGAAACCACGTTAGCGGCACTAGCACTCCCATCAGAGGGGTGCACAATGGTGCCTGAGCACATGTTGTGGTCAGTTCACGTTTCACATAGGGCCTGTTCCCAGTGAAATGCAAATTGTGAGGCTCCATTTTTAGTATGAAAGCACATGCCAAAGGAAGTTCATTTTACACACTACTTGTGACCGTGAGTGGCGCAAACTGAGATCTTCAGCTTCACGGCTATGAAAAGGTACTGTGAGCTGAGAACAAGAAAATATCCGAACTTCGAAAAAAGCTTGTAGACTTTCTTAAACAACTAGGCATATATTAGCTTTGTCAAGCTAACAGCATGTAATGGAGGTGTATTACCTAAAAGCAACATCAAAGCCAGAAAAACAGGCTCAAGGAAGGTGAACAGCCGGAAGAAATCTTTGCTTCATTAGAAAGAAAATTGTGCTTGTTCCTCCCATTTTTCTTTTCTTTTTCTGATCATGAAAATAGCGTGGTGCTACAGTTTTATTGTTAATCTACGAGAAAAATTTATTCACGAGCATATTAACTTGCAAAACCAATTGCTGATTACATTCATGCAAACACTTTACTTGAAGGCATAGTTTTTATCAAGCTGAGCCAAATATATGCTTTTTCTTGTTCCAATGGTGAACTGGCACTGGTGAACGTACATATTCTACATCTGGTTAATAAGCATTCTGTTGGAAGTAATTGCATTGTCCCATCAACTCTTTGTTGCTCGTGTCTTTACTTTTTTTGTGCGCCACAAGTTTCATGTATAACCAACAAGAAGCTCACTCTCGCATTTTTTCTCCTGACTACACCAAATACTTAGAAACATCCAAAATATGCCACATTCTTTGAATAAAGAAAATATTCTATTCCTACTTAAAATTTAAAAAATTTGCCAGCCCCTGGTAAACCACTACAACTCACTTTATTATTTAGTGCACCTTTAGTTGCAAACACTGTTTATTTTTGATGTTTCAAAATTTATGGAAGCGGTGTTAGGTGTGTATTCGGTTCTTCGTTTACACTTTCACTTCATTTAAGCACTTCAGTTCTTCATGTGCACAGTGTGCTTCCGAGGCATGTACACGACACTTATCGTCTCACAAGGCCTTAGCACTCCTCAAGTACGCTGTGCTGCCAAAGGAAGAAGAGCTCGCCAGCTAAACAAATGACAGCACTGCGACCTTACCATGGCTTGGGCAGATGCAGAGTATGAGCTTGCTGACCGGCCGTCCGCTGCCTCGTGACCGAGGCTGATGCGCCGTCCTCGCCGCTGCCTTCCTGAGGAGACTCGAGGATGTTGGGAAGCCCCTGCCACAGCAGGCGCGAGTGCGACTCTGGATCTATGACAGAGCCAGGCGGTGGTGTTGCCCCGAGAGAGCGCCCCGTGGTACCCCGCAGATGCCGCTGGTGCAGCTGCAAGAGAGCAGAGAGTTAAAGGGCCAGCAAACAAGCCTAGACTTTTTTTTTCTTTTTTACACCCCTCAAACAAAAGTGCCAATTCGTACAGTAGACTGCAGCAATCACAATTTGTGATTATTACAGCGCTGTGCGCGGCACGAACCCTCCCTTTCGAAAAAAAATTCCTACGCCCGTTTTTTTCACCTCACCCATCTCCTTCATACGTTCAGTGACGCAAGCTTGCCCACGGCAAACTTGACATGCTACTGAGCTTGTCAATTGGTCATTTGCCCGACGAAGCGGCGTCTTGGCCCTCCGGTAATGCAGTTTTGGTCGCGCAGTCTACATTTTCATTTCCCTGTGCTGCCTCTCCCATTTTGGAGAACCCGAGACTACTGGGAAAAGCGGTATTGCCAGAATGAAAGCCTTCGAGATAAAGGGACTTTTAGCTACTTTACCAAAGGGGGAAAGGTGCTCCTCGAACCACGCTTTCTCCCCGCGCTGCTATGACACTCCCTCAAGTCAGCAGTGCCCTGCTTGATCGTTGGGCTGCGTGCTGATGACGTATCACTGACTTCATGCGAGGTCACCGAAGTGAGCAGTCATGACAATAAGCTATGCCTCTCCCCTTCCTTTGGCAGAGAACGATGACGAGGCCCCGCAAAAATTTGAAACGAGCTAAAACAGATGTCTTAACCCCTGTAAGTTCCTCATCATAGCACATATTCACAAAATTTCTGGGGCAGCAAGTTCACATAGCAAAAGTGCACATATTTCTCTTCATAAGACTTTTCAGAACTCAGGGTTGTTTCCTGGCCCCTTAAGGCTTGTCCATACTAAAGGCAGGGCGGCCAAAGCTGCAAAGCAGAAAAGCGGGGAAAACCTCCTCTCCAGGCGGTGAAAGCGAGGCGGCAAGTGCGATCACTTTCGGAACAATTTTTCGCGACCCACCGAGGCTTGTCGCTTTGCCGCAGCCAATCAGAACACCTAGCAGTGGAGGCAAGGCGGCGGTGCTGGTGTACTTTTGGGAGAAGCATTTCCCCGTGATAGTGACACGTTCGCAAAAGCGCAAGATGCACGCCTTTTCTGCCGCATGGCCAGCCAAAGGAGGCGTGCAGTCTGAACAGGTGCACGCACACGCCAGCTCGAAAAGCCCACTTGCCCACTTTTTCGTGCTGCCTTCAGTGTGAACGAGCCTTTAAAAGAGCCGTCAGGAGCATATTGTCCGCACATTTCAGGCAAAAACTAGGCTTATGTGAATAGTAAATTTAAGGTTTGAAGTGAACTTGAAGGGAATTTGAAGTGAATAGCAATTTGGTTGGTATAATTTCAAATTGAATTTGAATAGTTTATATAATGCATATTATAAATAAAAATGAGCATATTTGTCATGACCCAACTAACCTGCACAATATTTTGGAAAAATAGAAACAAGGCACAAGTACATAAATAATCAACTGGTGCTGAATGTTGCAAAAACGAAAGCCTTGAAGTTTCACCCTCGTCATAAAGAATGCATTTCATATCCACATTTTATTAATGGTGCTCAGTTGAATACGTTCACTCTTTTACAACCCTAGGCATCTACTTTTCCACAACGATGGCCTGGGATGCACACGTTTACTTCCTGTTTAAAAAACTTTTTCATACTATTGGACTTTTGCAGTGGAACAGTGCAACGTTTCCGGTTACAGTAAATCTCCTCTACAACTCACTTTTCTCTACTACTCTCAACTATGGAGATGTGTAGGGCACAGCCACAAATGCGAATATCATGACATTGTTTCTATTACAAAAGAAAATTATTAGACTAACTTGTAAGGTGCTCTATTTGTCACATGCAGCTGAATACTTTGCCAAATTTTGTATCGTTAACAGTTCCATCACTATACCAATATAGGATTTATAGCCAAGTTTAAAACAAATACAGTAGCAGAGAACACCTGTAACCCAGAGAAGTGAGAGAAGTGGGAAGTGACACAATGTCGCACGTATTATGGAAAGCAAATAGTCCATTACCAGCTACCGTCACTGTTAAACCAGTTGCAGAAAACAAGTGACGTCAATATTATAAGGTTAACAATGAAAGAACTCCGCAATACATGTAAATAAATAAGCCAAAAGAATTAGGGGACCCCAAAGCTTCGCCTTTAAGAGTTGAACGCGATAGCGACATCCTGTTCCTAGTGCGTACTTCAAAAACTTAGTGCATGAAACCTTTTCGAATTCGCTGTGTACCCCCTACGTTGCCATAGGAGAACAGGTGCAGTAGCGTGTGTGCCTTTCGTAGTGGGGCACCAGCTTCAACCCACAGAGCCATTATGATAATCACATAATCTGACACCCGTTGGCAATGGACCCTTGTACCACACATTATTACTTCAATATTTCAAGTTGCATTGTGAAGAATGTATACAGGATGCGTGTGTTTGTGAAGCATGAAAGCTACTTTCACTGCATTTCCAAGCAGAGGAAGCTCTTTTCACTGTTTTCACAAGTAGAGGCTTGGCCACGTGGTAGAATATCCGCTTGCTACGCAAATGACCTGGGTTCGATCCCCACTTTACTCCAGGATTTATCACTTTATTTGCAACGTTCTCGATTTTCCTGTCACTAATAAGATGGTGATTTTGTGCTCACAGCTAACGAGGCCGATGCCAACGCTGAAATTTCTGCGAAACGAGCTCTTTAATGTTATCATGTTAATATTGTTAGACACCTCATTTGTAGACATCCTTTCATGGTTCGCGATGGTTATATAGGTTACATTATTTTGTCTTTCCTTTTCTTTTTGAATCCTTTCTTTTTTTTTTCACTTATACCAAACTATTTCACATGTTTTTTTTTTTTTTTCCTCGTTACGTCCTGTTATACTAATGTTCTACAGTTTCTGCTAATATGTATCAAGAAACTCTTGTGTACCTTGGCAATCTGTTTCATGTTGATATTATTATTATTCGTCCCATTCACTGCCTGCTGCTGTCCTATCAAGGAGGGGCTGTTGCCTCGTCAAGCTAATAAGTGCAGTAGCTTTTTGCGACAGCTCCTAAACATTCCTTTCCTCAAAAGATGAATTAACATGATTTTATTTTATTTAAAATGTCATTCTTTTTGGTTCGAAGGAAGTAGAAGCAACTTTAATCATTCCTTTCTTCAAAAGATGAATTAGCTTGATTTTATTTGATTCGAAAGGTCATTCTTTTTGGTTCGAAGAAAGTTGAAGCAACTTTAATTAGTAGCAGGATTTGACTTTCAATAGAATGCAAGTGATGACCCATAAAACGTTATTGCTATGTTGTACATTGGCCGGTACTCACCTCGTGCATGAACAGGGTGCTGAAGCTCATGTTGGCTGCCGTGGACTCCAGCGACACCTCTGCACCCACAGCTGACGAACTGTAGGGGTCATTGCTGACACAGATGCTGGAAAAGGCATCCACACAGGACCCATCAGGAGCAAACTGTGGCCCCACAAAGCACATTCATAGTACTATTGTAAGAGCAGTCACGGGACGAGATATCAGGTTATTGTTCCCGCACTTGTGCGCATCGTCCTAGTAGCCAGGAGCTAAAGGCAGCAACTCGGTAGAGTAATGATACGATGAATGTATAGCCAAATGTTCAGAGGAGGAGAAATTACACATAGGCAGATATGTATGACAACACAAACCGAAGCCAGGCTTGCTTGCCTGAACAGCTCACACCGGTCTGCTGTGAGCCAAACAAAGAACACCAACCATGCAATATGCCGTTGTGCTTGTATTCCTGAACCTATCCATAGCTCGCACAAATTTGGCTCAATGAAGCATTTCTGTCACAGGTGCTGTTTACTGAACTACGTAATTTCAAGTTTGCTACATACTGGCATTTTCCCATCATGCACTAGAACTCGCAGCAAGAGGCAACATGCTCGTACATCTATAATGGGAGCCACATTTGCCAAACTTGGTCAAATAAACACCAGCACTCGCATTCAAGTCTGCATAGTACAGGTGACTATGTTGCTTTAGCTGCATGCCTGTAGCACAGCCACTGGATAAAAAACAAGGTGCAACCTGCTGCATTGCGTTGCCGTCAATGGGCGAGTGCGTCTGGGGAGAGTTGACAATTTCGACCGCTCTTTTAGAGCACTGATGCTACGCGTGTTGAAGCAGATGGCATTTCACGTTTCAATTCAGTTGCGTGAGGATTTGTGCGTGTCCTTGTGCTTTTTCGTGTGCTTTCTCGTGCTTATTTTGTGTGCAATCATGCGTGGGGGGGGGGGGGGGGGCTTGTCTCATGTTTCTTGTGTTTGAGGACAGTTTTTAATGTGTGCATGTGTACAGATTTTTTTTTTTTAGCGGTGTGATGCAAAGTGCAAAGTGTCTGTTGTGCCGCTGTGCAAGTCAAACATGAAAAGAGACGCTAGCTTGCAGTACCATAAGTTTCCCTGAGATCTAAAGCGTCGAGAAACCTTGCTAAATAATAATTCTGGCCAAGGATCATCAGGGAAAGGAGCAACGCCATTGCTCTCGTATGCAAAGTAGACGCCAGTTCGTGCGGCAGCGGTGTCCCCGCAGGATTTGCGAGCGTTCGCATGCTTTGTCGAGTGGTTTGTTTGTGCACACAACCACTGCTTTGTGTGACCATATGTGTGGGCAGCTAGACACATGTTTTCTGTACTAGGGTACACTTTATTGTGCGTGTGTTTGTAGTAAACGTGTTTTCCACTGGTGTGATGCCGCGAAGCTGTTGTGTGCCACCGTGTAAGTCCAACGTGCGGTCGCCGCAGGATTTACGAGCGTGTGCTTTGTCGTGTGGTTTGTTTGTGCACAGCCACTGCTTTGTGGGCCCAATTACTTTCGCAATAGAACATTCATTTACAGTTCAGGTAAATCCAAAGGGCAGCAATATTTGAGGCCTATACTCTATGAAAAATTGGTCTTCCTAGGGTAAAGTGGAGGAGGAGGAGGAAAGTTTAAGTGGAAAGACAGGGAGGTTAGCCAGTTCTTAGACCGGCTGGCTACCCTGTGCTGGGGAAAGGGGTGAGGGGAATGAAAGATGTTAAAAAGACATGTTGCGAAGAGAAAGAGAAATTACAAAAAAAAACAATTGCGACAGAGGAAAGGCAACATCAAAGAGTATAAGACACTAAAGTTTGTCTCTGAGGCCATTTGTCCGCAAAAAGCGCAGCAAAGCTTTCAAAGCCTTCTGAGCTGAGAATGGGCTCGGCCAATGACCCAGAATCCTTTGTTCCGACAAGGGCCGATCATCTAGTCTATCCAGAGCTGCAGTGAGTTGTCTTTGCTCGTTGAAATGGGTGCACTCACACAGAAGGTGCGCGATGGTTTCTTCGCAACTGCAGTAAGTGCATGTAGGAGAGCTGGCTATCCCAATGAGATAAGAGTATGCGTTCGTGAAGGCCACTCCAAGCCACAGGCGGCATAGAAGAGTCTCCTCAGCTCGAGATATCCTTGGGGGAAGACGAAGCAGCAGATTCGGATCAAAGTTATGCAGGTGCGCGTTTGTGAAGTCTGTTGAGTTCCACTGTACCAGTGTGAGGTCACGTGCAAGCGAACGAAGTCTTGCAGCTGCGTCGGTTCTTGAGAATAGTATGGCTGTGTATTGGGTACCATCGTGTGCAGATCTTGCGGCCTCATCTGCGCGGTCATTGCCATATATACCGCAATGACCTGGTATCCACTGATACACTATGCTGTGCTGTTTTTCGATTGCTTGGTGATGAAGAAGCCTTATTTCAGCTACTAACTGTTCATTAGGTCCATGGCAAAAGGGTGACATAAGACATTGAAGAGATGCTTTCGAGTCCGAGAAGATAGACCAAATTCCCGAAGGTTCTTTCACTATAAACAGAGCTGCACGTATGGCCGCAAGTTCTGCAGCTGTCGACGATGTCAAATGCGAGGTCATGAATTTAATTGTGATGTGCCTCGCGGGAATAACCACCGCCTCTGCAGAGCTTACTGAAGACACCGACCCATCCGTGTAAATGTGAAGGCGTCTGTTGTGCTTCTCTTGCAGGAAAAGTAATGTGGCCTGTTTCAGGGCTAGATGCGACGACTTTTTCTTATTTTGGATGCCAGGTATTGTAAGAAGGGCTTTGAGTGGGTGTAGGCACCATAATGGTATCGGCGGCTGTCCTGCATGCGTGAAGTGCATTGGAAGCACTGCGCAATGCTGAGCTACAGTTGCGCTGAACGCTGAGAGGGGCCTGGAAGTTCGAAGTGAGGCGAGGTGCTAAGATGGAAGCCGAGCGAAATGTCTTATGTGCATTCTCAAAGCGTCTACGCGGATGTATGCGTAGACAGGATAATCACGCGCAATGATGACTGTCGCTGCTGTAGACGCGCATCTCGGGAGACCAAGGCATATTCTCAGGGCTTGGGCTTGGATCGACTGGAGGACGCGCAAGTTTGTTCTTCGGATCCCGCAAAGCACGGGTAAGCTGTATCGCATATAACCGAGGAACAGAACAGTGTAGAGTTGGAGCATTGCTCGTACTTATGCACCCCACGTTTTTCCAGCAAGAAACCTCAGTACGTGGATGATCATGGTGAGTTTAGTTTTCATGTGGGCAATGTGAGGGCTCCAGGAGAGGTCGCGATCAACTATAACTCCGAGGAATCGGTGGGTCTTACGTAGTTGATCGTGTGTCCGTTGATTTTAATAACATATGGTCTCATAGCCTTATGCGTGAATGCTATAAGCGAGCATTTCTCTGACGACAGCTCTAATCCCTGTTCTTCCAGGTACTTTGTCGCTATTGTAGCCGCTCTCTGAAGCCGGGCACGCAAATGAAGGCGTGTTACGCCTGACGCCCAGATGCAGATGTCATCTGCATATATTGATAGATGGACAGATTCTGGAAGTGCGTCAACCAGGCCGAGTAGCGCTAGATTGAAAAGTGTGGGGCTAAGAACACCGCCTTTCGGCACACCACGACGGTTGCAATGGTGCGTTGTTGTGCCATTCTCCATCTGTACAAAGAAAGTTCTGCCTTTCAGATAGCTGTGGATCCATTTGTAAACCCGACCCTCTAATCCAACATTTTCCATGACATCCAGAATGGCTTCATGTGATACGTATGCACCTTTCACGTCCAAGAACAACGCCGCAGATAAACGTTTCAGTCTTTTTTTGATGCTGAACAGATGAGACCAGGTCTATAATGTTATCAATTGCGAACCGTCCACGCCGAAAGCCCATCATAGCATGAGGGTATACCTCGTGGTGCTCCAAGTACCACTCTAGGCGAGTCAAAATCATCCTCTCCATCACTTTCCCGAAACAGCTGGCAAGCGCGATGGGGCGATAAGAGGTCAAGTGCAGAGGAGATTTACCTGGTTTAAGCACAGGGACGAGGTGGCTGGATTTCCATGAATGAGAGATAAATCCGCTGCTCCACGAGTCGTTGTACACGGATAGAAGGGCCCGTCGAGCTGCTTCTCCGAGGTTGCAAAGAGCCATGTACGTGATCCCATCTGGACCAGGCGATTAAGATCGTTTTGCATGCCGTCAAGGCCGCTTGTAGTTCTTCTAGAGAGAAAAAGGTGTCCATTCTTGAGTCTCTGGAAACTGGAGCGTTTTCTAGGTGGCGCGTGGTGCACGCGGACGCATGACCGGCAACTTTCATGCAGAAATCTTCTGCTACTTCAATTTCGGTGCGGCCTTGGTGGAGAGAAAGACACTTGAAGGGGCGATGTTGATGTGGCGATGTGGGCAAAGTGTTCACACATGTGGTGTAATAGGTAGTGAAACCTTGTTATAAGGAAGTTGAAGGGGGAGTCGTAGTTACATTTATAACCATCAGTTCACAATAGCTAATATCCATTTCTACTGACAATTAGCCAGCAAGAGAGAATGTACTCTCCAACGAATATCACAGCTCCCCTCTGCGCAGACTGAAACAGCCGTCGGAAGGCAAAAAACTAGCAAAATAATAAAGAACAATGCACTTTACTTCCGCAAAGTTCGGCACACCAGCTGACAGATCACTTCGAAGAAAAATAGTTCTCAATAGACTTTTGCTGACACTTGCTCAAGCGGATGACTGCTTTTTCAGCTGCAGCAGCTATTTCCAATCCATGCTCGTGACATCGTAAGCACCAAAGAAGCGGCACAGCAGGTCTGTCGCATCCAGAGCTTGCACAGGCGTCGGTACGCCGGGTTCGCCAACATTAGGCTTCGGGGTGTCGCTATATTCGTCACTGTCGTCCATGCACGTCCGTCACCTCGGGCACCATTTCCGCATCGGACAACGCTTTGGTTGACACCGCGTCAGCATTGGCACCGACATACACGCAGAGAGTGTTGCAGTCAGGCACAACGCCGGCGTCAAAGAGAGCGTCCCACAACGTCTGGGCCTGGTCACCCGCGGCACCCACACATCGCTGAAATCTTCGGCAACTTTTTTTTATTGATGCTAGACTCAAGGACTTTCAACATTGCAGACCTCTGCTCGATTGTTATATTCTTGCGCTTACATTTGCCGCTGCCATTGTCCATCCCGTGTCTAGCGGCAGAAACTGATGGAGGTGGTGTTGCTCTTCCACAACGAACGACAAAGAAGAAAGCCACGATCGCCGCCACGGCAGCGGTGCGCGAGGCCCCAGCGCGGAGCTGAAGGGGAGAAGAAGGTCAGATGCGCGTGCGGGTCAACAAGTTCTACGGGAGAGGGGAGGCCAGCTGACGCGAACGCTCGCGCGAGTTGCTGCAGGGGTGAGTCCATTAGTTCCAGAGGAGAAAGGAAGCGAGGAGACTCGCTCCCACACGCGTGTTGGCAAGCAGCTCCCGGGAAGCACAAGGCACGAGTTTTGAATTACTACGACCATGATGAGACGTAAACCGTCGCGCGCTATAAGATATTGAGAATTGACGTATACCAAAATAATCAGTAAATGCTCATTGTGGATGAGGAATGGTTCGTTACATCCATTGTGGGGAAATTTCCACTTCGTTAAAACGAGGTGTTAAATGTGACTATGGGAATTTTAAGGGGAATAACAATTGCTTCGCTATATATAATAGTCCATTATATCCCGCTTTATTATAACGAGGTTTTACTGTACTCCTAATAACGATTCAGAATCTAACCTGTGATGTGTAGCTACAAAACGCCTTATTTGCGGCCTACTGTGCCGTGTAGAAATGTGTGTGAAAGCATTTCTCTTGGGAGAAGTGGTGGCGCCAGAGCGGACATGAACTAGGACCTTCCCGGCGCTTCAGCGGCACACAGCAGGCCACACCTTGTTTTTTACCCAGCGGCCGTGCCTGTACCACCAAACATACCCTCTTGCAGGTGCATATAAGCCAGTTTGTATGCCCAAGCACAAACATGCCTGAAGTCCGAGCGTCATGGCTTACCTGTTAAGAAGGCTGGCATGACTCGGCGTTGCCAAGGGTCCCTCGGTGCGAGAGATGCCACCGCGGATGCGCTCACCCGCCATCACCCCCTGCGCTGCTGCAGTCACGGAGCCCTGATCACTGTGCACCATACGCGAGCCCACCAGACTGCCGCCGATATGAACGTTGTTCCGCAACACACTCGACACCATCTCCGAGTACTGCACACATTGCCATGGGGAGAAATGCAACACATTGAACTAAGGAGGTTTCCGATATATTTGTCTGTTTCGCTGTTTAAGTTAAAATGCTGAAAACAGTAATAATTGTTGTTTCATATGTGAAATAATAACTCAGTTTGTATGCACACTAGGCCATCATGTTCAAAATAAGTTATTGAAACTATCATTTAGACAGTTTTTTACGTGGCACTACAGACCTAACTGTATTAAATGTCACTGGATTATGCACATGGTTCTGGCTCCCCTGGAACAAGAGTTATCAAACTTCAGAGTACCCACATGAATGACTAAAAGTATATATTTTCTTTAGTAAACATTTAAGACTTCCAAAAATAAAGTGTGCAAACTTTTGCACCAATTCATCTCTCTAGCCGAAACAAAAATAATCAGAACTCAAATGTTGCAAGGCTGAGAAAAGCTTGCTAGTAGGCCGGCAGGTTAAAAAAAAAGATGAAGAAAAATAACAACATACAAATCGGTTACTGATGTGGTATAAGAGGCTGTCACGGCTAAAACAATAACTGAAAAATTTATTTTTCATTCTATGCAACCTTTGGTCTCAAAAATCAACTTCCCTGCTAAACATAGAGGTAAGATATATTTCAATATTGCAATCATACAGTGTAACCCATCTGCAAGCAGCAGTGGATACCTTTCCAAGATGGGGGGCTAAAATTTAAACGAAAAAAAGAGAGAGAAAAAAATACGCAATCTTCTGGTACAGGGAACCACATGTAGATGCGAAGCAGCGGGCACTAATGCTTACGCTAGTGGCAGTGTTGACGCTGCCGCTTATTGCTGTGCTGCCCAGGAGAGAGAGCGCAAAGCACGCAGTGATGGACAGGTGTTTCCTACTGGAACATGTCAATCGCTGCTAATGGGAAATGAGAGACAGAAGACTTCAACTGGACACAGAGACCCGCAGTCTGCTTTTAGTTATTTCACACGCAGCAAACTTTTGTTGTTCAACAACGCACAGGAAAAATCTCCCACCAGCACTACCTTGGAGGTGAAGATCCAGTCCCTATATATACGAGGTGGCCAGTGAACGGTAGAGCAGTGCGAGCAGCCGTTTTATTTTTTTTTCCTTCAAGCAAAAAACTCGCTAGAAGATGCTGCCTATGTCGGCGCTGCGAGGCAAGAGAGAAGAGAGGAGGGGAAACGCATGCGCAATGACTGTGTAAACGCTGCGGAGAGGAATGCCTCTAGAGGAGAGGGAGCAAGCATAGACTAGCAGACACTGCCTGTTTCGGCAACTTGAACAGGCCACTATAGGAAGGTGAACCTGGCAACGTCAATGCGTATCTTCACTAGCGAAGCTATGCTTGCAGAGCCACTAAAAGAGTTAGAAGGAATAGCTTCTTAATACCACACGTGTGGCTCACGTGTTCCAAGTTGTTGATTATTTGGTCCTTGTGGAAAAAGGTGGAGTAGGTGTTTAGACGCCGTTTACACTAATCAAAATTATTTTCAGTAAATGTCTAGCCCCACTGGCCCTTACCTGTGAAGAGCTGAGCAAAGGTTTTATTAGATTGCACAATTTAAAACTAAACTTGTGCTGTTGGCAAAGTGAACTCCGTGTTATGAAGCCTATTTTACCAGATGAATCCGTGCACTCAAGGGCAGTAAAAAAGTCGTCGTCCAATTCTATAGAAATGTTTCGACAAAACCGTGCCATCGCAGCATTGCTTATAGTTTCCAGAAGCAAGCATGCAGGCTCACAGCAGCAGGCTTTCCAGATCATATCTTAACTTCTATGGCACTGAAAGATATCGGTACCAGGTCACAATAGACTACAAGTGAGCGATGCTGATTGGGCACTTTTGTGAAAAAAAAAAATAATGGTCATGCCCTGTATTCACTCAATTGAACATTGCGTAAATAAAATCAGGAAAAGATCTCATGTTACTCTGGTATTTTCTGCACTTGAAAAAATAGTGAGTATTGTGGTTTGCACCCGGTGCCAAACAAAAATGAGGCTGTGAAAAACAACCCAAGAAAAAGTTTGTTCGCTGTGCTGAAGAAATGGTTTACTCCGTGTGGCAAAAAAAGTACAGCATAGACGGCTTATGACATAAGTCGCGAATATTCACATTAAAAGCAGTACAGCACTATGACCAAAACAACGTCTTCAAGGGCTACAGTTGTGTAAGACGTGTTGAGCATGCAGCCTCTCGTGTCCGAGAATCGAAGCATGCGATGTGCAATGCTTACATCCATTTAAATATCTGAAATATCCAAAGACCCACACTGACAACGAACTGAATGCTAAGAGGAAGAGGCAAGGGGGAGGGGGCTGCTACCAAATTAAAGAACCAAGAACTATGGCAGAAATTTGCTGACTACTACTCAGATTGCCTTGGTCATGCACACTACAGAGAAACTATGTCGAATCACTTCCGAAATTTCGAGACTGAAAGACCCCAATCGTTTGATTTCACGGGCGCACACCAGGTTTCAAGACATCGTAATTGTGCCCCACCATTGGAGGGCTACAGGTGTGCGAGGAGTGAAGTGCGCGCCTTGGAAAAGTGTGCAATAGGAGAAGAATGAATAACCTCGTGCAAACGGTGGCCGAGGCTGAAGAAGATGGCGGTGAAGACATCACGTGCGAGAGAAGGAGGATGCATGGTGCAATGGGGACAAAATAAAAGAGAACCGATGGGCAATGACCACAGAGATTCCAGGGGCCAATGGCTGGACACCACAAAACGTCAACATTGCCAATTAGAACGGGACAAGTGGGCCAGAGTTCAAGGAAGGTCTGAGCCAGATAAGGGCAGTGGAGTTCGAAGGGAACTTGGTGAGCGGCAGGTTGTCACCAGATTGGGCGCTGAAGATGGCTGTCGTATTCGGACCCAAGCCTCCATGACTTCAAACGGCTGGGGCCTCTTGCCGGCACGTTCCCAATTGAAAGCACCGTAGCTGTCTGGTCCTGCTGCAGCCCAGGGCCTGTGAACTTCGGTGACCACAGGCAGGCAAAAGGAGTCAAGCTATGGGCTCGAGTTGTGCTCCCAGCTGCCCGACCAGATTGATTGGCTTCTCAACGCGTCGCCAGCAGCCAGCGCTCCCTCATCCCCAGCCAGACAGCCAGCGTCCTAAAGCAGGGGCCACCGCGTTCCGGTTTATTCATCTACTGAGCCTCAACCTGTTAGTAAGACTGAACCGATATCTAACGCTACTTTGCCGCTAACCTGTAGGAACTGAATAGCTTAGTTTAGTGAATTGACTTGTATTATGGTTGTTGCTCTCAATGTTTTACCACGTCCTGTGAACTTTTTATTGTTTCATTCTGTAGGGATTTTCGTCTCTTTATCTTTCAAACATTCTGTGAGGGTTTTGTTAAAACCAAACGGCTTTGTCCTTCCTTAAGACCCTCACGGGCTCAAATCTAGAGAGCTCTCCCTAACCCTAAAAGAACCTGCATTATAATATGCCAACCTTATTTCCATGAACAATATGCATTCTTCCCTTCAAGTGCAGCCACCACAAAGAGTTCGGTTGATTACTGACCAGTGTCAGTTTCCGTTTCAAAAACGACGAGCCTCCGGGTGCAACTACACTCAAAACTATTTATAGTGACGTTCCATCTTACACAAACATAGGTTCGTTATATCTGAAAATTCCAGACATTATATCAATCGCAAGAGTATTCTGCAATTACTTTGCTGTAACCGATATTTCGTTATACCGTATTTACTCGCATAATCCTCGCACTTTTTTTGGCGGAAAACAGGTGCAAAGTTGGGGGGTGCGAGAATTACGCGCGGAAAAATTTCCACGAAAACCTACATAGCTAAAAAAAACGAAGTGGCCACAAATCAGGATTCTCACACCAGCAACTAACAACAAGCTTTGAGAAGTACTGATTAAAATTGACCTCAACAATAAAAGCAGAGATTCAACACAAGGCAAAATTTATTCGAGACACAAAAAGTGCAATCGAATAGTCGAGAATTATAATCCCATACGCAGAGCTTGTGTGCGTTGTGGGCGTAGCTGTAGCGTTCGTCACTCAACAGGAGCCCTCAAAAGGTAAGCTTAGCATGTCAGTATTGGGCTGATGGTTATTTAACAGAATCGTCCGCAGTTTCTTCCTGAAGAAGTAAAGTTTACCATCAATCTCAGTCTTGAGCACACGGCAGGCCCAAAGCGTCTTGGTGGCTTTCAGCTGCCGTCACCAGTAGCAAACACAAAACTCGTCGACTCCGAAGTGCCTAACGGTGGCCCTGTTTGTTTGGTGCACGATCAATCACTTTCAACCTGAAAGCAGCCGTGTAGCTTCAGTATCGTCTCATAACGTGACAGGATTACCGACACAACATACAAAACACGCCGCAAGGCGCACTGCCACTTTGGCTTGGATTAGATTGAATCTCCGTGCAATAATAGTACGCCTGATGCTTAAGAGATGGCGCCAGATGGCATGCGCTATGATCATCAATGGCTGGAACGAGCAGACGACATTATTGCGGCAATTTTTGGTGGTGCGATAATTACTCGAAGAAAAAAAAATCGTATTTTTGTTGGGCGATGTGAGGGGTGCGAGAATTATGCGAGTGCGAGGATTACGCGAGTAAATACGATATCTCGGTTCGTTACATCGAGGTTTGAGTGTATCGGCACCTAGCGAGTTCATTACGATGTAAATGTAACGAAAAAAAAAGCAAGAACAAGAAAGAGAACCCCACATGCGCTTACAACTGAAAGCGTTATTGCTTGAACAAAAAATATATAACATCTAAACTTGACTCGACTAAAACCGGTGCAAGGGCATCGTGGGCGAAGCAAAAGGCAAGAAACCAAAACAAGAGCACACCTCCTGCACCCCCCTCCCCACTGGTCTATCCCCTTTCCTCGAGTAGTATCACCTTCTCGAATAAGGACAAAGAAGGATTAATAATACACATAGCAGCCCTCGCGTTAATACGGAAAGCCTCGGCAAGTAATCGTGCCATGTGATCGTGGTGTCTAAACAAGATCTCAGTCATGAGAAATTGTGCATTGCACTGGCACTCAGTGCAGTGCATGGCCATGTGCGTTAGGGGTCTCCCCTGCAAGAAAGACAGATACTCTCCAAGACGTATGTTTAAACATATTCCTGTCTGGCTAACGTAGACACAACCAAATGACAAAGGGATGCAATAGACGACGTTGGTCCTGCACGACACGAACCTAACCTTGTGGTTAATGGAGCAACCATGCGTCCTGACATTATTAAGCTTGTTGCCGACCATTGAACATTGTCTGCCTAGCTTGTTATTAGCAGAAAAAAACCACCCTCAGGCCAAACCGCTGGGTCAATGTGAAAGCGAGTGCACATATGGAGTAACAGCCATTTTATCATTATGAATCGAATTCTGGTTGCGAACATAGATACCTTTTATCTGTTGGAAGAAGTGCTGGCAGGTGATTAGTATCACTGAGACACGGAAGACTACGTTTTTAAGGCGATCTGCCTGCTCTTGAAAGCTGCACAGAGCGAAATGCGTACAAGATCTGTTGACAGCAAATTCAAGACATGACAGAGCAATGCCGTTTTTCACCAGCTTAGAGTGGAAAGAACGGTAGCGCTACATTTACGCCGTAATGAATCGGTACCTACTCGCTCGCCTGTCCATTAAACTTTCAACCACGTCAGCACACAGAATTGTGACACACTTTTGCATGGTCCGCATCAAGAAGCTTTTTTAAACAAGAAACGGGACAGCAATGTCTCCAAACACAAAACTTTCAACATAAATGCCGCGGCCACGGATTTGCGAGCAGCTGACGAGTAATTAGTCTGGTGGAGCAAAGGTGACAAAAAAAAAAAAAGTGGCTAAGACGACATTATAACTTCTTGCAGCGTGGTCACGTGAGGGAAGTAGTTGGGTCATAAAGGTCACCTTTGAGGAGGTTGATTGCGCGAAGAGAGTCGATCGCTCACGCATACTTCAAAATAAATATAGAATACCTTCAAAGCTATATCACTCTTTATATTTTGCAGATTATACACCATGTTACGGGAATCGATCCCGTAGGCTACATGGGTCATGAAATTTAGAGTCAGTACCCCTCTAAACATGAACCAACTCGCTGAAGCAGCAGTTCCAGCCTTTCTTGGATCTCAATGGAGTCACGTTCCTAGGGGATGTTCTTGTTTTTCAGGACAGAGTTAAGTATCTGCTTACACAGGCCTAGTCTTTTGGCAATGTCTGCCTGTTTTCTGCTGCTATTTACAGCGTTAGTTATGCTTAATATATGCGACAGTGATACCTGCTTCCTTTTGTGTTTAGCCATTTCACACAATCGTGCAGCCAAATCCAGTCACTAGTTGCACAAAGAAGATAACGGATGCAGTGAGCTTCTTTTAAATGTCACTGGATTAGTTCGGTCGCACCAGGGGTTCGTTAGATGACGACAATGTTGCCAGACATATCAGCCGTTTTCTGGCTAAGTGACAAGAAAAGCGTATCGGATGTTTTCATCCTAACCTAGTCTGTTCTAGTCATTAGCGCACTATGATAGGGTCTATTGTGAGCATACTGGATACTACTTAAAATGCGTGGTGACCCCTGTGGGTATGGCTTACTGTAGTTGGAAGACTGTTGCTGCTGAATCTGTTGTAACGAGGGAAGACTGTATGATATCGACTTGGAAACAATGGAGGAGAAATGTCACTAGAATTCGCAGAAAGCAATTGACTACATACAATAAACACCTCCATCAGAAAGCATAGAAATAGACAGTCAGCATGGAAAACCCCTAACAAGGAAACAAAGTGCAAGATAAATTTTCTAATATGTGGGGATCTAAGCACAATGCAAGAAGTAAAGAGATTCATGAGGACAAAGTTCGAACTCAATCTACAAGGAGCAAGAATGATGTTGATAGCTGAAAAGAGGCCAACTTAGAGGTGACAATCAGGGTAAAAACAGAGTAATTTAGAATTGCAGTGAAGAACAAATACTAGAATGCTTTAGAACATGAAGAATATGAAGATAGAGGATATTAACGAAACCACATGTACAATAATTTCTTGACTAGAAAGTGAAATTGATCTTCATTATCAAGCTAGCAATACACTCACGGTCAACAAAGCGAATCCAGTGCATGCACTTCTTCAGGCCTGCTACACAATGCTTTAGTAAACATGCCCAGTATTTCCCTGTACAATCAGGTGTAACTGTTCGAACATAAAATGTAAGGTTTTTTTGTCAAGCTTTACTGAGAATGAAGTGCCACCTTAATTGAAAGTGCCCAGTAAACTCACTTCATTGTTGATGCCTGAGAGGGAGTTGAGTGAGTGGTAAAGCACGGTGTCCTCTCGGTGAACAGTTGGTAGCCGTGTTGCTTCAGTGCACACTGCAGGAAGGAAGCAATTAAACACACAGTGTTGCACAAACCAAAAATGATCAGCACTGCGCATTAGTAAGGCACCCAATATGGTGTTGCCATAGCTGAGGAACTGTTACAGCAGAAAAACACAAGGCGAACTTGTATGTTGAGAATAGCTAGCATACTTGTGAGCAGCTTTCAAGTGTGTAATTATTTTTCTAGCACATTACATACTGTTTAAAACACTGAACATATCATGTGGCAGTTTGAGATTAATCAAAAACTGAGAGACTAGAACTTAAATCAGCACATCACAATAATCTGAAATTGGAACTGTATGAAGCAAAACAACAATGGCTGCTCTGAAGAAATTTGAACAAATGTATTGATGTGATGAGCATTCATGGTTAAAATCTGTGGGGATCGAGAGCGCCCCCGGCCCCGCCGCGGTGGTCTAGTGGCTAAGGTACTCGGCTGCTGACCCGCAGGTCGCGGGTTCGATTCCCGGCTGCGGCGGCTGCATTTCCGATGGAGGCGGAAATGTTGTAGGCCTGTGTACTCAGATTTGGGTGCACGTTAAAGAACCCCAGGTGGTCAAAATTTCCGGAGCCCTCCACTACGGCGTCTCTCATAATCATATGGTGGTTTTGGGACGTTAAACCCCACAAATCAATCATCAATCGAGAGCGCCCTCCTACCTGGCGCCTCGTTCCCCGGGCGCACATAAGCACCGGCATTCGCCAAGATGGCTGCCAGGGCGCCTCTTGGTCTGGGCGAGTCAAGCCTCGGCTACGTCCCGCGCTGGCATGTCCGGGCATGCTACGTGGGCCTACGTCACAACGCAGCGCCATTTCCCTTGGGCCACGCGAGACATCCTCCTCTCCTACGAGCTATGTTGCACCCGATGAATCGCTCGTCGCGGCAGATGCTCTCAGGCCTTCACGAGGGGTTCACGCGCTGCTCAGCAGGCGGCTTCTTGTTTGTGCGTTCGACTTCCGCCCTTGTGCGTGAGTCATCGCGCCGTAGGCAAGCGTACTTGCTCGGTCTCGCGGAGTTCCCTATACGGCTTGCAAGCCTGTGAGTGTCGCACTGTGCTGCATCTTGGGTTAATAAACCCGTTGTTATGCTGCCTCGTGCGTGGTTTCTGCGCCGCGTCGGAAAAAACGACAAACACGGCCGCAGCGTCGTCGCATGCAGCGGCAGTAGAGGATGTCACATCCCTACACGGTTGCGCTTAGTAAGTAAGCCTAGTGCAAACCTATCTCCACAAATCAAACATCCATCCTTGTTTATTGCATACAGTTTTCACTGCAGATGATTGTGGCATGCCGATTTACTTTGAGTACCTCAGTTTAGGAAAATCTTGCTCACTAAACATGACACATACCTGCCAAGCTCAAGGATTCTGAATCCGGGAGAATTCCGCAATGACGAAGAGATTTCCGCCAACTGTTCCCCTCACTCTCTACGTATCCTTTGCAATGCATGGTTGATATTGGGAGTTTAGGTTTCACTATCAGTCGGTCACACTTTTACTGTTTCCTTGCAGTAGGCTCGAATAATTATACACGCGGCGAAATTCAAGCTCCGTGTTTTTATAAAGTTTGCCGAGAAAAACGAGAACCGTGCCGCCACCCAACACTTCAGCAGGAAGTTCAACGTGTGACATTCGGTATGAGAGAAAGCAGAAGAGTGCATGCTTACTAATTGAAGCTTCCAGTTGTTGAAGACCTTTTTCAATTACAGTTAAACCTCGTTATAACGAAATTGGAGGGCCGTCGCCATTTTCTTGTTATAACCAATACTTCGTTATAGCCGTAGCGGGCATTTACCGCAAGTATTATGCACTGTACTTACCCCAGAAAAATAGCGGGCGAAATAGCATCCCGCCGTACGGTGGTATGCAACAAAATAACCACATTCCCAAATAAAAAAAAAAAAGTCATGCACCTGTTTTAATGCACTTCAAAATACACAGCTTGCATTTCAGGCAGACTTAGCTGCAAAGAAGTTCGTAATTGGAAGTTGATGCATCTTCCTGATGCGAACGATGGCTCGCTCAGCTGCAGCCGCAATGTTCAAGCCATCTTCGCCGCCCTCGTGAGCGCTGAAGTAGCGGCGCAGTACATCCACCGCGTCTAATGCCTCCGACCCTGTCGGCACGTTTGTCTCCTGTTCGTCGACAGAGTCATCGTCACTGGTTTCGTTACGATCACTGACAGCACGCACAATATTGTCATCCAGGAGCTGCTCCGTTGCCACCACTTCCGAGTCCGCACTCGCATAGTCGCAAAGCGACTCGCTGTCAGGCACGACACCGCCGTCACGAAGTGCCGTCCATGATGCAGCGACTTCGTCTGATGTGGCAAAACCGTCCGGCACAGTGGGCTCGTCTGGTGGCTTATCGCTGGCGTCTGGTGCGACGGCAAATGAGGCGTGTCGAAAGCAGTTTGCGATCGTGGTCGCCGTCACACTCATCCACGCCGCCTGAAGCATTTCGAGTGCAGCGTACAAGTCAACATCAGTGTCTCGCTTCATCTTCATGTTGAGCAGGAGCTTGTCTATCACACGCTTGCGGTAACCTGCCTTCAGCGACATAATCACGCTTTGGTCAAGCGGCTGTATTTTTGCTGTGCAGTTGGCAGGAAGGAACAGCAGCTCGATGTTTTGAAGCACGGCAGCGGTATGGTGGGCGGTGCAGTTATCTAAAACAAGGCACACCTTGCGGTTCGCCTTTGCCAGCTTCTCGTCCCATTCACAAAGCCATTTTGAAAAAATCTCCCTGGTGATCCAGGCTTTGCGATTGGCTACGTACTTGACTGGGAGCTGCCTCTTCCCCTTAAAGCAGCGAGGGGATGCACTTTTGCCAATTACGAAAATTGGCAGCTTCTCAGAGCCGGTCATGTTTGCACAAAGTAGCGCAGTGATCCGCAGCTTACTTTGTTTGCCGCCATGGCACGGCTCGCCTTTGAGGGCTAACGTCTTGTGCGGCAACATCTTGAAAAACAGGGCGGTTTCGTCCGCGTTAAAAATATCCTCCGCGCTGCATTTTTCTAGCAGCCGCACTATGTTTTCTTTCGCCCACTTGATAGCCTCTGCTTCATCGACAGATTGCGATTCGCCGCAGACCGCTCTCTCGACAATGTCGTGGCGCTCCTTGAAGCGTTGGAGCTAACCCGAACTTGCTACGAAGTTGTCATAGCCCATGATGCAGGCAAAAGTATCTCGCTTTTCTTTGCAGCAAGGCGCCGCTCACCGGCAGATTCACGGCCCGCGTGTCCAAGAACCGTTTAAAAACGGCCCTTTCGACCGCTTCAAAGGCAGGTGCCTTCATCCTCTTAGCGCTTCCTTTCACGCCACGTGCAACAGCGTCGATGACGAACTTCTGCTTGCTCAAGATGGTTGACAGTGTGCGCGTCGATACGCCAAAGTCTCTTGCCACGTTGCCTTTCTTGGTCACCGATTTGACGGCTCTTATCATAGCTGCCTTCTGATCTAGCGTTATGCGCTTTCGCTTCCCGCCTGGCGCATTCATGTTGCTGGAATCACGAGCGCAGCACAATAAAAGATAAGGCGGAAACGGTCGAAAAAGAGAATAAACACGCACGCAAAAGCAATGCGGCTCACATCGGTGAGCGACAACACTTGCAGAGAAAGTGACTGTGAAGAGGAAGGGGCAGAAGGGGCGCTCTTTTGCGCTGCCCTCTAAGAACCGGTTACTCAAGGGGAAGGGGGTATGTAAGATTAGGAAGCACGCCTCAGCGCCATGAGAAAGGGGAGAGGGGGAATATGAAGAAGACACGCAAAAAAAAGAGAAAAGGGCGAGACGTTCGCGGAGCGCTCCGGTGTCGGTGGTAGCCAAGCGGCGCACGTGCAGCGACCTCTCCTCCGGAAACAGCGCGTGTCCTCTGCTTTACGCGCGTTGCTGGAGGGCGCGTGGCGGGAGTTTTGAACTGCTAAATACAGTTCTCGCGCTGCGCGCCGTCTCAAATTTGCGTTGCGCACTGTCGTGACATCGGCTGAAAATTTTACTTCCTAGCGAAATTTGTTCGTTATATTCCATAACAGGCAAATTTTGCCTCGTTAAAACGAGGTATTGAATACATTGGTTTGTATGGGGACATTCAAGGGGAATTAGGATTTGCTCATTATATCCATTATTTCGTTATAGCCCGTCTCGTTATAACGAGGTTTAACAGTATGTATGAATGACAAGGTCCTATGATATTGCAATGTCAGTCATGAAATCTGGTTTCTCTCAGCACTATCGCGGAAAGCTTGGAGAAATTGATTGATTTGTGGGGTTTAACGTCCCAAAACCACCATTTGATTATGAGAGACGCCGTAGTGGAGGGCTCCGGAAATTTTGACCACCTGGGGTTCTTTAACGTGCACCCAAATCTGAGTACACGGGCCTACAACATTTCCGCCTCCATCGGAAATGCAGCCGCCGCAGCCGGGAATCGAACCCGCGACCTGCGGGTAAGCTTGGAGAAAATCGAGCATTCATATACGTTTGACGGATTACAGAACACATACTTCAGGAAGGCGGTACCAGCAGCCGCGACAATGATTCTTAATCAAACCTCCCGGCCACCGATTCTAACTAGACCATGCATGACAGGATCTGGCTGGTCAAAGAACACGCAAACTCTGTTAAATACACAAGTACACTTTCTTTCTGTACCATTTTATTTATTTTGAATGCATATTCTACACGCGTTAGGACCGTACGTTATCCCATATAATTTCTCATGGGTCCATGAAATATCTGCTTAACTTGCGAACCCCTTTTCGAAGCTCCAAGATAAAAAAAAGTGCTAAATTTATGCAAGTAAATACGGTACTTCAAATTGACACACATATATACACAAACTCACCAGTTTCAACAATATCAATACAAAATTAGAAGAAAAAAAAGTTCCCAAGTGCTGCTTCCCACATGAAAAATACTTCCTGTAAGATGTAGCCAACTTGGAACAGCATAGACTTACAAGCAACACACTTGTTTCCGATATTTCCTGTCAATTTTGCCTCCTGCAAAAACTTGTCCGAACAAATAGGCTGCCATCCAATAGAGAGCTGGTGCCACATCACAATGAAAAAGCCAAGGTCACAGATTTTGTAAGCAATTCAGTGGTTATGTGAAAGAGCGAACCCAGATTCCTAAAGATTCCAAGAAATCTATACCACTGACAGGGACCTGGCAAGTGACTCCAAGTGCATTAAGGGGAGGGCGTGCAAGTGATTGCATTCTGATCCTAGGACCATGCAGTTTCTCAGGCTGACTGGTACAGTTGCTCAACACCAGCGTTTTTCAACTCCAGTTTACTGATCCGAGAAATTGCATACCATATCGCACTTTTCCAGCCTCTCCCCAATATAAGTTACTAGGTCAAATAAAATAAATTGAGAGAAAGAACTTGCTTTGAGTTTCATCTAAGTGCAACGAACCTCGAGACCACAGTACGTACAGACGGGTTCACAGTTAAAGGTGCACCATGTCCGGATTTCGCTCTCTGGCAAAAAAATGGCGTCTTAGATTTGCATAAGGCTACTGCTGCTTGACTGTTCCGACTCCTTTTGATAGACTGGTACCGAACACAAACAATGTTCATAAGTATGCTCGCAGTTATGGGACCCACAATATGGCAAGTGATCAATGGAGTGTTCCCTTTAACAGTGGATGGAACTGTACATCAAGGAAGAACTCGAGCCATTGACATCAGCAATGAAGAGAGAGAAATAAATAAAAGGAAGATACAGAGAAGTTAACCTAAAATAACTGGTTTGCTACCCTGTACAGGGGTGGGGAAATGAGGGTCGAAAAGAGGATAGAGATAAAGAGATAAAATAAATTAGGAAAAAAAATACACATGCACACACATGCAGGCAGCTCTGATCACAGTCATTTGGAGAGGCCAGTTGAACGCAAGAAGCGCAGGAGCGCCTTCACAGCCTTCTTCTGGGACATAAGGTCCTGTCGGTAGCGCAGGATTCTTTCTTCCGAAAGAGTCTGCTTGTCCAGTTTGTCTAGTGCAGTGCAGAGTGACTGTCTCTGCGAGCAGCATCGTGGGCATTCGCACAGAATATGCCAAGTTGTTTCGTCATTGCCACAATGGCCACATGCAGCAGTGTCAGCCATTCCTATGCGGAATGCGTACGCATTGGTAAATGCGACACCCAACCATAATCTGCACAGCATAGTAGCGTCTCGTTGGCGAAGTTCTGAATGATTCGAAGACCGAGGGTTGGGTCTATGGTACATAATCGTGCGTGGGTGAAATGTGACTCTTGCCATTGTGACATGGTGCATTTGCGAGCAAGCATGCAGAGTTTCTGTGCAGTGTCAGTTCTGGAGAGAGGAATTAATATTTGATTGCTTTCTGTGCAGGCAGAACGGGCAGCTCGATCGGCCCATTCATTGCCAATTATTTCACAATGACTTAGAAGCCATTGAAAGGCTATTTCATGTCCTTTCTCAATTAAATGGAGAGTCTCTTTTGCAATCTCGACCACCACTTGTTCATACGGGTCGTGGCGTAAAGGTGATAGAAGGGATTGCAGTACCGCCTTAGAGTCACTGAAAAGTGTTCATTTTTGTAGCTGTTGATCACTAATGAATTGCAATGTGGCACAAAAAGCTGTGAGCTCCGCTCTTGTTGATGTCGTAAGGTGGGAGGTCTTAAATTTTCTTGTTGTGGCTTTTATTGGTATAACAAAAGATGCCGTTGAACTGTTCTATAAAACGGAGCCGTCGAAGTATACATGTATACAGTCTTGGTACGTCTCGTATAACAAGAACAGAGCAAGTCGCTTAAGTGCAGGGGACGATCTATCTGCTTTTTTTCTGAATGCCAGGTATTGTTAGCCAGATCCTAGCCTCAGTCAGGCTCCAAGGAGGAGTCGAAGGCCTGGCAGCGGGTGTGAAGAATGTTTGCAAAGAGCCATGATACATCGTTACCGTTTGGCAAAAGGACGAACGTGGTCTGTCTGTTGGTAAAGAGGCTAAGTGGTGACAGGGTGTCCGAGCAATATGCCTTATATGTGTCCCGAGTGTCTCAACGCCAATATGTGTCGCGATGAGGTCGTCACCGGCGATTGCTATAAAAGCCATTGTCGACACACTACTAGGCCTAGGCAAATCTGGAGTCCCTGGGCCTGAACACTCCAACTTCTGTAGGCTTGTTTTGCTTGCATTGGTAAATGCCGGTAAGCTGTACTGCAGGAAACAGAAAAAGTACCCTGTACAGCTGTAGCACTGCACTGGATGACATTCCCCAAGTCTTCCCTGCAAAGAACTTCAGTAGATTACAGATGTCTATTAACCGTTTTTTCATGGAGACGTGATCGCTTCACGATAGATTCCTGTCAACTATGACGCCCAAAAACTTGTGCGATCGAACATACGGTACAATTTGGCCATTGATGCTTATGGTGTACTTATTTATAGGCTTGCGTGCAAAAGATACGAGGGCGCATTTCTCGGAAGAAATTTCCAAGCCTCGATTTCGGAGGTAACAATGTTTCAGTGGCAGCTTTTTGATTTCTCGCTCACAACTGCGGGCGTGTTACAGCCGATGCCCAAATGCAGATATCATCTGCGTACGTTGATAGCCCGAGTGTGCTTGGCAGATGCTCAGTGAGAGTAATTAGCGTAATATTGAACACACAGGGCTGAGTATGCCACCCTGAGGGACGCCACGGTGGCTGTAATGTGGAGAGGCTTTACAGTCTTCAGTGCTCACAAAAAAGGATCGCATTGACAGATAACTACGTATCCCATGATACATCCGACCACCTAGTCCTACATCTTCGAGAGCAGTGAAGATTTGCGTAACGTTGTCATACGCCCCTTTGACATCTAGGAACAAAGATGCAAAGAGACGCTTAGAGCCTTTCTCGTGTTGGACGTAACTGACCAGGTCGACTACGTTGTCAATCAATAGTCGACCACGCCGAAATCCTGCCATGGCATCTAGATAGATGTTGTTGCCCTCCAAGTAGCACTCAAAGCGTCCCAGGATCATCCTCCCGATCACTTTGCCTACACAACTGGACAATGCGATCGGACGGTAGGATGACACCTCCAACGGCGACTTGCCTGGCTTCAGAAATGGAACTAGGCAAACCACTATGATTATGAATATGTTTGCACTTCTTACCATAGACTGAGCCAGACGTAACGTGACAAGCAGCACCATAAGGTGGAGAGCACACAGATTTACCACATCCGACCAGAACTGGAGCCAAAACAGAAATGAACAGCCCGGGGCAGTAGCACTCACCGCGTTCCTTGAGGTTGTTGATGAATGCAGTGGATCCCTCAGGTGGCACCCAGTGGGGGTTGGTCAGCTGAGGAGACAGAATGGTCATGTGTAAAAACAGCCACTGCCTCTCTCCAGGCACACTTGGCTAAGTGGGACTGCACGTTCTTAGTAGAGAGCATGCATGACCGGATCTGGCTGGTTAAAGTACAAGCTAATTCTGTTGCCTCTGGTAAAGTTTTGGGCAATAATGGATGCTTGCCAACTAGCCCAATCAAACTCTCTGTTAACCACACATGGTTTAGCTTCTTGGAGATGTAATGTACCATGACATTGCACTATGGTGCTCCCTCTAACTCAGTGGATAAACTTTTTATGCTGCCACTCATTAAGAAAATCACCAGCTTACCGTAATGTAACACTAAAGATGACTGACAGGACTCATTTTCTTTTCGATTTTTTTTTACATTTCTTCAAGCAATCAGCTGTAGCTTTCAATAATCAAGCATGAGACCACAGTATGTGTGCAGACTAAACATACTAAAACCGGCAACAATTATCGGCTGAACAGGCAATAATTACTGCAGTCCAATATAAAGGCTCATTTTAACTGCAGATAAATTTCTTACAAAAAACTAAGAAGGGTCGCCTTAAAAATAGCGTAGAGACACACCGTGAAGTGCATGAGAGAGAGCTCAGTTTTTCCATGCTGTGCCCGCTGCTGCTCTGGCTGTGGCTCAACAATCGAAGCGGCTCCTGCCCCACCGTGCTCATCGTCGTCACCGCCGTCATCGGCCCTCCACTGCACGCAAGAAAAAAAAAAAAGCATCAACTCAACACACAGGGCTTTGAACCATTCAAGTACTTGGGCTCCCATCAACGGCGGCACAGCTCCTCTCAACCAACGACTGCAGGAAACGTTTTACTCACCTGAGGACTGCCATGTTTCCGGACGTCCATGAGAGCGAAAGAGCAGACATCCCCGACGCCCACCACCTCCACGGTGAAGTTGCGCAGGAAGTCCACAATTTCCAGCGCCCGGGGCCGCAGGGCAAAGATGAGCACCAGAGGGGTCAGCACGGGGCTGAGCAATTCTTCCAGAATGCGAACCTGCGACGGAAAAGGCCGCATCTTGTGGCAAATGGCCACAACAGAAGGTGCAACACTGGCAGAGGGCACCAAAACTTACCCCTCATTTTGGAATTCCAAAAAGGACAAAAAATATGCAAGTGCACTTTTCTCAATTCGATCAATATTGTTACAAAGATCAAAATTCCATCTGCCTTTTAGCTCCCACCCCACGATGCCTGCACTTGAAAAGACACCTCAGATATGGAGCCATTGCCAAAAGTATAGATTAAACTGCAGCTGCCGCTCAAACTACGGCTAGTAAAATGCAGTACATGATGTATGGATGGGAGATGCAACACCTCAATCAGGAGATCTTCATAGACATTGCGTCCATTCAGTTCTCCCGCACTGCCTGATCTAGTTCACAAGGTGCTGCCTCTTGTGCTTCGTCTCAGCGGTGCAACACCTTCTGAACCCCGCAGTTCATTTCAAAAGGCGTAGGAAAAATGCAACGCTGGTTTTTTATTTTTCTCGCCCTTTTCAGCTAATAGTGCCGGCTTCGGGCAGATGTGTGGACCGAACAATGTAGTATTCAGGCATAGACACCGCAGCTGCCCCTACTCCGATAAAGCTCTTGCACAGGCAAAAAAGTAGAAATGAAGGATATGGGCACATTGCCACGAGGAAAGCGGCTAGCGCCTCCGACTACAGCCCCACCGCTAGAGGATCCCGAGTGCGGGGACAAATTGAAGTGGCTGGTTTTCACACCTCGCGATTTTTACCACGCCAGTTGAGGTTCCCCTTCCACCAAAGTAAAGTCTGTCTTTTGGTCTGCTTCCATACACAAAACCTCCACACTTCAAATGAACAAACTTGATAATTCCTGGGTTTCTTGGCTTAATATTTTGCTTGATTTCTGCAGCTGTCCCTATTGAAATTAAAAGCTAGCCTTTCAGTTGCCTTGCTCTTTGCACATAATCACTACTTTCCACTCACGGCTGCACATGAAAGTAACTCACAGCCTTGTACTGGAAGAGGTGGGCAAACTCGTCCCGCACGACGGTCGTGTGGCACAGTCCCTTCCAGTGGTCGGGCATGTAGTGGATCTGGGCAAGGATGCTGGTCATGAGATGCTCGGGACGCCACACCAGGTTCTCGTCGGGGATCAGGCTTCGGGCAACAGCCACTATGATGCCAAGCACCGTGACAATCATAAGCATGTGCTCCATAGACAGCACATCCTCATCGACGATTGTCAGTACCAGTAGCACCGCCAGCGGTGCCCCCGCAAAGAATGTCACGCTCCTGCACACCAGCATGGGAGTTTTCGCAAGGACTGGTTTGTCTGGTCAAATTTCAAAGCAATGTGCAAGTAATCACAAAACATGTTTATGGTCGTGACATGACAAAGCCAGGCAGAGCGCGTGACAAAGGATTTTCCTGAGCTGGTAGCCAATTATGCTTCAAATATCAGACCTCAATAGTTATGACAAGGCATGTGGAAATAGTCGAGCCCTTTAAATTTCGAAGAAATAGACATAAACTGCATGTAACCCCCTGCACAAGCGGTTGCACTGCAGTAAAAAAGTGCTATACCGTGAATACGTCTATCCACGGGGAATCCGTACTGCCACGAAGCCACACTTCAAGGCTAAGAGCCCCGGTTAGTGTAAAGCTTCCTAAAAAATAAAATTTCGTTTTTTGCTTGTTTGAAATGATAAAGCCTTTCTTAAATATGTGCAATGCCCCACACACTTGTGCGTGCTTTGATTGAGCCAAAAAGACCAGGTTTTTACGACCAACTTACAAGAAGCCAAGCTCCTCTTTCTAAATGGTGCACAATCTCAATTTTCTGCCCCAAGTTATTTTTTTTTTATCAAGACTGGTAGTTTCCCTGAGCTTACAAGTTTTCCGATAAATATTCTGGCTAATTTCCTACAGTTTCTAAGCCAACTTACCTTGTGTGTGCAGGGAGTACAGGGAGACAATGGTTCTGTGCATTTATTTTGAGTTCAGTTGGGCCTTTATTAATTTTGTTGCGACAGCAAAATATTTTCTTGTGTTGACTAAAATGTTTGGAAAGCACAGTGTAATGGGAAATTGATAAGCATCAGCGACCAACAGCACTTGTGCGAGCACTTCAGCAAGTAAGCATTGTTCTTATTGGGCGTCACTGCAAGAACAAATAGTCAGTTGAATTGGCAATGGCTATGCCTTAAACAAGTACTGTTTATACTCGATTCTACCGCGTCCTCGATTGTAACGCGCACCCGGTTTCCACGTCGAAAAAAAAAAAAAAAAGCGTAAGACATCGATTGCAACGCGCACCCATTTTTCTCGCTGGCCTGCACGATCACACCACTTGAAAAAACGACTCCTTTCGGGAGCGTCTTCCATTTAAATATGAGGTACGGGCGAAGCTTGTGCCCATCTGACGTGTAACGAAGCATTGCCGTCACTGTAGTTTTACCGTGGACCAATGTCAGCACGGGAACTTGCTTCGTCCCCTTCTTCTCGACTGTTGTGGTGCCAGGCATGTCGAAGTAAAGAGGCGTCTGATTGGCATTCCCGATTCGCCCAAGCAGGGAGCCGTTGTTGTATCGCAAGTTTAGGACGAACCTCTGAAAACTGAAGCTTTTCTTCGTACTTCTCCGGCAACTTTTGGCATATGCCTGTTCGCCTTTAGAGGAAAAAGCCTTTCTTCTTCATAAAGTTAGTTAGCCAGCACCTGCTTGCTTTAAACTGGCTCCACATTAGCCCTTTTTCTAAGGCTAACTGCATAGCCTGCACTTGGAGCAGTTCTGTCGTCACGGGCCGCAGTGCCGCTCACTACTCAATCACATACTCGCCGAGCAGCTCTTCAATTTGCGGAAACCGACCCTGCTGTGGTTTACTGAAGCCTTTGCGTAAATCTTTGCTGTCGGCAATGTTCTGCTTTTGTTTCCGCCAGTCCCCGACGCACGTTTCGGGAACTCTGAACGACCGCGATGCAGCCTAATTTACGTCCGTTTCGGCACACGCGATGACTTTTCTCTTAAAAGCGGCATAGTGGTGCACTCATCGAGTTTTGGAGTCGGCCCTTCCATGCCATCGATGCTAATGCCCACCAAGATGACAAACTCCTCAGCACACATACGAAGTGCCACACATAGGAAACACATAGGCAGAAATGGCCGACGCGCCATGTCGACGCACGTATGGGGCGGCCATTTTGGAATGCCGATGGCAATAGAATGACCGTACTCATTTTCTTTTTCATACTCGATTCTAACGCGCATGCGATTTATGAACTCGCTTAACCGGAAAAAAGGTGCGCATTAGATTCGAGTAATTACGGTAACTGTTTCTGATCAGAATGCAGAGGAAATGTACAACTCATAAGGAACACAACAAATGGTGTTCTTGAGAATTGAAACCCCTCAGTACAAGCACTTTCCAAATCATTTGAAACTGATTGGCCAAGTAAACGTTGTCAAAGACTTTTGGCCTATTACCGAGACGCAACACTATTATATGCTTGGTCGAGACCGCCTAGACAATACAGCATGTATGACAAAAAAAAAAAAAAGCAAAAAGCTGATTGTTATGAGCACTATAAGACAGCTTGCTATGAATTTATTTGTTGGAAATCGTCACCTGGTTGCTTGTCATTGAATTTCCCATGATGAGCTCACCAAAGCAACATGCTGAAGATAACCATGATTCCCAAGCTTTCATGATGGAAGAAACTATTTGAAAAAACATACATAGATGAGCTTTTATTTCTGCTTAGCAGGGTAGAAGATTGGGCTAGTCATGACAAGTACTACAGTGCGATCTGAAGACGAGGACACAGATACAAGCGAGGATGAGCACTAAGCTATTTTTACATTTCAAGTGAGTTTTTCTCAAGATGCGGTTCTGGGCAACTTCTCAAGTTTGGACAGCATGTTCTCGGTGATACCGATGGCCAGAGCCAACTACAGTGTATCTGACAACTAGAATCTTAAAATAAAAAATGCTCCCAAACAAAGGCTCTTGTAGACGAGAGCAATAACACCAAGGTCCACTCACTTTGCAAGGATGATCATAATGTGTGAGGAGAAGATGCTCATGTACTGACAGGCAGGTCGGTAGCCACGACACAACCTGAAAGAAGAAACAGCCGTTTCAAGTTATAATGTTAACGATCACCAATACAGCGAAATCTCGGTACAAAGAATCTCAAGGAACTAAAAACGATTCGTTAATTTGAAATGTCGTTGTAGTGAAATAATAAAAATTTGTGCAAGAACATAAACAAAACCTCGCGAATTGCCCATTTATACTGCGTATACATTTGTGACCGCGTTATGCACTAATAAACACAAAAAGAAAACAAAACATTATGGAACAAGAGCCCGTTTATTTCAGGAATAACATAATCCATCATAATGTCGCCAGCACGACTTCTGAAAAACAAACTCTTAAGCGTGCGCATCTTTCTTGTGTGCTCACCCTTCTTACGCGTTGTAATGAATTGGAGTTAAATTTCTATTCTTCATGTTGGTTCACGTGCACTGTTTCAACGTCTTTGTAGTTGTCGCCGTTTCCTTATGACAAGTGGTACGGATCTCATTGGTTGTCAGTTAAACTTACGTGCATGCTTCTTTGTCCCACTGTACGTCGTAGTGTTCAAGCATCAGTAAAGCATGCACGACTTATCATCAGCGACTTCATCCCACAGGTCAATCATGTCGCATTTCTCACTGTTGTAGCATTCCTTCCGTGCAGCTTTAGGAGCTTATCTTGAACATTCAACCACTAACAAACAAGTACAAAACAGCCATGTAACAAGTCCATTGGTAAACCTGCCCAACGAAAACAAAGGCCATGGGACGAAGCCTAAGAGAAAAAACAAGTACCAGGTGATGATAATGGCAAGAGAGCTATTGCACATTTGAACAAGGTGGGTGCACAAAGAAATACGCGGGTGTTCTGATGATGATGGTGGCAGGTACGGAGCTAAGCATTATTTCCCCAGCTGCGAGTAACTTTTTAAAATCACTATTCCTTATTTTGAACTTGCAGAGATATAAGGGGATAAAATTTAATACGTTTTTCTGGAGCATTCTCAAATTTGTAGTAGTGAAATATTTTTACATTACACCAATGGGCATTTGACGGGGGATTTTCGAAAACGTCGTTTCCATCAAAGGAGAAAAAGACATTTTGCTCCTTTCATGGAAGCCTTTTTCACAATGAAAATGAAGATGAGTGAAGCTATGTTTATACAGGCTTTAAAGCGTGATGTAAGCAGCAGGCATAAAGAAAAGAGGGTTCTGCCACTTCGGTTCAATTCGCTATCCATTGTTTAGGTAAATCAGCATGGTTTCCAAGTGGTGTTTTACAAACACTTTTTTCTCTTTTTTTGCAAGATTGTGGCATTATCCCAATCGATTTGGGATAACGCCCCAATCTTATGTTTTCAGTGTCTGCTCTGTCAAGGCATTCGAAGAAAATTTTTTTTTTTAAATATCATTTACACAATGTTTGACCTGCTGCTCAAAATTTCGTGTCTCACCGATATATAGTTAAACCTGGATATACTAGCAAAATGTACAAATTGATGAAAAAATTCGTTACTAACAAGTTCCTATAATATTCAGTTTTAGCTTGAAAATTCCAGAAAAACACAAATTAAAAACTGCTTGCCATAGCAATTATATATACACTCTCGACAGGTTTCTGCTGTTGCTGTCATGTTCTGTACAAGGTCCAAATTGATAACATGCCCTTGCACACTGTAAAAATATACGAGTGTGGGTGATGAGGGCTCCTGAAGCAGAGGTAAAACGGGCTGTTTCATATCTACCAACTAGAGGGCACATGGGATAACATTCCCCAACGCGTTAGACTTGCCGCCAGATGCTCAAGCAACGCCCCACATGTCTTGAGCAAGCATGAAAAGACGCGGGGAGCTGGGGTATTGTTTGAGCAGCTACAGTGAAGTTTATCTTGCCGAAACTAATCATGAGCACTGCAATCAATGCACGAAGGTTTAGTGTACTTGAAGTGCAGGACAATACGATAAAGTTCATGAGGAGGCGATCAACGAAGACCCATCGTCGTCACTGTGGTCTGTCGCTGACAGTACCCAAGTATTGACGACATGGTTGTCCACATAAAAAAACATGCACACCTGAACGTTATCGGGGTCCACCTCATGTGCGCCCGCAGTGGGCACGAACAAACTCGAAAATGAAGAGCGAACAACACGAGTACAGTCGAGCCCACATATAATGGTACCACATAAAACAAACGATACCCGAGTGACTGTGCAAATATACATTGTTTCAATGGCACAAAATCACACAACTAACGTCTCTGAGCATCGTCGATTGATTGCAGCCAACCTAATTGGCAGTGCGGCGACTTCCCAAGCAAACACTTTCGACCACCGACAAGCCATGGGCGAGTTGCCCATAGATTCTTATTGATAAACGCCGATCCTGCCTCCGCAGCCCTTTAGTTGTTGATCTCCGTGACTGTTTTTTGTTACGCACCCCCTCTGTTCTTTTGTCCCTCTCATACTCCCCGCGACGCCAGACGAGGCTGGAATTTTCACACTGCCACCAATTTCGAAGACTGGTCGACCGACTAGTCTCCTTCCAGCTTTAGATGACTGGTTTTGTTTCATTTTCGTTGGCGCAACCAGCCAAGAGTGACGAGACTATTCGCCAACATTGTCGGCCATCGACTGTGCACGATTGTCTGAATCTGTGTCTTGTCTAGATTGGTGTTGCATCGTTTCAATGCGTACACTTCCGCTACCCCACCGACTTTGACAATACGCGATTCGTTTCGTCTTTAGGCCCTGTTCTTGCTCACTTCGTACTCGACTCGGCATGCCCTCCGCACACATTTAGAAGCGTAAAAACGAATTTTCCATGCCACGAATCGCGAATTCTCGAATTTGGCGGGGACGCTCATGTCCGACAGTTCCACAGTGCGATTCTTTGACCTTTATCTGTGCAGACCACTCTCCCAAGTTATCTTGCGCTCGTGTTGCACATTTCGTGGACCCTGCATAAAAGCTACCCTTTCTGCTTGTTTTGCTTTTCAAGATAGCCTTCCCACTGTATGCTCCGCTCTCACCCTCGCATGTCTTTCACAAGTCTGCTTTCATCTCTTTGTCGGAACTCTTTTGCCTATCTCCACCACTCCACGACGCTGCTTGATGCCACCCACGCTGGCTCGAATTGAGAAGATTAGTTTTCTGACTAGAAAACGGGCGATGAGCCCAGAACATTTCCGCGCGTGCGGACAGGGTGGTGGACAGTAGGCCTTCCGCGCTTTTTCCTGTTGCTCATAAAAACGTTGAAAGTGTGACCGCATGGCTTGGGCGTAATCCACGCGTTTAGGACCAGGTGCCGCGTAGTGGAGCGCTTGCTCATATTTGTTGACTGCCCGGTAGCCACATTGCTGCTTTGAGTGTGCCTGTATTAGTCCCAAAAATTTGGAGTGGGGCCACCTGGCGGATGGCGTCACGGCACGGGCTCTTCAATGCGAGCTGTGGCGCGCCTACATAATGATGCGCTCGCTTCATGCGCTGTTCCAATGTTTGCGTTCGCTTTTATGCTTGTTTCAAGCTGCAGATGAATGAAAAAAAAAAGAAAAACAAATCTAGCAATGTTTCAGGTAAAAATATAAACAGTCTACTTTTGCTACTGCACGATCACGAGCTGGATCGTATAGCAATGCGAGATGAGCGGAAATATCGGTGCCGCGCTGGTAATTCAGATGATGCATTTCATTCGTGGCGACGACAACCGAATTCCGACGAATGTGAAAATCAAGAACAAGCTGCTGCTTGGATACAACCGACTAAATGATGCATAACCATGTAATTTTGAGAAGGAATTAAGACACAATATTTACATTATAAGCTTGAGATGTGCATGTGATTCCTTTCGCGAATATCAGGGCCTCTCCTCCACTAGAATAATTTGTACTGGAGGAATCCACGTTTCTGCGGGCAGCGCTTCCACTAGTGTATCAAGCCCCGGAATATCGCCGCCGCTGTTGTGTTTTTCTCGTGTACTCACTGACTCAACACGTTGTTTAGTTTGATGTTTTGCTCGCAATATTTTGAAGCTTTAATTGACCATAATTATTGAGGTTAAGTAAGGTTGAGGTTAGGTGCGAAAATTCCTATTGCGGTCAGATTGTGTCTTCGTGCAGAATCGTAGCAACAGTGCGATCGCGCTATGAACTACCAGTTTAGATAGCCACCTCATATGTTAAATTGCCTTGCAGTTGATTACCTGTTGGTGGACACGACGTGGAAGACCAGTCAATACCTCATCGAGGCGATGGTAGTTTAGTTATAACATGGGTCCAGAAGCCTATAGGTTGATATTTTTTGGTGGGGTTGGGAAAGGGCACCTACTTGAAATGGTCATTTTGCTCTCTGCACGGGGAAAAGTTTTGGGGAGGTAGGGGACAGGCCCGGTGAGCCATCTCCTGGTTACGCCACTGCTTGGGCTACGTCTGCGAATGTGCCAGAAAAAAAAAAAAAGAGTTCATTTCGACTTTCCGGCGCTTCTGCTGAAATCGTTGCTATCAGTGGTGCTCCCACGTGAAGCTCTCATTTGCGTCTGTGATGCGGCGGTAGAACACTCCAGCATTTCACGCAAATCAGGGTATATATTTACACTACATAATCCCTCGCGACTAATGAGAAAAAACCTGTACATATGATCCCAGTGAACGAAATATCTGATTATTTCCGAAATTATAGTGTGTGTGGCAACATTATTTTGTTTGTTTGACGAATATATTACGCGAGTGCTTATGACAGTCATATTCATGTAATGTCTCTCGCAGGAGAAAGCGCAGTTCTGTCAAATCATTTAGATCATTCACAGATGCAGGCGTAACTTGACCGATAAAGCACAATGTATTTAGTGCACTAAAAATGCCCCAATTTCATTTCTCATACTTTGGCACAGACATGCTCAGATCCCAGATTCTATGCCTAGTTGTAATAACATTAACACTTCTTAGCATATTTTCTTAGTACCCATTCTGTGGTGTGCGCAATAAAAACAACGAACGTCTTCTCTTGCATCACCAAGTTCACAATAAATTTTCCGTTCGGATGGAAGTCTGTCTATACTAAGCTAAATTATGGAAACTTCTTACAGCTTTAAAAGCTTTCACTAGTTGTGAAACCTTGCACCTTGTATGTTGAGAAATTTTGCACAAAACTGAGCAATAATCGCCATCATATGGCTAAAAAGCGTGTACACGGTGGTTGCAGAAAAAGGCAACAAGCGCCGGCGGAGCAGGCGAGTTTGTGCCATGACGTCACATCGCTGCGACTGCAGTGATGCCAGTGTTCATTCTCGGGGCTAATTCAGCTGTGGAGGCGATGAAGGCTTCGTGGGCGGCGGCGACGGCCACATGTATGCGAAACTGTTTTCGCGAGGCTGACTTCGCCAATGTCAGACCCGATGCTAAGCCCGAAGCTTCCCTACAGGACCACTCTGGCGGTGATTTGTGGCAGCGCACGGTCGACTGCAGCAATGAAAGGCGTGCAGGCCATCTGTTCTCATAATTTCATTACAACCGATAACAATGCCGACACTGCGGAAAGGCACGCAGGGATGACGGCATTGTGAATGAAGTGCACAGCAAGAGGGATTTGGAGGAATCTCATGGCCAGGATGATGAAATTTTGGAGCCAAAGCCCACAAACTTGTTTATAGCAATTGGCCACATTAATACCCTCAGGCAGCTTGTATATGCCATGGGCCTCGGCCAACAGCACACTGTCACTTTAAATAAACTCGAGACCATCCTCATCGTTTCTACTCTTTGAAATACAAGCATCACGGACTTTTTCAGAAAAAAAAAAGTGTTTTCTCTAGCAACAATTTTAAAGCCGTGTTTCATTTACTACAAACTTCGGCATGCAGCAAACGGATGCCGCATCACGCTCAGGCTCGTTATAAGCGTGCTCGACTGTACTATCAAATGCTATTCATAAATGCGCTCTGTGTATGCAGCGCGGCCACACACATGTGACGAGAACTTGAAGCTCAACAACGCAGAGCAAGAGGTTTCAGGTGCTATCACATTGTGTCACTTTAATGAGGTGCAGTTCAGGAACTTGCGCAGCAATTGAAGAGTGGCGCTGCCAACACAAAAGCTGTTTTGTTTTTTTGTTATTGGTTTCAAGGGAGCTGGAGGGTGCAGACATGCATTTGACCGGGAAGAACAGTGGCAACGACAGCTCGAGAGGCGCAGGCCCACTTACCTGCCTTGTGCCCACCTGTACGCTGCACCCACTAACAAGCCCTTGCTCTCACCTCACAGATGCTAAGGCTACAAGCTACTACGAGTGCGCAGTGTGCAATACCGCCACTTCAGGCTTCAACAGTGGCGGGGAAACCGCAGAAAATGCAGGCTTATGCCAAAATGACAAAATCCAGGGCAAAAATACTAGGTATTCAGTTGGAAGGTTACTAGATGCTTCCAGTTGTCAAACTCCGCTGTGGTGCCTGACCACAGCGGAGTTGCCCCGCAAAGCGGCGCGCGCCTGTTACTCCCGCAAAGCAGCGCGCGCCTTTTTCTTTGCTCATGTTGCCTACTTATGCGCCAAGATATCACGTGCCTTGTGAGCAAATACTATGCCATCTCCCCCTCTGAAGGCGATGCGAGGCATCGCCATCTCCTTTTAAAGCGGCCCTGCAACACTTTTTGAGCATGGTAAAAAAATGCTGCCGATCTGTAGTAGAGTCTCCCAACAACACGCGAGCCAAATATTATAGCGCAACATGCAGCCTGCAATTCACAATAACTTATCAGTCAGCTAAAAAAACCTTTTTCTCCTCTCGACAAATCACTGAATAAGCTCAAAATTCACGCGAGCCAAATATTATAGCGCAACACGCAGCCTGCAATTCACAATAACTTATCAGTCAGCTAAAAAAAGCTTTCTCTCCTCTCGACAAATCACTGAATAAGCCCAAAATTCACTCGTAAGCCCATCTATCAGCCATTGGCTCATGTGAACATGGCGCGCTAGGTTGTTACAGAGGTTGCGGCAAGAGGCCATCGCTTGTCCATGCGTGCGATTGCAATGAAGAAGTTGCGTATTCGAAGCAAAAAAAAAAGTGCTCAAGGTCATGAGGCGCGCGCATAACATTTTTCTGTGGCTCTGCCATCCCTCCCTGCTTAGCTTCCAGCGCTTTTGTCGGGACGAGAGAATATAGAATGCAATAGCAGCATGCGACAAACTTTGTAATTCCACTTACACTGGATGGATTCTTAAAATTTTTGTGGCATTGAATTCATGAGGCAATAAGCTCTACAAGTGAATTCATTCCATGGTTACTTGAAAAAGTGTTTCAGGGCTCCTTTAAAGGCAATGCCCCATCGCCTCCCTCATGAGGTGATGTGACGCAGCACGGGGGTGCACATTGCGTTTGCATATGTTTGACTAGGTGGTTTTGTTGTTTCCATTATTGTTGTGCATTTAGTGTTATCGCCGTATTTAGTAGCGTCGGCACCATCGAAGCCAGGGCGTTGAAGTTGTCAAGCGAGGCGTACTGCTTGGGTGTTGGACTCACGCCGTGTGTCCGCAGCTGACACGTAAGCTTGACGCTGATGCTTGGCTGCGACATCAGCATTGCATATGATGGAATTATGGAATTTGCTTGCTGATGGTGCCTTTATGTTTCGGCATGTCAAGACGGTGTTCGTTCGTAGCAGCTTCTCGCCAATGTTGACGTTAGAGCTGGGCTTCCCTAGACCGGAGCTTGGAGTCTGCTTTCCCACCGAATTTGTGCACTCCCTCATAATTTCGAGGCTACATGAGTGCCGATCGTGTTAGTTTCCTTTTCAAGTAAGACTGCCGCATTTTAGAGTGGCAACCGCGACATTGTTGCGAACACGTCGTTAAAAGCAGTCTACCTGTTGCTAGTAGCCTCCATTACGCGGGTGGCGAGGCGAGTTCGTTCCCCGCGAACAGATTCATTTCCTGTTGTCCGTTGACGCGCGGCGTATTCCACTCTGACAACCCGTCACGCAGTTCACGCACAAGCGAGGTCGTTTTGACAGGCGCGGGGGACCGCAGCGTCGGCGTGTTTAGCCATAAGATTGCGCTTCCGTTCCGTCGCTGCAAAGATTGATATCTCTCGTAGCTTCACTTCTGCTTTTTACTTGCCGTGCTCTAACTGACGAAGCTGCTTTTTACTTGCCATCCTCTAACTGACGAAGCTGCAAAACACGGCCGCTTTCAGTGACGTTCTCGACAACCGAGGGGCTCGTACGTGAGCTAGGCCCACCCCGGTGACTCGGCGACCGCCATTGACCGCCGCGAGTTCATTATCCTCGTTGTCCTGAGCCATAGCGAGGCTCTCTCCAGAGCCATAGGGGGGACACGGGTTTTAGGAGGACAAAAATCGCAAAAATATCGACTTTTTGAAGCTTACATTTTCAAAATCTGCGCCTATTTTTGCACTTATCTGAGAAGTTTCTAGCTTCTCGCGTCATTATTTCTGGCGCAAAATCAATTTATAACATCCCTGTGATATGAATGTGAGCGCAAATTGATGCTAAAATCGCGCTTTTTCCGCGCCAAACTGTTGCCGTTACACACGAGCTATTGTGTTCATCTTGGTCTCGTTTGAAAGGGTCGTTCTTCATCTTCAATTTCCCACCACCACTGGCTCACCTTGCTCATTGGTTTTTTAGCAAAAACGCATCATCGAGAAGCACTAGCGCGCGATTCAATTGGCTGCTTGGGGCACGTGACCAAATTTAGGCATCTGATTGGCTAAGGGGCGCTTTCGGCGTCTGCTTCACCATCCTGATGCGCACGGACATGCACCATTTTGTCATGGTGCTACTGACTGCTTGTGGCAGTAAAGAAGTTCCATGCTACAGTAATTTGTGAAGCGGGTGTGGCGGTGGTTCGTTCGCTGTGAACTTCAGAAAGATCCCCGCTATGGCTCAGGACAACGAGGATAACGAACTCGACGCGGTCAACGGCGGTCGCCGAGTCACGGGTGTAGGCCTAACTCACGTACGAGCCCACGTAACTCACGTAACGTATTTTCGCGCGTATAACCCGCACCAAAACCCAAAAATTTCAGTGGAAAAGTGGAGATGCGGATAATACGCGGGGTTTTTCCTATAGTGCTGCTTCACAGCAATGCGTGTTGTGCTGTGAAGCTCCTTAACAATGTAGCGAAGGCTACGGAGGCGGTTTCCGTAAATTCGTGACGGGAGCTTGCGGCTGATTTTGGTTTCACTTGCTTGCATCGTTGAAGCGTTTAGAAAAACATTTGGGGAGAGACAATTCGATTGTTCAGTGTAAAATCTCACTGTCACACCACAAGTATATTTTTTGGACGTTCGCGGCCGCTCAGTGACCCTCCACATGACCCTACGTCACGGACGCCATGTTTACTTTTGGAAAGCGCTTGCCGAAAAGGTGGTGCTGTCTAAGAAAGTTCCATAATAAATAAAGTAAGTTCCATAATAAATCAAGCAGTATTTATTTCAGCAAGGCCAATGAGATGTTATAGTGCCTATGAGATATCAGTAAATTAATGTACTACTTTTTGACGCGGTAGCAGGCATGCATTTCGGTTCTGTTGTTTCCAGGGTGCTGTTACAGTGTACTAGAAGGGGTAGTGCTGTCAAGTTGTCGCCGAGTGTGAGCGCTCTTTACCTCGCTGATACTGCTAGTTCTCCACATTTCGACCCGTTCGCCATGCCTAAGTCGATCTGTTCTGTCACCATGAGTAGCGTACAGCGGCAGGCCTTCACGGCACAGCAAAAGCTTAATTAAGATCATCGCCGTCGCAGACGAATTTGGAAATCGCGAAGCGGGAAGACGGCATGATGTAAACGAGTCCTGCGTGCGACTGTGGAGAAAGAAGAAAGAGAGCCTACAAGCCGCGCACCGCGAGTGTAGCTCATTTCGTGGCCCCAAGACCGGTGCCTACCCTGACTGAGCTGGAGGCGGAGCTAGTAAAGTTCATCGAAGATGTGGGAAGCAGGGGTCACGCCGTATCGACCGAGATGGCCTAAGTGGAACCGCGACGACTTTGGAGGGAGCTAGGCCTACCTCACGAGTTCCGTGCGAGCCGCGGATGGCTGCACCGCTTTATGAAGCTGCAAGGGCTCTCAATCAGACGGCGGACTACAATATGTCAATGCTTGCTGTCTTCTTATGAGGAGAAGCTGCTCAAGTATCAGAGATATGTAATTGGCCTGCGAAAGCAGCACAAGTACATTTTCTCGCAAATGGGCAATGTGGATGAAACTCCTTTTTTTTTTTAAATGCCGTTGGACACAACGATTGAGAAGACGGGCAGCAGTTCGGTGAGCGTGCTGACCAGCGGGAGCACGAAACTGCGCATCACAGTCTTGCTTTGTGCCCTCGCAGACGGCACGCAACTGCCACCGTACGTCATCTTGAAAAGGAAAATTCTACCAAAGGTTCATTTGCCTGCCGGTGTGGTGGTGCGCGCACACGAGAACGCGTGGATGAACAGCGACTTGTTCGTAGACTGGATCAAGACGGTATGGGAGAAGAGGCCCGGTGCGATGCTCGCAAAGAGATCCATGCTCGTTCTTGACTCGTTCCGCGGCCACACAACTGAGGAAGTGAAGGACCGCCTTTCACGCAACGGTACCAACTTAGTTGTTATACCCGGTGGAATGACGTCAATGTTGCAGCCTCTAGATGTGTCGCTTAACAAGCCCTTCAAAGCGCATGTCAAGCACTATTACGCTGAGTGGATGGCCGAAGGCTGCTACGACTTGACGCCGACAGGATGAGTCCTAAGGCCTGATATTGCCCTATTCTGCAAGTGGATTGTCGAGGCATGGAAGGCCATTCCAGGTGAGATGGTGCAAAAACGTTTCAAGAAATGCTGCATCACAAACAACATGGATGGAACCGAAGATGACCTTGTGCATAATAGTGAGGACTGCGGCTCAAGTGATAGCTCTAGCGAGAGCAGCGACAGTGAGTGAATTGTGACTGGCCTTGCAGACAGCGTATTGTGCTTGCTAAATAAAGCTTTTTCTGTCTACACATGTGCTATGTTGATTGAGCAGTAGCTTTTGTACAGCCTTTCCTGTATATCAAATGTGCGGGCAATACGCGAGCATTTTTTTTTCTTTCTCGGTGAGCTGAAAGTGGGGGTGCGGATTATATGCAGGAGCGGGTTATACGTGCAAAAATACGGTACTCCCGTAAGAGAACGGCTGTGTTTTGCAGCCTCATCAGTTAGAGGATGGCAAGTAAAAAGCAGAAGTGAAGCTACCAGAGATACAAATCATCGCAGTGAAGGAACGGAAGTTCAGTCTTATCGCTAAACCCGCCGATGTTTTGGTTCCCCCCGCCTGACGAAAGGACCTTGAACTGCGCGACGGGTCGTCAGAGTGGACCAACAACAGAAAGTCATTTCGTTCGCAGTGAACATGCTCGCGACCCTCGCAATGGAGGCTACTGGCAACAGGTAGACTGCTTTTAACGACGTGTTCGCAACGTTGTCGCAATCTCCGCTCGAAAATGCGGCAGTCTTACGTGAAAAGGAAACTAACACCTCGGCACTCATGTAGCCTCGAAATTGAGTGAGGGAGCAACTTTGGTTCCCGACACTTACAGGTAACTTATTCTGGACAAGCCAGAAAACATTGCCACGTTATTCGAAGGATCGTGGATGACGCACGCACATTTGTCGCACATCGCCATCAGTACAGTCACCGAATTGATAAGCGGCCTCGCGGCAGACGAGCACACGGCGACAACTTGCTACAGGACTAAAAGAAACGACACGCTCGTACAAACAATCAGTCCTATCACATTCCCGGTGCATGTTAACTGACTAAAAGTATGTGTGCCATGATATTTTTCCCTCGGAATGGCGAAATTAAGTTTTAACAGCATTATTCTCGAAGCACAGATTTTGACCACTTTCTTTTGCTTGTTCGGTAAAAGTACCGACAGCTCTAGGACAGCTAGAGCTGCAATTGTTTTTGCACAATGTAGCTAAATGTGCACAAAAAACAATGCTGAGTGCCTATTTTTAATGGGCAGCTTCATTTACTTTATTATAAAAATTTCTGTATTTGATTACACGCAATGAAATTTACCGTGCTGTAATTCGAGAAGTACTCCTTCAATTTTCGATCAGCTTGCAGCATTGCAGTCCTTAGGCTTTCTAGCATTCATTTATATGTCAATAGCTATGCAATTATAAGTGCATACATTTTTACAGTTAAAAATGTTGGAATTCTTTGTTGTTTTCTTCATTTTCTCAAAATGGCAATTTTGTACACCCTGCATGAAAATTACTGCAATATATCTGAAACTATTCCAGATAGCAGAATATTTTATTTTGCAGCATGAAGCTATATGTTAGGAGCACACAACATAGGAAGCAGATTTTGATTTCTCTTGATGCAAGTTTTTCAAACTAGTCTTTTGTGTGACCACACAATTGCTACATTCAGGGCTGTGAAGTTTAGTGTACAGTAATGTAAGAAATAATGACCCATTCAAAAAAGTGCTTGTTATGTTGCATGTCTCATGCTTTCTACTGTCAATCCCTATGTTATTTATAAATTTTTGACAGGTGGTTATTTTTCTGTTATGGTAAGAACAATAGAAATTATTATCTTGATTATTTAACTAATGAAGCTACAAAAAAAATAACTACATTTTTAGAATCCGGAGAACAAACTAAGTAAGCATGCCAACTTCTGTCACACTTGGTTCAAAAATAAATGAGAGAGCCCCAAGAACCATGTCTCCCCTTAAGTGCACGGCAAACGAACGATTGCCACAGCCGCTTCACGAATTAGTGTGGCGCAGAAGTACTTAACTGCAACAGGCAGTCGACAGCACTATGAAAAATTGCACATGTTCGTGCACGTCACGATGGTGAAGCAGACGCTGGAAACGCCACTTGGCCAATCAGATGCCTAGGTTTTGTCAGGTGCCCCAAGCAGCCAATAGATTCGCGCGGTGGTGCTTTTTGATGTCGCGTTTTTCCGAAAAACCAATGAGAAAGGCAAACCAGCGGTGGCGGAAAATTGACGACGAAGAACGACCTTTTCAAACGAGACCAAGATGACCACGATAGCTCATGTGTACCGGCAGCGACTCAGCACGAAAGAAAGCGCAATTTTAGCGTCTATTTGCACTCATATTCATCTCACAGCTGTGTTATAAATTGATTTTGCACCAGAAATATTAACATGAGAAGCTAGAAACTTCTCAGATAAGTGCATAAATAGGTACCTTCTGAAAATGTCAAGCTTCAAAAAGTTGATTTTTTTCGCGTTTTGTGGCCTTCTAAGACTCGTGTCCCCCCTTATCAGATTTCTGTTTACTGAGAGTCTACTGTATATCAAACATTCACGATTCCCTTCGAGTTCAATATATCCATGTTCGCTTTCCAACGAAATCTTCTTTATAACGAATTTTTCCGGTAAGTTATCCATTTCGTTATATTTATGTTTAACTGTATTGGTATTGGGATTGCTACTTCATCCATAAATATAAAAGTTTTTATGGCTTCATGACACGAGCTTTCGCCTTTTCTGCCAATGCTTACGTAAGCTTCCCAGATTTTCGTCTTTCACTTCTCACCTGCGAAGAAAGCGAACTTCGTATCGCGCATGTTCTTGGTTTAGTGCTCGAATGCGATCTTTTCAACACCCTATCTTCATGTCTTGGACAAACTTTCTACGACAACCGAATAACAGGATAGGCATAATCAGTGTTTGTGGCGTTTCGGTAGCGGTTGCGCCTCAAGTTGCGGATTGGTACGGAATCAACGAAACTCTTTGCGGTCGTTGCACTTGATGGGAAAGCATACATATTGTTAATGGAAAGAAGCACTTGGCGACTGGATTGTAACGTCTTGAAATGGGGTGACATGATTTGACCATTATTAAACTTCTCAGCGCGAAAAACTCAACAAACACAAGAGACGTCCTCGTCTCTTGTGTTCGTTGTCGAAAGTTTTCGCGCAGAGAAGTTTAATAATGGATTACCTACTAGCCCAATCCCACACTTTACTTCAGTGATTTGACATAGTTTTTGTATAATGCGCATAATTGAGGAAGAGTGAGAAGCAGTCGGCGAATTTATGCAATGGTGCTTTCTTTTGTTAGACCCCCTCCCCCTTTCCAGGTTCGTTGAAACCTGGAAAGTTTTTTTTTTTTGGGAAGTTAAATTTTCTTTAACATTCGGGAATTTAAACTGTTGCAAGCACTGTGCATCACATGCTTCAATTCTTGGACTCTCGAGGCCGCATATTCAAGATGAAAGTGTGACCCTTGAAAAATGTTTTGGTTATAGTGTGGTATCGCTTATAAGAGCAGATATTCGCGACTCTCATGGCTTATGTTATAAGCAGTCTATACTGTATAACTATCTGTTACAAAGGCAATATTTTGGCACACTCAGTTTCTCTCATGCTGCCCATTGAAACTGAGTCCCGATAAAAGAAACATCTTTCATAGCATCCTACTTAAACAATGAACCCTTCAGACATGGTTGAGATAAAAATATGAAATAGATTACCGTATTTACTCGATTCTAGCGTGCATTCAATTGTAACGCGCACCCGATTTCTATGACTAAAAAAAAAAAAACGCAAGAGATCGATTGCAACGCGCACCCATTTTTCTCGCTGGCCCGCACGATCACACCACTTGAAAAAACGACTCCTTTCGGGAGCGTCTTCCATTTAAATATGAGGTACGGGCGAAGCTTGTGCCCATCTGACGTGCAACAGAGCATTGCTGTCACTGTAGTTTTACCGTGGACCGATGTCAGCACGGGAACTTGCTTCACCCCCTTCTTCTAGACGGTTGTGGTGCCAGGCATGTCGAAGTACAGAGGCGTCTGATCGGCATTCCCGATTTTCCCAAGCAGGTAGCCGTTGTTGTGCCGCAAGTTTAGGACGAACCTCTGAAAACTGTGAAGCTTTTCATCGTACTCCTCCGCAAAACTTTTCACATATGCCTGTTCCCCTTCGGAGGGAAAAGCCTTTCCTCTTCATAAAGTTAGTTAGCCAGCACCTGCTCGCTTTAACTGGCTCCGCATTAGACCCTTTTCTAAGGCTAATTGCATAGCCCGCACTTGGAGCAGTTCTGTCGTCACGGGCCGCTGTGCCGCTCGCTGCTCAAGCACATACTCGCCGAGCAGCTCTTTAATTTGCGGAAACCGATCCTGCTGCGGTCCACTGAAGCCTTTGCGTGAAGCTTTGCTGTCGACAGTTTTCTGCTTTTGTTTCCGCCGGTCCCGCACGCACGTTTCGGGAACTCCGAACGTCCGATGCGGCCCCATTTCCGTCCGTTTCTGCAGACGCCATGACTTTTCTTTTAAAAGCGGCATCGTCGTGCACTCGAGTTTTTGGAGTCGGCCCTTCCATGCCGTCGATGCTAATGCACTACAAGATGACGAACTCCTCAGCACACGTTCAAAGTGCTGCTCAAGGGAAACACATAGGCAGAAATGGCCGACGCGCCATGCCGACGCACGTAGGAAGCGGCCCTTTTGGAAACGCCGATGGCAATCGATTGACCGTATTCATTTTTTTTTTTCGTACTCGATTCTAACGCGCATGCGATTTATCAACTCGCTTAACCGGAAAAAAAAGACACGTTAGATTCGAGTAATTACGGTACCATACTTACTCGCACAATTTTCGCACTTTTTTGTGAAAAATGAACGTTGGGATGGTGCGAGAATTATGCGAGCAGAGCATAAAGCTAGGCACAAGTGTCATACGTCCGCTCTCACATGCCAACTTTTTCCGACAGCTTTCTTTAACAGCCAAAACCACCTGTGATGAATCAAACATGAACGCTGAATGCCGGAACAAGCTCACTTGTGTAAGCAAGTAATGAAATGCACCTGGTGTTAAGTTCGTGGTCGAGCTCGTTGAAGTGCCGCAGGAAGAGGCGCCCATAGGGAGACCAGGTGCGCAGGCCCAGCACCCCTGGCTCTCGCTTGATGAGATCGGTGTAGCTGTAGAAGAAGTACATCACCTGCCAGGCAAGCACCAGTGGAAGCAGCACCAGGTTCACCAGGCCCACCCACAGAATGCGCCTGAAACACCACGAAAACCACCACTTAGAAGGAAATGTATCACTCCAAGCCAATCACCGTTAATCATATAGTAGATTTTCAGTAGGTGGAACTCGCAGGAAAAAGGAAATGCAGTAAAAGCTCCTTTATTTGACACCCGTTTATCCAAAAAATCATATCATTTTGACGTTCTCAAGTGCGGACCAGAACATGCATTGTATAATGGCATCAAACTCTTGTTAGTTCAGTCAGATTTTGCTGCAACCCGATTAATTTGAGTGACATTTGAAGTGCACCGAGCGTGAAGCGCCATAAGTGCGTGACACAAACGAACAAAAATGGCCTTCGTAGACAGCCGAATTGGGCACCAGCTCCCAGAAAAAAGTGGTCACCATACAGAATGACGTTGTTCGTACGCAATAATTATGGTACGAGTTTAAAGTGCATTTTGTATTAAATAAAGGGGGTCTTGACCAGCGCTTACTAATGTACGATTTCGTGAATGACAGTTTTCCCAGTCCAGAGAATTTTGAATTAACGAGCTTTTACTGCATCTTCTACATAACTGCAACGTAATATAGGCCAAAGAAAAAAAAAAAACAAGTGAGCAGGCATGAAGAAAAGTTGGCTCTGTTCTTTTATGTACTGGTGATTGGCTGAAAAGCTAAGAGAGTGGCAATTACAGCAAAAGCTCGTTCTGATCGAACTGATACACCGATTCTGGCCCAGCACTGTGTATTTCTGAGGGGGAACACTCGGTATCCACAAAGGTTAATTCTAACTGGGGGTCCTCTTAGTTTTCATTGCTGCTAGCAGGAGTTGGCCCAGAGTGATCCCAAATGTGCTGCAAAACTAGGCCAAACCAAATTTAGTACCGTACATATTTACTCGCGTAATTCTCGCACTCGCATAATTCTCGCACCCCCCACATCGCCACACAAATCTCTTAAGCGTTAAGCGTACTATTATTGCACAAAGATTCAATCCAATCCAAGCCAAGCCAAAGGGGCAAGTGCGCGTTGCGGCGTGGTTTATACCTTGTGTCGGTAATCTTGTCACTTTATGGGGCGATACTGATGCTACACGATACTGATGCTACACGGCTGCTATCAAGTTGAAAGTGATAGATCATGCCTTAGACAATGGCAACAGGGCCGCCGGAAGGCCCTTCGGAGTCTACGAGTTTTGTGTTCACTACTGGTGACGGCAGCTGAAAGCCACCAAGACGAGTTGGGCCTGCCATGTGCGTACCAAACTGGGATTGATGGTAAACTTTATTTCTTCAGAAGGAAACTGGACGATTCTGTTAAATAGCCATCAGCCCAATACTGATGCCCTACGCTTACCTTTTGAGTACTTCCGTTGAGCGAAGAACGCTACCGCTACGCCCGCAACGCACACAAGCTCTGTGTATGGTATTCCAATTCCCGACTATTTGCTCGCACTTTTTGTGTCTCAAATAAATTTTGCCTTGTGTTGAACCTGTGTTTTTATTGTTGAGGTAAGTTTTAATTAGTACTTTTTAAAGCTTGCCGTTAGTTGCTGGTGTGAGAATCCCAATTAGCGGCCACTTTGTTTTCTTTTTCGCTCTGAACGTTTTCGTGGAAAGTTTTCCCCGCATAATTACAGCTTGCCTTTAATATATGTACCATTGCACGCATAGACACAATTAAACAGCCACGTATATTTTATACAGACAGTTCTTTATTGTTGCGTAACGATGCCAACAGCAACAAGGATAACCAGAAGTGATGCGGACATGAAGCACTGGTGCTCGCGAAGATGATAGCCCTGGACACAGCTACATAAATTAACCTCAGTGAATGGCACCCAAGTACAATTGATGTAAACCCGACGTGACGACTGTATCACAGGAGTGCATATGTTAAAAAAAGATAATGTCAGCTGCCAAAAAACAACGGGACCTGTGCTGCCTGGCAGCAGTTTGGCGAAGCAGTAGCAGTTGGGAAAAACCAAAGGAAGCCGTCCTTGTGTGTAGGGGCGCAAGACGAACTTCTCAAGGCCCGCAAAAATGAAGAGTTTTTCGGTGTTGAACAGGAATTGACACACTTTGTTTAGGAGCAATAGAGCACTGTCAGGACTCCCAGCGATACTCATGATCGGCACAATTCTGTGTAACCTCCGTGAAGCAACTGTTGCGCAACTCCCACGCTGAGCTCATTGTTAACCCCGCAGAACATCCAGGCTGCAACCGCTTGGATGTGTGCCTAAATAAATATTGTAAGGACCCCATCAAGCGCATATTTATGAAGCCGTTGAGGTCAAGAGAGCCGGAGGCAGCCCCTACCGAATGGCTGAAACGGGCCTCACCAGCGATGCTGTGCACATGAATAGCCGAAGCTTAGGTCTGCACTCCCAAGACGCTCGTTAGTCGTGCCACCAAAAAGTGCTTTATTTCAAACGCCTTGGATGGCATTGAAGGTGAAACTGACAGCAAATGGTTGAGATTTCTTCAAAGTGTTTCCAGGCGCTATCCAAGTTCATTGGTAGGCTTAGCAGGCCTGCGTGTACTGTATTTACTTCCATTAGAGGTGCACTGCATACCGTATTTACTCGCGTAATCCTCGCACTTACGTAAGTCTCGCATCCCCAACATTGCCCAACAAAAACCCGATTTCTTTTTTTCCTTGAGTAATTTTGGCACCTGTGAAAGTTGCTGCAAGAATGTCGTCTGCTCGTTCAAGCCACTGTGGATGATAGCGCCATCTCCTAAGCATAAAGCGTACTATAATTGTACCCACATTCAATCCAATGCAAGCAAGCCAAAGTGGCAAATGCGTGTTGCATCGCGTTTTGTACATTGTGTCCGTAATGTTTTTACGTTACGGGGCGATATGGAAGCTACACGGTTGCTTTCAAATTGAAAGTGATTGATCATGCACTAAACAATGGCAACAAGGTCGCCGGTAGGTCCTTCGGAGTAAATGTATTTTGTGTTCGCTACTGGTGACGGCAGCTGAAAGCCGGCAAGATGTGTTGGGCCTTCTGTGTGCCTAAGACTGGGATTGATGGTAAAGTTTATTTCGTCAGAAGGCAACTGCGGACGATTCAGCTAAATGGCCATCAGGGCAATACTGAAGTCCTATCTTATCTTTTGCAGACTCCTGTTGAGCGACGAATGCTACCTACTGAGCAACGAATTCTCGACTATTTGCTTGCACTCTTTGTGCCTGATATACATCTTGCCTTAAGGCTTTTATTGTTCAGGTAATTTTTAATTAGTACTTCTCAAAGTTTGCTGTTTGTTGTTGGCGTGAGAATCCCGACTTGCGGCCACTACGTTTTCTTTTTCGCTCTGTACGTTTTAGTGGAATTTTTTTCCCGCGGAAGACCGGTGCCCCCGCGTAATTCTCGCAACCCCCAACTTTTGCATCAATCTTCCACCAAAAAAGTGCGAAAATTATGCGAGTAAATACGTTAATAGCAAATCCAGTATTGGCTGAAACGTGGCCTCAAAGATGTGTGACAACTTCAAAGCTTGGAGGCCATATATTGCGAGCTTGTAGTTTGTTTTCTCCATAGCTGGCACTATAAAAAAAAAGTAAAAGAAAGAAAGCTTTTCAGCAGCACTGTGACTTGTTTTCCTCATTACACTAAGGAACTTCAAGTTAGACATCAAACCAATAACCAGAAATATTTCTTGTTAGCGGACAGTGCACCCTCCTTTGCGAGGTGCAAAGATCATTCTTTTTCGTAGCAACGTATGATGCTAGGCCAGCACTGGCGCCAGCCCTTTCTATGTGGTTGGCCGCCCTTTCTAGAGGAGTTTATATCTCCCACGCCGAGAGACGCAATGCCAGAAATCACCGGCAAAAACGCCGCATGTGGTGTGGTCTTTACTTTCCTGTCATAAAAGCGTAGTCATTATTATTATGCTGGTCTCGCAGCTCGCATTTGATTGGTCAAAGAGTCTGCTATCCAGCCAGTTAACGGTCGAACACTTGTGAAAATTTGAACAGAAGTAACTTTAATTACCAGGAATTGGGGTCACATTTTAACAAACATTCACGAGCACTTAAGATTGTGTGGTCTGGTTTCGGCGTGAGCTTCGCCTTTCCCATGACAAATCCGACATGTTTGTTTCCCTGCTTGTCGATTACTCGTAGGTACGCTGCCGCGGCGATGGCACTCGTGGACGCATCTGAGAACACGTGAATTTCTCTAGTGGCGGCTTCAGAAGTTGAGTGCGGTACATAAGTTCTCCGCACACGTAAGCAATGAAGTGCTTGTAGAGAATTCTTCCATTCATCCCAACTTTGTTTCTTTGCATCCGAAAGTGGCGTGTCCCAGTCATAACCTTCCTTCACGAGGTCACGGAGCAGGTGCTTTCCCTGAACCGTTACAGGTACCATGAACCCCAGCGGGTCAAACAAACTGTTGACGGTCGACAGCACCACTCGCCGTGTATAGGGCTGGACTTGAAGAGGAGCGCTGAAGACGAAGGTGTCGTTGTCTACATCCCAAAGTAGACCGAGGTTTCTCTGCATATTTGATGCGTCTTTGTTCAAGTCAAGACTTTTCAGTCCCTGCGCACGGTCTTGTGGAGAAAATACATTCAGCACATTCTGCCTATTTGAGGCAATCTTGTGCAGCCTTATGTTTGCTGTAGAAAGCATTTTTTGCGTTCTCTGCAACAGACTAATGGCGTCTTCCTCACACGAAAGAGACTTGAGTGCATCATCGACGTAGAAGTCTCGCTCGACGAACCTCCTGGCATCTTCACCGAATTGTTGAGCAGTATCTTGAGCACTTCGCCGAAGCCCATATGTTGCCACCGCGGGTGAGGGACTGTTGCCGAAAACGTGCACCTTCATTCGGCCCTCCATCATTTCTCGGGAGATGTCATTGTCCTTTAACCAGAGGAACCTTAGGCAGTTCTGATGATCTTCACAAACGACGAAGTTGTAAAACATCTGCTCAATGTCGGTAGTTATCGTCACTGAATCCTGCCGGAAGCGTATCAGTATTCCCACAAGATTGTTTGTCAGATCGGGTCCGGTGAGAAGGACACCATTCAGAGACACTCCTTCGTGCTGAGCACTGGAGTCAAACACCACGCGGATTTGATCGGGTTTTTGAGGATGGTGAACGCCGAATATGAGTAAGTACCAGCCCTCTTCGTCAATGTTAAGTGGTGGAGCTTCCTCTGCATGACCCCTGATGAACAGTTCTTTCATGAAGTGCATGAAGCGCTCTTTTGTCTCGTGGTGTTTTCGCAACGTGCGTCGCAGCGAGTACAGGCGAGAGAGAGCCAGTTCTCGGTTATTCGGAAGCCGTCTTCTTGGTGAGAGGAAAGGTAGAGGGCAACCCAGTTGTTTGACCTGTCTGTATAATTCCCTATCCATAATATTGAGGAAGGCTCTGTTTTTTAGACAAGAAACGCTCGTTGTCTTCTCGCGTTGTCCCGAACAGGTTAGGTGCCAAGGTGTCATCTGATGCTGTTATTGATGAGAAATTATTCTTGACCTGATGCCTATCCGCAGTGTAGAGAACCGGCGCTTCCATCACCATGAAATGTTTTGCACATGGGGTGAAAAGGAATGGTCTTCCGTTGCCCAGAATGTGTGTTTTTAACACATTTATGGTGCCCGTTTTACCCGTACGACCCAGGCAGCATTTCCGACAATGACCCATCCGAAATCGAGCCTCTGTGCATAAGGAGCGTCAAGCGGCCCGTTAATGGTCTGGCAAACTTTGTTGACTCTGAGAACGTCTCGACCGAGGAGGAGCAGTATTCTTGCCTCTTCGAGAAGTGGAATGTGAGCGGCAATGGCCTTCAAGTGCGGGTAGTTCCGTGCTGTGTCTAGCGTTGGAATTTTTTCCCTGTTATTAGGAATCTCATCGCACTCAAGAAGAGGCAGAAGGGAGAGCTTGACATTGCCCGATATGCTTCGCACAAAGAAGCCATTTGTGATCCTACCAATAACCTCACTACTGCCGGAACAAGTGCGTAATAGTGTGTAGAATAAGTGCTTAGTGTGTAGAATAAGTGCTTGAGTGAGCCGTAATGTGTACTGGGTAGGTGTGCCCTCCACGCTGAACTCTTCGAGAAGTTCTGGCCGAACCAATGAACGATTACTCTGTTCATTGAGGATCGCGTATGCTCTTAATATCTTGTCAGGCTGAGATTGATGAGTCACATCTACGAGGCAGATTTTAGCGCACGATCTGTAGTTGTCGTTCACGTTTGCCACCTCGGTACGCGTAGATGTGACTCTTTCATCCAAATTCTGAGCAGAGCTGTTATCGCATTCAATAGGCTTCCGCAACTCCGAGCACGAAGTTGATGGGTGAAGCGCTGTCGCATGATTACCGCTGCTGCATATGTAGCATTTTACGACCGCCTTGCATTGCCACTGTGAGGATAAACAACATCGTAGACATATTCCGTGCGCTTTAAGAAAGGTCATCCGCTCTTCTAGTGTTCTTTCACGGAAAACGCGACACCTTGCAAGAGGATGAGGCTTCTTGTGATGCGGGCACCATTTTTCGAAGCTCTTCGATTCAAGTAGCTGCTTTGGAGTGGTTTCCTGAACCTGCTTGAAGGCGTGATCTACGTTTGTTTTTCTTGCCGACACAGATGACTTGTGCAGTGCGGTCTTGGTGGTCGTTTCTTCTTTTAGCTGTGTGATCGAAGGCGAGACATATTGTGGTTGCAGGATGAAGCAGGGATCGTTCCTCATGCTTGCCTGGTCTTGAACGAACTTTGAAAAGGCAGCAAAGAATAGGAACGCAGTGTTGTTCTGTTTTTTGTATTTAGTCCCCACTGACATCCATTTTTCTTGAAGTCCAGATGGTGACTTGGAAACTATTTTGTTTATTCCTCTTGCGCTATCCAAATAGTTAAGACCGGCGAGGTAGGGATCAGATTTGGCAGCTTTAAGTTCCAGCGGGAGGTCTCCGAGCTCTTGCAATTTGGCATTATCCCGGTACGATATTCTTAGGAATTCCTCCAACCTCCTCAGCAGCGCATCCTCAATTGCCTCAGGACGTCCGAAGGTGTCGTCGAGCCGTTTCCACACGATGTTTGAGCCCTTCAAGAAGTCATCCACATGAACAGATTTCAACCTTCGAACTTGATGCGATGACTCAGGACCAAGCCATTTGATTAGAAGGTCGAGCTCTTCCTGCACAGAAAGGTCTACATCTCTGATGATGCCTTTGAAAGATGACTTCCAAGCTCGAAAGTTCTCAAGTCGATCATCAAACTTCGTAAGACCTGTAGAGACAAGGTCCTTGTGGCACAGGAATTTAAGGACGCCGGCAAGCTCTGAGCTGGAACTGTTAGGTGCTGGCGTGCACGCAGGCGGCTGATGATAGTCACGCAAGTCCGTGAGATGGTTGGCTACTTCAGCATGCTTCAAGCTCTGGCTTCTCAGATAAAAAAGGCGCCCGAAGAGACGCAAGCTCGGCATCACGTATGGCGGCTTGCTCAGTGATGTAGCTCGAAACCTGTAGTGTCTGGTCTAAAGGTGGGTGTGGGCGCACGCACTCCCCGCCATCCTGTTCCACAGCTGCCTCGAGTGCACTTGCCTGCGCGTCTGCAGCAGCTGCCTCTTTTTCATGTTGTAATACCTCAAGCTCGGCCTCAATTCTTGCCTTCCCTAAGCGCATTGCAGCCTCTTTACGACCAAACTGAGCTCTTGCTTTGACGGCTTCTGCTTGCATGTCGGCCTGCACAGCAGCCAGGCTAATTGTGCAGGAGCCCGATCGTCGTGATCGCAAGGAAGCTTTTGAGTGAGCCGATAGAGAGAACTGCGATGCTGCTCCATGTGCCTTGTCGCGTTCTTGTGGTGTAGCCTTTCGTAACTTTTCGCTCTTTATCGCCTCACGATCTTCATCGATTGCCTGTCGGAGCTGTAATTCGTGCCTGGCTTCAGACGTCTTCGCGTTCTCGAGAAAGGCTGAGTATCTTGCAGTAGAATGCTCGTAGCACTCGTAACTTGCACGAAGCTGCGTTTTGGCGTCTGTAAACTGTCCTCCCTTAGCGTGTGACAGTGCCTGAAGAGCGCTCTCCCCGTTTTTCCAAACAGAATCTAGTTTACGGCAGTGCTCTTCGCGGCTCGTTTGATGCATTTCTTTAGCTCTCGTCGATAGGGTTGTTTTTCTTTGCGGCTGAATGTTTGATGCGGAAGCTTCATCTTGTGGTGTGACATTTGAACACTCATGCGTCAGCTCGTCCTGGTCCATTCTCGCTTGCACGTTTTGTCTCGGAGCAGACGTATGTGAAACAAATGGTGCTAAGCTGCGCGTTGAGTATTGAGAGATGAAATGAGCCCACCTTGTTGCTGCCCTTCCGCGGTCAGCTGCTCAACTCCTTGGCAATGAAATCCTTGCAGTGGGTGTGTGTCTGGGTTCAACCGGGGGTCTTGCCGTGGCGACGTATCCCATTGCCGGCGGACGTTGAGTTGGCGGCCGATGGCAGTTGAAGCGCTTTTTTACTATGCTGGTCTCCCAGCTCGCATTTAATGTGTCAAAGCGTCTGCTATCCAGCCAGTTAACGGTCGAACACTTGTGAACATTTAAACAAAAGTAACTTTAATTAACAGGAATTGGGGTCACATTTTAACAAACATTCACGAGCACTCAGTCATCATCATCATCATCATCATCAGCCTGACTACGTCCACTGCAGGACAAAGGCCTCTCCCATGTTCCGCCAGTTAACCAGGTCCTGTGCTTGCTGCTGCCAATTTATACCCGCAAACTTCTTAATCTCATCTGCCCCCCTAACCTTCTGTCTCCCCCTAACCTGCTTTCCTTCTCTGGGAATCCAGTTAGTTACCCTTAACGACCAGCGGTTATCCTGTCTACGCACTACACGCCCGGCCCATGTCCATTTCTTCTTCTTGATTTCAGCTATAATATCCTTAACCCCCGTTTGTTCCCTAATCCACTCTGCTCTCTTGTCTCTCCAAAGCTTTTCTGACTTCTTCTATCATTACTGGTGGGGTGTCATCTGGGTTACTGCTAGTTCTTATAGTATTAAAGTCGTGGTTGTCCCGGCTACTGTACAAATCTCTGTAAAACTCCTCCGCTATTTTGACTATCCTATCCATATTGGTAGTTATTTTGCCTTCTTTGTCCCTTAGTGCATACATCCGATTTTTGCCTATCCCAAGTTTCCTCTTCACTGCTTTGACGCTTCCTCCGTTTTTCAGAGCCAGAGCGTATTCAATTTTCTCCATGTTATACCTTCTTACGTCGGATACCTTACGCCTATTAATCAACTTCGAAAGCTCTGCCAGTTCTATTTTGTCTGTTGTACTTGAGACTTTTATGATTTGACACTTCTTAATGAGATTCTTCGTTTCCTGAGAAAGCTTGTCAGTGTCCTGTCTAACTACCCTTCCTCCAACTTCCACTGCACACTCTGTAATGATACGGGTCAGATTATCATTCATTGTATCTATGCTAAAGTTGGTTTCCTCACTAAGAGCCGAGTACCTGTTCTGAAGCGAGACTCTGAATTCCTGTACTTTCCCTCTCAGTGCTAGCTCATCGATTGGCTTCTTGCGTATCAGTTTCTGTCGTTCCTTTCTCAAGTCTAGGCGAATTCGAGACCGTACCATTCTATGGTCACTGCATCGTACCTTGCCAACCACTTCCACATCCTGCACGATGACTGGGTGTGCACTCATTATAAAGTCTATTTCGTTCTTATTTTCGCCATTAGGGCTCCTCCATGTCCACTTGTGGTTTCCTCGTTTTCGGTAAAAGGTATTCAAAATCCGTAAATTATTGCGTTCTGCGAATTCTACTAGTAGCTGTCCTCTGGCGTTTCTAGTACCGATGCCATAATCTCCTACTGCCTGGTCTCCAGCCTGCTTCTTCCCTACCTTTGCATTAAAGTCTCCCATCAGTATTGTATACTGTCTTTTTACCTTACTCATTGCCGATTCCACGTCTTCATAGAAGCTTTCAACTGAAGCGTCATCATGGCTGGATGTAGGCGCGTAAGCCTGTACCCCCTTCATCTTGTATCTCTTATTCAGTTTAATTACGACACCTACCACCCTTTCATTAATGCTATAGTATTCCTCTATGTTGCCAGCTATGTTTCTGTGAATTAGGAACCCCACTACCAGTTCTCTCCTGTCAGCCAAGCCCCGATAGCAAAGAACGTGCCCATTCTGTAGTACCGTATAGGCCTCATTAGTCCTCCTTACATCACTGAGCCCTATTATATCCCATTTAACACCCTCTAGCTTCTCTAATAGTACAGCTAGACTTCCCTCACTAGATAACGTTTTAGCATTAAACGTTGCCAAGTTCAGGTTCCAATGGCGGCCTGTGTCCGGACCCAGAGCTTCTTAGCACCCTCTGCTGCGTTGCAGATCTGACCGCCGCCGTGGTCAGTTGCTTCGCAGCTGCTGGAGACTGAGGGCCGTGAGTTATTTGACGTATGCATGTGGGAGGTAGTGGCCAGATACTGCACCAGGGTGGCCAATTCTCTGTTGAGGGAGTGCGTTCCCGGCGGTGGTTACCGGTGAGGCCGCACTCCAGGCCTCGTAATGCAGTTCCATCACCACGCGTATTTTTTTAAAAATCCGGTTGGGAACTGCGCGGCACTGGGATTTGAGCCAGGGACCTTTTGCATGCGAGGCAAATGCTCTAACCACTATGCCATCACTGCTTGCACTCACTCAGTAAGTACCCGTAAGCACTCAGTAAGTCCCCATAAAAAAGCGGTGCTGTTGCTCGGGCTGGTAGGGTGCGTCTGCCCGCCGCCTGGCATTTCTTCTTCAGTCGACGACCGGTGCTTTCACTCTCTCCGTGAGCAGACAGAGACGATGACCAATGACGCTCTCAAGGTCGTTTGCGGCACCCGTTTAAAGTGGCCATAACAAAAAAAAAAGGGGTTTCAAGACATGGAAGTAGCCCCTATTTGGGGCTTAAGCGTCCCCCCCACTTCCGTTGGCGGCACTTGAAAGGCAAACACGGCTCCTGGCCGTTCTGTTCGAGAGGGGACGGCACAATTATGCTTGATACAGATATTGCATTTAGTACCTCAATCATAAATTTAAAAGATTTAAGGCTTCATGAAGCGAGCCTTCGCTGTCAGTGAGCAGTCTGACATGAGCTTTGCAGGCTTTTGTTGTCGATGATCTGCCGGCTGCGAATGCAAGCTTTATAACACGCTTACTGCTCTTAGTTCAGTGCTTTAGTGCGACCTTTTTAACGTTTTCAGCGCCCAATCTTCATGTTTTGGACAAACTCCACACAGCAGCATGCCAAGTGACAGGCTAGGCCTAATCAGTGTTGGTTGCATTTTGGTAGTGGTTGCGTGCAGTCTATGTTGCAGTTTGGTACAGAATTAATAAAACTCTTTGCAGTGGCTGCACCTGAAGAGAAGCGATACATATCATTAATGAGAACTAGGATGACACGCACAGCACTCGAATGGTGGTTCGCAATTCAATTGCGTTGGCGCAATAAGGTATGTGCTCGTCAAATCAAGCGATCGGTGCCATTTTGCTCACGAAATTTCCACATACTATCTGTGTAATACGCATAATTGAGGTGGCCCAAGATGTAGTCAGCAAATTTCCATGATGGTGCTTTCTTTAATAAGACCTCCCCCCTGCTTTCGCATTCAGTTCGCCGGCGACGCAGATCCTAGGACATTAAAATTTTTTAACATTCTAAAATTAAATGATTGTAAGCAACACGCCCCGCATGTTTCAATTCTTGGATACGCGAGGCTGTGTTTCAACACGTTTTGGGCAAGTGCAGCCCTTGAAAAGGGTTGTTTTCGTTATAGTGTGGTATTGCTTATAGTGCGGATATTCGCGACTTTCGTTATAAGCGGTTTATACCAACAAGCTCACCTGTTCATTTTACACCCGTAGTCTGAAATCCAAGACATGATGTACAATGTATGTGCCACACCACTTGCCTGGACAGCTGTTGTGCCAGCATGTCTCGGTTGGCAGGCCTCTTGTACTCTTCCCGAAGGTGCCACGTGTTCTCAAAGGGGGCGCCCGGAAACCAGAAGAGGACGAGCTCAAGGTTGTACTTGAGGCCCTGGGTGAGATAGACCACGGGGCCTAGCAGCGGCAGCGTATAGTGAAGCGGCAGCACATCCTTGTTTACCAGGGCCACCATGTAGTTCTTGTAGCGAAGAATGCGGTTGTAGATGTCTGCATCCAGAAAGGATGCCAGTCAGCCACAGACCCCTTAACCAGCACTAAAGCAGATTTCTCAGTTCTAGTAGTGCTTTTCTAGAGATGTACTTTCCACGAAAGCCAATTTAAGCAAGGCGGAAAGCAGGGGTCGTTGGCATACTGACGCGAGTTAAGGTGAGTGCGACAGGCGAAATGAAGAGAGGTAACAAACCCCGATTTTGTGCGCATTTCTGCACTTTTCTTCACTTGAAAGGGATGTTGTTTGAGCCAGTCTATGTTTCACGATGGATGCCACTGTGTGTTGCACTGTCTATAACCGACAAAAGTCAATTTTCTATGCTGTCTGGCAAAATCAACTCAAATTATTTGTCCCAAAACCATAATACAATTATGCGAGATCCCACAGTGAAGGGCTGCAGAAATTTCAACCACCCGCGGTGTTCTTATATGTGCGCCTGAATCTAAGCACATGATTCCGCCACAAAAACGCACCCACTGCAGCCGTGATTCGATCCCATGACCCTTGGGTCGGCAGTCGAGCACCACAAGCCATAGTAGGACACCATTGTGGGTACGAATGAATAAAAGAAGGCAGCCTTGATGGCTCGTTTTCACTGTTTGACACAACCTTAATGAAAACTAGCAGATGAAGCCAAGAAAGATATAGAAGATGTTAATTGTACCATTAGGTTTTTTGCAATAATTGTGATATAAGTGCAAACAAAGTAAAGTGGACGACCAAACAACTTGCCGCTGGCAGGGATCCAAGGTTCATACAGGTTTCCAAAGCGAAAATTCAAGAATATTCAAGGACTTTCCGAACCTATTGCAAGTTTTTCAAGGAATCAAAGCGGCATGCTAAGTTGGAATTTTCACTCTAAAATTATCAAAAATGACCAATATTATTGCACTTATAATAAATACATAAATATCACAATAAAAATAGAGCATAGCCTTAATAACTTCTCACACCCTCTCCAACACTCTCCATAGGGAGATGGCACAATGCCATGTTGGAAAGTTACGCGCTGATGGGCTTCAATGCTCATGTGTAGTCGAGCCTTAAAGGGTTCGTGCCACAATATTTGTGGCTTGCGCGCTCTTAGCTGCAATCTTTAATTATAGCTACAATAAGCACGATGCACGCATCAAGATTCACTTAGTCTCGCTATGTAATTTGTCGCCTTTTTGATACGAATAATTTTCAGTTCCTGTTCGTGGGGACCGAGCTGGGTAGGTACGTAGCAGTGTAGCTGACTTAGTCACACGATCACAAAGCTTTGCACGCATAATGCCGAGTATTGTCAGCTCTCGCACGCACGTGCCAAACAAGCACCTACACAACAAACTCGTCGCTACCTGCAGCAGCCGCGATGCTTTGCCGTTATGTACGGGGCGGAGGTCTGGAAGTCACTCGCCTGAATACAGATCTGGTGTGACACCACTAGAACTTTCGTTTCCCTTCCTATAGAGCTACGTCAGTGTTGGACGTGCTCGCAATGGCCCTTGATTAGGAGAATGAGCATTTAGGTACACTTGGGAAGTGACTTAAAATATATTCTTAAACCCACATGGTGCTTGCTATAACCTTGAAATTGGATGGCACCACCCCATTAAGAGTGTCCGCTTGTGCACAGTTGACACTCGCAGCACGCTGCTCAACAACCAAGAAGTAACAACTGTGACACAGGTTCACTTAGACTCATCCTATGGATACATGTGTGTTCTTTTCTAGCACCTTTCTTGGTTTGTTCAAGCAGCACGCTTCCAATGTCGAGCTGCGACAGTTGTTCATCAGCACTCGTTCTGTGCGCTTTCTTTTCGTGCATCCTTCAAGCTTGAGCCACCTTTCTTGGTTTGTTCAAGCAGCACGCTTCCAATGTCGAGCTGCGACAGTTGTTCATCAGCACTCGTTCTGTGCGCTTTCTTTTCGTGCATCCTTCAAGCTTGAGCGGCGCGTTGCTTGTATGGGGTTGCTTGCCCCTCTTCAAGTGACATTCCAATTTCTTGCTATCACATTCACTGCTTCACCCTCGTCACAAACTAACTTTTTTTCACATGAACTTTTGCAAAATGGGATCATGCGCACCCACGACACATTGCTGCTTTGGAAATGGGGAGTTTGACAGGTTGACACACCGATTTACCATAATTAGGAGGTCGCGATGCCGATATGAGAGTGCACTGCTCAGGAAATTCAAGGATTTTCAAGTATGCCGAAAATTCCAGGACTTTCAAGGGCCCTGAAAATGCATTTTTCAAATTCAAGGGTATTCAAGGACCTTTACGAACCATGGGACCAAACCTTCGAGTTTGACGCTAATGAGATCTTCAGTAAAAGACATACAAAAGCGATTTGTAAACTCGGACCTTGCTATAATGAAACCAGATATAATAAATCATAGGCTATAATGAAGTAAATGAAAAATAGATCTGTTATAGATATGATGATGATGCAAATGTTACGTTTATAATAAATTTTCGGATATAAAGTATTTTCATGGCAGGTGAGGCTTTGTTATAATGAGGCTTCAGTCTATTAGGTTGTATAAATGCTTTTAGTCGCAAGGGGCACTGTTGAGAATATCAAAGTCACTAAAACCTGCAGCAGACAAAAAGAAAAAGCATAGGAATATTGAGAAGTTGTAAACTTCAGGAGATACTCATTTTTTACACATCGAGTTAAAGAAATATTCCCAAAAAATGAAATCCCCCCTTACATAAAACCAAATACAAGTCTTCGAACCGGCAGGGACCTGACAAATGTCCATTTAACAGGACTTGCATTTACTGAGAGATGAACAGGGGTGCTGTATGCAGGGATGAAACCAATCATATCAAAGGCGTCTGTTCTATTAAGCAACCGTTCCATTCAACATATTTCAGTTTACCGAGAGCCTACTGTGCTGTCTTTGTATCACAATACTTTTTAAGCACCTTTCACACACTTAAAGGGGCCCTGCAGCACTTTCTGAGCAGGGTTAAAAAGCACTGCTGGTTGGTAGTAAAAGCATCCGAGGACATGCAAGCTAAACAACAGGGTAGAGCATATAACCTAAAATTTACAATGAATTCTAAAGTCGGCCAGAAATCGCTCCTTATCTCAACAAATCATGCTAGAAACCCAGATCGCTACTGTGCATTAGTCTCAGACCGTTTATTTGGACGCTGAAAATTCAGGCATGCTCGTTTATTTGGACACCATCGCAGCCCCACCACCTACCCCATTGAACCTAATGTGAACTCGCGACTGAAAATTCAGACAACCCACGGCGCGACGTTACATTTTTCGGGCTAAGAGTGGCTGATCAATTTCGGCGTGTGTGCCATGACAAACTATCAGTGATGTTTACAATGCACTCGCTAGGTTGCCAACACTGAAATGTTGAACTAGCTATGGATGAACGCCAAGCAAGCCGACAATACTCGGATACACAGCGTAAGAAAATGGCGCCTGTCGCATACGAAATAGAGGGTCTACTAGCTAAAGATGTTCATCGAGTGACTAGTAAAAATGTGAAACGTTTTTTTCAACTGGATAGGATGTCTTACATAATCTAGGTTTATGGCACTTCGTCAGCTGCGCGATTCTGTGATGTTTATCATTAATCTTCACAAATGCATTACACTCGTGATAAGCATAACAGTTAAATGGCTTTTGGGTTCGTTTACCTACGGTGTCTGGGAAAACATAACAGCTGGCTTACATGAGAATATGCATTTTTTAGTCGAATGAGTTCTGGTGATGTCATTAGGTGACGAATGACATTCGGGTGAATGCAATTTCGTTTGTCAGCGTGGCACCGTGTAAATAACATTACTTCGGAAGGCATCAGGAAGTAAGTGCCACTTTCCCTACCCTTGTGGCACGGGTATAAATCAAACAAAAAGCCTAATGTTGTAAACAGTATGGCTGATTTAGGAGGGCTGGCAAACACACACAATTTCATGGCCCTTAAGCTGGTGATGCAACACTTCCTTCTTTGCTACTGTTTCTATAGACTATGACGGTCCTTGAGAGCCTCAACTTGTGCATTTCACGAGATCATAGTGAGGAACGACAGTTTGAGAACGCACACCAAATGCAGAAGGAACCCACCGAGTTCTGTCAGTTCCTGCTTGTGGATGCACATCTGCTGGTCCTTTTGTACTTCCAATACTCTGCGCTGCACCTCGTGCCAAGTCATGTTGTCGAGGTCACTCTGCAAGGAAGCAGGGAGGCAGCCTCATTACGCGTAAGAGAAGTAACTCTCACGAGACATGGGGACAACAAAAGATAGAAGAAGATGGGGCAGGTTCAAATACTTACTGACCCTCCAAAAATTTCCCGTGCCATCACATCCTGCCTGCAGCAGCAATGGCAACGTTTTTGTGAACACCGGACAAGATTCGCAAAGCAACAGTCACCCATTAGCACAGTTACACATTAGCACTCTTCCACCAATGCTGGCTGAGCAACTCCTCGTGGACAATCAGTTTTACTACCGAAACTTTGACCTACTTGTCTTTCATTCTCTACACAGAAAGATTTTTGGTCATTGCTATTTCGGTACTTGGCAGGCAACTAACCAATTACGTTAATCTGATCCATTCCACAAGGTATCCACATCAATGTGCAACAGGAACAAAAAGTTGTTCAGATTAATTGTGCTTGCCTGAGCTTTATAAGAAAAGAACTTCTTTGGCGCAAACAAAACAGAAAAACGAAAAAAAAGAGGCGAAGGAAAGAGACTGACTGGTGCCAATCTAACAACTTTGTTGTTCTCACAGCCTCGCGTATATATACAATCGAAACCCGCAATGACGAAACCTTGCGAGTACGAAATCCCCGCGGCAACGAAATATTTCCGGATCCCCGGCGAACGTTCATAGAAGCCCATGTATTACGTATCTAGCGGCAACGAAGTGTTTTCGGACAGCGATCTCGCATTAACGAATTACCACGGTGCGGGTCTCCTGCCAAAGGTTAATTGTCGAAAATATGCTCGTATGCATGTTATGCGCACCCAAAATTACCGAAAAAGCATTTCTCCATGTTTAACTTTCCCGCCTTAGCTGGCCCCTCCCTTCAAAAACAAGTGCACAAAAAGCAAATGTTTGAAGGTCGTTTTGGTGCCTTTGATTGGCTGTGGCCGCCATCTTGCTTCAGCTCGCCTCGCTATTACCCCAATGCTCGCTCCGGGAGATTGTCGTCTGCTGCTTGTGTGTCGCGAGGACATGGCTCTCGAAAACTGCTACTTTGTGACGTGTTCACGGCTCGATGATCACTTAAGACATAATTATGCTTTAGTAAGGAGCAGTAGGCGGATGCGAGATCAGGTTACTATGAGCGCAGCGTGACATCGAAGTTGTCTTTAGCCCTCACTCCGCCGACAGCGAGACTGCGGGCAGGAATGACGCGCTAACGTACTCGTGGCCACGTGCTTCGTCGCAAGCAACGAAGCTGTAAGCGGTGGCACAGTCAGATTACTACGAGTGGCCGTACCGGATGGATGATAAAATTGCTACGAACGAGCGCGCGGTCTACGAGCGCAGCGCGTCATCAGAGTGGGCTTTCGCCCTAACTCGGCTGACAGCGAGACTGCGGGCAGGAACGACGCGCTAGCGCATCCAAAACAACCCGCGGATTGTCTTGGATGTGCTGAACACCTTTCCTTCCTTCTTCGGCGCACATGACGACGACGTAGCAATAGACCACTTTTTCCAGTGCGAAGGGAGAGCTTTGAAGTTGTTGCATGGCAAGGGTCAGCGAAGAAAGTTGACCGACTTCTGGCAATACATTTTCGTTCTGCTGGCCGTATATGGACCACTTTTTCCAGTGCAAAGGGAGAGCTTTGAAGTTGTTGCGTGGCAAATGTCGGCAAAGTAAGTTGACAGACTTCTGGCAATAAATTTTCGTTCTGCTGGCCGTATCACTGTTTTTATGTCTCATACTCGCGGCAACGAAATTCTCGTGAAAACGAAATTTTTTGGTATCCCCAGCAATTTCGGTATTGCGGGTTTCGACTGTATGCCAAAAACCACATATACTGCATGCGCACGTGCAGCTTCATATTGTATACGTAACAAGATACAACAGATAATATACCATACTGCATCACACTACAACCTTTGACTATACACGTGCAGTGTCATATTGCAAACAAAAAACACGATATTCTAACCAAAATGTGTATGCGAAAATTCATATTCAGTGGCATGCAAAGAAATAGAGGTATCCCTGATACAATCGGCTCCACTTTTCCTAAAGCGATATGCTTCTAAAGCAAGCTGTGCACCTTTATTTTCGCTTTAGCCAAAAATCAGAGTATCATGATACTGCGGTGCACAGTCGATGCAGGAGTTCAAATGAGCAACAAAATGTGCCTCTTTGTCCCTATGTTAGCCATTTGTTGCGCATGTTTGCCCGACGTAGGTTCTGCCACATAACAGAGGTATGGCATATACCACAGTTTTTGCAAGAGATATAGCGGTATCGTATGGTATGGAAAAACTTTATTTAGATTTGTCGAGGCGTGAACTAGCACGTAGCAGGCCGCTCCCACCTTGAGACAGATAGGCCGAACCACTCCGCCACGTTGTGGGCCAGTTGGATTGCCCATAGCTGCGTCCTTAGATCAATTTTTGAGTAAATAATGCATATGGACAAAGGGAAAAAAGAAAGAGGCGGAGGGTCCAAAAAAAAAAAAATTCATTCAGGGGGCTTTACATTACAAATTGGTTAAGTGGTTTAAGGACAGTTGAAGGTTATTTTTGATAAGCTGAAGCTTTTTCAATGTGTTCCTGACTATACAGTACTCTCGCAACGACACGAAACCTAAGCGCATGGCTGTTAGCCCATGTACGGTTGACAGGTGACACCCACAAAACAGTGTCGCACTGTATTAGCCGCGCCGTCCTAATAAGACACAGTTCTCGAGGCTAGCGCAAGCACCATATGTTGAGCAAAGAGTAATGAACACCTCAGCAACAGAGTTGAGGATGAGAAGAGAGACAACTCACGGCCGATATGTGCAGGGCGTGCACATAGAAGGCACGTATCTCGATGAACTGGATGAGATGACAGACAACACGGACAGCCCTGAACAACCAGTACACAGTCGCCACCACCAGGCACAGCCACGTGAAGAACCCAAACCTGCGTCAGCCACGCAACACAAAGAACTGAAAAGTTCCACAGCTGATGCCTGCATGCCATCTGACAAGACAGAAATGTGGTTGTATAGAGCCACCAAGACCTAACACATTTCTCAAAACATTAGTTCTTTCTTCAAGTAAAAGTAAGGAGTGCAGAAGCACAACACCAGAAAGTGGTTGTTAAACTGACCCACATTTTACTTTATTTTTTTCAAGGTTCTTGATTGCCTAGCCACTATGTACATGAGTGAATGCACCACAAGTGTGCACAACAAGAAATTTTCGACAAATTCAGACTAGTCAAATCCCACTACAACAAAATTGACCAGACGCACGAAACAATTCGTGGTTGAGCAATTTGATTGTACCAAAATTTCATCTATTGACCGCATCATTGATTAAGATCTAATGATTATGACTCATCTTTTGGTCCCAACAAGTGCATGCATTGAACTCTGCCTCACTCGGATATATCTACCTGTATGCCCACCAAGCCTTACCCCCGTATTCACAAACGCTCCTCGACTCGACTTTCACCCTTCACTTGACAGAGCTGAGCAGTGCGCCACTGCGCTACTCAAGAATCGCAGCAGATTATCCCCGATATGCAGTGACTTGTCGTTCTTAGCTCGCATCGGCTTTTTCAAGTGAAGCTGAATTGTTGAGTGAAGGGACGTTCTAGAATAAGGTGGTTAGTATTCTTGTCGCGCATAACATGGCCAAAGTATAGAGAAAATTTGGAGCAGAACTCGGGGTGCGGGTTATAGGAGAATTTCGGTGGGCAGGTTGGCTTTATGGCAGGCCCTATCAGTAATGCGAGGCATAGAGTTGCCTAAAATTAACAAGAGGGGACTTTGGCACTGAGATCTTTCAGCGACCATAGGAATGATCGATTTGCCCAGTTTTTGTGCTTGTGGGCTTTGAACGCACTTGTGGCTTGGTTTATTGCAGTGTTTCAGTTTTGTTGCAAATAAAAGAACAAACCGTTTTGAACTTCGTGACCTTATGTGAATTGTTGGGTACAAAAGGTTAAAGTGATGAAGTGCAACTGCTGAACCAATTTTTGTTTCGTGACAAAGCAGCTCCAAGCCACCCGAAGCCAAACGTAAAAAAATTAGGCTAATCCATATACTACCCATCATTCCCATGCTCGCTGAAGCGCCATGCGTTGTAGCTTACATAGACACTCGTGCCGAGTTCCCTCTAGTGTATTTATAGGAAGCTTTATACCAATGGCTACACAGACGAACCACATTGTCTGCTTTGTACTGTCCATTATACCCAAATCTTACAGTCCCACATTAAAACAGCGAGGGTCCTTGATCTGACAAGATATCACGCTGACAAATGTTCGCCCTTGCCCTGACAAAATAGAGGAGGCGCTAGACAGGCTCAATGTGGCTGCTGAAGGCCCCTGCCTGCAGCTCCCCTCTTCAGCAAGGTTCCACGTTCCGTGGCAATCTCTGCTAGCCGCCAGTGGCCTCTTCAAGCCAGCCTACAGCTCTCGTATTGGTGCTACGTCACCTTGCTTAACTCTGCACGCATGACTTCCCATAAGGCGAGCCTGTGTCTGCTTGAGACACACTCTGTTAAGACGCTACGTCCTTCAGAGACTTTCGTTAACTCGTTCCTTTGTGTTTTCTTAGCTTGCCGAGTATGTCTGTCTGCTCATTTATTTTTCGCACTTTGTATAAATTGCCAATCTAAACCTCATTTTCTTACGGACGTTGTCGTTGCTGATGAACGAAAGTCAGTCTGACCTAAATATTTCAGGAACCTCATCACAACGTTCATAGAGAACATAGTTAGGATTACGATTGCTGAGAACATCGGAAGTAGATAAAAAAGGGGGCAGCAGTAGCGAGTTAGCATGCCCTAATGTGTCTCGCTTTCGCACTGCCGGCCGAATCTATCTCGCCGTTGCCGGCGCGTGCGTTCGTGCAGTTACTGCTGGCGTGTCTCCAGAAACAATGTTTGTAAAGGTGTAGACTGTTTCTTTTTCAGTGCCTTGCATGCATAACTAGAACTCGGTACAAACTTTAATGCTCACAAAACGGGTAAAAATGGAAGAAATTTTAAAGCGGCAAAGATGGCGGCGATGGCGTGTGCAAGAGGCAGAACGAATGTTTACGACGGGCACGGACCTAGTTTTCCGGCCACTTTGGGGTTTTCACTTGCATTCTCCCGAACCGATTTTTTGGTGTGTGTTTACATCGAGGCGTGGTTTTCCGGCGGCTTAAGCAGCCGAGTGAGTGAATGCACAACGCGTTTTGCTGCTTTCACTCTCAGTAATGCCAAGTGTGAACATGCCTTTGATGATATGTGGGGTTTAACGTCCCAAAACCACCATACGATTATGAGAGACACCGCAGTGGAGGGCTCCGGAAATTTCGACCACCTGGTGTTCTTTAATGTGCACCCAAACCTGAGCACACGAGCCTACAACATTTCCGCCTCCATCGGAAACGCAGCCGGGATTCGATCCCGCGACCTACAGGTCAGCAGCCGAGTACCTTAGCCACTAGACCACCGCGGCGGGGTATGAATATGCCTTTAAGTGCGAGCAGTACACGCGAGGAAACTACTGCACTTTATTGAGAGATTATGAAGGCAGGAAAGTTCAGAGGAACATCACGGACTTTTTACCGGGAAGTAGTAGTGCCAATCTTCAATATCATTCATAAAGCTCCTTTTAAATTGCTTTTCCTCACAAGTTTGAGCAGTGCACAATATGCGCATTTCGCACCACACTCATTGTTTTTTTCCTATTGTTGTGGTGTCGAAACGATCACCATCGTGAAGTGAGAGAAGAAGAGAAAGAAAACATTATGGTGTTCTGGTTGATAACGGCCATCGTCTTCACTGCTGGACTATTTTTTACTGTAAATAGCTTATAAATATATTCACAAAATTTTGGTGGAAGCGCTGGGTATGACACAAGACTGAACTCCACAGTGGACGTGTGCTAGACAGCTGCGAAATGTCAGCAGAAGGAAATTCTGCAGCTCCTACTTTGACTCTGGTGCAGCAGGCGCAGCCAGTGGTATTGACTTAGCCGCATGATCCTGGTAACTTCAGCGGTACGGAAGGCGTTGGGTCGATGCCTGGATCACGAAATACGAGCGTTCTGTGGCTGTCTTCTGGTGGGACACAACAATGATGTTTGCCTACTTTGCGATCTCTGTGGAACAGCAGGCACGTGGTATCAGGCTCACGACGCAGAGATAACTAGTTGGAATGCCTGTAAGCAGAAGCTGCGAGACCTATTCGGTAAATCAGCTGGGCGCCCACGTACCGCTACTCAAGACCTCTCCTGAGAGTGCAAACTTCGACCAAATTTCGTGTATCATACATACTTGACGTTCTCGCCCTTAGTCATCGTGTCAACAACAACATGACTGAGGAAGATAAAATAAGTCATATCCTCAGAGGCACTGCAGATGATGCTTTCAATCTGCTGGTGTCTAAGGACTGCTCCACCGTGGACAAAATCATTAAAGAGTGCCAGTGATTCAAAAACCGTAGAGCCGTCGCATCGCCCAGCATTTCATGCGACTTCCAAACACGGCCACTACGTCATCCTGCAAAGACCTTGAGCCGCCATGGAGGCAACTGCCCACCACAGAGAGTGTAGTGCGCATTGTACGTCAAGAAATTAAGGCAGTGTCCCCACAATCTTTACTGACATGGCCATCTGATGATCCTCGGGAGTGATCTCATTGATTTCAAAGGTTGCGAGAGGAGCTAGCCAATGTCGGACGGTAGACAGTATGTTCGCTCACGAGACCTCATGTCAATGCCCTCACACTACCTCCTCGGACCCCGAAAACTTTTAGCCGCTATCGGGAACCTATTCAGTGGAGAACGCGAGACGACAAGCTGATCTGCTTCCGCTGCCATAGAGTGGGACATTATTTGTGTTCCGGTTGATTATGGCTGCCGCGTTCGCTGCTGCACCATTTTTACTTGTAAATAGCTTAGATATATATATGTATATTCGACAAAAATATTATATAATGATGAATGCTTTGTTAACGATGTACTCCTTCCTATGGTGAGCTGCGATGTTTATGTGCATCAGTGCTACACGATGAAGTCCATTTACAAACAGGGAGATAGTAAGCGCAATCCCAAAAACTGCACTCAGTTGTGCTCATGGACTGCTTAGCTGTTCGTTCTTCAGGGTGTAATCCTGTATATGCGCATTTCTGAGGCACCGTGTTCTTCTATGTAATGAGTAGGGGCATGCCGCGAATCTTGAAATATTCTTTTTTTTTTTTTTCTTTCCACCATTTCGAGCGTCGGAACATTAAATATGATCAACTTATTTGCCAACTCATGCTGTCTATTCATCTGAAGTGCAATAATAGGAGGCGACGTCCTTAAGAGAGCAGACTGGTCTTAGACATTTTTTGTTCATTTTTTCTGTGATCTTGATCAAACTGCACAGGATTACGTAGTTCTTCCTGATGATTTCAAATATTTAATTAGTTTGTAACTCATCTTGTTCCTGAGATAACTTAAGTTCACCCCCTATTGTTGAAGGCCACCATAGGAAAAAAGTGCTTAATTAAAAGTGATATTTAAGATATGCCAACATAGACTAATGACTATAGATTGAAAGTATGCAAGAGATTTCTTTGTGCTTAGGCCTTGCTTGGTTCATTTTATAGCAAAATGAACTATCCATTTTCGAAAGCAGTTGGAATTGTGCTACAATGTTGATGAGTAAATAACTAAAAAGGCTTGGGCTCTAAATTCTGCTCCCATACTTGCATTCTACACACAAACAGGTTTCTATTGCAAAAAGATTTATTGTTGTACCAGCCCTAGCTGCAGAGATATTGAGGCCTCTAAATTGAATTGTCGTAAATTTACCCTTTTGAGAAAATTGGAAAAAACTGAAAACACACAGCTTCTTCAAAAACCAACAATCGTGGTGCACATGTTTTGCGATCCTCATGAAGGTACTCATAAATTCGTAGCAGAGCTTCTAACACAGGTGCCGGCAAATTATAAAGAAGCCTCGAAGTCGGTTCCCCCATTTATTCGCAGGTTCGGCACGTTAACAGCACCAAGAATCTGGACAGTTAGAATTACATTACAAAAAAATTACCACTGCCTGGTGTGTGAAAATTTGCAGAGAGAAAGAAAAATAGTTGCAGAAACAGAATATATAAATTTAAAAAAAATGAATTTTTTTGTCACTTTTTGGTCCCAAAGACCAGTCTGCACCCTTAAGAAAGAAGAACCTAGCAGACAACAGGCCCCGCTCAGCGCACTTACTGGGCACCATGCGCTTGCCCTCGCCCTGTTTGCAACACGGCTCTGCCGTACATCGCTGATGCATACAAAAAGTCGCTGCTAGCGTACAACAGTTGAAAATTTGGGTGGCTGTACATCGCATGACAGGGAATTCTTAATTGTCTCATTTAAGCCAGACATAAGCGAATATATTTTGCCAGGCACCTTTTTTTAGTGTACCTTTGCCATTCCTGCAATTCCGACACGTTTGCGGCAGTATCATGTATTTCTCCCACTAGTATATAGTGCAGGGGGATAAAACACATGGCTCGCGAACAGCTGCCTTCATCCCCCCCCCCCCCTATTTTTCTTATAAGTATGTTCTTAATCTGCGTAGTCATGACAGGTCTTGGAAGGACCAACAACAGATTTCTTCCAACCCAGTTTTTTCTAGCACCTTGTTCTTTATCATACTGTGAGCGAATAGTCACATTAGCTCCTGTTATGATAAGAAAACAGTTTTTGAGGCCAGATATAATTTAATTAAGCCATAAATAAACGTATTTTGTCGTATAAAATACCAATATATCGAACAATTTGGCGACTCCCTTTGAGCTCCATATATCCAGGATCCACTGTACTCACGAAAACTTCATTGAAGCGAATGTATTCGGGAAAGGATGATATATGGTGTTATTGGTGCAAGGGTCATGTGATGGCAAAAGATCGCCATGAACAATGATGAGTTATTCAATATGAACAGAATATGAACAATGATAGTGTCGTGCGGCTGTAAAGGGAACTGAAATTCCACACCCTGAGCCGGGCGTGGAATAACTAAAAAAATATTAAAATCATGGTGGTGACATGAAACGCATGGAGGTGGAATAAATGACAATGTTGGTGGAGAGGGCCGCCGCAGCCACGACCTCTGTACAGATGTCGAGCAACGGGTTACCTCGAAATATGGGGTGAAATCTGTGGACATCTTTTAAAAACGTAAAGAGTGTTTGAAGTTTAAAAAGCAGATCCCTACCAATGAGCATGATAGGATGCAGTGGTAGTTGCGGTCGTTAGGGCAATAAAAAGTGTTTTTTCCTCGAATCATCTAAATCACTGCACTGAACTAGAAAGTGGAGTACCGCAAGTAGGTCTCCACACCTCTAACAGATGGGCTGGTCATTGCCAGACAAAAGGTATGAATGTGCAGAGTGCGTGTATCCTATCTGCAGCCTTGCAAGTCTAACCTCCGTCTAGCGAGACCTGGACATTGGTGGCCAATTTCCAAGTATTGGTTTGATACCATGTAGTTCGTTCTCTGTTTGCTTATCCCATAGGTGCTGCCAGAACGCCCCGAGCTCCTGTTGTAAGAAAGGTTTCATGTCAAGCAAAGGGACGGCCATGGGTGTATTGGCGGGTGCGTGGTCGTGCACAGACACAGCTAGCTGGTCTGCTGCCACGTTTCCAGCGATCTTACGGTGGGCAGGCACCCAGCAGACCACATGTCGTTTGAGAGTGTAGATACTGCATAAAAGATAGTAAAGCGACACAAGCACCGGATTTTTATGTTTTTTTAGTGCTTTCAAAGCTGTGACGATGCTCAGTAAATCTGTGTATATAACCGTGCGCTGTAGTTGTAATTCATTAATATGCCTGACAGCCACAGATACCGCATGGGCTTCTGCGGTGAAAATGCTTGTTTGGGGGTGCGGTATACCGAAATTTAAAAAAGATGGGCCAACAGTTGCATAGGATACGCCAGTGTGAGACTTAGAAGCATCTGTAAAGAATTCTGGGCAAGTATACTTCTGTTGGAGTTTGAGGAAGTGCGTGTGTATATGTGCAGTAGGTGTGTGTTTAGTGACCTCCATGAAAGATAGATCGCAGTCTATAACCTGCCATTGCTATGATGACGAATATACTGTTCCAGTGGAGCCATCAAACAGTGTTCTACAAGTAACACGGCTGTTTGTGATAGACGTTAATAGTGGTAGACATTGTGGACATTGTGGTAGACGTTGTGGTAGACGTTGCGGGTGAACAACGCGCCGTCGGCGCAGTGTTTGCGGTTGCACTGGCGGTGTTTGCGGTTGCACTGTTTGCGGTCCGAGATGACGAGCGTGCGGAGTGTTCCGAGACACAGCGCGAGCGCCATTTTGGACGTCACATTCTTTGTTTTTGTGCTGCTGTGCTTGCGTGGTGCTATCAGCAAAGAGGTTTCTCCTGCATTCAGCAGATGGCGCTTTGCCGTACAAGGCGCGACTTTTAAATTTTGATTGACATCGTCTGCGCTCGCAACTGTTTAGCATGATTGCAAAACTATCTTTGGCTTTCATTGCGTTCTTATTTTGCGATATAATGGCTTGATTTATTGTTGTTTCAAACATTAAAGGCACTGGCTATCATACCGAAATAAAATGAACGGATACATTAAAAAATGTTTTTTTCTTTTTTTTCAGGGACCAAGGTGGGGCGGGTTCATTATGCAAGTGGGTTCATTAGACGAGTAAATACGGTATGTGGGCCTACTGATACTGAGACGTCCCCGAATGCTACAAGTTTTGAGAGATTGTCATACCGAAGATTGTCGTGGACCTCCAGAAGAAGGTCGCCACTTCCCATCTTGGTGACATTATATCGTGGGCCAATTGCTTCCGTGAGGGTTTTCGATACAAGAGAAGGTGATATTGATTGGACTGTCTTACCGTATTTTCTTTCTGGCTATGTACTACTTGATACTTGAGGAAGGATTGTTTTGGTTTGAAAAGTACAACCTGTTCTTCGGTGCGCCACCTTTTCGTGCGGCGATCAGGGAGTAGGGGGAAAAAGTGTGTCATACACGAAATATAATGTTCGGCGGCGATAGTGGCCACCCATCACCGAGCCCAACAAAGAGACGCTGCAAGGTAGAACACTTGAAGACGCCAGCCATATATAACTTCCCAAGTTTGAGCAATCATACAGGGCTAACCCTAGTCGCCAGGAAATTTGGAAGAAAATAGAAAAGAGAAGATGTGACAGGATAGATCACACAGGGTTAACCCTAGCCGCCAGGAAATTTGGAAGCAAACAGAAAAAAGAAGATTACAGGATAGATTTAAAGAGGAGAAAAGAAGATGTATAGAGAGAGAGATCGGAAAAGGCGACTGCCAATTTCCCCTGGGTGGGTAAGCCCAGGGGTTCTGTCCACGTGAAGCCGGGGCCAAAGGGGTGCATTGCCTCTGCCGGGGCCCTTAAATGTCCAATCAACCAGTGTCGGCTCAACTCCCCAGAATCCCTTTTCAACGGACACGGCTCAACCACGCACAGCTAGGCGTGGGAGAGGTCGAAACCTCCCCGTTAGCTTGGGTCCGTGGTATCGCTACACACTAAACGCCTGCTTGCACAGACGCCCCTGCGGGGAGTATTCAGGAAAAGTATTCATTGTGATGAGACATTTTTCGCATAGTTTTCTATGGGGGGCTGATGGGGAATTGAAAATTATCCCTTGTAGCGGACTTTTTTTTGGCGGGATTCGACTGCAGCTGTTTAGTGACACAGTTGTTGCGAGTTTATACATTCTACCTTAACTATTTTGTTTGTCCTTAATAATTGCCTGGGCAACTCATCACATGAGACAGGCATAAATAAAATTCGAGAGACAAACCTAGCAACACACTCCCCGGACGGGATGACCACGTCGCTGATGGTGACTTTCGTGCCATTGTGGGGCGGTGGCTCGTTCCGGAAGAGGACAGGGTAGTTCACACAATTGAAGAGGAATGCAGAGAACACTACGGCAAAAATGAACTCCCTGCAATACAGAGCAGTAGAAACATTACAAAACGTTTATTGTGCAGAGCAATGTGTCTGTCCACTACTGAGGGCTCGCCAAACGTTTATTTGACAAAAACTTTCCCACACAGCCAACACTGTGCAAAAAGTGACCAGTCTTCATTTCTGTTTCCAATTGGGTGATGGCACTGTGTGTTTCACCAGAATTATTTGGAATACATAAGATCACAAAGCATCAAGATAAGGTCTGCTTTGTTGCTGACATGGTGTATTGGCAGCAAATGCTTTAAAATCTGCCCTCCACCACTATGCAGTTATGCCAATGCTAGATTATACTTATTGAACCAACTTTATAGAGGGAAGCTGCACAAGCCTTTTAGTCTCAATCTCGAATAAAACCCTTTTCCCAGCTTGCACACACACTTATCGGCATTCTGCATTTCCTTAGCCAATTGTGGTGCTGAAAGTGAAGTGTATGAAGCAATGTTCAGGCTGTGTGATAGGGCTTGCACCTTGCACCTACTTATGTAGCGGGACTCTCCATTACATTTTCCGCCTCGTACAACAGGCAAATCACATTCGCGCATGCCGAGTGTGAGAATGGCTATGCCACGACTGCATTAACAAACTGAGTTTTAAGATTGTCAAAAAGAATACCACTGCACGATAATGAAGTACAAATGTATGATAGGATTAGAACTTAGCAGATTAAAAATTTGCTCCCCATGACTGAATGCAACAATTTGATATGTCCTCGCTATTATAATGACCTTTGACAGCATGAATAGAGTTGTCAGAAATGTGGAGCTGCTGCAGTGGTCAGACTCCCTTTCCAGTTTATCCATCGCGGTCATGGCTGCTCCCCTCTGGACACTACAGCCCCGCATATGCCCCGCATATGTTTGACATCTTTGAGAAAATACAGCAGTTCGCTTCATTGCACAATCTTCATAGCATATCGGTGCTGGTAATTACCAGAGTCTGTCACTGCCCCCATCACTTAATGATCTTTTTGTCTTTCACCAAGGCATGGCTATGCCACATCAGCATGCTAAATTTACCTGGCAGCCATTGCGTCATATGGCGAGAAATTAGGAGAGTTGAAATAAAGGCTATGTTGAGTGAAATACTGGATTTTCTTTCATGTCTACATGGCTAAGATCTGTTCTGAAGTGAAATGATGTGGTGTAATAACAAGGCATGTTTATTTAGTATTTCAGGACTGCTTTTAAAATTTCGCTTCCCCAAAGTAGGCAACAGCGTGGTGCCCGCAGAGCACCACACCAAGCGACTCATATCCTGCTGGGTGCTTTTCCTGTGGCATGCAAAATAAATGATAATCCAGCACGTCAACGCACGGCTGCACAGTCTGACAAATTCGTTCCAAGCCAGTCATGTCGAACGTGAAAAAGTAATGCCTTTCAGTTCAATATAGGGCATAACGTAAAGTAAATCTTCTAAAGAATCGGCAATCACTTTCAGCAATGATTACACAAGCCACGTGCCAACAGTGTCCGCGTATACGAGTGATAACGCAGGTTGGCACCATGCCACACCTCTGAGGCCCACAAACGGTCGAATGCCTTCAAAGCAAGCTTAACTAATGTTATTGCCCACAATCGAACATTGAGTTCAACTGTATACTTTTTCAGTTCTTGAGGAGCATAAACTGGCCCTTCCAAATTTGTAAAGTCAAAGTAATGAAACAGAGTAAAAAAAAAAAAAAAAAAACTTTCGAAGGAAGTGAAGGTCCAGAGTCAAAGTTCAGCTGCAACCACTCACAATAGCTCCATGATCTCGTGAAGCATCATACAGGTGAAGCCGTGGTTTTGATGGTACTGGTAGACGTGCAGTCACACAGTCAAGGATAATGGGAACCTTCAAACAACCAACATGGCTCGCACAGAATAATGCAAGTCTATGAAAAAGCAATGCACAGTTCGATTTAACAACTGGTCTTCGGAAATGTTGTGACAGTGCTCTATTCGAAGCTGCTTCACGAGTTCACATGAAGTTCAGAAACTGCATTTAACCCCCTCCTATTCAGACATTCTGAAAACCCAAACTTCATACATAAGCAGGTACATAGATGAAATGAAACTCTTGCAGTATATCCAACAAGTCTCTACACAGTGGAATTAAGTACAAGCAGCCATTTCCAGAATGCTCTGGTCAGAATTGTAATCTGGGCATGACTGACACTGTGTCAGAGTAAATGAAAGCACCTAAACAAAAGTGAAAGGTCCCGTGGTCTCAACCATTTACGGTGCAGATGAATGCAGGCCCCTTTGAACTGACCCCTGAATACAAAAAAAAAAAATGAAATAGAGAGAGAAAAAAAAAGAAGACAAGAAGGATATCCTCGTAAAGAAAGAGTCCAAGTCCTCCACGTGGTTCCATCGTGCTGCAAACGAGAAAAGATAAAAATCATTAAGCAATGACAATATCCTGTACACATTAACAGTAGACATGACAAAGGTGAACGCTGACCAAGAGGCCAATTGGAGAGTGTAAAAGCATTCAAGAGAGTCAAAGTGTGCCCACACAGCAAAGCAACACTTGGGCAACAAGTAAAGCCTATCTCTATTTGAATATGTTTGGACTCAGTGCCAACCCACCCTCACTCCCTCCTTCAGCCTCTGGTTTAAACTGAAAATACTGTCACAATCTGGTGATGGTGAATAACAAAACTAGTACAATGAGTGCCAGTTGAAAAAAAGAACATCTGTGTTCAGTGAATTTGACAAACTTCGCATCATGGATGCAATCAGATTTGCTGACAATACTGTTTCATGGCAGATTCTACGGAAGCATTCAGAGGTGTTTCGAATACACGTAGAAGAGTCTCGCACTAAGCAAAAAAGTCACCGGAGAAAAAGCCAATCAGCACAAGTTTATATGGCACTGCTGCTACCATTACCCGAGAAAGTAATGAACAAAAGATTGGTCCAAATGAGCTGCTTACCCTACTTCCGTAATGATTAGTATGCGGGGTTTAACGTCCCAAAACCACCGTATGATTATGAGAGACGCTATTTTCAAAATGTGGCAACAGAGCATGACAGGACGAGCTTAGCAACAACATGGGCAAGTGCAATCACTGAATAATATTGCATTGCTAATGTTCTCATCAGATACTTACACATTGCCCTTGAACATGCACCGATTTTTGCAACATTTTTTCAGCATCGGAAAACGCTGCCAGTTATTAGTCGAAGCTCCCGAGAACACACGAGCTAAACATTGGGGCGCAGCACGTGGCCTGTAATTTATAATCAATTTTGAAAGTTAGCTAGAAATTGCTCCGTTTTCTCTCTATAAATCATGCCTCATACCCAGATTGCTGAGCAATATAACCACGTCCACTGACTGATTTGCACATCGACAGTTGAGCTGTTACCACGGCTGCTGAAAAACGCCACACTGTGCCCGCATGCACGGTCACATTCATGCCAAAAGCAGCTGAGTGTACCCAGAAAGAAAAGTGCTCGAGGTCACGACATGCGCTGACATAGGGACGCATCCCCTTGCCCTCACGTCATGCCCTTCCCGGAGCAGCTCTTCAAAGTGCTCACTAATACGAGCCGGGACAGAAAGCACTTGAAGCATGCGACAAATCTCTGAAACTCTGCTCGAACTTGGCAAATTTCGAAAATTTCCAGGGCACGTGATTTCTGAACAGTCATGTAGAAATGCAGACTGTGATGCCGCTATTACTCAGAAAAGTGCTGCAGTGACCCTTTAACAGTGGTACAAGCACAATTTATATAAATACCGATACACAAAAGCTAAAAGTAGCAACAACGTTCATGGGAGATTGGATACAGCACTAACATTTTTTGGAGGGCAAAATACCAAGGGTTGTCTTTGCTGTACGTCTGAGAAAACATAGCCTCACCCACACTATCAGTGTCTTTTAGTAGCGTTTGAACAACGGGCACTTTCCAAGAATCTTACGGGTATGGACGACAAGAACAGAGAGTGAAAACCCAACTGTCCCTGGAGTTCCAGCATAAAACAGACACACTTCTTTAGGCCAGATTTCCGCAAGTGACGGGGATATGTAGTTTAGCCATTAATGGGGGCCTGTACAACTGACAGCAGTAAAGTTGCACCTTAGTTAAGTTGCACATACAGAAGTAAACTGGAAAGGCTAGACTAAATAAATGAGCAATGCCAGTTTAGACCTATAGACATTTGGATCCACACTGTCATAGCTAATAGAGGGAACATTCATGAGCAACTAAATAATGTGTGCTATGTCTCATGACAGAGGCCCCTTTACATTTTTAGTAGCCACCCCACACTGCATAGAAATTAACATTTGTAAGATGCTACTACTGCAAACAGATTGGAGCACTGATGTGCGACTTCAGCACGATACACATGGCAGTAGTGGTGGCTTCAATTAATGCCTTTTCAGGTGTCTAATCATGGTAGAAAGAGAGAAGCAGGCCCGTAACTAGGGGGGGGGGTGAGGGGGTTCTGACCCCCCCCCCAAAATTTTTTTTTTATGCTTTATCTTTTCGGGTGATACTAAAATATTTACACGCCTTCACAGCGACCACCAGCTGCCAAAGTTACACTGCAACTTTCCTGGCATTGCTTCGCTCTTCTTCCTTTCTTCAAACCTACCCTTTTACAAGAACACCTCAGCGCTCCCTCCCCCACACGCGCACCTGCCCTATTTGTACAGCTTTGCACTTCGCCCTCGTGTTCCTTCGAGTCTTTTTTTTTCGGATTCACACCGTAGCTGCTCCTTTATTGATTCCAGATGCTTTCCTTGTGCATTGCCGCTGGAGAAGTTATCCGTCTGTGCGGACCGCACGTGTCGGCTTTGGGTTCCTACGAAAAGCGCGTCTACTTCTGTGAAGGTAAACAGTTCGACAGCAACGGCAACATCAACACGTCGTGGGCGAATTTGCCAGGGAACGAAACCCCTAAGCGGAAAAACTCAGCGGCGCATTCCGAGGACGCAGGCTGCAGGGCAAACTTTTCTCAAACTGTAGTCCTCGCCACCGAAACGAATCATCGAAGATGACATCTACTGAAAGACTGGCATATCCCAGCAACTTCGAACAACCTTAACCACAAGCAAGGAAATCTACCTCTTCTGTACACAGAAGGTATATGTGCCTCCCTACAAAGCGCACAAAGCGAGGATACAGTCGGCACACAATCCGGCACCAGCGGTCAAGTTTCACAGGAGAAAAAAAAAACGCCGCCAAGCTGGGTTGCGCGCGGGAGTACAGAGGCTGACGTCACAGCCTACAAATTGCATTCTTGGGAGTTCACGTATATTAAGGGGAGTATGCAGTGCCCATGGAGTCTTCTGTGAAAAGGTCTTTAAGTAGCGTTAATCCAGTTTGCTGCAGCTGTAGCGGCGTTCAGAAAACACATGCGCCACGCGGGAGCCGGCGCGTTCATCACACTTCTACATTCTAGCCACTGTAAAGTGGATAAGAGAGGAAGAAAACGTCGCCCGCCGTTCACGCCAGGCAGTCAAAGCAGTCGCAAACGTCTTTTTGGAGCCACCGGCCACTTCTGTGTGCGTGCACAGGATTGCGGCAGCAAAATGAAAAGACACCCTGCAACAACGAAGCAAAGGAGTCTTGCGTCTTACTTCAAGAAAGTTCGAACCGATGAAGCGGACGGAGAAGAACCGCCTCCTTCGAAGGATAAAACTTCGCCCTCCTCAGCACTGGTGGAGAGCCAAGAGCGTCCGAACTTCTGTAGCGACTCAGGAGAATGCACCAGTTTATATGAATCACCTGAGAACGAACACAAGCAGGACACCCATGCGCCACCGGGAAATGATGGTGGCCGCAGTGCAACTCCAAGTGATCTTTGTTCTACAGTAAACGCTGGGCAAAGTGACGCCTTTACCACTGGGCAATGCCCAAGGAAGGTGAGTGGCATGGCACCTACACATTCTGGTTCGCCTCCCCTCTGTGGGACGAGTGCGAATATTTTCGACTTGGGACTGTTTGTCTCGAAAAGCAATAATGTAAATGATCCAGAGACGATGGAGAAGCTGCTGCTCAATCCGTGGACCCCTCTGGCTAACTATGATTATCCAGCCACAGGGAAAAGGAATCTGAAGTTCCAACCTCACTGGGTAGATCGTTACCCATGGCTTGTTTATTCAGAGAAGCTTCAAGGAGCATTATGCAAATATTGCGTAGTCTTCGCAAGCGAGTGTGCAGAAAAAGGGGAGCACCAGTGCTTGGGCTGTTTTGTAACTAAGGAGTTCACCAATTACGAGAAAGCCATGGACGCCTTTAAGAGCCACGCATCCAGCAGTTATCACGCCATGTCAACAACGCTATCGGAGAACTTTTTAGCAGTCCGGTCCCGCTCACAGCATGACATCTTAACACAACTTGACCACGGCCTTAAAAAGCAGGTGGAAGAAAACCGCAAGAACTTGTTGCCAATAATAGAAACAATCCTTTTCTGTGGCAGGCAAGAAGTACCGCTTCGCGGCACAGACGACTCTGGTCCGATAAATATGTGTGAAGTGCTGCCATTCAAAAATGATGGAAATTTCCGCGCACTGCTTAGGATGAGAGCAAAATGTGGAGATGGCGCCTTGAGAGCTCATATGGAAACATCTCCGGCGAATGCGCTGTACACGAGCCCAAAAATTCAAAATGAGTTGATCACCCTCTGTGGTAAAATCATAAAAAAAAAGATAGTGGGAAACGTCAACTCAGGTTCGTGTTTTTCAGTTCTAGCTGACGAGGCCACTGATATATCTCGCACCGCCCACATTTCCTTATGTGTAAGGTACGTTGAACACGACACGTCGGGAGGGCCTACTCTTAAAGAAGATTTTGTAGATTTCGTTTACGTGTACGATCTCACTGGCAAGGCGCTGGCGAGCACAATCCTGAACAGCCTTAGAGGTCATGGCTTTGACCTGAACCTACTTTGCGGGCAAGGACACGACGGCGCGGCATCAATGAGCGGCCACCTTAACGGTGTTCAAGCCTTCATTCGTCAAACAACGCCCAAAGCGTTGCACGTGCAGTGTAGCGCCCACTCGTTGAACCATGCTCTGCTTCACGCATGCAAACTCCCCAGCATCCGCAACTGTTTGGGAACTGTATCCTCAACCTGTACGTTTGTGAGAGCTTCGCCACAGAGGACGAACCAACTGCGAGACAAACTAGAAGATTTAACACAAGAAAAAAGAAAATCAGTTCTCTCCTTTTGTCAAACAAGGTGGGTAGAGAGTCATGATGCACTTCAACGTTTCCTTGAACTGTACGTGCCTATTGTACAATTCCTCGAATATTTGGAAGAAGAGGCCGCGTCATCTGATACTTCATCAAAAGCTTCTCCACTGCTCAATGCCATTACGAAGCCCGAGTGTCGTTTCGCTTCAGATCTGTAGCGACCTCTTCTCTTTGACACTGCCACTTTGCAAGTTTCTTCAAAAAAATTGACTGTGACTTGGCTCAAGCGTGCGATCACGTAAAGAATGTTATAGACGTTCTTTCCACAAAAAGGGCTAGTGCAGAAACGGAATTTAATAAGATTTTTCTGAGGTCGCTCTCTTTGCTGAAGATCACAAATGTTGAGATGGCCCTACCACGCATCACTGGAAGGCAGATGCCAAGAAGCAACGTACCTTCTGCTACTCCCGAAGAGTACTACCGGAGGAATGTGTATTTGCCTTTGCTGGCTGACTTCGAAAATCAATTAAGAGACCGGTTCGATGCCCATAAGAAGGTCGTGGTTGGCCTCAACATGCTGCTGCCGAAATTCTGCGCATCGGCTAGCCTTTCCGACATTGATGATGCAGTGCAGTTTTACTTTGGCGACATTCCTTCGGCTAATGTCATCGAAGCAGAGTTCACACTGTGGGTGAACAAATGCTGCCAGATCGAAGAAAAGAATCGCCCAGCTTGTGCGTTACAGGCCTTAGAGATGTGCAACTGCGACTTTTTTCCGAACATCCACAGCCTACTTTCTATCCTGGCGACTTTACCCATGCCGATGTCGACCCCGGAACGGACTTTTTCCGCACTGAGAAGGCTGAAGAGCTACCTTCGAAATGATATGAACAACGACAGATTGACCGCACTAGCACTGCTCAGCATCCATCGAGAACTTCAAGTGACCCCAGAACAAGTCCTCACAGAATTTTGCAAGTTGCCGAGAAGGAAAAACTTCCTCGTTTAAACTTCCCTCTATGTTTGAAGAGTCGATTAAAAGCTAAACCCAGCTAGCCCAAGCTTCAACCCTTCCTTTCGCAATTACGAGGAAACTATCCAGCAAGCAGAATGTGCGAACGGTACCAAGAAGATCGGAATGTCGGGCGACTTGTTTGTTTGCTTGCATACATGCTGTCACGGACTGCCATTTTTGCGACCCGGCGTAACAGCAAATTAACGGGCGCCGCACTCCCCCGCTGACCGGTGGAACCGTTCGCTCATGAAAAGACTGACGCCGCACTCCCCCGCTGACCGGTGGAACCGTTCGCTCATGAAAAGACTGGCCTTTAGTGCAGGGAAGTACTGAATGGGGTGTTCTTCTTCAAACGTTAGTCGCCGATGTTTGATCCTTTGTACCTACGGCGGCGTCGGCAGGGTCGTCAAAGGCCGCGATGCACGCCGAACTAGCTGTAGACTGCAAGACGCACCGGCTGAAACCAAGGAAACTGACCATTCCCATGGGCAAAACTGCTTGTGGACAAGCCGTATGAGAAAACCCCAACAGGTTGTCACTCTCGCTCAGTTGAGGACCCTCTCCTAATTAAAAAGGGACGTGGTCAATATACATTTAGGGTGGAGTTTCTAACAATGAAACGTGCATGATTGGACCCATGTAGAGGTCTCTTTTCCCCCAGGACAAGAATCAGGGGACACGGAGGTCGATTTAAGAGCAGGATTTCGCCTTGCTAAGCAGTCTAGTTGCTGACCAACATGGTGTAGAAGGAGATCAAGAAGTATCCCTTAAGTGGTTGTGGCTCCGTGTCGGCTGGCCACCTAAACTTAGCCATTCGTCTAGTTGCGACGCGAAATTAACGTCTGTAACCTAGGCATCGGTACTTGAATCTCGAGTAAGCTCAACCTGCCTGAGATCGGCTTCAAGCACTAGCCTCCTGGAAACACCAGCGCTGCAACACCGCCGACATCGCAGTTGTGCCAGAGTTCTCTCCGACTTCTCGCATCCGATCGTCGTGGACACAACGCTGCCGGTCATCAAAGGTATACCTTCACCTGTTTATACCTTCAGTCTTTCTCATCTGTAGTTTTATTGTTGGTTAGTTTTGTGTAGTTTGTAATACTTCTCTCTTGTAAGCTGATTTATTCATTTTATATGTATTTTTTTAGTTGGTATTAAGTGTTGTGCTAGATTCCTCTGCAATATTCCTAGATTCCTTTGCAGTGCTGCAATATCACTAGAGTTTTGTTTTTCCCCACATACGTCTCTGATCTCTTCACTGTCTCTGCTTACGTACGGAACGACCTAACCTGCTGCCATTCCCGTCGCCGACTTTGCCGACTTCGCGCTGGCGAGGCTAGAGTGGCAGCTTGTAACACGTACATACCGTTTTTGTACCGCGGTTACATTGTGTTACTTCATCAGGAGCCATTGGTCGCCATGTCCCTGGCTTTGGTGGTGCTATTGTCCAAACTTATTTCTTGCTTTAACTAGAATTTGAGGTTGACATACCAATTTCTTTATTTGGGTACAAATAATTGAAAAGTACCATCGAATTATTACAAGTAAGCAATGTACTTGTTTTATTCACGAAAACAAGCCAGTATAAATCTTAAAAAATAGCAGCCGTTCTACACGCAACCCCCCCCCCCCCCCCCAAAGAAAAAAAAAATTCCTGGGTACGGCCCTGGAGAGAAGAATCAGATGATGAATGGTTTCGGTGCCAAAATTTCAGGTGTCCTTACACATTGCCTCTACGGAATACACGGAAATGTCGCAATGTTCAAATTTTGAAGCCCATTGGAAAATTGGCGAGTGTTGTATAACTGCATGGTTGCTCCTTAATTCTTTCTCTCCTTTTATTTTCCTTTTCTCTGTCTCTTCCCTCCTATTGAAAGGGTGAACAAGCATTGTGCCCCTCCAGGTGGCAGTTGCCGGCTTGCTCTCTCCCTCTTTTTTCTGTGTCACTGTATGTGTGTATGCAAATCAAACAAATAAATTAATAAATACTCCCATTACAGCCACAATGGGACTACTCACTGCTCTCTAATCTGCCACCTCTGCATCAATTGTGTCAAGTGCCTGCAGGGATATTATCCAATTAAGTAGTGTGGGTTATCTATTATGAGGTGTGTATGTAACACAATGCAGATTAGATAACCAATGTCAGAATAATGGAAGAGATATGAACATAATGAAAATAGACATGGCAGCAATGAGTTGCAATGAACAAATGAGATTTCATTATGAAAAGGGGTGACAGTGGACCTGGCATAAAAAAAGCACTTTGCAAGGTCTACACACATCTTGTGCCTCCTTCTTGCTATGTGAAAAGTTACTTCAAAGGTGGGGCTGCTCGAAACCATTTATGCAAGTAAATTAAGGTCGGGGCCGTGTGGAGCAGACTCAGTTTTGTTTCAGGACTATTTGAAGCAAATAAAATTTTGTTTTGAATCAATTTTAAGCAGACCAGTCTGACACTAGAGGCAGATTAGCCTTTGATAAAGAAGCCACCTCCTGTATTCGTGATAGAGACACCCAAGCTTTCCCTTAAGCGTAAAACACAAGAATGTCAACGGGCCCATTTGCACAGTTTTCCGATTCGCCTATCACGGTTTGCTTCAACCATGTCACAAGGAAAAGAACATCTGTGCACTTAAAGGGACATTAAAGGCGAAAAACAATTTATGTCAGAGCGAAAGCTCAATGTATTGCAGCATCAAAAATGGTAATATTATCAACATTGGTGCCTAACTAACGAAAAAATTAAGCTATATGTATCGCACTACGTGGGCCATGAGTGGGACATTTGCGAAATGATCTCGATGACATGAGCGTGTACGACTCCTAATAATCAAACTAGCTGCAATAAAAAAAGAACTTCCCATGCATTAAGGAACATAAAATGCAGCTTGTCCATTTCTGTTAGATTTATAGAAGAAAGAACCGCCTGGCCTTACTTTGGGGAATGGCACGAGTGGTTCAAAAGTTCAGATTTCGGCTGGTTAAGCTGGATAAGTGGTGCCATCTAGTGGGGCTTAGTTGAACCAAACAAGAATGACGGCCTTCAAGGTTGCAGAAAATTGCTCAATGGCAGTTGTTGCCACTGTGACGCCTGTTACTTCAGCTCTGCTACTACTGGCGATGGCAGCCACGAGGTAAAAGGGGGCAACAATGAGCACGGTAGCAGCGACGACTGAAAAACCGCTGTCAGACGTGGGTGATTTAAGTGTGCCAATGCGATGCGGACCACCAAAATGCGATTTTATTTAGAAATAAGCACTTCCTTTGCACGAAACTAGCACTGTGAGGTTTCTGAACTGCTATTTCGACAATCAATGCCGACAATATTTGCCTTTGCTGTCCTTTTAACATTGGCTGTTAGAAGTTCTCTATGAATGCATGACTACTGCTAAGTGGGCAAAGCGCCTATTATATGCCAGCGAGACAGTACGCATAGCCACACACCTTGGACATGACGCCAATTAGTATTCATTATACCAGAGCACTTTGTAATGGGTGCACCTTTAAATGACCCACTCACTGTGCAATTCACACAGTTTGATGCCTGGTATAACCCCTACCATCTGCCACGGCCCACACAGGAACACCTGCATGCCATGCAGAAGCCTTGGGTTTGATTCCCGCTCAAATCAAAGATGTTTATCATTTTCTTTACTCGCACCCATCTGATATTATATAGAAAGATATTGATCATTTTCTTTACTCGCACCCATCTGATATTGTATTGACTGTACATATATATTTTTTGCTCACAACCAACAACACCGTCAAGTTCTAGGAGTGCTGAAAACACACAACGCACACACATGCATGGGGAGGTGTCTCTTTACTTACTGGGGCTGCTGTCTGCCGTGTGGATGAGATAGTGGCTTTCGTGCGCCCCTTCTGGCTCGGTGTCATCCGATGGCAGTGCCCGGTAGGCTGTCTGAAGGCCTGCCATCTTGGCACCGCCACCCAGTGTGTGTGCAGGGGCAGTGCCCACCTGCAATTGCATTAGCATTAGCAACCGCCTCTGATTTTATGGGACTGTTTGGACTTTCCATACAGTGCCCCAAGAGAGGAAACGTTTTATTAAATAATTACATCATCTCCCACCAAAGGCAACTATGAGTAGCATGCAAAGCAGCGCATGGGTCAACTGAAAGTTCTGTTCATTATGGGCAACATGCCCGATGTTGACGTATCCTTGCAAGTGGAGTACACCATGAATTCCCTGAAGGTTTTGTTGCCGTTACTCGTCCCAAACTCTTGTTGGAGCACGCCAGGCGGGTTCATCGCCACACCACGCGTCTGCAGAGCCTCGTGCACCGAAGTCATCATGCGATTGCTGAGAGAGTAAGGAGCAGAGGCCAAAGCCTCTTACACAGCCACTTAAGCAGGCTGAAATGCGCTAGCACGTGCCAGCATGTTATGACTAGAATACAGTGTATTGGCTCATCGCACATCTACAGAATCTCGTTCCCCGACGCCATCGCACGATTGCTGAGAGCGTGTAAGCGGGAGAGGCCGTAGCGTCTTATCTAGCACCTTACACAGGCCCTAATGCACTAGCGAGACGGGAATAGCCGCCTACTGATGAGCTGGGACCTTGCTGCCCCTGCTGCCACCTTGTTTTCTGCTCGTGCAGTGCTTCCGATAGGGCTGCAGAAGTAAGCATCTTTTTCCACAGAACCACAAACAACAACACTAGCAGGTGAATGCATTCTGACCGTGCTTGGGCCAGCTGTTGCACACACGCAGTAAGGGTGGTTAAGCACACCGGATCGCACTCGGCCATAAGCTGCTTCGCATTTAAAATATATATAAACCAAACATGTGGGAGGGAAGTCCTAGTCATCCCAAGCCGACCTTGTCGGAACAGCTATATGTCCCCAATTCGCTCCGTACCGTCCAGTAGGAAACTTTTCATGAGATCGAACGCACGCCGAACAAAGCACATCAGGCTATGAAACACGAAGTTCGCGTGAGTCGCACGTATGAAGCAATAGGGAGGTTTACAATAACGTTCGCAGGTTTTGCGGGCGCCATACGAGCTTTAAAATACCTTATGCCCCCCCCCCCCCTCCCTAAAAAAATCTAGGGACTTCTGCCCCCCTCTCCCGCAAACCCTAATGCACGGAAGCTACACATAGCCCCAACACCAGCGCTTTCCGGGCCTAGCGGGTAGCACGCTATTTCGGATTTCCTGCGGGCGGACCGCAAGCGCGAACGGCTGCTCACGTTACGACGCATGCGCAGTGGCGGCGACCGCACCGCAAGGGCTTGCGGTGGAATATTAGGGAGTTTTAGAATAACGTTTACAGGCATTGCGGGCATAACGGGCGCCATATGAGTTTTAGATTAGCGTTTGCTTCCACTAAGGAAAAGTCTAGGGACTTTCGCCACGACCGCAAACCCAAATGCACGGAAGCTACACAGAACACTTCGTGGGCCTCGCGGGCCGCGATCGCCGCACGCTGTTTTGGACTTTCTGTGGGCGGGCCGCGAACGGCGGCTCACGTTACGACGCATGCGCAGCGGCAGCACCGCAAGAGATCGCGGTGCGCTATTCTAAAACTCCCTATTTTAAACCTCGCTATGTTGCGGTGGCTTGTGAGGGGCCCCAGCTGTACTTGCGCATGAAGTGCGACAACTTTTACCGAGTACACTCTCAAGCAAAAAAAAAAAAAAATCGGGAACAGCCTGTAGTCAGTTGAAATACTACTTTAAAATGCCAGAACAAGGAAACAACGGAATATAACGCAATAATAATAGTACAAAAAAAACTGACTTCGCAGGCTCCTCTAGGTATTGCACCCCCCCCCCCCCTCGGTCCCAACTCACTTCATAGAAGAGTTAAAATCAAATCACAAATATGCCACAGCGAGGACTGCTTGAAAGCAAAAGACATGATACGCTAGCAAATAAGGCTAATATGGAGACAAATTATATGCCGTCTTTGTGGATTTTCTTGAACAAGGTCAAATGTTCTCTCGCGCTTGGTCTTCTTCAAAATGCGGCTGCTCTGGCCTGGATTAGTACCCGCGTCCTCTTTTGCCGCGCTACGCACGTTTTCAACGAGCAAAAAAAAAAAAAAATGAAACAAACACGAAAACAGGGCCGCTACTTTGTACTGACTCCAATCTCGCCGAGCACATGACTGATGCCATCAACGAAGAGGACAGACACTGACCACTCAGGAACATCGCGACAAAATGGAGACTCAGTAGAGCTGAGCTTTCGGGAGAGAAAAGCCTTTTGCACGGGGCTGATCGGAAAAGCCGAGTTTCACGGCGGTTGTATGTACGTACACTTGCGGTAGACGCCGGCAGCCAGCCGTAGTGAGCACGAGTCATGTCTACGATGTTATCTTTGAAATGGCCTCGTGCAGTCATTTTGTACGAATCGGTGGACCGTCTTCCTCGGGGACCGGCGAGTGACAGGGAGCGCGTTCCGTCCGGCCAAAGACGCGCCAACAATGACAGCCGCCGCCGACCACCCCTTTCCGTGAACCGCCGCACCTTCCCTAGGCAAACCAGAACCAATCCTTTTAAACTATAATGAACGCCCCCAATGTCCACAGAGTTTCCAGTACGGCGTAAAAAGGCGGCGACTCACATGAACGGTCGAAACGCTTGTTCGTTCGCGTTGCATGCAAAGAGTGTGCGCCTCGTCCTGCCTTCAATTGTTTGTCAACTTCTCTTCACCTATGCTTTGTTGATCACGTTTCTCACCAAATTAGATATCGTCGGGCCACTGACGACTTCGCGCGTGTAACAAAAAAAAAAAAACTGGTCGGCTAGGTGTTGGTTCAGGAGGCGCGTCATCATATGTCCCTCTTTTCCTGCGTGCCGTGTTAGTCGCGCCCCACCCTTCATCGAGGCCATTGCGCGACTGCGAAAGTGGTCAATGAGATCTACGTATTTAAGGTCCTTTAGGACTACCTAAAAGGTCCCTTGTGTCCTGGAGAATACACTTCAGCTTCGGTCCTTCGAAACGGGATCTAGCTCATTCCCGACGCGACCGAAACAAACTTCCGTTTCATATGACCTTCCGCTTCGAATTACCACTCGCAATTGGTCTCTTCCATGACCGAGACTGACATGTCCTTTCAGAACACTCCGACAACGCCTCCAAGGCGTTGACTCCGATTGCAAGGGGCTTTCATCAGGAACGCACAGGCGCCGTCCACGTCATGTTACGTATTAGTCGATCACCGCGAAAGATTGCCAGTCACGCCTGACAAAAACGTCACCTCGGGCCACTCAAAGACGAAGCAGGGCAACGTTGACTTGCGGCACGACATATCCTTGGGGTTATAAAGACGCGGGCAAAAAGGCTGAGGGACGCCCTAGCGCCTGTGTGTGTCCCTCCTTGTCCGCGTCCTCAGAAGCCTCTGCGCTGAAGGCCAAGGATGGCACATTGCTCCGTCCAACGCCCCCTAAAAAAATTGATGAGACAGATGCTTGGGCTGGTCGGTGATTGGGAATCAACATATTTGCACAGCGCAATACTACGAGTAGTTACGACGTAACTACAGAAGAAGAGACAATGAAAGAAAGAGTGCCGACTTCAACTTAAATTTTATTAGCGAAAACGTTGGAAATATATACTGGAGGCCAATGAAATGCAAATGCTGGGTGATCTATGTAACAGCATGTCTTCGCTTGCTCTGACTAAAAAAGAAATCGAGTTCCTGGCTTTGACCCAATAGATTGTGAACTTGTGCTGAGCTGTGGCGTTGTAGCCATATAATGAGATGGTTATCTTGCTGTGCTGAAATAGGATGCGCGGTGATGTTCTGTCACGAGTATATATTTCCAGCGTTTTCGCTAATAAAATTTCATTTGAAGTCAGCGCTCTTTCTGTCCTTGTCTCTTCTTATGTAGTTACGTCGTAACTACTCGTAGTCTTGCGCTGTGCAAATATGCCGATTACTAAAAAAAAAGTTTTTCTAGTAGGCGTTGCTCTGTACAACAATGTAATGCTGCACCAGTAATGCTGCACGGCTTTACAACTCTACTACACTGCATCAATGCAGTGGTATAGCTTGTGGGTACATACACGAAAAACAAGAAGAGGGAAGCTAAATCCTTGCAGCATCGTCGTCATTGCACGAGGCTTTCTCGTCTGTTCAAGGCTCAGCTGGATGCACCTTGAGCTAAACAAAGGTCCTAACACAAGACACACCACGCCAAGCCGACAGCACGATGAATAAGCAATTGGCACACACAAGTGGGCGCCAGGTCAAACAAATGTAGGGGCAGCAACGCATCCAACATAACTAACCAGAAAAGCAAAGGCAACGCGCAGAACGTGCCAATGGCATGTCGCAAATAGACCTGCTTAAGGACGACCGCATGTCAAGACGTGCGCTTGAAACGCACGAACCGAAAGTACCCAACCCACCGCAGAATACACGAGCGTGCTTTGCCCTGATATTACAACGCTTTCCTTGATGATTGCACCTGGTTCTAGGAAACCCGCTCGGTTCGCAGCGCACCTATTGTGCTTTGAGCGCACCGTTTTCGGCAAAGATCTGCTTGAGACCCGCAAGTGCCTTTAGTTAGCTTCCTATTCGAGTTAACGGGTGCGAACAAAACACGCTAACCTCATCGTGCGTCTACCGACACGTGCGGTGAGAACGATCAGCGATCCAAGCACGATGGCGATATCGCATTTAAAACCAGCGAGCATAGCCCGCTATGTCAACAAGGCTTTGGCCGATTTGCGTGGCAGAGCCACCACCCGTAAGGTGCAGCGTTTGTCATTAAATATTGTGTTATTGGATAACTTGGATGACGCGCTGTACTTCCCAGTGATTCAGTCGGTGCAGAGGCAAAAGGAACCGCACGTTCAAAGAACGCAAGGCGTCGTGTATGCCGTCTGGGTCGGACCAGCTCGCGCGTAAGAGTGAGCCGGAAGGGTTTCTAAATGCGAAGCCAAACGAAACAAGCCGGAGGAAAAGACCGCGCCTGACATCGCGCTTTTTCAGCCGCGAATGCAGGATGACGTGCGTGGTAACATGCGCACCGACGCTAGACTTCGAGCGGTGTTCCCTGCCTGGAGTGCGCATGATGTAGCATGCCAACATCCACGCGCCTGTGGAGGCTTTGCTAAAGATGCAGCTACGAGCAATTTCGGTCCACCGCCATAAGCGTGTATTGACCGTTACCTGAGAAATGAACACATTAGACTCAACTGCGCCTGAATCCCGCCCGGGCTCCACAACAAAACCGCTAAAAATAGGCTGCTTCTCGGGCGCATTCGTAGCGTGCAAACGGGACGTTACCTGTAGGCCAAAGGCAAGGACACTGCGCTGCGGTCGCCACAATTGACGAGAAGTTCGACGTGAGCCGTTATCGCTGCGGCAGCACTCGAAACACTGCAACACTCCCGCTGTGTTTCGTCTGCAGGTATTCCGCGTGTGGCGAAAGACGACGCGCAAGCCCCGTTGCTAACGGCGGCTGGCGACGAAGCTGCTGCTGCACCAACCGTGCTCGGCCAACCAGCGGACATTTCGCAAGAACTATAACACGATGCCCGTTGTGGTACTACAACTATCGGGCCTGCCGCGCACTCAAGTCGTCAGTGCGCGCGAAAGTTGTCGAAGAAGAGGTTCGGGAGCACGGCCTCGAACAGTTGGCTCGGAACCTATAAAATCCTTTCCCCGAGAAAGACTTACGTGCGGAGGTTTCGATCAGCTGACGGAGGCGACCCTCGCTGCATCATCCGTCGTGTCGTGTGTATCCATGCCGCGCACGCAGTCGATTCTACGAGGCAGTGGACCTCCTTGTCACTGCCACAATGAACATGACTGGCACATATCGAAGGCAGTCGGAAACGCGGGCGCACAAATCCGTGCACGATGATCACACGGCCAGGCGCGACTCGCGGGACGGTTGTGGGCACGGTCACCCACCAAATGGCCTTTGTCGCTCTGTTTACTTTTAATTTTATTGGAGGGAGCGAGCGTTTCTTTCCTCCATGTCTGAGAGCAAGGATAATGGCAAGGAGGTTATAAGGAGAGGAAAGATAGCGTTATGCAAGGTTCGCAGCAAACCAATAGTAAGTGTTTTAACATACAATAATAATCAATAAAAATTTACCATTTAGCAGTAGCTCATTTGTAGCAAAATTGCTACAGTAGATCGTTTTTTTTTAATGAAAATAAGTTAGCTGCGACACTGTTCTCTTCGGCCGATGGCTGCCCTGGGGGTTTTGCGCTGCACGAAAGGATGTGCCAAACTCAATGGATTTTGGTGCGTATTTCATTTGAAATTTTCCTAGTCGCTCTAAATTTTGCTTATGAAGTGGGTAGCTTGCAGGTGTTCTAGTTTGGCTGCGGTTTCACGTGACGCGGAAAGCGCTGTGAAAAAAGAGAAAATCGAAGTCCTCGGACGTCAGCGCATACGTGCAGTTCCGTCGCGACCTCAACTGCATTCAGCCTATTTTGACCCAAAAAAGTCGGTCATCGCTAAATTTTTTTTTCTCGCTAGAAGCATTTCTCTTACGTCAATTTGTTGACCTAACTTTCCGCTGTCATAAAGTAGTGGTGCAACAGAGGGTCGGGCGAAGAAGAAAAACTTTGCGACCATGTCAGCTGATGGCGCGCTTCGGCCGAGGTTGAATGAATGAAACCAGTTTCTGTCCAACTTTGTTTGTGTTGTTTATTACCGCGATTGTTTTGTTTATGTGTAAACATTCTGTTCCGTGGCTGTCAATTGCGGCGGACCGCCGCCGAAGTCGTGCCCCGGACTTCGCGATGCGGTGAATTCGCACAACGTCGAGACGAATATATAAAAGGTCGCGCGTGGCACGCACGGGGCGAAACGGAGCTGAGCGTTGCGGTGTCAGCGCGCGGAGTTTTGCATGTGGAGCGTGCTTTTTTGAACTACTGGTGCAGTGGCGGCCCGGTGATGGTGTCGTCGGTGCGCAACGCGGTGGCCTGCGAGCCTCCGTCGCACATTCCCGGAGGTACGGCCTGGGTGCGGACATTCTTTCGCCTCGTGAAACCCTCGGGTGGCGGCAACACGCTGCACTACTCCGAGAGAAAGCTGCTCGGGTGAGTCGATGGTGCGCAGTCGCATCAGCTGACGTCTATTGCACGCGCGCCCTTTGCGTATTGCGAAACAGTTCCGAAAGTGCGCTTTGGCAGGTTAGCCTCGAATTGCGCAAGTCTGCTTTCGTGCCGCGCAGTTTAGCGTATTGCGTGGGACAAGAGAATCACGTGGCCATATCAAATTGTTGCCTTAGTTTTCCACGAACTTAGGAGTATTAATGCAGTTGGTACTATCTGTTATTCAGCGCTACGGTATTTTTTCGTTCTTGAGTAAACTCTTCGAAGTCGCCTGGCAAGCTCTGCTTTGCGCATTCGTGGGATGTAGTTTCATGCATGCATTGTGTGTGCAGAGCAAAGAAATAGATCCAGTGGAGTACAACACTGGTGCACGTTGTGTGGGATGTACTTCGTATGTACTGCCTCCAGCCATAATCTGCGAGACCGGAAGTAATGCACACGCAAAGCAGCCCTGTAAGGCACTCACACACCATTGTTAGGTGCTCGTACAAAAGTTTTGTTCATGCTCGCGCGATATACTTAAAAATGCTGGAGGCTGTGCCGTTTAAGCGATTCGGAGAAGGGATATTCTGACTTCGCCAGTGCAGTATTCATATCGGAGTACTGTGTAGATCCTAAAGCTCAATAATCAGGTACACACCTGTGGTGTTGTGGTTTCGGTTCTGGTATGGAAACCGGACCACATTCACATTACAATTCTCGGTGTTTGTCTGCCACTGTTTTTCTCTGTCACTCTAGGATCAAGCAGATACACTGTGCCTTGAGCTCTTGCCATCCCTATGGACAAAGGTTTTCGGCACACATATTTCAGTCCAATGTATGAGCTCCACCTTCCATGTACCACAACTTTGACAGCATGTGATTAAACTTCATCTTGTTTTTGGATGTCAGACATGCTTCTCCAGAAGGTCTTGACAGCCTCTCCATCTTTCAGCAAATAAAAAGGTCATGTGCATAAATACTAATGACTGTATAACCTCCTCCATTCAAATATGCAGCAAAAACAAAATCCAATTTATTCACTACAAATTTATGTGTAAACAATCACAAAGATAAGACAAAGGTGCTTGTCTTCTACACTGTTTAAATATTGAAGAGTGCATGCATGGATGTTTCATGGGGCGAGAAGAATCCCTTGCCTTCAGAAAGTGGTCCACTTCTGGGTTCCACTCCCTTGCAGATTGACATACTCTGTACAGACTCTTTCAATGGACACCGTCATACCTTGCAGGTTATTTCATGTACCTTCAAGGTACCGTAGCAATGATGTCAGACTGTTGGACCCGCCCAATCTCTTTCAACTGCTACTGCCAGCAGAGTTCAAGTGGACTTCACGCGTCAAAACCAGCAAGAAGGCTTGCTTAAAGTTGATTCCATTTTGGAAGCAAGTCAACCCTTGCAATGCCCCAAGGCATTATTTTGGTTGAACTTGTTCTTAAATGTGCACTTGCACTTGATTACCTGTTGGTTCGTTGGTCTTGGAACTAGTTCCCATGTGTCATTCTTCAGGTCTTGTACCTCTTCTTTTATGGCCCTTTTGCAATGGTGAGCATCAGTTGCTCAGAGTGCTCCAACCAATGTTCAAGGTTCATGCGTGCTGCCGCGAGAGTTATAGAAGCTGTTGCATTTCAGCCAACCTCTGCAAAGGTGTCAACACATTGAGGGTTTCCACCGCCTTAGGAGTAAAAGCATTCTCCACTGAGCTCAATCTTTTGTCCCATTTGGTGGTACTACTGTTGCCCCTCTCTAGGTATGCTGGATCTCTTCATCAGTAGTGTTTCCGATAGGGTCTACAGCAAGATAACTATTTCCATAGGTGATATGATCTATCACCTCAGTCTTGCGTGAAAAGCTAACTTCTTGAAAGGTTACATGACTATTGACCAAGTACTCATCCTTGTTGAAGGCCCAAATTATATACAATTTAATATCATTTGGGTAGCGCTTCAGCACATGCCCAATGTGGAAAGACTTAAAAGAACGAAACACTTTGTGAATTTTCAAATTTTGTCCCTGTTCTCTCTTGGACCACCATTATTTTTAGAGAATACGTTTTAATCAAGTCTGGTATTCAGAAAGTTTCTGAATTGACTACATGGTGCATGTGGTGAATAAATTCAATGCATCAGTTAGAGGCAGCATTCTCAGATTTTTAAAGATAGTTTTGTTCGACTTGCACCATGTGTATCAACATGTGTACATGAAGGTGTTTTTGGCACATTGCAAAACATGATGCACAAGAACTCTGCCAAGAAAACTGTCAGCAGTAATAGCTGGAGTGTCACCCGCTAGTCGTGCAAAAGTTGACTGTATTGTCCCTGGTTTACGCCCCGCCGCGGTGGTCTATTGGCAAAGGTGCTCGGCTGCTGACCCGTGGTTTCGAATCCCAGCTGCGGCGGCTGCATTTCCGATGGAGGCGGAAATGTTGCCGGCCCGTGTGCTCAGATTTGGGTGCACGTTAAAGAACCCCAGGTGGTCAAAATTTCCGGAGCCCTCCACTACGGCGTCTCTCAAAATCATATGGTGGTTTTGAGACGTTAAACCCCACATATCAATCAATCACTCTCTGGCTTGTGAGGCGATGACGCTTGGTTGTCCCTTTTGCCAAACCTGTGACAATGCCCCGCCGCGGTGGTCTAGTGGCTAAGGTACTCGGCTACTGACCCGCAGGTCGCGGGTTCGATTCCCGGCTGCGGCGGCTGCATTTCCGATGGAGGCGGAAATGTTGTAGGCCCGTGTACTCAGATTTGGGTGCACGTTAAAGAACCCCAGGTGGTCAAAATTTCCGGAGCCCTCCACTACGGCGTCTCTCATAATCAAATGGTGGTTTTGGGACGTTAAACCCCACAAATCAATCAATCAAACCTGTGACAATCCTTCAGAAAGCTGATGGACGATTGTATTGTATGCTTACTTTGTCTTCCTTTAGATACTCGCAAGAGCAGATGTTTGAGGTGGTGTCACGGGTGGAATTCTACCGGGACTTTGTACCCTGGTGCACGCAGTCACGCGTCACAACCCGGTCTTCCCACGCCCTGACTGCATACATGAAGGTCGGCTTCCCACCCATCGTCGAGAGCTACACCTCTCATGTCACGCTTGTGAGGCCCACCCTTGTCAAGGTAGGTGTTATTAGCTACTTTGACACATGGCGAGAAACCGGGGCACAACTGTGAAATGGGCACTATAAAAAGGTACTAATTTAATAAGCTACACTTTTCGACGACTTAGCACAGACTCAGAGAAAAAAACTCCCCGTAGGACCCATGTGTCGGGACGAACTCTCGACCAAAAGGGCGATGTCATTGTACCCGTTACCCAACTGTGCAAGCATTTGCAGCCCCAAAGACAAATGCCAGACTTAATAGTGGTATTCAGTTTTCATCGTAATTAATGAAAGTGAATTTACATGGAGGAGATTTGCAAGTATGTTTCAACAGAAGGCGCAGATGTGCATTCGGCGACGATCTCAAACAGAAGTTGATATTGTGGAGACATCTAGAAAAAGTGGCTGCAAATGCACTTTCTGGCATCGTGAAATTCTGCGCTCAGTGAATGGCATAAATGCCCTTGAATCGTTCCTGAATATCTTTTAATGAGCGTTAAACACTGTCTGCATGTCGCTAATTTTTCAAAATACCCATGTTTGATTTATATTGCCAGTATCACTAATAGTAGTGATTTTAGCCAATCTGTAAATAACTTGAAAGGCAACAGTGAATGTGGTAGCATGATGGGGGTGTCCTTATGGTCGGTGTTGTTTTGGCCCAGCTTTTCCTTCGGAGTTAGTATTAGTCCTGTGACATTTTTGGAGTACCTCAGAGGCCAACCTCACCGTGAGTGAAGCATCAAGGAGCCAGAAAAAACGTGAAAGTTCACTCTCGGAGAAAGAGAAAGGACATTTGTTTTAAGAATTGTTGTGAAAGAGTTCTTTCATTTCAATTTGTGCAGCTCCTTTAGTGTGGAGAGTAGCTGGTAATGACTGCTTCTCGTGCCTGGTCCACCAGGTTACGCAGATTCTTCAGGTTTGAGGCTGTGAGCGAAGCCTCCCATGATTCTTCACTGTCCTTTCATGCCTGCTTTTCACCTGCCTTTCTGTGATGCCAGAAAAAAAATTGTGTTTGTTGAATGTTGTAGTAAAAGTTTCATCATATGGCAGACAAAGTGCGTTGACTGCTGTGCAGAGAACAACATCCAATTGTTGTGAGCTCAACGGCATAGCCTGCTTGTTCTTGGCGAGGATGTAAATTGGTCAACTCACTACAGTTACAGAAATGCTGTTTTTCTCTGGCTGTTTGCTAGTGTCCGTGCGCTTGCTTTGCAGTCGGTGTGCTCAGACGGTCGCCTCTTCAATCACTTGGAGACCATCTGGAGGTTCGAGCCAGGCCTCGAGGACAACCCGAAGACTTGCACGCTAGACTTCAAGGCAAGCAATGGATGTCCTCGTGTACTTTTGTTTGCTGCCTTATTTGGATGTTTTACCAGGTTACCCTCTAAAACTGCTCTGAAGTTCATTGTATTCTCATCTCTTGAAAGACACATTTCAATAGTGTGTTAGCAGCGAAACCCCATATGGTGTTTCGGAGGATGCTAGACAACAAGTCCTGAAAACCTCCCGTTAACACGCGGTGAATTGCATAGGAGAGATTGTGTCTCCCTGCCTTACACCCTTCTTTAAGGAGGGTATCTTAGTAACCATGGAGAGTATCTTAGTAACCTGTGGTTCGCTAATGACATTGCCTTGATGGATAACTCAGGGGACGAATTACAGCTTATGATTGCACAACTGTACGCGAAAAGCAAAAAAGTAGGTCTGAAAGTAAATATACACAAAACTTTAGTAATGTGCAACAGCCTCGGCAGAAAACAGCTCTTTGCTATAAGTGGAGAGATGCTGGAAGTTGTAAAGAAGTATGTCTACTTAGGACAGGTAGTAACTGCGGAGCCGAACCACGAGAGTGAAATGACTAGGAGAATAAAGATGAGGTGAATCACATTCAGCAAGCATTCTCAAATCATGAATGGTAATCTGCCACTAACCCTCAAGAGGAAAGTATATAACAGCTGCATCTTGCCAGTACTTGCCTACGGAGCAGAAACCTGGAGACTTGCAAAGAGGCTTCAGCTAAATTGAGGACAACGCAGCGAGTGATGGAAAGAAAAATGAAAGGTGTAACCTTACGAGACAAGAACAGAGCAGAGTGTGTCAGGGTACAAACCGGGGTTAAGGATGTCTTAGCTTGTGATGGCTGCAATTTCGATGGAGGTGAAAATGCTGTAGGCCCGTGTGCTCAGATTTGGCTGCACGTTAAGGAACCCCAGGTGGTCGAAATTTCCGGAGCCCTCCACAACAGCATCTCTCATAATTATATAGTGGTTTTAGTACGTTAAACCCCATATATCGAATCAAGGATATCATAGTTGAAATCAAGAAGAAAGGGGCAGGTAGCACGTAGGCAGGATAACTGCTGATCATTAAGGGTAACTGACTGGATTCTCAGAAAAGGTAAAGGCACGAAGGGGAGACAGAAAGTCAAGTGGGCCTATGAAATTAAAAAGTTTGCAGGTATAACGTGGCAATGGAAAGCACAAGACCGGGTTGATTGGCAGATCATGGGAGAGGCCTTTGCCCTGCAGTGAACGTAGTCAGGCTGATGATGATGAGACGATTGGGCTAGAAGGACAGCATGTGCACGCTCAGCACGCCCCCTGTTTGCACCAACAAACGCTGCCGGACTTTGCTTTTTTTCTCTGGCCGATATGGAAGCTGATAAAGTTTGATGGCATGACCCATGCTAAACTCTAGGTCTCTCACTTTTCAGCTTATTAGCAAGTTGCAGCTTTAACTTTTGACATCTTTGATGAACCTGGCGTGCCCAACCTTCAGGAATGTGAGTGTATGTAGAAATATTATGAAAGATGTTGCTCAACTCCTACTGAGTATGAAGAAAGAAGGTGCCCCAATGCAGGATATTTTTTCTTTATTTTTAGATTGTAAAGGAATCACATTCATACATCCTGTTTTTCATAGCTTATTTCATAGGAAAGCTTGTTACATGCACTGAGATTGAAGCTAACTGAAGTTTGCAAAGCACAAGTGTCCATACCTGTCCTCTACTGATCTATTACTTTGCGCTTGTGGTGCGACTTGTTTCATAACTTCCTCTTAGTGTGAGCAGCATGAAATACTGAAAGGGTAGCAATTACAAAGACTTCACCACCCAGGTATTGTTGTCTATACTGATTGGCATCTGATATAAGAACTGCAAAGCTGAAAGGAAATGTGTGCTTGGAGTGGACTGTCTACCAGAGCTTTTGTAACCGTAGTAACAGTTCTGGAACTTCCCATCAAAGATTTATACAAATCCCAGCTGGTGCCTGGCACCCTCCCTACTTCTGTATTGTATGCATGTATGTGTCACATGATCCCTTCTCAACAATTTTGTGCTCCCGTTCCCAGACTGCCTAAGTGTGCAATTCTCATTAATATCGTGGTTTTTAACACTTCATCATCAGCCTGACTACGCCCACTGCAGGACAAAGGCCTCTCCCATGTTCCGACTGTCAACTAGGTCCTGTGCTTGCTGCTGCCACTTAATACCCGTAAACTTAATCTCATCTCCCCCTCTCCTCTGTCTCCCCCTCGCCCGCTTACCTTCTCTGGGTATTCAGTCAGTTATCCCTAATGACCAGCAGCTATCCTGTCTATGCACTACGTGCCCGGCTCATGTCCATCTCTTCTTTTTGATTTCAACTATGATATCCTTAACCTCTGTTTCTTCCCTGACCCACTGTGCTCTCTTCTTGTCTCTTAAAGTTAGAGCTATCATTTAACCTTAATTTTAACACTTGATAGTATTTAATACTTGGAACCTAGTAATTAAAAAAAATATTTGGAGAATCTGCTGCTTGTGTGTAATGAAATTAACTTGTACAGCACCTTGAAAGAGCCAAGTTCTGCATAGCAGAGCAAGGCAAAACAAGTATTCAATTCTGTAGCATAGTATCGAGAGGGTACTTTTGGGGTAATGCCCGGAGCATGAACAGTAGCTCTAGCTGCATTCCTCTCGTGTAGAAACATTTCTCATTTCAGTCACCATCGTAGGTTTTTTTGACAGATTTCATTAATTTGCCTGATGGTAGCGTTATTAACTTTTTTAGATGGAACGTGCCTGTAGCTTGAAAACCTATTGAATGAAGCTGGCATGTTTAAATAAAGGCTAGACCACCGATTAGCTTGCTTGTAGACAAGCTCCAGCTTGATTAATTGACAATAGCCAGATTCATATTGTGCGTTTCGAGCCTTTTCAATAGCTCAGTCTGCAATGACACCCGGCATATCGATATAAACGTAAGCTGAGGTGAGCGCATTGGTTCACATCTCATGTGGGTTCAAAAATCCAGCCGTCGCAAGGTACGGTGAAGCAAGATGCGCTCCCGCACAGGTCTGAATGTATATTTATTGTTTGAACTCTTACAACTTCCATGCGAAATCACAATTGCTATTATTCATCGAGATCACTGTAATAAAATTAGTCACACTCTACTGATATAAATACAGAAAAGATTTTTTGTTCTTGATGCGGGAAAGATATAATTCATCATTTTGAAGTTGAATATGCAATCAAGCGCAAAAATTTACTATTAGCATCACTTTTTAATCGTGTATTCTTATGGGGAGTTAAAGTTTATGAATGTGTCATGTGGGAACTAGTCAAGCACACACCTGGACAGGTGTTGGTTCCAATTACAGTGTAGAAGATTTAAGGTGTAGCGTGCCATAATTATGGAAACCGATGCATTTCAGTGGTTCCGTTCCTTTTTTTTTTTCTTAGGTCTGTGACGACTTTGGGTTCACATACTAAAATACCTAGTCATAATGGTATGTTAATATCCGAATCACAACGTGCAAACCACGAGAACACAAATGCATGCAAAGTGTAGGCGTATTTGTCTCTCATCTAGCTGCGATTCAAGGTAAAAGAAGAAAGAGCACACATACATTCAGTTTGTGAGTTTATCATTTATCTCTAATTCATCTATTTCCGCAACAGATTAGGTAAAATAACTCATGTCGCCTCGAATAATTCTCGCAGTGTCACATGCTACTGTGATTGATGTCGGAGAACAGATGCCTACATAGAGAAATGACGTCGAAGCATACAGAACTACATTGGGTCATTTCTTGTTGTGCTTCATCGCCTTATCTTGGGCGTTCGCCTGCAAAATGAAAGGTGGCGTAGTCTAAAAATTGACCTCTTTCCAAAACCTGTAGCATTGCAAATTCTGGCAGGTGTGTGAATGTCCAGTGTACGCATTACACTCATTAGCTCACTATTGTCAGACCTGTCTCTTGTAGCATATTGTATGTGCCGAATATGATCTTGCTAAAACAATCCTGTGGCAAGCTTAGTTAGCCAAAGCCATCACTCTCAGCTTGGTGTTCTTTTTGGGGGTTGCCCTCTGCTGCAGGTGTCCTTTGAGTTTCGCTCGCGGCTGCACTCGCACCTGGCGCACATGTTCCTGGACGAAGTGGTGCGTCAGATGACGCGCGCCTTCCTCAACCGAGCGGCCACCCTGTACGGCAAACAATCGATCCCGACGAGAGGCGGCAAGGTGCTGCCCTCTGGCGCTCCCTGACGCCGGCCCCCCGAGTAGTTTTTGCAGTAGACTGGGCTTCGTCTCCCTATGGATGGACTGGCTTTTAATCTTTTACTTTAGCTCCTCTCGCAGCCGCGATTCTACTCTTCACGCGTGCACCCCAGTTACGCAAAGTTCCTCCTAGATCCACCCAACCTGCTTCTGGACTACAAAGTTCATCCACCCGAAGTAAAAGCGACTCGGGTGCAGTGGTTGGGTTAAGTGGCGCCGAGAGTGATCCAGGCACGTTTAAAGGCAGGGCTCCTTCGTGGTGGCCCGAAACAAGCTAGTGTCGAACCAATACGTTTCCTGGCAGCGATCGGCTGGAGGACTGAAGAACGTTCTCAACACAATGCCTTGTGTGAGAGGCCAGATGCTCGGAACGAGTCTGAATCGGTGGCAACAGCCCTCATAGCTCCTGGGTGTCCTCTTTACCCTGGATTCCTCAGATTGGCTTTGTCAGAAATTTCTCAGCCATTAGTGATGTCTGTAATACAGCTGCAAAAGAAGCTGCCGTGTAAAGCAACGCATGTTCAGTAAATTCAATTTGACACATTCGTTGAGCTTGTTGAGCAATTGAAGTTCAGACATTCATAGTTGTTTAGTGAATGTTTCATGGACTTTAGTGGGTGTAGGTAATGCTCCTTTCATATAGCTAGTTTGCTTATTTCAGATTTGGTATACGCACAATGCAAAGCTCATGTGAAGTTGTTTATTTAACATAAGTAGCTTAGCAGAAAGATGCAGTTTTTTGTGAGCAAGATGGGGGGAACGGGGGGGGGGGGGGTGGTGTTATGGGTTGGGGAAGTCTAATAGGCAAAATAAATGAGCATGTGCTCAAGACTTTTTTGAGCAGACGGTTTTTTAAAAAGTGTTTAGTGGATATTGTTGTTGGGTGCAAACTTATGTGGAACATACATCTTTAGTTATTTAACTGTTATACTTTTTTGTGAAATAGCTATTTAAAATAAAATAGTTTTGTTTTTGAAACTCTACTCTTTATTCCTAATATGAAAAACACATTTGCCTAGACCAGTAAGCGCATGTGGTCTGTCTGGAACCAGTGGGATGAGCCATTGGCCGAAATAAAACGTAAATGTGGGAAACCAAACTGCAAAGTAAATTGATCTTTCCACATGAAATATTGCATGCAGCAGTGTAGTTATTTTATTTCTGTAATAGTCAAGTTTTAGGATAGTTTAATGGAAGCTGTAGTTGCAAATAACATCACGACTAATATTTCTTTTCTATCCATATTTCAGTGTTGTATTGACTTTAAATGTGATGTACTCTCTCTTTTTTTCTTTGGAATCTCAACAGATTCTTTAAAATTGGATATGCCTGATGGCATATTTCAGCAGCTTCGGTTCTATCACGTGAAGTGGATGCTTCCACAATACGTCCAAGTGTTGTTCTTAATAATATGTTCACAAGTAAATAGCATGTTTCTTGGATATTTCCGAACTTCACACACACAAAAATTAAAACGTGTATATAACTTGCATTCGAACCTTTAAGCACATTCCTGGTTTTTCCTGGTTAGGGTTATATTCAATAGAATACGTTATGTCTGGGCACATCCTTGAAACTGTTCAAGTTAAATATTCACCAAAAATACGCTGAATGTATAAAAGAGAAGTTGTCCACCCTTTTCCTGTAATCTGCTGGTCAGCTCAGTGAGCAGAGCAACTGTTTGCTACAGACCAGTGCTAAGGTACTGGTCTGTAGCAGTACAGATCTTGACTGTTACTGCAGCTGTTGTGGTGTTTGCAGTGGCCATCCCAGGCCCGCTAAGCATTGTCATCATAAAGCCAGCATCTTTGCATCGGGATGAAAACACAGTGCGAAAAATGTTCAAGTAGAAACTGCCGATGATGATTGCCAAGCCCAGCTTCGTTGATATGCATCGAGTTCCATTGTGCTGAGACTTTATGCAACTTATCGGTCTATGTGGATGTAATTATTGTCCTAGGTGGCATATTATTCTGCCCATCTAATTACTGCGGAGTGAGCACTAGGTAAATGGCTTGGAAGGGTGGTGTGATGGGATGGCTCTTGCATTGACCCGAGAGGACCGAGCTGTTGCCATAGGTTTCCGCTAACCACGCACGATGAGAAGGGCGTCGGTCACTGCTTCATCGAGCACGTTTTACACTTTTGGTAGTGGTGTCATCGTTTGGCAGTGTCCGTCACAGTTATTTCATATAATAAGAAGGAAAAGACCCTATAGAGGAGCTTGCATGCACAATGCATCTCATCTTGCGACAGTAGAAGGCCTGTAGCTCTGTACAGCTGCAACTTAATGGGCACGCCGGTGCTCTGATGGAGAAGGGCAGCTCAAGCTTCTGGTTTTTTTGTCTAAGGGGAGAAGGCAGAGCATGAAAGTTACCTTTGTTTGCTTCACCTTATTACGCTCAAACCTCATTATAACGAAGTTCAATCTTAGTTTAAATTATTTTGGTTATATCTAAAAGGTCATTATAAAAGTATTGTAATGGGGTTTGTTTGCAGAGCAGAAGGCGAAACAGTGAGCAGCGTCTGTCCAAGCGCACCAAGCACTAGCTTATGCTGATGGCGATGCCCCTGAGGCGCAGAAAAATGCTGCTGAGGCCCCTCTTCTTCACTACAATCGCCCTTCGCTGAAAAACGCACCATCCTGGCGGATTAAGGAGAAGAAACGACTAATGGGTCATAGTATGGCTTGAGGCGAGAGACGTGGACAGTGTCGCAGTAGCGTAGGTCTGTGGATGAAATGATGGGTTCCACGATGTAGTTGATGAGTGACGTTCGCTCTATAATGCGGTATGGTCCGAGGAATTCGGGAAGAAGTTTTGCGGAGTGGCCAAGTGCAGTAGCAGGTGCCCAAAGCCATACCAATGGACCAAATGGAAAGTTTGGAGCTGAACATTCTCCAGGTTGGCGGGATTGCTGCTGCCACTGCTCCTCAGTAGAAAAAGAGCGGGCAGGCTGGCGGCGTTCTTCAGCATGTCGATCAGCTTCGGACAAAGTTGTACTTTCGGACTCATCAGGTTTATATGGAAGAATACTGTCTACTGTATTGGAAGGTTCTCGTCCGTATAGAAGAAAATACGGCGAAAACCCAGTAGTAGCTTGTACGGCAGTATTATACGCGTAGGTTACAAATGGGAGAACTTGGTCCTAATTTGAATAATCAGAGGCGACGTACATTGAAAGCATACTGCCAAAAGTACGGTTGAAGCACTCCGTCATGCCATTCGTTTATATAGTGTATATAAAATTATAGTGTTTATAACACTATATTTTTTGCAAGCATATTCTTCAAAACTTTGTTATAACAAATATTTTTTTATATCTGGGTTCGTTATACGAAAGTATGAGTGTACTACCACAGTGGTATAAAGGGCGGAAGAGATTCATGAACAGTCTAGACATGGCAGTGAGTCAGCATGGTTGCAGTAGTGGAACAAACTGCAGTTCTCGTTGAATTTGGAGATTCCCACTTTCACAACATCTGATCCAAGTAAATGGGTGGGGTGCATTGTATGCTGAAAAATGAAGCTTACGGTGGCATAGGGTTCCAAGAATGTGCTATGATGAGTTATCAAAGGCCACGGAGTGGTCATTTTTCACTCATAGGATTTCGCTGTGGACGATTGTAGACTTGAATAAGCACAGTGAATTTCCTTGTTGCACTAACCCATTGAAGGACTCGGTGTTAGGGTTGAGTTCGTTATAGGAACGCGACATGTTTTTGTGTTAGCGAATGCACAGATTTGCAGAGCTCATTGGCTGGGCCAAGAAGATTTTGATATCGATTGTCAAAGTTTAATACGTTGTTTGGTGGCCTGTAGTTGGTATCAAGCTTTTTTGCTTACTAATTTTTAAAGCGTGAATGTGAGGATTGCTTTCGCCTTACCTGCGCTTCAAAGGAAGGCGATACCTTTCTTTCCTTCCTCAGATAACACTGTTCACACACCTGTTATCAATACTGGCAGCAACTGTTCAGAGCTGAAACCATTGATTAGTGGCTGATTCGCATAAAGGAACTACATTACTTCACACTTTAGAAAGCACTGAAAAGTCACGTCTGGGAATGTCGCTCTTCATTGGAAAAAGAGCCTTGCAGGGCTGCTGAATTTTAGATTTTCGAAAACTGTCATTTTCTTACCACCGTTGAGCCACAAAGCTACATTGCTTTCAAGACAGCCAGTTGTACGTTGCCAACTGGCAGAATCAAGGGAAATGTGATAAAACTGAAAGGTTCGAAATACATATTAAGCCAACCAGCAACATATTTGATTTTATGCAATTTTCTGCATAATGAACTTTCACATATAAGATAATGAGCATGGCTAACTGTATTCTAGACAGTCTCCCCGACTTCTTCAGCAGAAGAATAAAGCAGCATAAACAGCTGTTGCGTTGGCGGCAGAGACGCCGCCAGAGACGTGAGCTAGTCGGTGTCACGAGGCAGAAGACCGTGTTTATTGACCGCCTGAAACTTATATCATAAAAGGGGGGAAAGCGGACAGAGAGGGAATAAAGAGAGAGAGAAGACACATGCATGTGCTGTTCTGCGTCCACTTCGGCAAGCGCTGGCGTTGCAACACATTTGTTTATTTATTTAAATAAATATATAAACACTTCTTCCACCTTAGTAATCATAATGTTCCACCGGTTTATTTCTTCTCGTGGACCGTCGTATTGGTTGTGCTACTGCAGACGCGTTCTTGGCGTCTTCGGTAGTTGCTTCGTTGTCAGATAGTGCCGATTCCCAGGTGTCCTTCCTCTACAAGAACAATTCCTTGTCGCACTTTCGTACTTGGTTCATATGGCGACGGACAATCCCTGCCTCAGTCTCTACTTCCAAAAGTCGAGCACGGGTCGTGCCCTTGGCCCTTCCCGGCGTCTATTTGTCGCCCGTTTCACAATTCGCACATAAACGAATTGTCCTGGTGTGAAATTCTAGTCGGGAATTCTTCAGCAGAAGAATAAGCAGCATAGACAGCATTGACTGTGCTCTGCTGTCAAACCTTAGCTTGGTTGCAGTGACGACAAGTCCTGAAAGGAAATTGATGTTCCTGTAATCACTTCATGTATAACAGCACACGAAACTAGGCAAGTTGGTTGATTATAATGGTAAAAGCAGTGCGAAAAGCTCGTACCACAAGAAAATAGGCCTATAGGACAAGCACTAAACTAACAACTGTCGTGTTCATTAAGTAGAAAAGAAAGCACCAAGCAATCTGTAACAAATATTTGGAAAACTTCTGTACACTTGTGTGATGAGGTTCTTGACATTAGACTGGCATATTAAAGCTATCACTCTCTCGTCAAGATCATTGCCTCTGTTGGGCCTGATAGCCAAAATGTGCTTGCAAGAATATAAATGCTTGCAAAACAAGTCCATGTTGCTTATCCCTACAGCACTTCGGTTTTCGAGTTTGATTGTAAAAAATACGTAGGTTATGCTTGTGTTATGGCACAGTTTCGTCATATATAGTTTTTGTTTCTTTCCCTTTAAAAAATTTTCCTCCTATTGTGTCTGCCGACTTTCTGTTGGGTTTGCGCTCAATTTGCTTTCACATTCACTAGACGAAGCGCTGCTCATTAGGTGCTGCAACAATTATTTCTGTCTTAATACGTAAAATAACATTGGTGGCACATGACGTAAAATAACTTCCTTTATGTGTTATATTTGCTATGAGCATACTTACATTAAACTCTGATGTAGGTGAGAAGCATTGAATATACTTCATCACATACATTTGATGCCTTATGGATGTTATTAAGGGCTATACCTTTGGGCTGTTAAAGTTGCTGTTGTGTAAGAGACAAAAAGTGCATAATGGTACTTCTGTAGAACCATGCGCACTCACTAGAATAGGTGTAAGGATGCAGGCAGCATTTCATGATTTTCTTAATTGGACATTGGGACATACAAAACTTGGTAATTGTGTGAACGCCCGTGAGTTGAAAACAACATTGTCTCTATGTGGACATTTCTGCAATTGAAGCTTTAACCATACAACAGGAGCTGCGAGGCACAATCCAAGGTGCGAATTAACTCATCTCGGCTCTTGACTACCACCCAGAGGCGAAATTTTTTTGCACTCCTCTTCCACATTGTAGTCAACGACCACAACGTGCATGTTGCTGTTGACCTCCGGTTCCTGAATTTATTCATGCATTTTCTTCTACCGTTTGCATTTCATACAGATTCCTCATCTATTTTTCGTCATTACACTATCATGGGTACACTGCATTAGACTAAAATATTGTTCCGAACACCAGGAGAAGGTTAGAGGGAAATTTTCGTCTTCGTGTTGGGCACTGTCATACTGCGACATTGTCATCGTCTGCAGTGGTAGAATGTCAAAGCAATTGATAAATGCACTACAAATGCATCACTCATTGAGAGCTCCAATTACTTTTTCTTCTCGGTTATGTGCGAGTGGTTGACATAGGCATATGAGCAGAGAATCGACACATCACAGTGGTCTTCGTCTTGGCATGTACAACACTGCACTCATTTTGTTGCCATGTGAAGCCCTGTTGAGATTGGAGCAAGGGAAAACCTGTCCGAAATTAGTTACAAAGGGGCATCTTCCATATTCTAAGCTTCATAAAGATTCCTCATCTATTTTTCATCATTGCTCTGTCATGGGTACACTACATTAGAGTGAGATGTTAATTTATCCAGCACAAGAAGACTAGGGGGATTAGTGAAGGACAATGCCTGAGAGCTGCTCAAGGTGTTCCAAGCAATGCGTTCGAAGATTCCAGTAATAAGATGAATGCGATATTTCGCTGTCTCCATAATTACATTTTCTGTGGCTGCTGACATGTAACCAGTCAAGGACACTTCCTTAGCCATTTTTTAATGAGTACAGAGAGGCGGTCACGTCTGATGTCAGGTAAGGTGCGAAGAGCCTGTTGCCACATTGGGATTTCGAGTGCCTTGTGGTAATTATCGCGGACTAATTGAATTCGACCCGATTCGCTGGAGAAACCGAAACTGAAGCTCTACTAGAAGGCGGCCATAGTGACGTCACTGCATTACTGCTCATTACAACTATAGTACCGAGAATATAAGTATATTTAGGCACTGTAATGACAACTATTCCTTCCTCCATGAGATAGAGTTTCATACAATATGAAACTCTAGGCTCCATGGTGACAACGATGGCGTTTGTTTTAATGCGCGATCTGTGACGGCAGCCCACACTCGTACGCTGAAGGCAATTGATGGTTAAATGTAATCATGGAGGAAAGAAGGATAGGAGAGGGCATGCTCAGCCGGTGCGCTACGTGAAAAGTGTGCAGGAAATTGCATTATGGCGGCCATATTCACTGGGCACAATGGCGGCGTTGCTGTGGTTACGTGTTGCGCAGTAGAGCTGGTAGTAAGTGGCCACGGCTGGCGGCGGCATGTGTGCCTCCCCAGGTCTCGTGCTGAGCCGTGGCGGACAATATTCGTGCTCTGCGCCGCGTTATTGGTTACGCAGTGTTCTCCTGGCAGTTACTGTACTCTTAGCAACGTTTACAAATCATTTTGTCCATCACGGCCCGGTTTTCAACAGTGCGTAGAACGAGTGCATATCCATGTGTCGTGCGGCGGATGACGCGGACGAAGCAATTAGTGTTCAGCGAAATTGCGCTGGGCACCATGACGAAGCGGAACGACGACGGACGCCTTGCAGGTCAATGACAGTTGTGCTGTCAGTCCTCCTGCTTGTGACAACGGGCGACGCTGTTGAACACAGCAAGACGCAATCAGGACCACGTGCACATACATAGTTTTGCGTTGTGTGTGTACAGTAGCAACTTTCATGTGCGTATTAAAACACTTTTTCCCCCAGCATTGCATGTAATCTCAACGTAACAGCAACCGCGTTCAAGTGTCCTTGTACCGTGCTCAAAGTCACCACGGTCGCAGTATGCTGACGCCGATGAGTTTCACGCGAAACGCGGACACAGTGGCCGGACGCTGCGTCGGCCGCGTGGCGGAATGCAGCCGTAGAAGGCGCATGACCGATCGTGTTGTCTGTACAGTTGCTGAATTAATTATGTGAAAACACTCGCCGTTGTCAGTGCATCTAACGCGCGTTCTCTTGTACTTGCTTTGTTGGCGGTGAGCTGTTACTTGCTGTTAATACTCGGACGAAATGATTTCGCCGAAGGTGTCGCGCTGGCCCTGAGTGTTGAGCCCCATTCCATTGGTTTCGGATCATCACGACACCCGCGCTGCGCAGCCCACGTGCTTTCCGCGCCGGAGAGAGAGTCGCGCCTTCTGCTTTACATTCGGATGTAAACGAGAGAGGAGTACATAGTATAGAACCTCCTTGGAACTCTCCTACCATGTCGCAATCAAGGAGATTCTATACTATATAGTATAGCACCTTCACTCCAAGAGGCATGCCTCTTGGAGTGGAGGTGCGCCCCGATAAGTGAAGCCGGTCGTCGCCATATTGAAAGAGGAAAGACTCGGAAGCAGACGACAAAGTGCGCTTCGTAGCTCCCCCCCCCCCCCCCCCCGCAGTGGCCTCTGGAAACTGTGACATGCTTTTGTAAAGCAGTAAAAGATTTTACAAGGCCATGGTGGATTCGTGCGTTGCTTACGGCTGCACAAATCGCATAAAGAAGACGCCTGGGATCACTTTTCACGTGTAAGTATCTCGCTTCGTGCGCTGACGATCACCTGTTTTTTTTTTTGCGTATTCTGTTAAATTATTAACAACATCAAAAGTATGCATGTGTGTAATGCATGCGCATAGCTCTATGGAAGATAACTTGAAGCTTTGAATGCTCGCTGACACTACGTTGTCCATGAGTTTTAAGTTTATGGACGAAGCACTTGCGGTATATGACTACACGTATCAAACATTGGAACGAGTAGTTTGAATGCCCTTTAAATTTCAAGTTTTCTGGCCGTTGCCTTACAAGACAAGACTGACAGCCTGCATGCATATTTTTTTCGGCGAGTGAATATCGAATTCTGTGCATGTTTATCGAGAAATTCGCAGATGTAGAGAATATCTCATGTCGTCATTATCCGTGTCGTGTTACATGTTTCCGAAAGACAATGCTCTGCGTTGTGCCTGAGAACGTGCTGAAGAAATAGTTGGAGAGCTAAGGACGGTGACTATCTCTGTTCCGTTCACTTCGAAGACTGCTGCTTTGACAGAACGGGGCAAACAATCATACTGCGGCCTGGCAGCGTGCCTTTGATTTTTTCTGCTTTCCCGGCGCATCTGCAAAAAGCTGTTAGTATCTACCTCCTTGACGAAGCTTCAATAGAATGTAGTCGCGAAAATGAGCGATCGCGTCTAAAACAAGATCCATTATATCTTACCGACGAAACCATAACGCTGATAAACGAGTTTGCCAGAATAAGTGAGTGGCACACTATATCAAACATTGAGCTACCTCGTTTCTAGCCATGAAGGCTGCGCTTCCCATGACAACACTCGTCACCAACGGAAGTTAATAAATGTTATGCAGGACTAACGCCACTACAATCGTTCTTATAGACGGTATATTTGGGGTACGTCTCCTGGGTCGAGTTTGTCGGTTGCACGCGGTCATCGGTGCTTTGGTTTTGGTTCCGCCTGTATGTTGGTTAGAATTCGATAACTCTAGAAACTCTCAGTTTAATTAATTTCCTCTCTTTCCTACCACAGAGACCCCCTGAAACCCCGGAAACCCTTATTGCCCGCTTTGGACATAAAGCAGCCGATTGAAGAAAATGCTACGCCAACGACTCCTGAAGCTTTCTATCAGCAAAAAGTGAGAGATACCGAAAAGATTTGAGCAACTTAAGAAAAAGGTGAAGACGTTGCAACAAAGCAAGCGAAAACTTTCAAAGCGCTTCGATGACTCCAGGGAACTTGTGAAAGAGTTGACAGACAGGAGACTTCTGACACAAAAGGAACTCGAATTTTTCCAAGTCATCTTCTCGCACATCTCGCAGCTGCTTAGCAGAACAACCAAGAAAGGAAGCACCGAACATCCCCCCGCATTGCGAGACTTTGCTTTGACTTTACATTTTTATTCATCAGCCGCGTATGAGTATGTTCGTGCTAAGTTTAATAATGCATTGCCATCACCAAGCACCCTGCGAGAGTGGTACAAGGCCGTTAATGGAGAACCAGGCTTCACAGTGGAGTCGTTCAGTTTCCTCAAAAATGAGGTGCAGAACAAGAAAGAACCAATAGTAGCGGCACTTATAGTAGACGACATGTCCATAAGAAAACACATTCAACTGGTCAGAAACAAAGTTCTGGGATATGTTGACATAGGCACAAAAATATCGGAAGACAGCTTGCCAGAAGCAATTACTGCATGTGTGTTCATGCTTGTAGCGCTCAACGTTTGTTGGGCTCCGAAAGAGCAAACTTAACCAAAAAGTGCATTGCAAGGGTAACATCAGCAGGTGTGGATGTTGTGTCCCTGACGTTTGGCGGGGCTTCTTCCAACTTAACAACGGCCCGCTGCGCTGTCTTGGTGCTGATCTCTGGTACCGGTCACCCGATTTCGCGACAAGTTTTGACTGCTCTACGGACTCGTCGAAGAAGATCTCGATCATTCTAGACCCTTGTCACATGCTCAAGTTAGTTCGTAACTGCCTCGGATCGGTTGACTACCTTGTTGATGGTCAAAGCTCGCACATCAAGTGGTCCCACATCGAAGCACTAGAAGTCATGCAGCGAGAAGAAGGCATGCACCTTGGAAATAAGCTCACAAAACTTCATGTCGAATGGGAAAAACAGAAAATGAAAGTAAGGCGTGCTGTGCAAACGCTCAGTTCCTCAGTGGCAGACGCTCTCGACTTTTATGAATTTACTTTGAGATTGCCGTGATTCCAAGGTGCACGTGCCACAGCAAGGTTCAAACGAATTTTCGACAGGCTGTTTGACTTTCTTAATTTGAGAAATCCTCTTGCCAAGTCCTTTAACGCTGCACTGCGCAATGAAAATGCTGCATCATGGAAGGCTTTTCTGCAGGAAGCTGAAAAATATATCCCCAAGCTAACTTGCGCAAATGGGCGCCTTGTCATTCAGAGCCTGAAGAAAACCGGATTTGTCGTCCTGCTCATTTGCATTCTCAGCGCTGCAAATCTCTTTGACCATCTTGTAGCCACAGGAAAGATGAAGTACTTTGTTGACACACAAGATGTCGCAGGACCACTTGGAAATGTTCTTTGGGTGCATCAAAGGTAAAGGGGGTTTCAAGAACAATCAAACTGCCTCTCAGTTCACAGCAGCGTACAAGAGTCTACTCATACAGACAGGGGGCAGGTCATCTGACTCTGGCAACTGTGCTGCGGATGTTGTAACAGTGCTGGCTATGTCAAGTCCCGTCAGTGAAGTTGAATCAATTACAGTCACCCACCAGAGAAGATGTTCAGTCCTTGAGCCGTTTGATGATGACCATGAGTACACCTATAGCGTAGACCTGCCTCGGAGCCTGTCACCAGTTGTGCAAGCTGTTGTGCCGTATGTTGCAGGATTTGTGGCGCGCAAAGCCGCAGACAGCACGTCTTGTGAAGAGTGCATGGCTGCGCTGCAGTCGAAGTAACTTCCCGCACTTACTCAAGCAAAACGTCGTGGTGGCCTGGTGGCACTATCTAAGGACGTGCTGTACATTTGCGAGGCTGCTGAGAGAGGTATCCGAGTTCTGCAGGCAGAACGCAATGATGTAAGGGCATTGAACAAAAGGTGTACACCACTGATCTTGGAAATCCTAACTATGGCTCTCGAGAGGCCGTGGTTTGAAGAGCTTGAACATCACCTGCTTGACTGTGACCCTCTAGATAACCACATATGCAAGCTGTCAAAGGTGATTGCGCAGTCTATATCAAAATCTGAATACACCATATCACCAAAAAAACTAATAGAAAAAATTGCAAAGAGAGAGTTCGAAGACTACTATCAAATGTTATAATATTCAGCAATCAATGAACAATCAATATGTTACATTTCTGCAACTATAGAGGTGTCGTATTAGTATTTTGCAACACTTTTTTTGGAGCTTGACATTTGTACGCATTGCATCGCAAAGCCTGATATATGTAGTATTTTTTGTTCATCTGTTCCCTGTTCTATTTATTTGCGTGAATGCGAAGATATGCACACGCAGTGTGAGTGAATCTTCAATAAATGTCTTCCGCAGCAATAGTGTGTGGCGCACTACCTTAACAGAACTTCGCAGGTTATCCTCCGGCGTTGTCAAGAAAAGCCGATCACGATGCTGTATTTATGATTTTTGAATCGTCTCTCACGTATAAATGAGCTCGCAATTGTTTTAGTGCTTCAAATAAAGCTGTCCAACAGTGCATATATATATGCGTGTGTGTGCGCATTCACTTATAAAGTACAGACGCGCACTAGTGAACAATTATTGAATGAAGGTGCGCGTGGCTGAACCGCCAAACCCTGTCAACAATACGTGCAGCGCTATGTTGTAGTGTTACTTTTTCACACCTCGCGTGTTTTTAACAATGACTAAACAGAGAGAAAAAGCACAATATCCGCGCTGTCTTGTGCTTTTTTATTCGTTTACTTTTTTAAAAAATGCGCGCTGTGTTTGACATAAATGACAACCAGCCGAAACATGCATCGTTCTCATCAAATATTGGCGTGATAGATGTGTGCCTAATGAAGTGAATAAGTGCTTTTCACATTAAATTGTGGTTCCTGTTTGAACCCTGTAACTATTTCACTGCAAAAAAAAAAAAAAAAAACTAGTTCCCAGTAACACAAATGTAATACAATGCGCCAGCAAGCTCGATATGCGAAGCATCCCTCGACAACAGATCATGGTGAAAACAAGCAGCTGGCAATGGGTGCATGAAATAATTCGTTTAATTAACAAGAAGAGGCATTTATTCGTTGGTGTAACCTAAAAGTGGTTTCCATCTCATTTTTTTTTATCGTAGAACTGCAAACAAACGCGCGCGACGCGCGTATTCCACCTTGTTTTTCCTCTAGTATTATGGCCGCCGGCGGCTTCACTTGTTCCCGTTGGCGGCGGTCGGGATTGCCACTCCAGAGGTTCTTTAACCTCCTTGGTCGCAACGCATTGGTATAGTATAGGAAGGCCTCTCCCGTGGCCTCTCCTCAGTTTTTCCTTCCTCCATGCTCCTACCTTTCCTTCCTCCGTGAATGGAATGGTGCTCGCTCATTTTGTACGTCACGGTCCCGTAAGAGCGCGCGGGTTTACGCATTTCGGTATCGCCATCAAAAGTGACCGAATTTTACGTCTCAGCTCAAATTTGGGAAATATAAAAGCAACAATAATATTTTTGCTGTCTGAACTTCTTGAAAAACTTTGTATTTAAGTCCGTACACAAAAACAACTGTGAAAATGCAAAATGTCACAAAAGCATTTGCTTCCTTGATGCTGGCTGTCACACGGTTATCTCGGCGGTCATGTAAAGCTGTTGCCTTGCCTTTGAACTGCTAGTTTTGCAAAATTTACCAGCAAATAAAACAATAAAAATCATTTTTGTGTAGCGATAAATAACAGCTTCAACACGATCACTTGTTACCAGTAAAATATAAAATTAAGCAAAATTATATTGCACTCAAGCCATTTCAAGCCAAGTCGAGCTTGTTGCCATGCCTGAGAAGCACGTGTTTGACAGAGGGAAACAAACGGCACGGTTGCAGTGCCTGGCAACTCAAGTTGTTTTCAGGTGTGCAGAGATTGAATGACCCGTCGTCACATCAGTCGCCTCCTCAGTCATTGGAGCAAAAGCAGAGATGGATCCAGTGATTGAGGAGTTACCCACCGATCACGAAATCAGCGCTACGTCGTGTGTTGATGCCGTGACAACCGAAAAGACGCAATTCGAAGTTGGCGAGTCGTCCAACGGTCGCGAACATTCGTTGAGCGGCATTGAGTCGCAGGCTGGAGACGCTCGGGCAATTCAAAACGGAAGCAACGGCCACTTGGACATCGTTCCGCTGGTGACGGCATCGTCTGTATGCGATGGCATTCCTGTGGACATTACAATGCAAGCTGATGGCGAGAAGCCATCGGCTGACGGAATTGGTTCTAACAACAACATGGACTCGGAGGGATTTTCGCAACAGGTAATTTGGTTGCATGTTGACAGTGCCGGGGGTAAAGCTTTGAATAACAGCGACAGCATAGAACCAGACATCATAGACATGGTACGTGATATCGTGAGCCGTATCTCCAACTGCATCGAAGACGTTGAAACCGTGTCGTGTTCATCTATAGACACCGATGCGCTAAAGCAGCCCGTCGATGTGGTGGATAGCAGCGCATACTCGCCCAGGAAAGTGCAAGTTCTCTCCAAAGCGCCCCGGGTACCGTACCGAGACAACGAGTACACGTCAAGTGACAGCTCGTCGTCCTCTTCATCCTCCGAAAGTGACACCGAAGTCGTAACGCCTATGCGGCGCGGCGCTCAAGAAGGAAACGACTCCGACTGCTGCTCTGACGGCGGCGAAGTTGGTGGCCAGCGGACGACGACCAAACCACAGAGTCAGGGCCGCGGTAGGACTCGAAACCGTGGCATCAAGACCCCCGGCGAGCTCGACATCGATGACCTGCCTCCCATAGAGGACTTGCACATCACGTTGCCTCGCACCGAGCTCCGGCAGGCGGGCCGCGTCAAGCACGCCGTTGACCAGTTGCTCGTGGTGGAGAGCGAACGGGGTCAGCCCGTGCTCGACCTGGACTCGGTGTTGTTCCGGGCCGACGGCACGGCGCTGGGGCGTGTCTTCGACGTGCTGGGTCCTGTGGCGGCGCCTTACTACACGGTGCGCTTCAACACTGCCCAGGAGCTGACCGAGCGCGCCCTGGAGCCGGGCGAGCCGGTGCTGTACGCCCCGTTGCACGCGGAGGTGACGCAGTACGTGCTCGAGTCAGAGGTCCGCAAGCAGCGCGGCTCGGACGCCTCGTGGGAGAACAACAATGAGCCGCCGCCCGAGCACCTAGATTTCTCGGACGACGAGCAGGAGCGCGAGGTTCGCAAGCAGCTGCGCGCTGCCCGAACCGCGTCGTTCAACTCCAAAGGCACGGGCGACCCTGCTGGCAGCGACCAAAGACCTCGTGGGGGTTCGAGGGGCCGGGGAAAAGGCAGAGGTGTGCCCAGGGGCGTCCACAACCGAGGGCAGCAACCGGAGTCGACCAACGGGGCTGCGCATATGCGCAGCGAGACACCTGCGAGGTCTGATCAGTTTTATGATAACCGCTGTAGGCCTCAGTGGCCACCTTCGTGGAGCCCGCAGCAGCACTGGCACAGTCGTGAGGCGCCGACAATGTTTCAGCCTAACCCACCACCTCCTCCATCATGGCCTGTGAACCCGCAGGGTAACGACAGGGTCCCGAACATGTGGAACAGCCCGCCACCTTCTTTGCCCAGGCTTCCACCACTTCCCTGGCAGCACGGTGGGCCATGGCCGAACAGGCCTCCTATGTTTCCAGACTTGAGAACCCCACCTCCCAACTTTGGTCGTGCAGTGCCACCACCTTCTCATTCTCAAGCACCTTTTCCAAGCCCCCACGGACCTCATGCCAACATGCCTGTGGGTAACTCAAGCTACCAGCCAGCTGGGACAGCAAGCCCACACACTCCAAGTTCTCTACTGTCACCTGTTTACAATAGCACGGGGCAAAGGGTCCCCTTGTATGACCCTGTGCCAGACCTTCAGCGCATTCTCGCCACACCACCACCTCCACAACCCCCACCGAGATGCTAAAGAACAGTTTTATAACATGCTGTTGTTATCAATGTGGTGCATGTGTTCCATTGAAGATACTTGCTCTCTTTTCATAATAGTGAAGTAACCATGCCTAACTGTTTCATTTGGTGTTCTCAAGACCTTTATGGTACAAACACTACCTACTGAACTTAAGACCTGCAATGATGTGCCATTCTAATATGGATGTTTTAGTTTGTTCTTTTTGGCTCTAAGGACGAAACGTACAAGAGAAACATGGGGCTAGTCATCACTTGCACAGTGTCATTTGCTTCAGCTAGTTTCTATGTTTGCAGTAATGTTTTAACATGTGCAAAGGGCATTAGTTGTCATGTTTACCAAACAAGAAAAGAGGAAGCATTTCAGTCAGGATAAGGTAGAAGGAATGTTGCACGTCAGCAAGATGTGTACATTCAGCTGGTGGTAATGTCTTTTCTTGGGTCCACAAAAAAAAAGAGAGAGAGAGAAATATAAAAATAAACTGGTAGGATGGAATGGAATAAGTAGAATGGAATAATGTTGAGATATAACGAATTACTAGATATACTCGGTCTAGAGGAGAAAGAACACTGCAAACATGCATTTGATGATGATGCTGATGATCAAAACTTTATTTTGGTCTAGAAAAGACGCCGGGGAGATGCCATCCCACCCGGCTAATCCTACGTAGCCAAGCCGTCAAGCTGTGCTTGATGGCCTGTTAACGGGCACTCTGGACGGCCAGGGTTTGATCGTAAAGTTCGGAGCTACGTTAGAGCGCTGCCCAGTTGTCCTCGCTGAAAGCGGAGCTGATGGCTTCACATTTCCACAACACATGGTTAAATGTTGCTTATAGTTCACAGGCAGGGCAGTCCGCACTGGTATACCGTTCAGGGTAGATCGCATGAAGAATTGAAGGGTTAGTATGCACACTGTCTTGCAGTATTCTAAGGGTAACTGCGTGTGCCCTGCACATGGCAGGGTGTGGGAGGAGAAATACCCATCTTGACAGATAGAAGTGTTTAGTTATTTCGTCGAACGTTAGTAAGGGTTCCTCGCGAGGCAAAGGGACTGTAGATGCGTTAGGTCAGTCAGCACTTGCACTGCCTTGTGTGTGCTCTTATTAGGGTTAGAGGTAGAGCCCTCAATCGACCCAAGGTGAGCGAGAAGCCAAATGAGAAAAGAGGGTGGGATACTCATGACGCTTCGGAGATTGCAGTTGGCCTGAAAGGTTACCATCCTGGTTTCGTAGGCCTTGATAGCCTTGGAGTTGCTGTATATCGACTCTCTACTACTATCTAGCATAGCCTGCGTGATTGCAATCTGTTTGGCTATCACGGGCTTCGATGTGCCTACTGTGGCAGAGCATGTGAGCTTGGAATTTTAAGTCGACGACGGACACAGCGAATGCCTCTTGTAGGACATATGGTGCAGCATCCATGAAGCTTGCATCATTTGGCTTACTACGGACGTGCCCGAGCGGAGCTCTACCCCTGGCCCAACGTTGAATGATGTGCGCAGGGTGCATATTGCAGGTAATGGGTGCGATGTGCAGTTGAGACCTGATGTCTCTGGGAATCCGCGTGGAATCAAGGCACTGTTCAAGGCATTGAGGCCCGAATCGTCAAGTATCTTGTGGCCCTATGTGGTTCCGGAAAGCCTGAGCAGCTGTGAGCGCTCTTGTGCCTTGATTATCTCTTTAAGTGTATTGTGAACACCAAACTTGAACAAGTTTTCAGTGCGAGTGCTTACAGCCAAGCGGAGCTGTAATATGCAGACAGCTGCCAACATCAATCGGCTCTATGCAGCATTATTTTATTGATTGTGGATTGGACATAGTCGGAAATCTTATTATGCAATTCTCCTCTGCATTGCTCTAAAGATATTGTAACATTAAAAAGGAGGTCTATAACATGTTCTAACAGTTGTTCTTGGGTCTGATAGAGACAAAGGAAACTATTTGCATGCAACTTTCTTTTGTAGCTTTGTGCTGCAGTCGTGTGCTTTCCTTTTATGATGTCACGTGGCATGCCTGTGCAGTACCGTCTTGTGATTCGAGATTATGCGTACTGCAAGGTTTTCTGCATACAAAAGCAGTAGTGCTAGTTTGATTTTAAGTAGGGTCCTTCACTTTTTAGTTTTATGTTTTAATATTAGAGCAGTAATATGGAGCATTAGGTTCAAGAAACTAAAGTGCAGCGCATGTGTTTGCTCTCTGGTACCCTTAAGTTTTGAAATGTTTCTGAATATTGTACATGATTTTTAATATGATATGTCTTGATCACTTTTCTATGCTACAAGAGAGGCAGCCTTCATCAATATAGTAGTGCCCATGTTAATTATCCTTTACATAAGAGCGAAGCCTGGGGCATCACTGTTGGGCTTGACATCACCTTGTTTAAACTTCTTCAGCATGTAAAACAGGGTATCACCCTGGTTTACCTGAAAACGAAAGGCCCTCTACTTTTTCCTGTGTTGATGTGGTAGACATGCATGTAATTAAGTTTTTATTCATAAGGATGGCATGGTGGGCTGGTTGGTGATGCATCATGAAAGGCTACAGTGCACTTGTAAGTGGAGACGAAGGAAGGACACAGATGTTAGCGCTTTGTCTTGTATGTGTGTTCTTTGCCCCCATCTACATGTATGCTGTAGCTTTTCATAAGTTCCGATTAATGTGTCCTGCTTTAGGCATCGTTCCTTATAGGCTAAAAAAATGTTTGTCTCACTATTGCTCCTCATTGAGTGTCTTGTAACATTTTCATGGATCAGAAAGAAAAAATGGTCAACTTACTTTTTTTTGTGGTTTCACATACAATTTGAGGCTTGTTTCCATGTTTTTCTTATTTCATTGCTCAAGATCGCTTAGCTACACAACAAATATGCTTACACATAATTTTTTAAACGTGACAGAACTTTGTTTTGCAACATAGACTGATGAGATTGTCTTGCTGGATTTTGTTACAAGTGTCATTCACGTTTTTTTGATGACGTACCATTGCTGTCTCTTGCAGACTGACCTGCGAAAGTGAAGAGCTGCAAAATAGGTGTACAATGAAATATTGGAGTCAAATCAATTAGTCACTGTGATGGTAAAATGTGGGCCCAGGATCCGAAATAATTCAAACAGCCATCGGGTGATTTTGTACGCACAACACAGACACATGCGATAGCTCTGACGATTCGGGTACAATTATAACACCCTATTTACAATTCTACACGTCCTACGCCCTTTGGCACACAAACTGTCCTACTCGGCGTTCTGCAATGTTGCCGCTGTGGCGAGGTCGGTCGTCACCGTTGTTCCTTGTGCCGTCATGGTCGCGCTGTCGTGACTGTGGCAAGGCGGTGAGACCGCAGGCCGATAGATCATCAGGCTGCTGCAGTGCAGGATAGCTGCCCATCGCCAGTACGAGCCGTGGCCACCCTGTGACACCACTCGCACCCCAGGACCTCAGGACAGGTACAGGCTGGGCTTCTGGCCCAAGTCAGCACCGGACGCAGAGCGGGAATCGGGCTCACCAGGCGGCAGGACCTTTAAGTTAAAAGCTTATGGTTTTACGAACACAAAGTAACTTTGAACTAAATATATATATATATATATATATATATATATATATATATATATATAATGAGATCTAACAGACAGTAATGCCAAGGAGTGTACAGGAGAAGTTATTAGAACCAATGGAATGTAAATAAGAAGAAAGAAAAGTGGGTGAAAAAATAACCAGTCGTGAGCAGGAATCGAACCTTTGACCCTGTACATTCCTTGGCATTACTGTCTGTTAGATCTCATTAATAATGTGTCAAAACACTAAAAAACAAGCCCTTAGGTATACACTTCTTTCCCTTATATATATGTATATTAAGAATAAGAAAAGCCAGTAACGGAAAGTGGAGTATATCTGAGCAAGGATGCAAGCTATCAGATGTGATTTAAGACGAAGGTAGTGACGAGTCCAAAACGAATGATACAAGTAAAAAAAATGCACACTAACATGGCAATCGCTTTGTTTGAAATATGTAGTCAAATACCGCAGAACTGATGTCCCTGTGGCTATAACCTAATTTAATATGGCCAAATGTTAGTTACTGCCACATTTAATTCTAATCCTAATTTTTCAAATGGAGCTACCAGGTATCTTTTCCGCTGATAAGAATATCGGCGATAAAAACAACAAAAAAGAAATGATCTATTGTTTTCATTTCTTCACAAACCAAACATAATGGTGATGCCTTTAGAGCTACTTTATGTAAATAATTTAGTTGTGGAATTCTACAACGCAGTATGGTATAAGTAACTTCCAATTGCCGTGTTGCGCACCACTGTCTATTCCAGCAGCATCTTAGATGTGCAAAATCTCAAAATTCAACCAATGAGAGGGAGTTGATTTCATTATGCAAGCAAAAGATTTATAAACCTTATTGCTGTCGCGTAAGCCGTATCAGGCAAATTCGGGATAAGGGGACCGCTAAGAGATACTGTGGCTAGTGCATCCGCCATCTCATTGAGATATATGCCACGATGGCCTGGTACCCATAACAACTGACGTTTCTGGAAGTTTGTCGGTATGAGTTGTAGAAACATATGCATAAGTGTTAAGTTGGCTCGCGAAGACAGAGCAGCACATACTTAAAAAGAATCTGTTACTACGACTGCTTCTGATTCGCCAGAAAGAAGCTTCTGCAGTGTCAGTACAATAGCAAATAATTCTGCTATGAATATCGGTGTGTAATCTGGAAGCCTAACCGAAAAGGACCAGTCAAGGGGATGCGAGAAGATACTTACCACCGCCTTTTCATTCTATACGGAAGCATCGGTCGCAATTACGCTGTTCATGTTCACGTGTGCCAATTTATCTTGCAGTCGATGATTTAAATATTGGAATGGCATTTGTTTCGCGTTAGAGGAGTAAATATTCACAAATTCTGTTTGAAAGTCAGAATTGAAGGTACGTACTTGTTCAGAAAATATGTTTGATTTTGATGTTCAGTGGTTCCAGCAGCACTTGAACAAACATGATCTGTGGGGAGTAAAAATGCGACCACTGAGTTTCAAAAAATGAGCTTCGCTTTTTAATAAAAGCGTGAAACGATTCTCTCTAGGGCGAAGTGTATAGTTTTAAAAATGTTTGGATAGTAAGTATTTTGCATCTATATAACAATGAAGAGAGGTGCACTTCCATGTAAAACGCATTGCTAGCAACACTTGGGCAGTCTGAGGCACAGTCGTAAAGCTTCTCTTTCTAACACTATTAGCGGTCTCATTTCGCACTCAAGTCGCACTCCCAGAAAATAACACACAGCCGAATTGCATGATATGACGCATGTACATATTACAGATCACTACGAATGTATTCCTTCGGAACCCCGTTTTTCTAATGCTGAGATTGCGTAACCACCCCACGGTTCGTGTTGCATTGCACCCAATTCGTTCAATGTGAATTCTCCAATTTAACGAGCTGTTATATATGATGCCTCAGTATTTGAGTGAATCCACCTGAGGAATCAGCTCTGTTCCATACATCAGGGAGGTGTTGACAGGATCCTTGAATGAGAACGCTAGAAGCGTGCTTTTGTTTGCGTTTAAAGACATTTGAATCTTTTCAAGCCATTCTTGAATCATTTTTTAGGTAATTATGTAATGTCTGATAAAGTACTATTTGTCGCAAAGAAGGCAATGTCATCTGCATACACATATAAATGAATATCGCTGTGTTGGAATCGAGGTGAGGAAGATGTTAAACAACACCGGTGAGATCACTGCCCCCTGTGGTACGCCACGGTATTGCTGATATCTGTTGGAAAAACAACCACTTTGAGAGCAATAAAACTATCTCTTCCTTAAAAACTCTGCTACCCATGCTGTCACGTAGTTTGGTAAGCGATACATTTTCATCTGCTGTATTAGTATTTTATGCTCCACTTAGTCGTATGTCTTGGCCAAATCAAGAGTGGCTGATGTACAATACTCTCTTTTACGCCGAGCCAACTGTATACGACTCTCCAAATGCACATGCGCACACCAGATCCTGATCTAGAGCCAATTTGACTAGGGTTCAGTATTGACTTCTCCTCAATATATTTGATTATAAGTGCATTCAAAACTTTTTTAATTAGTTTAACCAAATTAGATGTATTAGAAATAGGCCTTACATAGTCAAGGATAAATCCAAGTCCCTGTTTTTAAGTATCGGAATTATTTTGGAAAGTTTTCAATCCGCAGATATCCAAGAATTTTTCAAAGAGTAATTAACCATATTACGTAGTTCATGTGGGGAAATGTCGTATAGTACTTTTATCATTGCTGAGGGTACCCCATCTAGTCGAGGTACTGCAGGAGGTAAGTGCCTCACTACATCCGCTAGCTCCGCTAATGTCACTTCATTGAACTCCTCCCCTGCAACTGGCTTTACTATGTGTTTTGGCATTATTGACCTGAATCTGTATTTTAATTCTTTATCAACACTTTCTAACAATACGGTGAGTTCTCGAGGTGATAGAATTAAAGCATCAATATTGTCTGAGGGTGGTATCAGTTTTCTGGTGCGCAAAAATCTAAAAAGTGCTTTTCTATTGTTTGATTTCGAAAGATAGTTGGATTTGTTAGTGTCATAGTAATCTTTTGCTTCGCGTACTGTACGTTAAAAATCGGCTGCCATGTATTTATAGCACACCAGTTTCTTGGGAATTGGTTGTGATTATGTTGCTTCCATGCCGCTTGTCGTTTTCTATACACCCTCATACATTCAGCTTTCCACCAAGGGCTAAACGATCCTCCTGTGCTTGAGGTTATTGTAATAGTTGACTTTTTAAATACAGTTTTTAATACCGCACATAGACACGTAGCCGGAATGTCTTCGTGCATGCCCTTGCGAAGAATCAAAGTAAACTTCAAGTCTTTTTGTAATCAGTCATAATTTACGAATAAGCCAACTTTGTCAGAAATATCCTGGGAAAGTTAACATCAAAACTAAAAGGAGGTGGTCACTGTGTGTTGCCCAATCTAAAGTTTTCCACGAAGATATCCTTAGTGAGGAGCTGGAGAAAGTCAGATCTATGGCCGACTTAGATTGTCCTCTAACAAACGTAACAGTAGGGAATTTCACACAAGATATTTGATTATCAACAGTCCATTCTCACAAGCGCGATCCAGTTGCATCACTCTTCAAACCCCAAGACACGTGTGAATTGAAGTCATCAGTTAATATTACATCCTTCCTGCAGGAAGCTAACATAACATCTAAGCATCTTGTGTCCTGTACTACTGCCGGAAAGTATGCATTGACAAAAGAAAAGGGGGAGCAGCCTGGCAGAGTGATGTCTAATACCATAATTTCATGGTTAGTATATCCATACGCAGGTAGTCAATCATCGCTATACTACTAAATTTAGTTGATATAAAAACGGCAAGTCCACCATCTCTGCTAGGTATATCTAAACGAAATAAGCGATAATTTTCAAGTAAAATATTTGTCCATTTGTAAGCCAGGTTTCTTGTATTGATATATGGGGAAATTCGCGAAGAAATATACGATAAATATGTGGTAGCCGTATAAATGAGGTCATGTTCCGAACATCGGTTGCTACAAATGAAGGAACAGTGTCATCGTGTCAAGAGTTCGAAAGATTGCTACAGTTTACCCGCATCGAAATCGAAAGCCGAGAATGATCCGTAAAGAAGCGATAAGAAATTGAGCACTCTAACAACATCTGTTAACGAAACGCAGTCAGATACGGGTTAAAAATCAACAGCCGCAATGAGCTGCCAACTTGACGAAGGAGTGCCTCTACAAACCTTCCGTTGTTGTGTGGGAGGAGATAATGAGGCCTGCTACATAAGAGGAATGTTAGACAGCCTCGTAAATAAACTGCTTCAGAGTAAAAAAAGACAACAAGAGCTCATTGACAAACTACTTGAAAAGTGCACGCATCAGCAAGGACATTCGGATGATGAAGAACAACAATATCAAGAACAAGCAAACTCAAGCACAGAGCCGGCAACGACGCTGACCAAGGTAGGCGTCCAAGTCCTAGTGAACGCAAGGTGCGCAATATTTGAAGAATCTTTCATGAATAACATGCACGCCACGATGGAAAAGATTGTCCAGTCAGCTATAGAAAAAATAGCCTCAATGTGTGAGCCCAAGATCACTACGCTTAATGCCAAAATTGATGGGATTGCTGCGCAAGTCAACAATTTCATCGCGCACGTGAAGAAAACTTACGTAACCATGACACAGTTCAACAGCTTGACCAACCCACGCCAAATGACTCGGAAGAAGGCATGAGCGAACAGTAACAATGCTTCTCGCTCAGTCTCGCCGAGTCGCGATCGCAGGCGTGACATCAAATCGATTGAAGATAGCAGTCCCTAACGATAAGTATAAGAGCCAGCATTCAACTTTACGCATATGGTAGTGGAACTGTCGATCATACCGCCCTCGACACGCAAGCCTACAAGAATTCATCAAGCTTAACCAACCAGACATCATTGCACTTCAGGAAACCAACACGCACAACGTACGACTGCAAGGGTACACGACCTGCGCACAAATCCAACGCACTGCCATACTTGTCAAGAAAGCACTTTCAACGCAAAAACACGAAATCAAGGACACTCAGATGGAACAGATCCTAATAGAGATTCTGCTGGAACGAAAGACGCAGTAAAGTCTTTTCATAACATATACAGCCCCCCACGAGACCAACTACCAGACTTCGATCACTTCATACGAGAAATCAGAAAGCGCCCGAATGGCCACCAGATTTTATTTTTATTTATTTATTCAGATACCTACAGCGCCCAACTGGGCATTATTGTAGGGGGGAAACAAACAGGAAAAAGATACAGGTAGTATACACAACATGAAAAGCAACAAACACTTCCCCCAGATCATAATAATGGGAGACTTCAACACCTCTCACACGGCATGGGGCTATCATATCATTACGAGGAAGGGTTCTAGGGTGCACGATATTGCTCAAAATCACAGACTAACTCTGTGGAACGACCCTTTTCAGAAGACGAGAATCGGGAACAACGTCTCCAGGGAGACAAATCCCGACCAGACATCATTGTGGACCAGACACTGACGGCGAACATCACTGGGGCAGAGTGGAGTGTGCTACCGGAAACTTTAGGTAGTGATCATCACATAATCCAACTCTAGGTAGCGCACACTCGTAAACAGACCAAGACTGAAATGGCGTGGTTAACAAAATGACAATCCTTTAGGGATGACCTCGATGTTGAAACCACCATAACCGACATTGAATACTGGTTTAAGAATGTGCTCAAGAAGCCGAACGCTACTCTAAGAACATACAGCTTGACGTCGATACACCCGCCGTCGACGCACATCTCCTCCAACCTTGGGAGGCTTGAAGAGGACTTCTAAAACGGTGAAAGCAAGAAAAACCAAACAGAAAGTTACGGAAACGCATTTCTCTTCTCACCAAACAATCTCAAGAATATGCAAACCAATTGCCCAGGCAGAACTGGCACGCTTTCTGTGACAAGCTGCTGGGGACTCCGAGCACCAAGAAGACCTGGCATCTGCTACGCACACTTCTAGCCACACAACTCTACAAAGCAGCACAGAAGCAGCAGCACAGAAGCAGCACCTTCAGAGGCTTATTCGAAACTAGGCCGGTACGGAAGAGCTCCTCCTAAAAGAAATTCGAAAGGAGCTCTGTGGCGATGCACCCACTGGGGCTTCAATTCACACCAAAGAATACGCTGGCGCACAAAACACTGAGCTCGACTGGCCCTTCAGCCTGGCTGAACTGCACACAGCCCTAACGAAGTTGACAAGAAATACCAGCCCCGGAGTAGACAGGATCGTCAACAAGCACTTACGCAACCTACCGCACCAGGCCACCACGGCTCTTCTCCGATATTACAACGCCTGCTGGGATAAATGAGAGCTACCTTCGGGGTATGGAATCACCATAATCCCTAAGCCTAACAAACCAGTCGGCACTGAGAACCTACGCCCGATTCCTCTCACCTCGTGCGTGGGAAAGCTGTTCAAACATATGGTGCAAGACCGCTTTACACAGCACATAGAAGATAGTGGACACCTACCGGACACCTTGTTAGGCTTCAAGCAGCATCTTTCGACGCACGACGTCCTCTTTCTACTCAAAGAAGATCTCCTTGATCGCCTCACCCATCGGAGAAAGTACTCCACACTCGGAGTCGACGTCAATGCGGCCTTCGATAACGTCAGCCACGACGCGATCCTTAACAACCTTGAAGGCTTTGGCTGCGGCATTAGAACCTACACGTACGTCAGAAACTTTCGGGTGGACCGTACGGCAACTGTGGACATATGCAACATCTGCAGCAAAAGCTTCCAACTACCGAAAAAAGGCACACCGCAAGGTTTGGCCATCTTGCCGTTACTTTTCAATGTGGCTATGATCAATCTGCCAATTCTCGACAAAATACCAGATTTACGGCACGCTATCTACGCTGATGACATCACGCTCTGAACCAGGGCTTCGAACACTGAGAGACAAGAGACCTGCCTACAAACCGCCGCAGGTACCATTGAACGGTATCTCAGAAAGTGCGATCTCTGCTGTGCCCCCGAGAAATCCGAGCACGTCGTCTTTAAAGCGAGAACAAGAGGCAGACCTCCTCTATACTACGAGCCCGACCCTAGCGTAACACTGTAGGGGACATTAATTCCAAAAGTCGAGACCCAGCGAGTGCTTGGAGTTCACATCTACATGTATGGATCGGAGCTGCCACCCTGCCAAGACTCCAACGGACACTATCACAACTCACGCACCTCGTCGAAAGGATCGCGAATCAACGAAACGGACTCAAAGAGCACGACACGCGACGTATAATGCAAGCTCTGTTCCCCAGCCGCATTACGTACGGCACGCCGTACCCGAATTTTAAAACCGCTGAAACTGAAAAGATTAATGTCATGATAAAAAAGGCCACTAAAGTAGGCCAGGGATTTCCCCTGATGACCTCTGCCACACGTCTACTAAAGATGGGTGTCCACAACACGTGGCAAGAGCTCGCCGAAGCGCATAAGAACAGCCAGCTGGAGATGCTTAAGCTGACGCCCACGGGGAGGTCGGTGCTCCGTTACCTCAACTACAGCGACACGTTCATCACCGATGCAGACCGGAAAAAGCACATCCCACTGTACGTTAGAGAGTCACTGTCATCGCACCTATTCCACGCAACATGCACCCTACTTTCCACAAAAGTAGACGCAAGGCTAGAGCTGATGCTATTCAACGAAAGTTCAAGCAAGACCCGGACGCCTGCTACACTGACGCGGCCAAGTATCCCCACGGAAACGATTACGTTGTCAGCATCGTAGTTTCTCAAGGCCGAGAATTAGCGTCGGCCACGGTGAACGCACTCAATTCAGACGCCGCCGAAGAATCGGCAATCGCTCTCGCAACCACCACATATGCAGACGCCGCGGCGATCTTCACCGACTCACAAGCCGCATGCAGGAATTTCGCTAAGGGCCGTATCTCAGCCAATGCCATCAATATTTTGAAACGACGAAGCACTCCACTCCAATACACTTGTATATTATGGCTGCCAGGACACGAGGGTTTGCGAGGAAATGAAGCGGCGCACTCCGCTGCCCGCGAGTACGTCAGACGGGCTGCCGCCTGCCCACAGGACATCCGACCTGTCGTTGAAGAGACGGAGGTTGCTCAAAACACCCTCCACTACACCCCAAACTGACAAAAGAGGAAAGCGTGACACTGAGACGCCTGCGAAGCAACACATACACACATGGGGACCTAATGCACCGTCCCTTCCCAACCAGATGTAGCTCTATGTGCCCGCTCTGTAGCGTACCGGACACCCTGGCACATTTTCTTCTTGTATGTCAGTGTATTGCCAGACGTAATCTGCAAGAGCACACGACTGATAATGAAGCAGGATGGATGAACAAAGACTTGACCGAAACGTGGTAGGTGAAGCTCGCCCTCGAGGATCTGAAAGACCACCAACAACTCGTCGCCAAGGCCAAGAGGGCAGTAGAAGCCAGAGGGTTCCTGGACTAAGGAGCCCTCCCAGCTCAGGGTGACACCAGGCATTGCTCGGGGCAGTTTCAAAAATAAACGTTTACTTCTCTCTCTTACGCAAGAAACTAAATGTTTTGCAACACAAAAATTGTAGATGGTGTAATAAAGGTCGTCCGTACTTTTTTCAGTTTGTGGTAGCTCCTGACTTTTCGAAATTCGTCGTGTGTAAACAGAAGCACCTCTATTGTTAAGCTGAAAGCGTTAAATACTTACTAGGATTGTGTTCAAATTGTTTTGCCTCTAGCTTTCCGAGTTTGAGAGACGCATCCCACACTTATGAAATAAATTGCAATGCACAAGCGCCAGGTTTTTCACGTTGTCCAACAGGATACAGATGCCATATGCGCGTAAGGGGCCGCAACTATTCCAACAACTGCAGGCAAACTTTTGCCAAAAAAATCGTGAGATTGTAGGTGCCAACACACCACAAGCTATTTTTATTAGACATTTTTCGCACGAATACAATTAAAAATCTGTGACCAGGACTGTCGCGTTTTAGGCAAGTCCTTCGATGCTCCGCATGTGCACCGAACACGCCATGCGAGTACATACCTTGCACGTGACTTCACAGACAGGTTCTCTGAGCTGGGTACCAGACTGTGGCGGCCACCATAACTCAATATGGCATTTGAGAGCACTAGTGCAAAGGACGACAATGAGTCGTTCACCTTTCGCATTCTTTTGTGCTTTCCCTGCTTTCGTGCGCTAGGCAGCGGCGCCAAGGGGGTACACAAAGAACCAGAAGGTGCACCAGCACTAATATTATGTCACCGTTTCTTGTTCCGCATCGTCGAGCAAGAGTTCACGCACAATCTCAACTAGCTGGTACCTGAAGATTGTGACAACAGTGAGGTCAATGCAAGTTACGTTGATAAAAAACTGACTCTTGACTCTCCGTTACGGCTGAGCGTCAAGGGCGAGAAGAACAGGTACCCCAGAGGGACAAATGTTGAAGCGCCGGCGACGAATCTCAGTGGTTCACCCTCGTTTTCTGTATTAACAGCCACTTATGCAAGGTAGACGTCACAAACGTCAAATTGATGTGGTGGGTTAAGCGTACCGCAGCGTCGTTTTAAAATTGATTTAAAATATGTCCTATAAAAGATTAATTGCTGATGTTTAATATATTATGCATGATAAAGATCGATGTAAAACGCAAATATTACCGTTACGGGGAACACAATTTGAGCATAAAATGTATGCACAACCAAGAGCAAGTAAGATTGTTTTAAACTTGTAAAGCACAAAAAATTATTTTGAGAAATGTCCAAATATGCAATATTTCATGATAGTTGATGCGTTATAGTTTATACAAATTTGATTAGACTTATCAACTTTGTTTTCAAAAACAATTCAGCTTTTTTGTCTCTACAATGGCAGCTACATTTTGGTTATTGAACTCCTCAGCACAGGCTCAAGCTTGAACAGGTTCACATGAACACTAGCAAGCTTTTGTGGTAACTTTAAAGGTTGAAATAAACACAAAAATTTACGCACACACTTTTTGTGAATATGCCATTAAATAATTTCTGCACTTCTACAAAATTTGTATATATATTTTACAAACGCCTCACCTGAAAAATAAAAGAGAGTAAATAATGGGAGGCGCCAATGCAGACCTCCCTGATTGCCTGTACGGCGCCCGGAAGACAATATCGGGGCGATTTCCAGTGAATGTTCTGTTATGAACCCGAAAAGACCGATCACAATGAAGTTATTGAGAGTGCCATGAGGTTCCTTTTCGGATAGCTCAATGGATCCCACATTGTGTATATGGTTAACCTTGAGAAAAAAGGCTTCGAGTGAGAAGCCATCACTCGAACTTGTAACAGTGCAGGCAATCAAACATTGCTATGTTTTGGTACATCTGTGCAAATAATTCTCACTGAATGAGCATTTCGGGTATAATCCTAAATTAGTTCAGGAGGTTTACATGAAACAAATTTGAGATTTTACAAATTCTTATTTGAGATCCTGCCGCAAAGACCATTTTAAAACTTTTGATTGTGGAGCAACGGCAGAGGTAACCGTCCATTATTTTTTTCGTTAACCATAACGGTTACGCGCTACCTTTTTTTGTAGGTTATTAAAAAATACGAGTAACATATTTAGCTTTTTTTTGCTAACGCATACCCCACTCGTGTAATTAAAAGCAGCCTGCAAGGAGTAAGTCATGTTTTACGTAACATGTATGCCATAGTTTACATGTCTAGACATGATGGTAAGACATGTTTGTCTTACCTTGATATCACGCAATATCAATTTTGTTGTGCAAGCTAGCGAAATCGTTGTGAGTGCACCATCAGTATGGCACGTAAATCATGTTGTCCATTCCATAGATGTCATGATTATCATATTAAAGCTTGCAATATTTGTTATGCAGTCACATCACCCAATTCCAAATTTGACATGTCCAGCTAGCCAAAATGACCACGTACGCAACATGTGCATGGTATATATGTCATGTTACATGACAGGCACGTCCCGATTTTCACATTAATACGTGTCATTTATGTTGGCCATGCACAAATGTATATTCGTACCAGTTTTGGTATGTGTAAAGTAAACGAAACGGCCGCTAAAGCACCATGACCATTGCATACAAACTACGCTGTACATGACAAGCAAGTCGTGGTTTTGTTATGACCGGTCACTAATGATCGTCATATCATGACGTTGTGCCGCACCGATTTTGATACAAACCTCATGAACGATATGATCTGGAGAGCACAAAGTTGGCGGCTAAATAGATCGGCAGAGTCGCTCAAAGTCGGCGAAGTTGATTCAGAAAGGCTTCGCATTTAATGTATTCTTGCATGATACGGTGTTTCCGATTGATATTACTCACGATGATTCTATTTTCACTTCCGCAATCCTTAGTCATCTATCTGGTACATGAACCGCAGTTTCAACTTAGTTATTTTTTTCAGGGGTGATACGTGCCAAAGCAAACGCAAGACAAAGTAAATTCACTGAAAAAGATTGTCAGAGTCGTGAGCAGTTTTCAAGCATCCCGATGCAGATGTGGCCCATGGAAACAACCAATAGGTCCTCCTCGTAATTCATAAGTTTGCTTCCCTGCACTGCATATTCGCCCATCCAATGGCGGCACCTGCTGCCTTCTTTAGTGGAAATGAGGTCCTAGTTGCACATGTATGCGTTTTTTATGTCAGAGTGTAAGCAAACAACGTGACGCGCTGTTTACTGATGGTTAGCTGGCTTCTCGAATATGTAGGGGACTCGCTCGCTGGATTCCGTGCCTGCCGGTTGTGCGCTCGCGATCTCCGACGACAGCGCACCTCTGGCCGACTTGGTTGGTGCTACGCCACCTCCTGCCGCCGGTCCCCTACGACGACGTCAGCGCAGCTCTGGCCGACTGGATTAGCCCTACGCCATCTCCTGTCACCGACAGGAGCTGTCGCAAGTGGTGCCCCATCCTCGAACTCCTGTGACCGTGTTTCCATCTTTCCTATCTCTCTTATGTCGTCGCTCGCTGTCCTTGCGCGTCTCTCTCTCTCTCTCTCTCTCCCTTCAATCTTATCTTTAAATTCCCTCCTCACCCCCATCCCTTGTGAGCAACTGTTGAGGTGTCGCACGCTGATTAAGACAGTTACGGGGCTCACTTTTCTCTTCTTTTCCCTCTTATAACCACAATCCAATATATAGAGCGTATTGCAGAAAAGCCCGCTGTAGATTTACAGAAATGGTTTATACAGCCGACAAAAACGACTGAAGAAGCTACATAGCTTTAGCTACACGATAAGGTAGCGTATCATTGAAAAGAGCGTGTATTGGTCAATATAAAACCAGGAGTCGTTTTTGAAATCTCTTTTCTAAGCTTTGCAATCGATGTTTAAAGGGGCCAAAGTGTGTCTAAATTGTGGCCGCTCCCACAGGCTGTGTGGGAAAATATTCAGATTGTCTGGGAAGGAAGGCACTTAGTGGCACGTTATAGAAATTACGCCTGAAACGTTCTAGTGGTTCGTTCGTGAGATATGATTCTTTTTCGTGTGCTTCCCGTTCAGTTATACGGTGGAGCAACCGGCCACCGCCGAGAGATTGCGCGACATGTTATGCCTTGAAATACGGGGTATGCGACTACCGCCAGCTATCAGAGACACGTCTAACATCATGGTAAATAAAGAAACAGTACCAAAACTAATCACCATAAGGATACTCGGCGTATTCTTAGAAGAAAAATGGCTCGTCCGAGAGACCCTTAAAGGCTGGAAACCACTTCGTGACAAGTCATCGGGCTCCTGAGAAGAATAAGCGGACGGAAGCATGGGCTACAAGAAAAAGAAGCCTGCAAGTTAGTGCAGTGTTTCTTCATTTGTAGAATCGCGTACACATGCCCCTTCTTGTACGTCAGGAGCGATGCAATGAATAAAATAAACATATTAATTAGGTCAGTATACCGAGCGGCCTTAGGATTACCCACTTGGGTGAGCAACGAGAAAGTCTTGAAAGTGGGTGTACATAACACCGTAAACGAAATAATTGAAGCACAACAAGCATCACAATGGTGGAGAATATCCTGCACTCGACAATGACATGACTTCTGGAAGCTTTTAAACTTGAAACCACTAACTAGACCCACACTTATGTTTAAAATACCGTACAAAATCAGAGCTAAGATAAAAGATCCTACCACTGCGAAAAAAAAAAACGTGGGTAGTCTAAGCAAAGGACGTCGGTAAGCGCAGGCGGACGCACTTAAAAAAGCACTGCATAACAAACTAGCAGCGTATGTGGACGCAAGTCACGCCGGCGGGATGATGTATGTTATTGTGGCAGTTGATGGCTATGGACGCACATTGCGGACAGAAATCATTCAGGCCGGCTCCACAACCGAGGCAGAAGAAACAGCGATTGCTATTGGAACTACCATAGAGGGCACGAAATTTATTATATCAGATTAAATGTCGGCTATCAAAGCATATGCTGCAGGGTAAACAAATAGAACGGCACTACAAAAATTAGCATGATCTGAACAAGAAATCGAGCTCATTTCAGTTCCGAGCCACTGTGGGAACCCGGAAAATGAGGCCGCTCACCAGACAGCCCGAGGGAACATAAACCGGGCAGTGGTGTGATCTCAGCAACCAAACTCGAATGACCGGGCGCTCAGCTATGGAGACCAGCTCAGCCGGCACCGAGAACAAAGAAGGATTTATCCACCTCCAGATGAAGCATTAACCCGGGCCCAAGCGACTACACTGAGAAGAGCTATGACTCATTGTATACTCAGTCCGAGGAGGCTGGCCGCAATAGTGAAAGATGAACAGCTACACAAGTGTATTAACTGTAGTCTAGCACAGGCAGGACAAGACCACGTATTGTGGGGTTGCCCCAATCGCATCGTATCACTCTTTTTTCCCGGTAAAGATTATGGCAGCTTCACACTAGATACCCAAGCTTTGAGGGCGAGCGGAGTTTTGTGATGTTCTTTGCTTTCCCTTTATTTATTTCCTACCCATTCTGTTTGATGTGTGTCTTTCTCTTTACCTGCTGTTTTTATCTGTTTCTATTTATCTCCTTCTCTCTCTATGTATTTCTTTTTCTTTCTCCCACTTTCTATCTTCAGACCCCTTGCGTTTCTATTACTACTCTCTTTCTTTGTTTCTCTCCACTTATTTGCTTCTCATTTGGTCTTGCTCAGCTTGTCTATCCTTCATTCTTGTAGGTTAAATAATTTCTTTCTCTTTCTAGGTATTACTATACCTTTATATCTGTATGCTTTTATTCACTTTATCTCTATCTACTCCCTCTTTGCGTTGCTTTTTCTCTCTCTTTGTTTCTCTTCCTCTCTCCCTCTTTTAAGTGTTTCATTTACTTCGATTGGGCAAACAAAATTTAAATGGCCGTCTTCTGTTGTGGGGCGTGTACCACCTGAGGTTTTTTGCGGATGGATGGATGCATGCAAAACTTTATTGTAAGTCCTGAAATGCGCGACTACACGCAGGGGGCTGCGCCCACGTAGGGACAGTAAGGCCGAGCCCGGTCACCACATAGTGGGACTTTTGGACAGCTCCTGGACATCGGGGCTTTTGATTGTAGATGACCCCTTGTCCTCATTGGATTGGTCCGAGACACCAAAGTTTCTATAGGGCCGGCATAAGGAGCTTGGCTACTGAACAGATTTCTGGTGCGCCAGTTGGCGTACTTAAATACTTTTTAAACTGCCGAGGGGCAGTCGTTTTTTTGCGTTGTATACAGAGAAAGCTCTACAGTGGAAGTGCTCTTGCACTCTACTGCCGAGTAACATGTGCACTCAGTCCTCAACAGGTGCCCGGTGTGTAGCTAAGTGCATGTCGTCTTTTACAACACTTCGAGCCCATATCCGTTACCCGAGAGCCACTAGATTTTAATAATTCGCTTGCTATCATGGCAATGAGGTGATTGAGCCAGGACAACCTGAAGCGGTGCAGAGTGCTGCCATGGTAACATTGTTGCAGGTTCCGCCTTCCAGCCGACCGACCGACCAACCTGGACCCACCTGGCTCTACGTTCTGTATTCCAACCAATTTGTAATTGAATTAATGAGTATGACTGACTGATTGACAGGCTGGCCAACTAGTCGGACACGAGTAAATAAATAAACGAGTAACGAGTAAATAAATAAATAACGAGTAAACGAGTAAATAAATAAATAAACAGACGCATATTTTGATACAATTGAAAATAAATGAAATACACGAGAAAGCATAGCCAGGCCAAACTGCATATGATACAAATAGGACATTCCACGAACTGTGGAAATAAACTTACGCCAAGATTTTATTGCTGTTTACGTCAATTGTAATTCCTTAAGTGGTACACCACGCGTTTCATTAAATGTGTTGAAAATCCTCAAAAATCAGAAAAAAGTGCGATGTTTGATCGCTGCCTTCAGAGTTATTTATACGGTGAAGGACATGATCTGAAATTGTAATTTAGAAAGTTAAATGAATAAACTTTTTAAATGAGAGAGTTGGGCGGTTCTGCCAAAAAGGCGAATTTGAGTTCTTCATTCCAACTCATCCCAGCTTTGAGATATAGAAAAAGCGGCTGCTAGAAATTAGTGTGGCTTAATAAAATTCATCCATACTCAATGGCGAAAGCCGCTGAATTCAGTTAAAATAAAAGTTATTTATTTTGAATTTCTTCATTACTGTCTCTAATGATGCCTTTGAGCATATTAAGATGCCTACTTCTGCAGAAAAAAAAATCTGAAGGCAGTGAGCATTTCCAGATTTTTAAGAATTTCGGACGCCTTTCTCGAAACACGCGGCATCTGCGAGCACATTTTTACTGCTACGCGTTTTGGCTGCGAAGTGTATAAACACGAGGACTCCAAAAATAGCATGCGATGATGTAGGTGTGACTAAGACAGCGTGACGACGATGAAATTACAGTGGCGAATTACGTTAACGAATATACAACGACGAAACGGTCACGGCGAGGGTAGACACCGTTCCTGCACGTTGTTCTTGTCAGGCACTGCCTGTGATAGTGTGACAGAAAGTTTTTTTTTCAGAGAAAGTGGTGTATGAATTCGGAAAAATAATCTAAAAATGTTAGTCTATGCCCCTAAAACGGGACAAGAATACCACGCACGCCTTCGTGGAGGTACATTTGGTGTCTGGGTACAACATAAATTTATGCAATGTGCCCTTATCGCAAAATATATGCGCTCTCACCAGGAATCGAACTCACGTTTTCATGTTAAATGAACTGAGAACCAATTTTTCTCAAAACAGTATTTTTACAGTTCATTAGAAAGCTGACCAAGCGTAGTGTTTGTATCTGCAGCGGATGATCCAAAAAGCGCGTGGTTATGTAATGACCGCGTACCTATGGAATCGTGCATATTTTTCAATCTGGAAAGCCTCTAAAGTAGACGAACACGTCCTCCAGCATCGCCGTGAAGCATAGCGAGACGGATAGCCTTCCTCACATTAATCTTGGAATTCTGCTTTCACAGGGGTGAGTAAAACTAGTTAACCACTACATTATTGAAATGTTCAACCATTTTTTATTGTTCTAAGCAGGTTTATTAAGCTTTCCAAACATTCGTCAGCACGCGAGGTCTCTTTACTGACTCTCGAGCAAGGCACTGATGGTATTCGCGATATAAGTTGTGGCAACGCGTTTCCAGAGCTAGTCGCGGATACCGCGAGGCGCTATCCGTACTTCAACTCATCGGCAGATGTCGCTGGGCCCTCTGCTAAAAACGCTCATGCTGCTCCTCATGGGCATCCGATCGTACGTTAAAGGAAGGCGGCGCCACTGTGATGTTCAGTGCAAACGAAGGCATACCTGCACATTTAAAAAAAAGATTTTATTAAGAAGTGTGATGCACTCAAACGCTAATGCGCAGACGATTGCGTAAATCCCCAAATAATCACGCGGTCGCCAATAAAGCCACTTCTACTTTTCTTTTGCCGCGAGAAGAGCCAAATGTAGTTTTGCAGAAAAAATAAATGTATAAAACCTCGTTTAATGAATAAAACAGCCTTCTTTTTAGAAAATACATAGACAATCTTTCCATTAGTGGGGTTATTTCAATTTGTGTTTCGAGCGGCTGTCTGTCCCATTCATTAACAGAAACACATTAGTCACTGAGCTACTAGAGTTGGTTAACCATAGAATTAGGGAGTTACACTACATGCTTTATCATTAATACATTATAGACTTTCATCATCATCCTGAGGACAAAGGCCTCTCCCATGTTCCGCCAGTTAACTCGGTCCTGTGCTTGCTGCTGCCAATTTATACCCGCAAACTTCTTAATCTCATCTGCCCACCTAACCTACTGTCTTCCCCTAACCCGCTTGCCTTCTCTGAGAATCCAATCAGTTACCCTTAATGACCACCGGTTATCCTGTCTGCGCGCTACATGGCCAGTCCATGTCCATTTGCTCTTCTTGATTTCGACTATGATATCCTTAACCCCCGTTTGTTCCCTAATCCACTCTGCTCTCTTCTTGTCTCTCAAGGTTACACGTACCATTTTCCTTTCCATTGCTCACTGCGTCGTCCTCAATTTAAGCTGAACCCTCTTTGTAAGTCTCCAGGTTTCTGCTCCGTAGCTAAGCACTGGCAAGATACAGCTGTTATACACCTTCCTCTTGAGGGATAGTGGCAATCTACCTGTCATAATTTGAGAGTGCTTGCCGAATGTGCTGCACCCCATTCTTAGTCTTCTAGTTACCTCAATCTCGTGGTTCGGCTCCACGGTTATTACCTGCCCTAAGTAGACATACTCTTTTACAACTTGAAGTGCACTATTACCTATCTCAAAGCGCTGCTCTTTTCAGAGGTTGTTGTACATTATAGACTTTAATAGGCCATAAAACTTCCGGTAAAAAATGGCAGATCCCACGTACAATGGGAATCGATGATATGCGAAGAATGAATGACGAAGGGTGATTTGCCACATTATAATCAGTGAAACTTTACGAGGCGGAGATAAGTTATGCCGTCATGCTTATCATGTTTGGACGTGTCATTTACCTTCATCCTCTATTCACATCACCTGATACCAAATTTGGTATGACGACCTAGCGAAAGGGGCAACCAGCGTATGAGCGTAGCATGTAGTCGAGTTTTACATGACACGCATGTCATAAATATGTTTGCACCGCTCACATCACATACGTTCGTCATCCATTCACGTCCCGAAATACCTAACTTCGTATATGTGGAGCTGGCGAAATGGTGGCGAGCGCATCATGAAGGGCCCAATGCACTCCCACGTAACGTTGCCGCGCGCGCACGCTGGGTGCAGCGACGCTACACAATAGCAAAACGCGAGACCAGCGTTTGTCGACACGACCAGGCGGCCATAGAGTTTCCCACAATACTTACTAGAGGGAACTCTGGCGCTAGTGTCTATGGGAGCTACAACGCACGGCGCTTCAGCGAGCATGGGAATGATGGGTAGTACACACATTTGTCTAATATTAGTACCTCTGGCCTGCTTCTGGCTCCATGTGTGTTCGTGTGGCTTGGAGCTGTTTTCTTACGAAACAAGTATTAGCAAATGTTCAGCGGTTGCGCTTCATCATTTTATTTTTTTAGACTTACTTTCCAAACTGGCTCACGAAGTTCAAAAGGGTTCAATCTTTCTTTCAAAAGAAAACCGAAACACAGCAATAAACAGAGCCGCAAGTACGATTCTCCGCCCGCAAGTACGAAGACTAGGCAAATGTGTGTACTACCCATCATTCCCATGGTCGCTGAACGATCGCAGCGCCACAGTTAGTTCGCAGCGCCCTCTAGTTAACTTTGAGAAACTCTATGCCGGCGGCAACTGGCACGCCCCGCCGCGGTGGTCTAGTGGCTAAGGTACTCGGCTGCTGACCCGCAGGGCGCGGGTTCGAATCCCGGCTGCGGCGGCTGCATTTCCGATGGAGGCGGAAATGTTGTAGGCCCGTGTGCTCAGATTTGGGTGCACGTTAAAGAACCCCAGGTGGTCTAAATTTCCGGAGCCCTCCACTACGGCGTCTCTCATAATCATATAGTGGTTTTGGGACGTTAAACCCCACATATCAATCATTCAAATCAGCGGCAACCGGCACGAATTGCAACATGCTTCATTTCGCAGCGACTACATTACCCAGACAGCACCGCGTCTGCCTTTCTTGGTGACGGAGGGACGCCGGGCGCACGCAAACGCGCATGCGTCAAACCGAAGCAGCACGGCGCATGCCTGCGAGTAGATAGCAGGCAGATCTGCGCCTGGCGTGGCATCGCCGGCGTGACACGACGAAACGAATGCCGGCGCGCACGCGCGCCGGGTCACGTCAAAGTGTATTGGTGCCTTGAGTGTGGCGTGTAGTCATGTTCTGACAGGACACGCATCTCGTGATTTTCACGTTTGCACCAGTCACGCACCTTCGTGATCTACTCACGTGACCTAATACCAAATTTGGCATATGTGAAGCTAGCGAAACGGCCGCGAGCACATCATGAGTGTGGCATGTAGCCATGTCGTTACATGACACACATGTCATGATTTTCATGTTTGGACATGTCATTTATCTACCGCGTCTGTTCGCGCCACGTAATACCGAATTCGGTACATGTGAAGCTAGCGAAATGGCGGCGAGTGCATCATCAGCGTAGCATGTAGTCATGCTGTTACTTGACACGCATATCATGATTATCGTGTTTGCACCAGTCACATACCTTTGTCATCCATTCACGTCCTGTTATACCAAATTTGGTATACGTGAAGCTAGCGAAACGGCCGCGAGCGCATCATGAGCGTGGCATGTATTCTTATTACATGACACGCAACTCATAATTATCATGCTTGCGCCAGTCTCGCATGCCTTCGTCATCCATTCACGTCACGTAATACCAAATACGGTGTATGCGAAGCTATCAATATATATATATATATATATATATATATATATATATATATATATATATATATATATATATATATATATATATATATATATATATATATATATATATATATATATATATATATATACGCCCAAAGTCGCCGAAGTTCGCTAAGAAATGCTTAGCATTTAAAACATTTCAGCTTCATTTGCTGCGTGGGATATTTGGTAATGGGTGAAGCCTACAGCGCCGGAACTGTCATGAGAATGGCTGATGGCAATGAATAAAAGGAAACTTCAGAGGTGTTTACGAATCGAATGACTGTTGTAACGAGCACTGCCTCGGGCTTGTGACATGTTCACGTGGTAACTTGCGCAGCGCCACCAACGACGCCATGGAGACGTGAGAAAGCAAATTACGTACTGTCCCGAAAGCAGGGTATTTGTTCATATGTCGCTGCATTACGGCACAGAACGAATAGCAAGGCGAAGCAAAAAATTGTTGCTATAGCAGAACGTTTATTTTTTTCTGAAGACTTCTGTAGTGTGCAGTGATATGATTACGGTTTTTTTTTCTTGTTCAAGCATTGTCCACGCAGTGTCAGACCGACGTACACGCGCTTGTGGCATTCAAATGACAAGAATAGCTCATATAAAAATATTGTCTAAATATTTGTCCTCTTGGAACTGTATCTGTGTGAACGCAGTGCAGGTCAAGTATCGGAGATATGTTTGGTATCGCGGAGGAACAATAGAAAAATTTTAAGAACTAGAAAAACAGATTTTTCCGGCGTCTACATAGCGCTGACATGCTTCCAAGTATAGGGACGGGAAAGGGAACTTAACAATTTCAAAAGAGAGAGAAGAAAAATATGACAAAAAAAGTAGTGACAAAGTGAACCTAATAAAACTATTTGCAATGGATAAAATATTTGCTAAACATGCATCGTTTAGAAATGTGCGCAGCCGTCACAGTGGCGATGACAACCACAGATGCGAAGTGATCTACAGGCCATGGCTGTCTTATTCTAGTTTGAGTAAATCCAAAACAAGCAAGCAGGTTAAGCAGGAAGCTGTCGACTATTGATCGGAATCAGATGGAAATGCGTTTTCGAGTATTCGGCCACAAACCAGCAAGGATTCAGTCTCACTCACCCACTGACATTGACGTTCATCCTCTGAGTCCACAAAACAACGTCTAAAGGACCACGCCACGCATATATCTACATCGCTTGCCCTAACATCACAGAAACCAGCATGTTGGTACGCTATGTGGTAGAGAGTCATGTTTGTGACGTTGCATAAAAGTTATCGTCACAACCCTTCCAAGTTATTTCGTTATTGACGCACAGAGGCACACAGCAATGTGACCGTGTCGTCATCATACCTAAGCAAGTTAAGCGCAATGTCATCATGCTTTCTTTACGCCATCAAAGCCGCTATGTTGGTGATCCGGTAAGTGATGAGGCAGCGTCCATGACGTCACCAGCAAGCCATCTCTTCGTGCATCTGGTGTCGTTAAAGTACAGCGTCCAACTCAGTCAAAGTGTGGCACTGCGTTCTATTTTCTTGTCATGACAAGAGTGCGCCAGAACAGAAACACGCTGGAGAAACTATCTTACATCGGTAGGAGGCAAATCACTAAAAAGAATTCTATAACAAGGATGTCTTTTTGTTCCACAACAATAATCGTCATAGGGCTGCTAGCGCTTCCTTTTTTGAAAACTCGGCGCGGGCCACTTTCCTGTCAAGAAAGGTATGTCACGCCAATAACGCGCATGTCGTTTCTAACCTGGCAGATGGCGCGAGGTAGATGACGGTTATTGTGGCACGAAAATACGCCCTTTTTACTGGACCATTTCTTTGAGTGTATTCCCGCTTCAGCGCAACATACTCAAACACACAACACAAAGAACTGAGCACAGTGTAATGAAAGGTCAGAATACTGACCCCGTAGCATATATGGGACGGCTCCATTTTTGATTATGAAAGAAGTGGGGCGCGATAAGTAACACGGACTGGAGGAGAAACAACACATTTTTCAGACACTCTGAATTTCAAGGAAGACCGTGTGCTCAAATTTTGGTGCACGTTAAAGAACCCCAGGTGGGCGAAATTGTCGGAGCCCTCCACTACGGCGTCTCTCAATATCATATGGTGGTTTGCGGACGTCAAACTCCACATATCAATCATATCGTGAAGTTCAAAGAACGTGAAAACATGAACTAATCAGCAGTCGCGATAAACAACAGGTATTTGGAGTGCTTTCAATAGTAGAGCAGAGGGAAGATATTGATAAAACCGGTGTCGTTACAACAGTACATATTGAAAAGTATTAAGGACGCAGGCAGTACGAAACTTTAAGAAATGACCTAGTAAAAAAGGCGTCTGTGTACCATGACAATATTCGTCATCCATCTTGAGTTCCTTTCTTCGCATTATCGCCACGTCCCTAGCGGTTTCACCTCATGAACGACATGCGCGTTCCCAGATTGACATTGCATTGTTGATAAGTGGCTGGCGCTGAGTTTTCAAGAAAAGAAGCGCAGGCAAGGCGGATGACGATTATTGCAGTGGGACAAAACACAGGCCATTTACTCTATCATATTTAGAATGCAGTATGCAATAGATAGCACTGTGAAGCCATACATTATGACTTGATTAGCAGGCTATTTGACTTTATGTCACCGTAAAATAGAAAAAAAATATCAGTGATGCTTACGATACTGTCTAAACTGTCTAATACGAACTCCGAGTGCAGCGTTCTGTTGGGGCAATGTCAACTGTGTTTGAAGTTTTGGATATTCAGAGTTGTATCAATGTAAAATTCGCGAAATGTCGCCGCACAAACTAACCGCACTCGAGTGTTGGGTGCATTGCAGGCGTCGTGAACCAAGAGAAACGCTGACAGCACTCGAGCGCTACGCACAACACTCTGTAAATTGCAGACGTCACGAACCAAGCAGAGGGCCCGCCGTCCCGTTGCGACAAGCGAAGACAGCCACAGTACCAGCCGAAGGGCCAGTGCTCATGACAGAGGAAGAAAGAGAAGTTGGAGGCCAATGACTCGTGATATCGACTCTTTCGTCCTCGACCGCTCTATCGAGTTACATCGACGCCAGCCAACAACAGCGACCCCACTGAACGCAGGAGCGTTCGCCTGAGAGCTATGCTCTATAAAGGAACACCGACAAATGTACTCTTTGTTCAGCTGAGGTGGAATTGAGCTGGACGGAAAGATTATTCTATAGTAGTCGTGTTCGTAGACATTCTCGAGTGGCTGTACATGTTTTCCTGCTCAATTTAATGCAAGCACCAGTCAATTTAGCGGGCTCTTGTATTAAATCGAACGATAAAATTGTAGTTCCTAATATATCAGAGCAATGCCAAATTGATTGATTGATATGTAGGGTTCAACAACCCAAAGCCACTTAGTGATTATGAGAGACGCCGTGGTGAAGAGCTCCGGAAATTTCGACCACCTGAGGTTTTATAATGTGCTCCCAAATATGAGCACACGGGCCTAGAGCATTTTTGCCTCCAATGAAAATGCAGCCGCCGTAGGCAGGGTTTGATCCTGCGACCTGCCGGTCGGCAGCCGTGTACATCAGCCACTAGACCACCGCGGCGGGGCAGACCGAAGAAGGTAGCCGCGAAGAGACATTGACTAGCTCCACTGAGACACTGAAGTAACTTGCGCAGATAGTGGCCTACAAGCAGTTAGGTCGAAAGAAAAGTGGCACGAAAAAAAATATTTATCAAATGTCCCCCGCATGGCATGATTGAATAGCGTTACAATGTCGTCATGGTGAACAAGTGTCGTACGAAGTCTTAAGCAAAGTGTAGGAATGCAATTGGTTTAACGGGGCGAATGTTCAATGCTAGCAGCAGTATTTTGATGCAGCCGTTCAGGTTAATTTTCTTTTAAACACCCTATGAAAAAAAGTGCAATAGCACTGTTATGTGGCTCCACAATTACAGACGTGTAGATATTAACACAATTCTGTACCATACGTAGCAGTAACATGCAGTTCATTAGATACGCATTTTGCCGTGGTGGTGCTCGGCTTCTGACCCGAAAGTCGTTGGTTTGTTCCCGACCTCAGCGGCCACATTTGAATGAAGGCGAAAAGCGGGAATCGTGTCATGGTTTTAGCACGTAAAGCTCCATATACTATCATACGTGGCTTCAGTGCAAGAACTTCGCACACATTGCTTTGTTGGGACACTGTTCATCCAGCGGCAGCCTAAAGAAGGGAAGTACGTGTCCGCGTGACGTCACCCGAGTCCCAGATTAGGACGATGACATGTGATCGCTGACGCCCAGTTCTACTAGGTGGCACGCATCTCTGACGCATGGCACATTCTTCTGAGGTCAACTATCAGCTCATACCAATATGATTACCTTCTGACTTCACACTTCAACTTTGACACAGCAGCGTGTATAGCAGATTACAGCCGCCACGTCACAAGGTATATGAAAAAAAAAGTGCGGTGGCGTTGTCTGTTTGACGCAACAGTCCCAACCACTCATGACTAATGTATTGACTTCCCTGGTGGCAGGACATTGAGAATTGCACCGTGATTAAAAAGCCATCTGCTGTTTGGGAAGTTTGTACGCATTTTCTTTGGTTCTTCTAAAAGGAAGTTGTGGCACTTCACGCGTCGGTATGTATGTTTTTCGGGCCTCGGTTTGTTGTCGATGGTAGCGTACAAGCACCAACTCATGCATTGGCTGATACTTTCTGCACTTGTCAAACTGGTGAATTCCAAGCAGAGCAGGCACTGGGCGACAGAATGAAGCGCCATGACCTATAGGACTCAAAAAGAATTACCGCACTGCACTTGGCGGAACTTTGATTTCTTGTGCTGTGCTCGTGTTCTTCGAAGCTCGGTTGTTGAAAATCTTGCAACCAGAGAAAACTATTGTTCCCCTACTGGTTAGTTGTCATCGAGTATGTTTGAAGTACGGATTTTATTTCCATAGGTAGGGAAAGTCAAAACGTGCGTGAACACTGTACTAGCCATCTTCGAACCACCTTTGGTAACTTCTTGTTTTGAGGTGCCTTTGCCTGTACTGTCATTAGAAATAGATCGACCTCAGATCAACCTGTTGTGCAGTCGTCCAAACATATGTTGCTATCGCTTTTGTATACTCGGTGCCACTATACCAGCCGTGATGGCAACAGCAGCCATAAATGCTCATTGACTTGCTTCGACTGTACATATTGGAAAGAAAACTTCGACGCTGACTTTGTTTTGCTGTTTCAGCCATTTAACTCAAGAATGTTGCTCGTCGTAGCCAAGTTGAAGAACAAAAGCTCTGTACAACTGGCTTTTAAGCCAGTTGTCGCGATTTGCAAGGAAGTCAGGTGGGTACGGGAAGTTTGCGTGCTGAAATCGTTTGCATATTTAAGGAATGCAAATTTATAAGTCTTGACAAATCAAAAGCAAAACTTAGAGCCATTAGGGCAAGCTGCAGTCCAATGTGGTTCTGTAGCGGGGGGGGGGGGGGCTACGACCGCTCACTCAAAGGTCGTGGTTTTGACTCCAGCTGTGGTGGTCGCATTTATATGGAAGGAAAATGTTGGAGGCCTCTGTACTGTGCGAAGTCAGTGCACTTCATCAGATGGTCAGAATTTGTGTAGCACTACACTGCGGCGTGCCTCGTAATCACACTATGGTTTATACGCATGAAACGTCAGATAATTGTGCAGGATAAGTTTTTAGACAAATACTTTATTCAGAAACATCACTCTCATTACTAAAGACACAGCAACAAAACAAAAGAATCGTTCGAGTTCCTGCTGCCCCATAGTAAAATTTGGGAGATTCACGCACAGCATAGCTTAGGTACACAATCCAGATCTGCACCTCGTTATACCAAAGCCCTTCGTATGACCCTGGGCGAGTAGGAATGTAAACGTAAGAGAGGTGGAAAACACTCGTTTATACAACCGCAGCTTTGTTGCTCAGTGGCAGATAACGTTAGGGGTGATGGAGTAGTGTCGACAACAGATGTTAGCGCGGGACGTTAAACTCAGCCGTCAGTCATGTTAGTACCGTTTAAGGTACAATCACAAGCGCTTGAATGAATGAATAAAAAAAAACTTTATTTCAGTCCTACAGGACGCGCTTAGCGCGTAGCGGGCGTCTCCCACGTAGGGACCGACAGGGAGTGCCTGGCGGCCGCTTCATGAGCCTGCTCGACAGCCCATTGCTGGTCAGCGAGAAGTGAGCTCCTGAGACGTCTCTCCCCCTTGTTTGAGGTAGAGTTGGGAGAAAAGATGCTACACTCCTAGAGCTTGTGTGCGAGTGTCGCCGTGTGTCCACACGAGGGGCATGTGTCACTGGGGTATGCATCAAAATAATAAACGTGAAATTTGGCAAGGTTTGGGTACGTGTGTGTCTGTAATAGGCGTGGGGTTAATGCCTGCGGTCGGTTAAGTTTCGGATGTGGGGGTGGAAAAATGCGGCGCTCAAGGTAAAAGTGCCTTGTTATGTCATTGTACGTAATTTGTGCATACAGATTGGTCTCTAACTCAGCAAGATGGGGTTGCCCTGTGGCGGTGCATTCGTTAAGTGCGCGTGCTGCATAATGGGCGATCTCGTTGAGGTTGGATGGGGCACCCGGCACCTGGATGAGATAGGCGGGGAACCATATGACAGTGTGGTGCTTCAGGGCACTCGGGTCCGCTCTTTGCAGGGTACGTAACGCCTGGCGGAGATGACTCCACGTTCGAAGGCTTTGATGACCGGTCTGGAGTCGCTATAGATGAGTTACCGTTTCATGTTACAAAAACAAAAACTCGTAAAAAATCGCACTGTACTAGCTGATGGCCTGGCGATGTAGATTCTCTGTGCAGCGTTGGTGAGTTGCCATTATGATTTGCAGCGAAAAGCTCCAAATCCACGAAGGTGCTGCTGAGGAAACTTCCAGCGGAACTGCATAGCAGAAACATAGAAGTCAGTTCGGTGAATCCTCCCAGACTCTGGGCTGAACAGTATGCCCACAACAGGCTTAAAGGGAAGGACAACAACTTCGTGCTCGACTTCTGCCAGCCGACATTCCTGCAAGGCTTCCTCGAGAAGATGCATTTCCTCGACGTCGGCCGGGACACCGGCGACTTCTCTCGGGATTGCCTACTGCCCCGTTGTTTGCCCTGTCGACAAATCGTGGCCATGGACTGGCCTCAAGACATGATCGACTATGCGAAGCGATACTCTGCCCCACGTCAAGATCGACTAGCAGCAGCACGATATCTCAGCTGACGTCAGAGACTTCGTTCGTCGCAGTGGTCAGTTCGACAGGGTCTATTCCTTCTACTGTCTGCACTAGGTGAAGAACCAGGACGTCGCGTTGAAGAACATCGCCAGCCTCTTGACGCCTGGAGTAGAATGCTTACTGCTCTTTCCGGCCTCCAACCCGGCAGGGAGAGAGAGAGAGAAACGTCTTTATTCACAAAAGCACGAAGAAGGATGGCGTTGGAGGAACCCCTAGTCCGGGGTCCCTAGGACGACTCCAGCGACGAGCCGGCAACTGCGGGCTGGCAACTGTTGGCTGAGATGAACCACTGGGCAAAGCATTCGGAGGTTAGCTCATACTTTTCAATATATATATTTCCACATACGCTTCGTCTGTTTTGGTCTAACTGGCTCGTTACACACACAACCACGGCCTTTCTCAAGTTGCACCGGAATTACAGAAAGACGGGATAGTTGGTGTTGCTGAATACCGAATCTTTAGCGCACACACACAAGGGCACAGATGAAAGTGACACAGGGACCAGCGCTGGTTGCTGTGTCCCTTTCGTCGGTGTCCTCATGTGTGCACGCTAAAGATTCGGTATGCACCGAAATGTTTCCACACGCTCACTATTACTTTAAAATATTACGATAAGAACGCACGCATAACGCGAAACATAGTTTGTTTTGTAACTAACGCAGCTACAAACGATAACGATCAAATCTACGATGCGGCGTGTGGAAATGACGACCCGCCTTACCGCTGATCTAATTACCGACGTATGTGCTTGCTGCTTTTGCTTCCCTTAGAGAGTGGCTGATTTTATGAGTATTACTTCGCCCAAGAGAGAGAGAAATAATTAAAAGGAAGAGACAGGGAGGTTAACCTAGACGAACTGGTTTGCTACCCTGTACGGGGGTGGGGAAAAGGGTCGGAAAGAGGATAGCTATAGAGAGATGTAAAAAAAATTAGAAAAAAAACACATGCACACACATTCAGGGAGTTCCAATCACAGTCGTTTGGACTGGCCGGTTGAACGCAAGAAGCGCATGAGCGCCTTCACAGCCTTCTTCTGCGACATAAAGTCCTGTCGGCAGCGCAGGAGTCTTTCTTCCGAAAGAGGCTGGTTGTCCAGTTCATCTAGTGCATTGCAGAGTGACTGTCTCTGCGAGCAGTATTGTGGGCATTCACACAGAATGTGCCAAGTTGTTTCATCCCTGCCACAATGGTCGCAGGCAGCAGTGTCAGCCATTCCTATGCGGAACGCATACGCTTTGGTAAATGCGACACCCAACCATAATCTGCATAGCATAGTAGCGTCTCGTCGGCGTAATTCCGGAGGAATTCGAAGACTGAGAGTTGGGTCTAAAGTACCTAACCGTGCATGGAAGAAATGTGACTCGTTCCATTGTGACGTGGTGTGCTTGTGAGCAAGCATGCGGAGTTGCCGTGCAGCGTCAGTTCTGGAAAGCGGAATTGATATTTCATCGCTTTCAGTATGGGCAGAACAGGCTGCTCGATCGGCCCGTTCATTGCCAATTATTCCACAATGACTTGGCAGCCATTGAAAGGCTATTTCATGTCCTTCCTCAATAAGTTGGTGAGTCTTTTCTGCAATCTCAAATACCAGCTGTTCGTACGGGCCGTGGCATAAAGGTGATATAAGGGATTGCAGTGCCGCCTTTGAGTCACTGAAAATTGTCCATTTTTGTGGCTGTTGATCGCTAATGAATTGCAATGCGGCACGAAGAGCTGTGAGCTCTGCTCCCGTTGATGTCGTAAGGTGGGAGGTCTTGAATTTTTTCGTCGTGTCTTTTATCGGTATAACAAATGATGCCGTTGAACTCTTCTGTAAAACAGAGCCGTCGGTGTATACGTGTATACAGCTTTGATACGTCTCGTATAACAAGAGCAGAGCAAGCTGTCTAAGAGCAGGTGACGACATATCTGCTTTTTTCTTGATGCCAGGTATAGTTAGCCTGATATTAGCCTGAGTCAGGCACCAGGGAGGAGTCAAAGGCCTGGCGGCGGGTGTGAAGCATGTTGGCAAAGAATCGCGGTATGTGGTGACCGTTTGGCAAAATGACGAACGTGGTCTGTCTGCTGGTAAAGAGGCTAGGTGGTGGCAGGGTGTCCGAGCAATATGCATTATGTGTGTCCGGAGTACCTCAACGTCGATATGTGTTGTGATGAGGTGGTCACCGGCGATAGCTATAGTAGCCATTGTTGACGCACTACGAGGCAAGCCGAGGCAAATCCGGAGTGCCTGGGACTGAACACTCTGTAGCGTTCGAAGGCTTGTTTTGCTTGCATTGGTCAATACCGGTAAACTATACCGCAGGAAACCGAGAAAAAGTACTCTGTACAGCTGTAGCATTGCACTGGGAGACATTCCCCAAGTCTTCCCTGCAAATAACTTCAGTATATTACAGATGTCCATTAACCGTTTCTTCATGTACGAAACGTGATCGCTCCATGATAGATTCCTGTCAATTATGACGCCCAAAAACTTGTGCGATCGAACGTATGGTACAGTTTGACCATTGATGCTTATAGTGTACTTATCCATAGACTTTCGTGTAAAAGCTACGAGGGCGCATTTCTCGGAAGAAATTTCCAAGCCTCGATTTCGGAGGTAGTGTAATGTTTCAGTGGCAGCTTTTTGAATTCTTCCTCGTAACTGCAGGCGTGTTACAGCCGATGCCCAAATGCAGGTGTCATCTGCGTACATTGATAGCCTGACCGTGCTTGGCAGATGCTCAGTGAGAGCAATTAACGTAAGATTGAACAGCACTGGGCTGAGTACGCCACCCTGGGGGACGCCACGGTGGCTGTAATGTGGAGAGGTTGGACCGTCTTCGGTGCTCACAAAGAAGGATCGCATTGACAAATAACTACGTATCCAGTGATACATCCGACCACCTACTCCTATATCTTCGAGAGCGGTGAGAACAGCTTCATGCGTAACGTTGTCATACGCCCCTTTGACGTCTAGGAACAAAGATGCGCAGAGACGCTTACGGCCTTTCTCGTGTTGGACATAAGTGACCAGGTCGACTACGTTGTCAATCGATGCTCGACCACGCCGAAATCCTGCCATGGCATCTGGGTAGATGTTGTTACACTCCTAGAACCACTCCAGGCGTCTCAGGATCATCCTCTCCATAACTTTGCCTATACAACTGGCCAATGCGATCGGACGATAAGATGAGAGGTCCAACGGTGACTTGCCTGGCTTCAGAAGTGGAACTAGGCGACTTGTTTTCCAGCTTGTCGGGAGCGTTCCATCTTGCCAGGATTTGTTGTACAACTCCAAAAGGAGGATTCTCGCGCGTTCACCCAGATGACACAAGGCCCTATAAGAAATTCTATCGGGCCCTGGTGCCGACGTGCGTCCACACAAAGCTAGTGCTGCTCCGAGCTCCACGATGGAAAAAGGCATATCCATGCGGGAATCCAGTGTTTGTGGACAGTTAGTCGAGGGCAATAGGCTATTGGGCGCTGCGAGTGGCCCAGATACTCTGGCACAGAAGTCTTCTGCCACGTCAATGCTGTGTCTCTGTTCAAAAAGTGCGAGAGCCCTGAATGGTGACCACTGAGTAGGTTTTGTGCGGAGGCCTCGTACCGTCTTCCACAATTGGGATAAAGGTTTTCGTGGGTCAAGTGACTCACAAAAAGCAGTCCAACGTTGTGACTCGAGTTTATTTATCCTGCGCTGAATCTTCTTTTGTATACGTCGAGCAATCCGTAAGTCTTCTATTGCCTCCGTGCGTCGGTATCTTCGTTCAGCACGCCGTCGGATTGCTCGAAGTCGTTCTAGCTCGATGTCAAATTCCGTTGCTTTGGGAGAGCAGCTGAGGGTACACGTAGTATCGTGTATTGTGCTTTTAATTATCTCCTCTATGTCGAGGGTTATGCTTGCTTCACATTGCTCTTCCATGCGAGACTGGAATTTCGACCAGTCCACTCTCTGAACACTGTCGCCTATCTTAGCATGGGACAATCCTTCGATTTTGACGTAAGTGGGAATGTGGTCACTTCTATGCGTTTCTATGTCTGGAAACCACTCAGAATGCCTGACGAGGCCTCGTGAGACAAAGGCCAGGTCAAGGCAGCTGCTATACCTTGAACCACGCAGGAACGTTGGACTGCCATCATTTAGCAAGAAAAGTTGGTTGTCGGAGGCGGAGGACACCAACTTTCTCCCTTTAACATTGGTCTTCGAACTTCCCCAGATTGTATGATGGGCGTTGAAGTCGCCAATTATAATGCATGGGTGAGAAGTTGCTGACAGGATACCTTGTAGTCTTGTATGGTCGAAACGACTTGTCGGAGAGAGGTAGGCACCCACAACCGTGATGGTAAGTCTCCTTTTCACTGTTATACTTATATATTGATTGTCGTCGTGGGGTGACACCGGATTATGAATGTAGGTGAGGTCGCGGCGAATAAACATCAGAACTTTGCTATTGTCCACAGTTGTAGACGACATGAATGACTCATAACCAGAAAGTCTGATTTCTTTCTGCAAATTTGGCTCGCAGATGACAATGATGGGGAACTTATTGGTGTACACGAACCGACGGAAATCGGCGATGCGTGACCTCAGTCCCCGGGCATTCCATTGAATAATCGCTGCTTTTCAGACCTCTTCTCTGAAAGACAGTGGCTGGTGAGCCATTATTTACTCAAGCGCTGCGAGTACTGGACTCAAAGCGTCCAGTAATTGCAATGCACTTCTTGCTGATGGTGTGTGCAAGTTGCTCAACAACAAGCGGATGGCGTTAATTAATGGTCGCAAAAGAGCTATCACTTGCTGATCTGTGTTCCGCAAGTCCTCCATTACAGCAGCTTGCTCTGAAAAAGACGGCTTCTGCTGCGGCTCTTTTGAGCGTTGTGTACGCGTAAGTGGAGGCCACTCATCTGTAGAGACTGGTCTGCCCCTTTGCTCTTTTACTACGTCTGTGTTTGCCGTGCTGTAAACTGCAGCTGGCGATCTTTCCTGATGCGTCGACTTATCGCCTGAAGTTGGCGCTCTCCGACGTGAAGACCTTCGACGGCGACGTCGTCTTCGCCGGATTTTCTCGGCAGCTTCTTTGTGGGTCGAGCTGTCTCGTACCATTTGCCTCAGAATAGAAAATTCTTTCTTTATGTGCGGACATTCTTTCGAAGAAGCCTTGTGAGCACCCTGACAGTTAGGACACTTCAGTGTGGTAGCGCTACAGTTGTCTTCCGCGTGTGGTTCGGCGCACCGGGGGCACGCTGCGGAGCTCATGCAAACACTCTTTACATGGCCGATCTTCTGACAATTGAAGCATTGCACGGGTTTAGGAATGAACGGTCGAACTTGTTGACGAAAGTGGCCAACCTTCACGTATGCGGGAAGACAGTCACCTTTAAACGTTACTCTCACACAGCGTGTGTTTCCAAGCCGTCCAACGCTGACAATGACGTTGTCTTGACTCGCTGGTTTTATAAGTATTGGAAGGTCTGCGTTTGGGATTTCCGTGTTAATGTCGTAAATGACTCCTGATGTGGTCGCACCATTCGCTGGTATGATGGACCTAACTGCAATGTTTCCCAGTTGTGTTACTTGTTGCAGCGTGCTCAGCGCACTCGGGTGCCACACATCGACAGCCAGGATGTTTCTTCTTGTATTAAGCCGTAGGTCTTTAATCTCGTTCGGCACAGTGTTCTCAAAATAGAGCGAAAGCACTTGCCTGTTCAGAACACGCAGACTTTCGGTAGCGTTCTTTGGCACAAACAGGATGGAATGGGGCCATCGCTGGGGCGCCGTTTTCACGGTGGCTGTACTTGACACCGGCGATGGATTGATGATCCGTCGCTTGGCCTTGCGGTGCAGGACAGGTTGAAAGCCGTCCAAGATGCGTCGCAAGATGCGGAGTACAGCTCAGTGTCATCGCTCTCACTGGATGTGTTTCCTCACTTCCTCGAGGTAGTGGCCGTGGTCGAACCGGAGTCAGACGTTGCCTCGTGAGGTTGTACATCCATTACCGCAACCTACGGGGCAATACACCCCACAACTGCAGCAAAAAGTCCAGAAAAGCCAAATAAGCGTTTTTTCTTTACCGGCTGCGGTTTGCTTTCTGAACCATCGCAGCCAAGTGATAGTCTTACAGCAGGGCTGCAATGATCGAGATTTGCTTTGTGTTGTAGGTAGCAAGTGATCATCATTAAAACCAGCACGGGCTCAACCACCACCCAAGCACTCCGCAAAGTTGGTTAACTGGGAAAAGCTGCGATGTGCGACCCCTAATTGGGGTTTTGCACACACACATTCTGACCGATTTTTTTTGTGAACCAGTGTGGTGAATACTGAAGTTTGTCCAACTTCTGCGCGGCGTTACTAAACAAAAGAGCGAGCCTATTCATTAATACTATAGTGTAGCATAGCAAATCGTAGGGAACAGACAGGGGAGAGGAATAAATTCTAGCCCAGCCAGGTCTAGCAGTATGCGGCGCAGTTATGCTGTGACCTAGCCTTGTGTGGCAGTGAAAACTGAGCAAAGTTGTGTAGGGAGAACTTCAAGTTTGCGCAACGAGAAGTTCTGGGAACACTACGGAAGGGACATGGTCAATGCATGCTGGCGGCATGTTGGAAATCTAGTCGCTTATATGGGTACATAAGTCTCACTTATGCACGTGATCACTTATAATCTACTCACTTATACGCATACATTTTTATAAACGTGTTAATAAAGTCAGCGATGCAAAACGCAATCACCGTACTAACACAGAAAGCGACGCGACAGTTAACGTTTATATCACTGTCTTTTTAGAGTATGCCGTACGTAGTTGATTTTGAAATTTAATTGAAATAATTAAATAAAATGAACATTTTTAGTCATAAAGCATGGCACGATACAACCACTGAACTGAATGCATGCAATATCGTGGTTTCTGAACACTTTCAAAGCAGGCCATGAATACCGCTTTCGAAGAATCATTTTAACTTTATTTAAATGATTTCGGACGTCCTAATAACGCCCTGAGCCTTCGTTCATGAGGAATTTCTAGTCCCGTCTGCTATAAATATTCTTAAAGAAGATGAAAAATTATGGAACGCCTGGTGTCGGTTTGTTGTCTTGTCTCCTTCATGGCAGCCATATTTGCCGCGTTGCAAAAGACAAACACAACTTGTCCAAACGTTGTCTCCAACAACACCTCATGTTCAAGGATTTTATTCTGTTCAGGCTTCCACCTTCCTGCGCCCTTTGTCCTTTCATAAATATTTCATACCACTTTCTTAATAAATACTTGTCTTAGTTATTTTAATGTCATAAATACTTTTGCTGACCTAGTAAAATGGATGTTGAATTCACGCGCTTCCACTTTGGTAATTCTAAGTGATGGTTCAGGGAAGTGCACAAAACCACAGAAGTGTCCGCTTAATGTGCTTGTGGCACACGTGCAGCAACTGCTGGCGTACATCGCTCCCAGTTATTATATGGAGGGCAAACAAGAGCAGATAGATTACTTGTACTTCTTGCCGAACGACGCCAGGCTTTTGCCCAGCATCTTCGCAATACCTAGGATGGCAACCTTCGATGGTTGGACAGAGGCGGACATAATCGGTGAGTGGCACACAAAAGACTGACGGCATAAATGGGAGAGACCTGTTATTTGTGCACGTAGAACATTAGCGAGCTCATGTGTTCTAGTGTATGTTATTGACAAACGAAGGTGTAAAAAATATTAGCTCCCTCATGCAGATAAAACCAACCCAAATAGAACATTGCATTGATTGAAAACTTAAGCAGCCTTTTTCAGGTTTCCGAGTGATTCAGTCACGTATTGCTATACTGTTACGGTTGAATTAAAGTATAGGTGGATTTACTTACAGTGTGAGGATGAAGTTCGGCAGTCGCGGTAAAGATGGAGTCCTCAGGCCGCACCAAGGAGGATTTAAAAAAATGCTGGAGTGGAAATGATTGCGCAGAAGTGAAGCCGTTCCTCTGGCAAGATGGCGATTAAAAACGAAGCGTTTCCCTCGAACGCCCAACGAGTTTAATGTGGAAACTTTTCTGGGTCACATAAAGCTCCAAGTGCGTCTTACAGTTACTAGTTTTCCTTAGTGAGCCTCTAATTGGAGGCAAAGTTCTTTAAAGATTCAGTCATCCATACTCGTTTCTGTGTGTAATTTCATCGGGAACAACCATCTTTTAATATAGAACTGACGTAGCATATAGATAACATATCAAAACCACTTGATCTTTAAGTAAGCACTATGAGAAAAAAAGCACGTTTCCGCCATCTTGGCAGAGGCAAAAGCTGGCTTCACTTCTGCCGGCAAGGCGTTGCGGGAGCTTCCACTCCAGCAATTTTTTCGTTAATCCTCCTTGGGCCGCACCAGACAACGTCGTCTTTCTCTTCTACCTACCCGGCACATACTACAGCCCGGCTCATACCGTAGCAATCCCCGGTTCACAGACGAAGCCCGCTGGGCGCGTTTATGTCACTGGAGGGATGAAACTTCTTGAGGCGAGCCACGTGCACCCACTGCGTTCGATTTGACCGACGAGAAGGTGTCGTCAAGCGTGCCACAACGTACGTCAAGTCAGTCAAGTGATCTACAATGACGTAGGGGCCTGTGTACTGCGGTAAAAACTTCTGACATAAACCAGGTTTTCGTTGGGGGGTCCACAACCACACGAATTCATTTTTGCGGAATGAAATGGCATCGTGGCGTTGATCGTATCATTGCTTGCAGCGATCTTGTGATGCCAGTGTGCGCAAGCGAGCAATTTGGCGGGCTTCTTCAGCCCGGCACAATGTTTCGGCCACGGACTCATCGGCATGGAGCTTAAATGGGAGGATTGTATCAAGGGAGCTGCGTGGTGATCGAGCGTAGAGCAGGTAGAAGGGCGTGAAGTCCGTGGTCTCGTGCTTCGCTGTATTGTATGCGTAAGTAATAAATGGTAAGATCTCATCCAAGTTTTTGTGACTGGATGCGACGTACATAGCGAGCATGTTAGTAAGAGTTCGATTGGTGCGTTCTACAAGACCATTCGTTTGGGGATGGTATGGTGTCGAATGTCTGAACTGTGAAGTGCAGAGGCGAAGCAGTTATTCCTCAGCGTCCGCGATGAATTGGCGACCACGGTCACTGATGATTACTTGAGGTGGACCATGGCGAAGAACAACGGAGCGTAACAAAAAGGCAGCGACGCCATCAGCTGTAGAAGATGGTATCGCAGCGGTTTCGGCGTATCTGGTAAGGTGGTCGACGTACACTATTATCCAGTGGTTGTTGTTTGAAGATCGCGGAAACGAGCCCAATAGGTCGATGCCCACTTGCTCGAAAGGCATAGTAGGCTGTTCTACGGGATGAAGAAGGCCGTGCTGTGCACTGGTAGGTCGTTTGTGGCGCTGGCGATTCTCGCAGCTCGAGACGTATTGTTTCGTAAAATCTCGCATTCGGGGCCAGTAAAAACGCTGCTGCACTCGATGCAGGGTGCGAATGAACCCAAGGTGTCCTGACGTTGGATCATCGTGCATAGTACGGAGAACGTCGCATCGAAGGCTTTGAGGTACAACCAGTAAATAACGTGCGCCGGTTGCTGAGTAATTCGTTTTGCACAACAGTCCATCACGAATGCGAAAGCGACCACTGCCTTTGAGATTGCGAGTGTCAACGAACAAAGGGTCTAAAGATAAATCATTCAATTGTTCTCGTTTGAAGATTTTGGCGTCAGGAAACGTGTGAGAGACCGCAGCAAAACAGATGTCAAGGGTATCTGCACTGTCCTCCATCGTGGTCATAAATAGGCGAGAAAGGCAATCAGTGTCCGAATGACGTCGTCCACTACTGTACGAAATGCTGAAGTCAAATTCGTGAACGCATAAAGCGCATCGAGCAAGGCGGCCAGAAGGGTCTCGGAGGGTAACATGCCAACATAATGAATGATGGTGTGTCCCAATCGTGAATAGACGACCGTATCAGGTAACATCGAAACTTCTAAATGGCGAATACAGCCGCTAAACATTCTTGCTCTGTCACCGTATAATTCATTTCAGCCTTGCTTAGAGATCGACTCGTACAAGCAACAACATGCTCTGCATTACCATGGCGCTGAACAAGTACACCTCCGATGCTAATTCCACTTGCGTCACTGTGCACTTCTGTAGGAGCAGAAGGATCGAAATGATGAAGAATAGGCTCAGATGTTAGTAGAAATTTCAGTTCTGAAAATGCGGCATCACAATCAGGTGTCCATTCGAATGGGCTGTCTTTTCGCAACAAGCTCGTCAGTGGGTGTACTACGTCCGCGAATCGGGGCAGAAAGCGGTGAAAGTAGGAACATAGGCCCAAGAAGCTGCGAAGTTTCTTCAGTGTCTGGGGTGGTTTGAATGTGCCGACTGCTACGATTTTGCGGGGATCTGGTTTCCTTCTTCGCCGTGAGACATCTCAGCTGCCAGTGGTAACGGGGCAGTCCAGCAAGGCGGCGGCTTTGTCGTAGATCAGGCACTTGAAGCGTCGTGTTGCTTGGTTGATTACCCAGCGCCTCCACCACAAAACTGTTACGGTTGAATTAAAGGATAGGTGGATTTATTTACAGGGTGAGGATGAAATTCTTTAGTCGCGGTAAAGATGGAGTCCTCAGGCCGCACCAGACAACGTCGTCTTCCTCTTCTACCTACCCGGCACATACTACAGCCCGGCTCACACCGTAGTAATATGATAGCCTCTAAACAATATGGACACTCCAGAAATACGATCCTCCAAATTACAGGCCGTAAAAGTTTGAAGAATCCAAAATATGCCATCTTTGTGCTACAATCTCGGTGATTTCCAAAGTATCTTGTTCAGAAATCATTCACAGTGCATCACTTTGTCTTGTAGGTCCATGATAAGAATTTATACAGCAACACAGTCGGATTGCCATGCTATATTTAAAATAGCAAAACATGCCGTACTTTTTTAAATTAGAAAACCAACTTTTTGTTGGTAAACCAGGATGGTAAACCAACTAAGACATGAATTTCAATGAGCAGCGTTTCTTGACCATGTGTGTACTGGTGTTTTGTAGTTCAGCCACGTCGTTGAGCAGTCCTGTAAAGGGCTTAATTTTGTTGCGATTTTCGACGTGATAGCATTAAAAAGCTCCTTTCTCTGAAATTCCAGTCGTAGGTTGTGAGCTAAAAATCATCATCCTATGCGTAACGGAAAATTCTAGAACAATGAAAACATAATAAGTGGTAAAAACTTCTGGGCAACTGTGGGGATTGAACCCGGGTCGGCGCGCGGCAAGTGGAATTTATACCACTAGGGCACGCGTATACTTCTGATTACAGTGAAAATAACTTCCTCTGGTTAGAAATGCAGCAAAAGTAACTTTCACGCTTTACCAACGCATGCGTACTGTATGTGTGCTTCCCAATAAAACATGAAATATTGCAGCAATAATGCATGATAGAAGTGCCGATTGTCAGCGGGCATCTAAACATGTGATGATGATGATGATCCTAAATCATTCGCACCTACTTAATCTGACGGATTGGCCATGAGTCAGGCGGATCATACGTACTGGATTTATGATTAATATTTAGTAAGATATAAAATAGTTTAGATGATTTTTAATGTAATGGTAATTATGAATATTTGTATTTTCAAGTTGCAATATTTTGTGTAATCTCCAAGAGACTGAAGATCTTTTGACTAGGAAGGTTGAATAAAGAAGTGTTAGTAGTAGTTACGCCTACCAAACCTATAAACTTTTCGACAGCTTTGAAATTATTCCTGCCCGAGTGTCGAAGCGCAGAAGCTCCGAATGGTAATAGAATGGCTGACGTAACCGGTAGACCACATTGTCACAATATAATTTCGATACTACATTTTTTGTGTAAAAAACGTCCATAGCTCAACAAGAAATGTTCCATAGTTTTGAGTTCGTTGCAATAAGAGCAAAAAGGGGAGATTGCAAAACCCGCTCTGTGCATGTAAAAATTCAGATTTGGAATCCTACAACGCATTCTGGTATTACAACTTCAGCTTGTCTTCCTGCGCACCAATTTCTGCTCCAAGAGAACTTTAGGTGCAAATAATGCAAAAACAGATAATGCATACTTTGTGAACCTTGCCGCAACAATAAACGCCGTAGCAGGAAGGAGAGAGAGAGAAGCTTTCGCCAGAGAGTTCACAACTTCACTGAGTACAATTCCTCAGTGTCCCGGGACCCAAATTAATCGCAGGTTTGATTGATTGATTGATTGATTGATATGTGGGGTTTAACATCCCAAAACCACCATGTGATTATGAGAGACGCCGTAGTGGAGGGCTCCGGAAATTTCGATCACCTAGGGTTCTTTAACGTCCACCCAAATCTGTGCACGTGGGCCTACAACATTTCCGCCTCCATCGGAAATGCAACCGCCGCAGCCGCGATTTGATCCCGCGACCTGCGGGTCAGAAGCCGAGTACTTTAGCCACTAGACCACCGCGGCGGGGCTAATCACATGTTTCGCAAATGGTGAGGAACAAGTAATCGAAATGATCTTAAAATATCCGAGTCTGTTGAAGCAGTTAGTGCCGAACACAACGACAACGAATCTGTGACTATAGCCACAGAAGTTATGGTTAAAGGAATTTTACGTAGGACTAATATAACAGCTAAGAACTCGGCCAAACTATTTGGGTGTAGTCAGGAAGCCTCACAGAAAACGACCGGTCTAGTTGTGTAGAAAAAATTCCCACTCCGACCTCTTCTTCACACTGCGAAGCTTCAGTTGCTATCACAACCTTAGAATCAATTTGATTTAGGTGCTCTTGAAAAATGCCAAACAGAAGATTACTAGGTAGTACTTTCGCATTGTTAGGGAATGTATCATCATAAGATATTACTAATTCACTGACCCTACAACTCATAGGCACTATACAATTAGGATTTATCTGCAATAGGTCGAACAGCTTCTGGGTAACAATTACCTGAGGGGTATGAAAGCGAGGCCATAAGATATTACTAATTCACTGAACCTACAACTCATAGGCACTATACAATTAGGATTTATCTGCAATAGGTCGAACAGCTTCTGGGTAACAATTACCTGAGGGGTATGAAAGCGAGGCCATGTGATGTTGAAAAACAGAGCTGTATCATTGATAAATATATATTCTTCTCGTCTTATCGGCGAGTCATAGATTCTTAGGAGTGTTTGAACTGTTAATAAGTGGAATCTAACAGGCAAAGAAGGAATTAGTGAGTCCTTCTATCGAACAGAGTTTGCCACAAGTTTGGGTAACCCCAGGTACCAGCGAAGTGCTTGGCGCTCAATTAGAACTAACGGGCGTATCTTTTATGCCGGTACGCCAGAAAATAAGCCACACCCAAACTCCATTATAGGGCGTATGTACATCCGGTAAATCATTATTAAGGTGCCTGTCCGCATGCCCTATCAACTGTTACTAATCCTTTTGAGTAGGTCTAACGCACGTGACGCTTTGGTCACTGTATGTTCAATAAGCATGCGCCAGTGAAGCTTTCCATCATAGATAATTCCGAGGTACTCGAGTGTTCGCACTTGGAGAACATCTGCTCGGTGGAATGAGAGTAATATATTTAAATTGTCTGGCAGGAAAAACGCTAGAACTGCACATTTCTGTAGATTAACAAACAAATGCTGTCTAGCCAAGCTTACAAGGTAGATAAGTACCCTTGTAAAGTTGTATAAAGTGGTTGAATATCATCCGCAGATGTAAAGAATGCTATATAACCCGCGTCGCTCTTTGATGACGAGGAACAGAGCTAAGCAAGATATTAAGTAGTAGTGGTGAAAAAAACCACTCCTTGGGGAACGCCTCATGTCTGTCTGAATTTATCTGTTGATATCTTACCCTGTACCCACAAACTCCCTTTCCATCAAGAACTCAGTCGCCCACGCAATAAAAAAGTCAGACAAGCTAATCTCTCTCATTCTCAGTAAAATTTGGTATTCGACACCATCGTAGGCTTTAGAGATATCTAGTTAACTAATGCTGCATATTGTTTCTGTTGCCATGCTAGCGGAGTTCTGCTCTCCAAATTAACGTGAGCACACCACATAGACATTCCTGTTCTAAAAGCAATTTGACAGGTACCTAATAATTTATTAACCGTAGCGAGTTTAGTTATGTGAGCGCGTAATATTCTCTCAATCAATTTTACAAAATTTGATGTTAACGAAATCGGTCGAATGTTGTCTAGAGTAAGTCCCTTATTATTATCTTTAATCAGGGGTATAACTTTAGCTATACCTTGCAAAGAGACTTAATCCAAGAATGTTCTATATAATAGTTAACGAAATCGGTTGAATGTTGTCTAGAGTAAGTCCCTTATTATTATCTTTTATCAGGGGTATCACTTTAGCTATACCTTGCAAACAGACTTAATCCAAGAATGTTCTATAGAATAATTTACGGTATCAAATGACACATTCGGAGCAACATCCAAGAAGATTTTCAACATTATTGTAGTGATACCATGAGGACCTGGCCTGGTGCTGCCGCTGACAAACGCGCTACAACTGACTTGAGGACCGACAATATTATATGTTCAGTATTTTAAAGAGTGTATAGCCTCCCAAGAGGTGAATTAATGCAGGTAGAAAATCTAGCCTCCAAACCCCTGGCAATTGCACCTAGTGAATTTTTTATTTCTTGGGTAGTATGCACTATTGATTCTGCATGTAAGGGACGTAGAAATAATTTGATAGATCTGAGTTACCGGAATAGTGCACTTTTATTGTTTGATTCCGAAAGGAACTTAAAATGGAAAACGTTATATTCATATTTTAGTTGCGTTACACTACGCTTCAAACTTGCTGCGATAAACTTGTAGTTGTTTCAGTTACTAAGTGACTGATTATGCATGAGTTGCTTCCACGCTGCTTTCCGGTGTTTGTAGTCCCTCTAGCAGTCATTATTCCACCAAATATTAGCTGTAGGGTCTTTCCTTCCTTCTTGTATCTTGAACTCCGACCTTTTACGAGCAGAGTCAAGAATATTGCAAGCATTACCTGCGCTGCTTGGATTTTCAGCCAAAGATGTAAGAAACTCATTTTATACCTATTGTGATCACTAAACGAACGAACGAGACACTGTGAATAATAGACCCGTGGATCTCATATATCACGGGAATGTGGTCACTAATCGAACCAGTGTCAACAGTCTCCCAGGATAACGCCGAAAGTCCTGGACCCGAAAGCGTAAGATCTGGCACCGTTTGGGACTGACCCCGTAAAGATATTAATGATCCCGTGTTGTGACAGGTGAAGTTGTTCAATGCCGCCCATCCTATACACGTCTGATCCGTTTTAAATGAAATGAAAGCATTCACTTTCATTGATCCAAATTTCGAACATTTCAGAAGATAATACACACAAGCTTGGTCAGGCGATCTAGAAATTATCCCACCTTTGCCAAACAGCTGAACATCAGTAATATGAAGGTAGTGGCGCGTGGCCGACTGGGGCTTAGATTGTACCGCTTTCGGGCTGGTTAGCTGAATGGATCCTCTACGCAGGGGCACCAGCACTACAGTATTAGTGTTTACACCACCGTGACAGAACACTTCAAGTGGTATTTTATCAGGTGGAAGAGAGGCCGACCAAGTAGTAGTAGTAGTTTAATAAACCTTTATTAAAAAACAGAGGTTGCCAGGGAGACCAGTAGCGTCTAGTGGGTCAGCCTCCCAGCAGTGCTAGGGGGAGTGCCTAGTCAGGAATCCTATTGGTCGTGGCCGCTGTCTTGGTACGCTGTACCACGGCTCGTTGGGCCGCGAGGTCATGGCAACCGAGCAGGGCTGGTTGCCAGGACCTCGCGGCCCAACGTTCTCTCTTGTTGGGTTTGGGTTCGGGGGTAAAAAAGGATTGAGCTAGCATGCCCATACCATGTGGTAGGTGTCAGCTACCTCCGCACAGTACTGGCAGAGGCCGGAAAAGGAAGAGTTAAAGTGTTTAAGCACTGTCGGACATAGCAAAGTATTGGTAAATAGCCGGAGAAAAATTTTCTCGTCCGCATTCGTGAGTCCGCCTTCCCGAGGGTGGAGGAAAACGGCGGTGGGAGTCCCGGTAAAGGGTAATTATCTCTCTATATGTTAGGAGAGGAACGTTCTCTTCTGGAACTCGGGGGTCATCGGTGGATGAGGCAGTGGCCCGGGGAATGAGTGTGTGGTTGGCAGCGTGCACCACTTCATTGTGAGCGAGGATCTCACAGCCAGGAGTTCGGATTATTGAACACGGAGAGGGGTAACCTACTCGCAGACAAGATTTAAGAATTTTGGCAGCTAGGGGTGTGATTCATCCCAGTTGAAAATTTCGGCAAGCTTCTTTGGAGTCTGATAACATAGCTTGAGAACTTTCATGTGATATAGCCACAGCTATGGCCACCTCTTCAGCATAAGTAGCATTGGTTGCGCGGAAGGACAGACCATCCACCTGCCTGTCTTGGTGGACCACGGCGGCCGTATACCGACCCCCACAGTAAGGACCGGTGATTTCCGTGTAAAATACGTTTTGTTTAGAGCCGAATTGGCGCCGAAGAGCAAGAGCACGCGCCTCTCGACGGCCAGCGTGCGACTCACGTGACATATTGGTGGGGAGCGGTCGAACTGTGTGGAATTCATGCCGAATGTGTAGGCTATCTAGGAGTCATCTGCCTGACGGGGTCTGCGCTTGCCGCGTGTATTGATTTGTTAGGTGAGCCTCCCGGAGCTCTTGATAGGTGTTTACCCCTCCCAAGGGAAGAAGTTATGCATTGGAAGTAGTGATCGGGATATCTAGGGCTCTCTTGACAATTTTGCGAAGGGTGACCTCGAAGGAATATTAATAGTGCTTCCGTAAATCCAGGTACGGAGTCGCATACAAGGTTCGACTAGTGACGAAAGCATGTGCGAGACGGAGCGCATCCTTGCTTTTGAGACCTCCCCGCTAGTTGGATACTCGGTGGAGCAAGTGGCCCTCCTGTTCTTCAAACTTATGAAGCTTGTGAAGGGTCGTCTCGACCCTGTGGTATTCGTGAATGTGGAGTGCAAGGACACGGATCTCCTGTGCCTCATTAATAGGTGAACTATGCAGCGAAGTGTTGATGGATTAGTGCACTTCACCGAAGGTCGAAGGTGCACGAATTCAGACTTCTGTGGGGTACACTGGAGTCGGCAGTACGCCATATATTCATCCACTATATGGGCTGTGGTTTGCAGGCTGTCCTCCATGCTGCCCAGGCTGTGGTCCACAGAGTGATGTCGTCGGCATAAAGCGCATGCTTTACCCCGTCGACAGCAGCCAAACGGGCCGGGAGCTGCGCCATAGCTAAGTTGAACAGCCGAGGCGACAACACCGTGCCGGTGATGTGCCTCGCGTGCCTAGGGAATAGGGGCGTATGCTTTATCTTGGATGCGAATGTACGCAGCTCTGTCAGTAAGAAAGTTTCGGATGTAGTTGAAGATGCACTCGCCGCAGTTGGTGACATTTAGGTGAGCTAAGATGACTTCGTGCTTGACGTTATCGAAGGCTTCCTTAAAAACAAGCGCTAGAATGATCTTGTCATTGTGAGGGTGTTCTACGGAATCAAGTACTTCATGGCGTAGTTGTAGGAGTATGTCCTGCAAAGATTTCTTGGGCCTGAAGCCATAGATAGAATCGGCGAAAATGTGGCGCTCTTCCAAGAAGGGAGCGACAAAAACCCTGACCATAGTTTCCATTAGCTTCCCCGCACAAGAAGTAAGAGAAATGGGTCTGATATTCTCAGTGTAGATTGGTTTTCCTGGCTTTGAAATAAAGGTTACTCGAGACGTTTTCTATTATAGTGGAAGAGGCGTTTTTCCGAACCAGATCGCATTAATGTAGTCGAGAAGTGACTGGTGCGCTGCATTGGGTAAATTTGCCAGTATTTCAACGGTAATTTTGTCTCGCCCGAAATCTGTACTTCGCCTCATTTTGGCTAGAGCGGCGCGAAGGTCGTGTAATTGGAAAGGAGCATCCAGTGCCGAGTTCTCTCTGCCTGCATAGTTATACGTGGAGCCTCGCGTGTTCTGCTGAGTGCAAAGATATTTTTTTTATTTAAAAATACTGCTGTCTCAATACACGAGACATAGCAGGAGTGGGTACATTAGGAAAAGGAACGAACATACATTAAGCAATACCAAAGAAACATAGAAAGCATTCAAAACATGTTACAAATAATGGTTAGGCAGTTCTTTCAAAAATAGTTCAATTGGTTTTTCTTGTAGGGAACCATCTAGGTTGTTCCAAATCTCAACAACGGCTGGAAAAATGGCTGGAAGGGAACAATGTTGAGTGGGTGAGATCGGCGCGTGGTTCGTCGTGCTGAATTGCAAAAAGTAATCGGTGCTTCAATGCAACTGCGGCTGCGTACAATCTTATCTAGCAGAGTGATACGGTCAAATGTGCGTCGGAAAGCAAGGGGTTCTAACGACAATGAGCATGCGTGAGATGAGGGAGAAAAATTGCGGTCATACCGGCCAAATATAAATCGTATTGCTTTTTTCTGTATGCCCTCGAGCATATTTATGTCAAGTGCAGTGTAGGGTGACCATACCGCTGAGGCGTACTCTAGCAATGGTCGGACGAGCGATTTATACGCCGTTAATTTGCAGTCCTTGGTAGAGTGCTTGAGTGTTCGTTTTATGTATCCCAGTTTTCGAAGTGCTCTAGCGCAGATTGTTTCAATGTGATGGTGCCACTTTAGGTTTTGAGTGTAGGTAACACCGAGATATTTGAATATATTAACAGAGTTTAGGTAGTGCCCATTGTAACTATAACTAAGCCTGAGCGGCTGTTTTTTATTAGTAAATGTCATTTGAACAGTTTTTTGGTAATTAATGTTCATTTGCCACGTGGCGCTCCAACCACAAAAGGACGAAAATACTTTGTTCAGAACATCTTGGTCATGAGCATTATTTACGCTAGTATATAAAACGCAGTCGTCAGCGTACAATCGCAGCTTCACTGGTGTGTCCTTAATGACCTGTGTGACATCAATAATATAAATAATGAACAATAGGGGCCCAAGCACCGAGCCCTGTGGAACCCCGGAAGTGACTGCACACGACGATGACTGCGCATGCTCAAACGTAACAAATTGTGACCTCAAACGTAGCCAATCAGCTATCAAGCCTATTATTTTGTCATCGTTAATAATACTTCTGAGTATAGTGAGAAGTTTTTTGTGACATACTACATCAAATGCTTTGTTATAATCTATGAATATGGCGTCAACCTGTCCTCGAGTATTAAGAGCCGAAGCGATGTCGTGAGTGAATTCAATGAGCTGTGTAGTTGCAGAAAAACCAGAGCGGACACCATGCTGATTACGGGAAAATTAGTTGTTATTAGTCAGGTGTTGAAGTACATGTTTATGAATTATGTGCTCTAAAAGCTTGCAACAGGTACACGTTAATGAAATAGGCCTGTAGTTAGAAATGTGTTGCTTGTTACCTGATTTAAACACAGGAATTACATTGGCGATTTTCCAAACGGAATATTGGTCCCTTAGTGATAGGGCTAGTTGTGATGGGGAGACGTGGAAATTGTGAAAGGCTCGGTGGAGTTGTTTTTGCGTTTCGCCTCGCGTTTGAGTGGGATCAATCAGATTGCGGAAGAGTTTCCATGTATTGTGACTGGACATTTGCCTGCTGGCAGTGTTACAGCAATCTACCCAATTTGAGTCGGTGGGCTGGGCAGCGTACTCGGCCGCCTTCTGGGTGAGATTCAGTATTCACATGCGGAGATTGCAGTTGTGTTTTTGTCGGCGCCATCTCTTTGTGAGGCTGCAACGGGCCTCCCAAAGATGGAGGAGATGGTTATCTACATCCGGATGACTATCCGTGAGTTCTATTTTGGTGCTGTGTTTTCTTAGTGTTTCGAGCACAGAGTGAGCCCACTGGGAATAACCAATATCCAAGACGGGGAGTCAGGTGAGGACTGCCAGGAGGCTTTCCAGTTTGGTAGGTGAGCCTGTGCGACGAGGCGTTGTAGGGGTCGTGTAGAAAATGTAGTGGTGAGAATGCAGTGGTTACAACCGAGGGTTTTCTCGGTATTGAACCAGTCTGCGTGTCTGATGTTTTTCGTGAATGTTAGGTAGGTCGGGGCAGGTGTCCCGGCTGACGGAGTTACCTACACGAGGTGGTTGCGCGGTGTCTGTTTGAAGAGTCATACCCAGCGTGGAAGTTAGGTCCGCAAGTTTCCTTCCACGCGTCTCTTCCTTGCAATAGCCCCAAAGCCTGCTAGGGGCGTTGAAGTCACCCACTAATAAAATGGGGTCATGCCCAGCGAGATTCAGTGCCCTGCTGAAGATGTCAGCGAATGTGATGTTTTTGAGTTTAGGTTTGCAATAAATATTGAGGATGTGCATTGGGGGGTTGGTTGTGCGCAGGGACCGTTACCATAATGTACGAGTACGGTATTGAAATTTCGAGGTCAACCTCCTGCGTAGTTGAGGTTTTATGTACCAGAAGGCAGGTGATTGGGTCCCGTTGAAATGTTATAACCTTAGAGGCGCACAACATTGCCAGAATTTTTAAGGGCAATGACGGCGCACAGGTGCTCAAATGTTTCAAGATACAGGCAGAAATGGGCCCGTTTGGCTCTATCTTTGAAGCCTCTACAATTCCATTGAATTAAAAAGAGTAACTGAGGTTTTCGGTGTGGCGATGTGGAGCAGTTAAGATTAGTCACCTTATTGAGAATTTGGGGTGGCTGGGAGGGACTCTACTTTTACTTCGGCGCCCTCTGCAAGTGGGAGATCGGAGCCCTTGGAGGTTTCAGCGAGGTTGATGGCGTGCGAAAACCTAAAGGGACGATTAACGTCCTTCAGAGGATTAGCCCTTCGGCTTCGAGGGTTTACGTTATGGAGCCAAGTTTTAACGTTACTCGTCACCTGTTGGGTAACAGTGTTGGAAAGAGCTTACAGGCTTTTGCTCATGTTGCTGAGTTATTTCATTAAAGCAGTCACAGTACTTTCAATAGCCTGAAATCGCTCTTCAGGGTTAGAGCGCTCTGAGACGGACGGAATGGTGCACATGGGCGTTGGTTCTGGAGCGGGAATGGTAATATTGGGGGGGAGTGACGTGTGGGAGACTGGTGGACTATCTGTCTCCAAGGCGGCAATTTTGGCTTGAAGCTCCGCGTTCGGGGCCTGCAGTGCAGCACGCTCTTGTTTGAGATCGAGGAATTCGAGGGAGGAGGCGGGAAGGAAAGAGCAAGAGGAGAAGGAGGAGTCAGCCCTCACCCCGTTGCCTACCTGAGAAGCTGTTTTCTTGGTCGGCCTATTACGGGTGCCGGCATAAATCAGAGGTAGAAAGTCCCCAGCTTGAAGCACGGGGGCACCCTGGTCAGGTGTCTTGGATGACGTTTGCTGTGACTGTGTCATAGGTGGAGGTGGTGCTTATTGACTGGTCCCTCCAGTAGCAGGGTTCTTCGTGGCTTGGTTGGTAGCTCTCGGCTGATGTCCTTCTGGCACGACGCCAGATGTCCTGGGCGTTGTTCGCTGCTTCGACGAGCCACGAGTGCCTAGATGTCCACCCGGCTGCTACAGGCGGGGAAACCTTGCTTTGCAGGCCTGGGATCTGGTGACGTGTCCCTTGCCGCACACCAGGCATGATGGATTGCATTCGTGCGGTGCCATCTCCTCCTCAGGAGCACCCACAACTTGACCACAATGTCCACAGCGTTGGTCGTTCAGGTGGGGACACAGTTCCACCTGGTGGCCCACCGTCCCACAGTGGTAGCAGGCTGGAATGGTGCGTTTGTATTCGCGTACTGGTGTCACAATGCTGTTGTAGTGCACGTAACGTGGAACCCGGCGGACCTCAAAAGTTATAAAGGCCACCGAAGTCTTGCCAAGCGTTCTGATGAAAGCGATGCTTCTACAACGCCAATGGATTTTTGATTTCAAGGAGATGGAGGTCTGCTGCTCGTGCACTGTAATGACGCCACGCCACAATTCCCCACTGATCTTGGCGTGGTCGATCATTGGTAGGGGATCCTGCGATATTTCGAGTGACAATTCTTGTGAGGGAAGGTTCGCAGAGTTGTTGTCTTCGGTTGAGACAATAATGATATTTTGCTCCCACATGGGCCACACACTGATAGTCACTCGAGGTTGCGTTCACGTATGAGGTGAGCTTGGTGCCTTGTTCACCTGGTTGAAAAGTAGCTATGAGATCCACCGTGACACGAGGCTTCAGCATGATGAAGTCTTCTACAGCAATGCGAGGCATAGTGGTAGGCCGCCACGATAGACGTGATGTCTTCTTCTCGGGTGGAATGTTGCAGAAATGGCCTTATTGACTATCTGAGAGGGGAGTATTGTGATCATCTAGCAAGGAAATCTGTTTAACATCGTTTTCCGCAGATATTTGATTCCAGAATTTTCCAGGATTTGATTTGAGAAGGGAAGGCAAATCATTAGAGAAACACTTTAGTTTAGCTGATTTAATTGTGGAACAGTATATTTTCAGAACATTTTTGTACGCCTCCCATGCAGAGGACGTACCAAGTCGTTTAGCCGCGTGGTATAGACGCTTCTTTTTATTTCTGAGCTGCCGGATGGATTTAGTAAACAAGGGGTTTGTTTTATCATTTTTGACCGAAACAAGTGGAACATATCGGTTTGCCAGTGCGCATAATTTGTCTCTGTACAGCATCCAGTTATCATTGACGTCCCGACTGGAAAGGGATGGCAGGAATATGTCATTGTAGAAGGTTTCTAGTTCGGAGTTGATTTTGCTGTAGTTAGCTTTATTGTAATCGCGGATTTTTTTATGTTCAATGACAGAGAAAGGTGGTTGAATGCTAAGGGTTACTTGAAGAAGATTGTGATCGCTGAATCCATCTATGTTCAGCATGGTGTTTAATGTTTCAGGAGCAGAGGTGAGAATTAGGTCGAGGATGTTTGAACCACGAGTGGGCTGATTCACCATTTGCGATAAGTTAAAGTCTAAGGTTAGGTTGATAAATTCTGTAGACATGCGGCAAGGGGAAGACAACTGGTCCCAGTCAATCGCGGGAAAATTGAAATCACCAAAGATGAATATGGAATCGGTATGGCAGAGATGAATGGCCTCAGTGATGCTACTGCGCAGTTCTTCCAAAAATGAATGTTTACAGTCAGGAGGTCGGTAACAATTTCCGATGAGCAGTGTGGCGGACTTTGTTAAGCATGCTACCCAGATAATTTCTATGTTAGAGTGTACTTTGATGGCATACGATTGTAAAGTTTTTTTTACTGCGAGAAGAACCCATCCACCCCGCCTATCAGTACGGTCATTTCGGTAAATGCTGAAATTTCTGCGATCAGGGAGAACTTCTTTATCGGTTACGTCAGGGTATAGCCAGGTTTCGGTGAGGGCAAGAGTATCGCAGTCACAATCGTCAAGGAAGGAACATAACAAATTCCGTTTTGGCATCAGGCTGCAGATGTTAGTAGACGATAGCGATAATGTGGTGATGGCTTGAAAGGGCGAAGTCATATTCCGATCTTGCCCGCACGTGTTTTTTAGCTATCTGCTAGTTAGTACGACATCATCACTGGCGAAGTCATAAATTTAAACCTGCTTGTTAATGTGCAGGCGGTCAACTGAAATTTTGAAAGCCTTGTTTTGCGATTTCGCGAAGGTTACCAACTTGCGTCTTGCCTGTCGTGTAGCCGGGGAAAAGTCTTCGCCAATAGAGTAGGTTGTTCCTTTTAATTTGCGTGCACAAGACAAGATCTGCTCTTTGTCCTTATAGAATGTTAGTTTTGCTATGATGGGCCTATTTTTTCCTGGTAGCCGAGCCCTTGGTAGCTTTAGATTGCTGGCGACGGTTGCGGAGGGCCACCTCTGTGAACAGTCCCTCATCCACAATATCCGCTGGTGGAACGGAGTTTCAGGGCACTGGGGCAGAAATCTCTTTCCACGCCAACGTCGTAGGATTATATCCACGAAGAGCGGTGCCCACCATCTGTGGCTGTGGCCGCAGAGTAGTTCCGACACAGTAAGTGTTCGGTGCAATGCTCGGTCGGATGAGCGTAGCTCCCATGAGGTCAGGTCAACAAGTGGACATAAAATGCCCCAAAATTGGCCCACCTGAATGAGAGAGGTGTCTTCTTGTGCAGAACGATGTTACGAAGAAGATAGGGTCAATCTTGATGAAGTGTCAAGCAGGGTTCCTGCTGTTCAGTGGTGGTGCCGAAATTCCGTCTGCTGCTCACAGAGGAAGAGAGAGAGCCCCGACCAAGGCGAAGGCCGCCCCTGGCCACCTTCTGGAGAATTTGTAGACATCAGCTCAGCTAGCGAAATAAACTGTAATTGGCCTAACAACCTCCATTATTTACATCCGCCCAACCCTTAGACGAAATCCCTGAGTGCTCACTCAGCTTTAGTCGAAGGCCACTCGCCAGGACGTGACGGAATTTTTCTTGGGCAGGCAGGTGAGCTCACGCCATAATCATAAGGGCTTCATGTTGCGATGCAGGTCACCGACTACAAAAGGCACACACGCTATTGGGCCTGTTCCCTGAAGGCCACGAAGTTAGTGCATAGCAAGTTCGCAAACGTTTCATGCACTAAGCATTTGAAGTACGCCCTATTCACAACTCATTCACAACTCATGGATTCACTATGCGCAACTCATTCATTAACACTATTTCGCCTGAACAAACATTTTCAAATACTCGTTCTTTCCTCGAACCATAAACGACTGGAGCTGCCTACCTCAATCGTTAACCGGCTCTGTAGAGGTACTTGAGCGTATTTAACCATGACCTATGATATTGTAGCGATGCTGAGGCAGACAGGCTAAACAAACAAGCAACTTTATTAGGGCGAACTTGTGCCCACAAGTCTAATGACTATGGTCGTCGAGTCCGAGTAGCCGAGAGGACGAGATTCGACTAACTTCCTCTTCCTCGTTGTTGAAGCGCACGAGCACGTGGCGCATGCCAGCCGGGTCTTGCTGGTGCTCTTGCCATGATGATTGCGGTAGCTACTTGAACGTGGCCAACCTGTCGCGGCATTATTCCCCTCCTCAGACGCATCGTCCCGATGCTTGAGAGAGTGAAATGATACATGCGCACTCTCACTCGTTTTCCGACGATCTGTCATGATAGGGCTTCATGCGGACTACGTGTACCACTTCCGTGGTATTGCGGCGTCTTGAGCTCACTTGTCCCGCGGATCTGACTTCATAAGTGACGTCGCTGATACGGTTGAGTACTTCATAAGGGCCGAAGTATCGACAAAGAAGCTTTTCAGAGAGTCCGCGGCGGCGCACTGGGATCCATATCCACACTTTGTCACCGGGAGGATAAAGTGCGTCATTGCGTCGCTTGTTGTACCGACTAGAGTCGACGCGCTGTTGACGGCGTATTCGGTATCTTGCCATTTGCCGTGCTTCTTCGGCTCTTTGCAAGAAGTCATCTAAGTCAGGTGGATAGCTGTTTTCGTCCCGTAGTGGTAACATGGCATCCAGTGGGGTGGTCACTCTTCGGCCGAATACTAGTTCGAAAGGGGCAACGTGGGTTGTTTCTTGAACGGCTGTATTATATGCGAATGTTACGTAGGGTAATATTTCATCCCACTGTTTATGTTCAACATCGAATACATTGATAACATGTCGGTCAGAGTTCTGTTGAGGCGTTCGGTTAAGCCATTTGACTGAGGGTGATTCGCCGTTGTTCCTTGTGATCGGTATTTGTCATGCGCATCAGACATTGCATTAGGCCTGCAGTAAATGCGGTGCCCTGATCCGTAATAACGACGATGGGCGCACCATGTCTGAGCACTATGTTGTTCACTAAGAACTTGGTGGCTTCGGCAGCTTTCGCACTGTACAGAGTCAGTCTTAGCATAACGGGTCAGATAGTCTGTAGCTACGACAATCCATTTCTTGCCTGCACATGATGTCGGGAAAGGTCCTAGGAAGTCCATGCCGACTTGTTGGAATGGGGCATCCGGAGGGTCTATTGGATGGAGAAGGCCGGCTGGTTTTACGGCTGGAGTTTTGCGCCGTTGACATTGACGACAAGTTTTCACGTAGCGCTGCACTGATGCGAGCAACTTAGAAAAATAGTACTTCAGGCGAATCCTGGCGAATGTTCGGCTCACACCCATGTGGCCGGATGTTGGCTCGTCGTGGCATGCATGCAGAATTTCCTGTCGCATGGCTGTGGGCACGAATAGTAAAAACGTTTCGCCATTAGGTTCAAAGTTCCTCCTGTAAAGGACACTTCCTCGAAGGCAGAACGTGGAGAGCCCTCTGGAGAATATGCGAGGAACTTGAACGTCGAGACCCTGCAGGTGCTGTATAAGCGCCAGCAAATCCGGGTCATCTCGTTGTTGAGCGATTTCGGATGCGTCGACAACGCCTAGAAACGGGAAGTCTTCCTCTTCAGGTACACTTGGATTGACGGGAGAGCGTGACAGGCAGTCGGCATCACTGTGTTTCCTTCCAGATTTGTATACGACCGTGATGTCATACTCATGCAGCCTAAGGCTGCATCTGGCTAGTCGACCTGACGGATCCTTGAGATTTGCTAGCCAGCATAGAGCATGGTGGTCACTGACAGCTCTGAACGGTCTACCATAAAGGTAGGGTTGAAACTTATTTACTGCCCAGATGACTGCGAGGCACCCTTTTTCAGTAGCAGAGTAGTTTGCCTCAGCTTTTGAGAGTTTGCGGCTGGCATAGGCTAACACTTTCTCTTGACCATTTTGCCACTGGACCAGGATGGCGCCGAGGCCGACATTGCTGGCATCGGTATGGACTTCGGTGTCGGCTGTCTCATCAAAATGTGCAAGTATTGGTGAACCCTGTAGCCGTTTTCTTAATTCATCAAAAGCTTTCTGTTGTTCGCTTTCCCATGTGAAGGGCACGTCGTCTTTCGTTAGTTTTGTAAGAGGTTCCGCAGTCTTTGAGAAGTTTTCTACAAATCGCCTATAGTAGGCACATAAACCCAAAAATCGACGCACTGACTTTTTGTCTTTGGGTGTAGGGAACCTCTGTACAGCGGCTGTCTTTTCTGGATCAGGACGAACACCGCCAGAACTAATGACATGTCCAAGGAATCTCAGCTCTTCGAAGCAGAAGTGGCATTTTCGGGTTTGATTGTAAAGTTTGCTGACCGAATGGCTTGTAATACAGTGCGATGTCGCTCTAGATGTTTGTCGAACGTTGCAGAGAATACCACCACGTCAACCAAATATATTAGGCATGACTGCGTTTCAATCCCGTGAGGACAGTGTCCATCATTCGCTGGAACGACGCTGGCGCGGAACAGAGGCCGAATAGAAGCGCTTTGAATTCGTAGAGGCCATCTGGTGTTACGAATGCCGTTTTTTCACGGTCCCACTCGTCTAACTCTATTTGCCAATATCCGCGTTTCAGATCCAAGGAGGAGAAAAGCTTTACGGATCACAGCCGATCTAAAGTATTGTCATTACGTGGCAAGGGGTAGACATCTCTCTTAGTAACACTGTTGAGTTTTCGGTAGTCGACACAGAATCTAAGCGTGTTGTCTTTCTTCTTAACGAGCACTACGGGGGACGCCCATGGACTATTCGAAGGCTGGATGACATCATCCGAAAGCATTTCCTCCACTTGCTTCTTAATGATTTCCTGTTCTTTCTGTGACACTCGATATGGATGCTGGCATATAGGCCTTGTGTCGTCTTGCGTTATAATTCTGTGTTTCGTAATTGACGTGCGCTGGACCTTCGAGGCAATTGAAAAGCAATCAGAGAATTTATTTACTAAGGCGTAAATTAGTTTCTTTTGACTGTCCGGAAGGCTCTGGTTGACGGTCACGGATGTGTCGATGTTGCAGGCCACTGGTCGAGTGGTTGACATGGTTAAGCTGCATAGTTCTGTCGCCATACAGAAGTCGTGTAAATAGGCAATAGCCGAGCCTTGAGCGATCTGTTGAAGTTCATTGGAGAAATTCGTAAATAGGACATCTGCACGGCCATTCGTGAAGTGAACAAGACTTCGAGCTACACAGACACCTTTTTTCAAAAACAGCCCTACATTTGTATCCGCTATGCCTTCGCGGTTGTAAAATGCGTCATTCTCTACGAGCACCATTATACTGCAGCGTTGCGGCACAGTTACGTCATCATGAACAACGCGTAGAGCAGTTAGGCGTCGCTCCTCAGATTCCTCTACAGGTATAGCTCGTTCAGTCGAAAACGACACGCTGGACCTACGCAGGTTAATTACGGCGCCATTTGCTCGCAAAAAATCCATTCCTATAATGAAGTCTCTTGAACATTCAGGTAGCACAACGAAATCGGCAACGTAAATAAAGCCCCGTATTTCAAGTCTTGCGGTGCATCTGCCAAGGGGTGTAATAATGTGACCACCTGCCGTGCGTATCTGCGATCCACTCCACTGTGTCACAACTTTGTTTAGCTTCTTCACCATCTTGTGACTTATCACTGAATAATCAGCACCAGTGTCGACTAAGGCATTCGCCCCGCCGCGGTGGTCAAGTGGCTAAGGTACTCGGCTGCTGACCCGCAGGTCGCAGGTTCGAATCCCGGCTGCGGCGGCTGCATTTCCGATGGAGGCGGAAATGTTGTAGGCCCGTGTGCTCAGATTTGGGTGCACGTTAAAGAACCCCAGGTGGTCGAAATTTCCGGAGCCCTACACTACGGCGTCTCTCATAATCATATGGTGGTTTTGGGACGTTAAACCCCACATATCAATCATCGACTAAGGCATTCAGCTCCCATCCATCTATTCTCAACCGCAAATCTGAAGTAACGCTTTCGTGGTTGCACCCATTTACCGGAAATACACCGTCGTCGCCCTCCAGCCATATTGGAGGATCTTCGTAATTGATGTTATCAGCGGCCTCACCTCCACAGGTCGGTTGCTTCAGTTTTCCGGGAGTGGACTTGGAGAGCGATGACCAGGCTGCCTTGAAGGTGCACGTGGGCTGGATGACCTGTAGCGCATAGGCGATGGTGACCGTGACCGACGTTGGCGTAGAGTTGGCGAGTTCTGGCGCGTGGACAAGTACTCCTCAATCTCCGCTGGTCGCTCGCCTTTTCGGGGGCACGGTGCATACGATGGGAAGCCTCTTAATCCAGCCAGTCAGTAAGGGCAGAATCTGTACAAATGACCCGCTTCGCCACAATGGAAACAAAGAGGCCTGCGCTCGTGATCACGCCAGACGTCACTTTTCCTGAGCCTAGGCTCCACATAGCGATGCGTGCTACGTGCTCATGGGGGCAGATAGGTAGCCGTTGGTTCCCGTGGACGAGGTTCGCTGCGTGCTGTAGATGGGAGAGGAGTCGCCGCCATCGTAACTGCTGCATTGTTGTGTACTGTGGGTTGTCGGAGAACTTCAGAGTACGTTCGGATAGGTCTAACCGGCTGCAGCTCACGCTCTGGTTCTCGTGTGACCTGCCTCAGTTCGTCACGAACAACGTCTGTAACAGATAGTGCAGTTGGAGTCTGGGGCATTTGCAGTCTGCTCAGTTCTTCCCTAATAACTGATCTAATGAGCTCTTGCAGGGCTTCAACGTCGTTTCGCACGCCTCCAGAGAATACCTGTGCAGACGCGCAGTGAAGATTCCGGTTGTACTGTCGAGCGCGCTGTTCTAGTGTTTTTTCGATGGCCGTCGCTTCCGAATAAAACTCAGCAACAGTGCTTGGAGGGTTGCGGACGAGAACGGCGAACAGCTCTTGCTTCACTCCGCGCATTAAATGGCGCACCTTCTTATCTTCAGCCATGTTGTAATCCGCACGCTTGAACAGACGGACCATGTCCTCAATGTACATGGCAGCATTCTCGTTTGTGAGCTGGTTCCTGGATTGAAGAGCAGCTTCCGCTTTTTATTTTCGGTCTATGTTCGCGAACGTACCCACCGCTTGTCGTCGAAATACCTCCCAGGTAGACAACGAGGTTTCATGGTTCTGAAACCATGTCTTTGCGAAGTCTTCCAGGGCGAAGTATAGGCGACGGAGCTTCTCTCTTTCGTCCCATCCATTCAAGCTCGCCACTCTCTCGAACAGGTCCAGCCAATCTTCAACATCCTCGTACGAGTCGCCGTAGAATACTGGCGGCTGGTGCGGTTGGGTAATAAACACTTGTGCCGGTGTTACCTGGGTAGTCATAGTGGTGGCATCCATAGTTTGAATTCCCCTTGGTATGAAGTGAAGAGGACCGAACTCAGGTGAGTCACCTCGAAGACGGCGACTTGCCCTCTGGTGTACAGGAGTCACTTCCATGGCGTTGATACGCTGGTCGTCGGGGCTACGCGGTCTTTAGCTCGCGGGGCTTCGATTCATACCCAGCACCTCCACCAGAAATAAAGCGATGCTGAGGCAGACAGGCTAAAAAAAAAACGAGCAACTTTATTAGGGCGAACTTGTGCCCACAAGTCTAATGACTATGGTCGTCGAGTCCGAGTAGCCGAGAGGCACAGATTCGACTAACTTCCTCGTTGTTGGAGCGCACGAGCGCGTGGTGCATGCCAGCAGGATCTTGTTGGTGCTCTTGCCATGATGATTGCGGCGGCTACTTGAACGTGGCCAACCTGTCGCGGCAATATATATTTTTGTATTTTTTGTATATGATGTTACTTTTATTGTTCTTGCTGTTTTACACATGTGTGCAATGCTATGATCTTGCCCCTCCTGCTGGGGCCCTTAAATAGGCCTGCAGTATTCTGTAAATAAAATAAATAATAAAAATGTGCCAGGCGTGCGCGGTAGGCGCAGCACAGTCACAGGGAAAGCTAGAAGAGCGCCCTTTCAGAGCCTTTTAAAAAACTCTCATTGGGTGACTACTGCAAGCACACTTTCTTAGTAACCACTAGGGCATGAATAATAAACTCTTGAATAGTGGGTGGCAGTCGTTAGGCTATTAAATGCGAAGCATTTCTTAGCAAACTTCAGTGCCTTAGAGCCTATCTATCTATCTATCTATCTATCTATCTATCTATCTATCTATCTATCTATCTATCTATCTATCTATCTATCTATCTATCTATCTATCTATCTATCTATCTATCTATCTATCTATCTATCTATCTATCTATCTATCTATCTATCTATCTATCTATCTATCTATCTATCTATCTATCTATCTATCTATCTATCTATCTATCTATCTATCTATCTATCTATCTATCTATCTATCTATCTATCTATCTATCTATCTATCTATCTATCCGCCTACGACTTTTAGCTCTCCTGGCCATTTCGATAATGGTATCGATACCAACCTTGGTATGGCATAACATAACTGTATGAAGAACATATCAGACGAGTCATAACATTAAAATCATGATATGTATGTCATGAATGTTATGATTACATTTCATGCTCCTGCAGCTCTTGCGGTGGTTTCGTTCACATAGCATGCTGCAAAACTGCAATGGTTCGGCATGATTGCATGGCGATCACAAGCGACAAACTCTGACATGAAAATCAACATGTGTGTCGTGTAACAACATGACTACATTCCACACTCATGATGCACCCGCGGCTGTTTCGCGAGCTTCACACATGCCTAATTTGGTATTACGGGATGTCAATGGATGACGAAGGTATGTGACTGGTGCGAACATGATAATTATGAGTTGTGTGTCATGTGAGAACATGATGACATGCCACAGTCAAGGCGCCAATACGTTTCAACGTGACGTAGTACGCGTGCTCGTCGGCATTCATTTCCACACCTTAGATGAAAAGAAAAAAAAACTTTATTGAAAAAACAAACAAAAGAGAAACCCTGCAGGGTTACCGGCCCGGGCTCAGGTCACCCCGATGTTTTGAGCGGCAAGGCGTAGCCTTTCCACCGCTGTCCGGGCCCACTGCATTGCCCACAGCTGGTGGTGCAGTTCTGAGCTAGTCAGCGCACTTAGCCAACGCTCCTCGAGAAGGTCCGGTTTATATTGTCCTCTCGGTATTTGGCGCCTCACACTGGCGCTGGCACGCCAGGCGCCGATCCTGCCATATACTCGCAGGCGCGCGCCACGCTTCGTTGCTATGACGCATGCGCGTTTCAGCGCGTCCGGCGTCCCGCCGTCACGAAAACAGGGAGACGCAGTGTTGTCTGGGTAACGCATCGGCGCGAAATGCAGCATGTCGCATTTCGCGCCAGTTGCCGTCGGGCTGCGCCGACGGACGCTAAACGCGTAGGTCGCGCCCGGCCTCAGACTATAGAGTGCTCTCGTTTTGCTAAGGTAGCGTCACTGTGCACAGCGTGCGCGCGTGAATGCTACATTGGAGTATATTGGTCCCTTCATGATGCGCTCGCGGCCGTTTTGCTAACTCCACATATACTAAATTTGGCATCAGGTAAATGACGTATCCAAACATGAGAATCATGACGCGTAAGTCATGTATGGCATTTACCTTATAACATTGTGCCGTTCTTAGAGTGACATATCAACCTTCCTCAATGGTGCTTCGCATATCATCGATTCCCACTGCACGTGTGATCTGCCAATTTTGTTCACATGGCATGTTGAAAAACTGGTATGGTATGACATGATTGCGTGGCGAACACAAGCGACAGACCCTAACATAAAAATCATCACATGCGTGTCATGTAACAACATGACTACATGCCACGCTCATGATGCGCTGGCGGCCATTTTGCTTGCTTCATTTATACCAAATTTGGTATTATGGGACGTGAATGGATGACGAAGGTATGATACTGGTGCAAAGATGATAAACAAGAGATGCGTGTGATGTAACAACATGACTATATGCTACGCTCATGATGCACTCGCGGCCGTTTTGCTAGCTTCACATGTACCAAACTCGGTATTACGCGACGCGAACGGATGACATAGGTAAATGATCCATCCAAACATGATAATAACGACATGCGTGTTATGTAAAAACATGACTCCATGTCACACTGATGATGCGCTCACGGCCGTTTCACTAGCTTCACATATGCCAAATTTGGTATTATGTGACGCCGATGGATAATAATGAACATGAGAGTAATGGGATGCGTGTCATGTGAGAACATGACTATATGCCACGGTCGAGGCGCCAATAAATTTCGACATTACGTGGTGCGCGTACTCGCCGGCGTTCATTTCGTCGCGTCACGCCGGCGCTGCCACGCCGGGCACCACGCCGGCCATGTACTCGCAGGCACGCGCCACGCTGCGTTGCTTTGACGCATGCGTGTCTCAGCGAGTCTGGCGTCCCTCCGTCATGAAGAGAGGGAGACGCAGTGTTGTCTGGGTAACGCATCAGCGCGAAATGCAGCATGTCACATTTCGCGCCAGTTGCCATCGATACTAATTTTGGTCTTACGTGACGTTATTGGATGAAGAAATATATGACTGGTGTGAACATGGTGATCCTGATACGCGTGCCATGTAAGAGCATGACATCATACCACGCTCATAGCGTGCTCGCGGCCGTTTTGCTGGCCCCACATATACTGAATTCGGTATCACGTGACGTGAATAGATTACGAAAGTATGGTACGCATCCAAACATGATAATCATGACACGGATGTCATGTACGGCAAGATTTACCTCCACCTCATTACGGTGTGCTGATTTCAAAGTGACATACCAACATTTCTCACTCGTGCTTCGCATATCATCAATTCCCATGGTACGTGGGATCTGCCATTTTTTTGTCATTCTTCTGAGAAGCGTGGTATCCACTAAACACTTGCAAGAAATTTTGTGCCAATTGTCCTTGCAGTGGCTGACGACGATGAGGAATTATGGCTTAAGTGGGTATTCGCCACAGTTAATAGGGGAACAAGAACAAGCTTTTGTGTTGGTTTGGAGCATTGGATGGGCCACTCGTTACGCTATTCGCATTGTGCGACGACTGGTTGTTCTTTCGCTGTTGTAAAATGCTTTATAGGTCATATTACAGCGATTGCTTTCCTGACATCAAGCCTGCCTAAGGCCTGTTTGACAATAAGTCACAAGCACCGGTGTAGCTCAGTGGAAGAATACTGGGCTGGCACCCAGCGAACCCGGGATCGAGCCCCACTGTGCCATTGGTGCTAGGTTATGCCTGCCTAAGGCAAGTTTAACAACAAGTTATAAGCACCGGCGTAACTGAGTGGTACAATATTTGCCTGGCACGCAGTGGACCCGAGTTCAAGCCCCACTGTATCATTAGTGTAAGTTTTTTGGATGTGGTAACGGACACCAGCGGCGGAGAATAACAGCTGCGCGTGACCCGAAAAGTGATTTCATAACTGTTTTTGCTGTAAAACAGGTCATTGCTATCACGTTCAACTCCCGAAGAGAAAGCTTTAGGGTCCCCTATTTTTTTTGTGCTTTGCGCTGTGCTGCTGGCTTTCTTTTATTTGGCTCAACGTGCCCAAGCACGTTAAGTGGAATAAAATTACAACTTCATGAGAACGCCACAGTAAAAAGGCTTGCTGCAATTCATTACGTTGCATTGATACCATATAGTTGAACATGGTAATTATCTGGAACCGAGGTTGTGGCAATTACTGGTCGTCTTGACGACAGCAACTGAGCGTTGCTCCTTTTGAGGAAACTTTGTGTCAGGGTCCCAAGCTTTTAGTGAGAATTTTCAGGTGGAGGGAGGGGAGGCAGAGTGGTTGGTTCTTCTTTATGTTGTTATATTAGTCCATGCGTGTGTTTGTACGAAGTGAGTGTACATATACACATACAAAATTGAAACATTTCTGAGGAGTCATGAACCCCCAACGCGCCCATATTTTGGTTACGGGAGTGCCTATAGGACGTAGCCTGGACTCAAGAAATCTGGTACTAACGACGCCTCAGACACGCAAGGTTCTCCAAATAAAGAATATTTTATATGTGAAGTACCTATTTGACTCACGCTTGTAACGCCATACGTACGTACATGCATCCGTACGAACGCACCGCGACGCGTTTCCCGAACCACAAGTGTTGGAGCGGATCCAAGTAGGTCACGCCACCATTGCACGTTGATGTCACGCTCCCCTCGCATGCTTTTCTTGCAGGTGTGCGCGGACGTCACTCTCTCTCTCACCCGCTGCACACTCGCCGCAGTGCCCACAGCTGCCAGCTCCTCCGGCCGCTTGCAACACACTTATCACTTGCTTCACCCTCTCCACCACCCGCAACGCTCGACAGTGCGTCGAGAGGAAGCCCTCTTTCGGCTCGTTTATCTACGATGAAGCTTTCATGAAACCCAACCCGCTTTCCGTATCTCTTCGTTTCAATCAAACTTTTACTTTAGCAAATGCTCCACCGAGTTTTACTTCAAACCTTCCTTCCAGCACCCGCGTCGACGCTTGTTTCAACCGGGTCAACGCCACGCGCCCCACTGCTGCTTCAGATCCCATCAGGGTTCCCTTCGGGGAGATTGTCCATAATTTCAGTTTCAGTTTCAGTTTATTTCAGTTATTAGTACAGAAAAAGGAACAGTATACAAAGTATATATACAGGAGGAGGTCCGAAAGCACAAGGCTGCAGGGGGACCTTCTGTTCAAAATGGGATTACAAAATTTACTCAATTAGCAGTAACAGTGAAAACAGAGAGATGAGTAAATTGATAAAACCAACACTAACTAAGAAACAAGTAAAAAGAAGAGTGAAATAAACAATATAACAAGATAAAAACATCTAGTAGTTTATCAAGTACGAATACAATTGTTTTTTAAATGTGCCAATAGTCGAGCATTGCTTGATGTGAGATGGCAATGAATTCCATAATGATAATGCTGAGAAATATGCAGTGTGGCGACCAAAGTTAGTGCGGATAGTAGGTAGTAGAAAATTTCCATTTGAAGCGAATCTAGTACGGTTTAAGTTAGACAAAGCATTAGGATAAAAGACGCTTGATGGGACAAGATGGTGCAATGACTTGAACAGCATGATAATGAGGTGATATTTAAATAAAGTAACAGTAGAAAGTATTTCGAAGTTACGAAGTAATGATGATGCACTAGAACGATATGAACTGAAAGTCATTAGTCTGATGGCTTGGTTTTGAATGTGCTGAATGGGAGATAAGTGGGTGAGGTATGTCTTTCCCCAAGTGGTGATGCAATAATTAATATGGCTGTGAATAAAAGCATAATATAACTTGATTAGAGTTGAAATGTTAAAGTAGTAACGTGCTCTGATTAGAATCCTGACACCAAATGCTAGTTTTTTTGCGCAAATGAATAACATGATTAGAGTATTTTAGGTTGCTGTCGAGAACGATTCCTAAGAAAGAGCATTCATTGTCAGGGTTAATGAGTGAGCCATTTACTTTAATAGAAATTTGGGAGGGAAGAACTTTGTTAGCTGAGTGGAATATCATGAACTTAGTTTTCTTAGGGTTAATACTGAGGGAATTCGTGAGACACCAGCTTAAGATGTTATTTAGATCTTTTTGTAATTTTAGCGTTAAAGAGTCAATTGATTTACCCGTGGCAAGTATTGTAGTGTCAACGGCATAAAGAAAAGGCAGAGAGTTAGTAACTGAAAGGGGAAGGTCATTCATGTGAATTAAAAATAAAAGCGGGCCAAGAATGGACCCTTGAGAAACACCCTGATTAGTAGTAAGAATATCTGATAAGGTAGAGCGAACATAAACAGCCTGCTGTCTATTACAGAGGTAACTTTTAATGAGTGTAAGGGCAGGTCCAACAATACCAATGGCCGTGAGTTGGGTTTCCAGGATGCTGTGATTAAGTGAGTCGAAAGCTTTGGTTAGGTCAATGAACAATGCTCCAGCTAATTCACCAGAATCAATAGCTTTTTAAATCTTATCAGTGAAAGTTAACAATGCAAGATTAGTCGAGAAAGCAGGCCGAAAACCAAACTGACTAGGAGTTAAAATGGAAAACTTAGACAAGTAATTAGTTATACGTTTCTCAATACACTTTTCTATTATTTTACTAAAGGAGGAGGAGGAGGAATAAATGAGGAAGGACAGGGAGGTTAGCCAGTTCTCAGACCGGCTGGCTACCCTGTACTGGGGAAGGGGGTAAGGGGGATAAAAGATGAGAGAAAAGAGACGTTGTAAAAAAAAAGAGAGAGAAGGTCATCAGACGATCCACGACGCTGTTTACAGTCTGTCTCTAAGACCACTTGCCCGTAGAAAGCGCAACAACGCTCTCAATGCCTTGCGTGCAGAGGACGGTCTCGGCCAGTGTCCTAATACCCTTTCTTCCGACAATTGGCGATTGTCTATTCTATCTAAAGCTTTTGACAGTTCTTTTCTTGGCACGCTGAAGCGGGGACACTCGCAGAGAAGATGGGAGAAAGTCTTTGCGCAGCCACAGTTGTCACATGTCGGGCTTCTGGCCATTCCGATTCGAAACGAATAAGCATTTGTAAAGGCCACCCCAATCCACAGACGGCACAAAAGTGTCTCCTCTGCTCTGGTTATTCCTGATGGAAGACGGAGCTGTAGGTGTGGGTCCAAATTATGAAGGCGGACGTTGGTGAATGCCGGTGAATTCCACTGAGCGAGTGTCAGTTCTCGTGAAAGTGATCGAAGCCTTGCAGCGGCGTCCGTTCTTGATAATGGTATAGCTACACAAGGGGCATCGTCATGAGCAGTTCGGGCTGCTTCATCTGCACGGTCGTTTCCATCAATGCTGCAGTGGCCTGGTATCCATTGATATGCTATGTCATGTTGTTTCTCTATAGCCCAGTGATGGAGCAATCGTATTTCAGCAATTAGCTGTTCGTTTGGTCCATGACGATATGGCGAGGCAATTCCCTGGAGAGCTGCTTTGGAGTCGGAGAATATTGACCATGTCTGTTGCGGTTCTTCAACTATGAACTCCAGAGCGGCACGAATGGCGGCGAGTTCTGCCGCCGTGGATGATGTCAGATGCGAGGTCCTGAACTTTATCGTGATGGATTTCTCCGGAATTACCACTGCGCCTGTTGAACCTGTTGAAGTGACCGACCCATCCGTGTAAATGTGAATGCGTCCACTGTGTTTCTCATGCAGAAACAGTAATGTTGTTTGTTTTAGGGCCAAATTTGACAAATTTTTCTTTTTTTGCATTCCGGGGATGGTTATCAGGTCTTCCAGTGGATGTAGACACCACAATGGTAACGACGGTCTTGCTGCGTGCGTGAAGTTTGTGGGAATCACCGTGAGATGTGGGGCAATAATAGAACAGAACGCAGAGCATGGACTGGAAGTTGGAAGGGAGGCAAGGTGATGCGATTGAATCCGGGTGGCATGTCTTATGTGCGTTCTTAAAGCATCTACACGAATGTAGGTTGTGATAGAGTGCTCATGAGCGATTGCGACACTCGCTGCTGAGGATGCGCATCTCGGCAGCCCGAGGCATATTCTCAGTGCTTGAGCTTGTAATGACTGGAGGACGTGAACGTTTGTTATGCGGGCCTTGCCAAGCACAGGTAGGCTGTAGCGCATGAAGCCAAGAAAAAGTGCAGCATACAGTTGAAGCATGGCTCGTACCGATGCACCCCATGATTTTCCCGCAAGAAACCTTAGGACGTGGGTGATCATGGTCAGTTTCTTCTTCATGTAAGCGATATGAGGGCTCCAAGACAAATCACGATCTATTATTACTCCCAGGAAACGGTGAGTCTTTTGATAGCTGATTGTGTGTCCATTAATTCTGATGCGGTATGGCGTCATTGTCTTGCGCGTAAACGCAACTAGTGAGCATTTCTCATATGACATTTTACTAAAAGATGATAGGATAGCTATGGGGTGATAATTAGATATGAAAGTTCTCTCGCCTTTTTTTGAACACTGGTATTATTTTGGCCTGTTTTAGTTGTGATGGGAATGTACCTGTCTTGAATATTAGATTGATAATGCGGCATAGAGGGACGGCAATATGGTTGGCAATTAGCTTAATGCAGGACGAGTGAATTCCGTCCAGTCCAGGGGAGGTTACTTTAAGATTATGAATAATGCTGATAATTTCGTTGGGGTCTGTTGGGAAGAGGTAGAAAGATTGTGAAGAGCGGACCTGAGATTTATTGAACGATGGGGGTGTACTAGAAGCTTGTTTACAGTAAAATGAGTTGAATTCATTCGCAATGCCAATTGACTGATCTAAGACACGGTCAGCAGTTTGAAGCTCAGTGATAGTTAATTCGGACGTGTTCTTGTTTAGGAAGGAGTTAATAATTTTCCATTGTTCTTTAGAGTTGTTGCCAGCACGCGCTATTTTTTCTTCGTAATAACTTTTTCTAGCTGCTTTTAAGAGTCTATTGAGAGTATTAGAATAGAGGGTGGAACGATGTTTTAGATTCATATTGAAAGGACGGCGTTTGACGTTTTTGTAGAGGTTTTCTTTGAACCGATTAACCGTTTATTATTTTTCTATCACTCTCGCTCTCTATCCAGATAGCTTTATTGAGCGATTTGCCCTTTCATTTACTTCTATCTTTCACAGAAATTCTGTGTTCTAATTAGATTGCGCTGAATAATAATGCGGGCTGTTACTGCAGGACTCCACACGAGCATCGTTCCAATAAATCAGCTCGTCACCGATGACGAGAGGAAGAAGCTGTGTGATGACGTCATAAGAATCGTCCGCAAATTTCATGAACCAGAGACAGGCCCATCAAGCTTTAGCATGCACATCATCGAGGCCTCGAAGTCGAAGAGCTAGAACGGCAAGCACTCGGACCCAAACTGCAGGATGGGCATGTAGCAAGGATTGTGGAGACATGAGTACAGATTAGAAACCTTTTTATAAATGTGCAGTTTAGTTGCATGGTTTTTAGTAAAATATTTTATTGATGTCCTTTACCAAACTGGCTCAACCCTATTGCGCTATCAATTATGTGGGCAATCAGGTGTATCTTCACCGTACCCTGCATGTTCCTTGTATATAAAGTTTGGACCAATAAAACCACCCCACGCATCGTAAGTTCTACGTGCAATAGGAAATGCGCAAGCGCTGCTGACGAATGTGACTAAAGGGGAGGTAAGAGGAGCCGATCGTTTCCGTAGCGCTAAAACTGCATCTTGATAGCAGAAGAAAGGGCGCTTCGCGGGTAAAGCAGGACGTGCGGTCTTTAATCGTCCGGGCGTGGGCGATCAAAGATTGTATGTCTTGACTACGCATCCTGACTATGCTGCTGGATGGAGTGGAATGACAAAAACACCAATTTTAGAGTTCAATTTATACGGATGAGGGAGTGATACGATGTCAAAATGTCTTTTAAAATATCTGACAAAATATATCTATGCAAAAATATCTTTGCCAAAGTAGCTTTACAAAAAGCATTTCTGCTATAACTTTTTCGTCTTGAGCAGATTGCGTTGTTAGTGATCACGTAATACACAGTATTTCTCCTGGCAATGTGCTAATATTCTAAGGTGGAGGCATGGGTACGTGCGCCGTATTTGGTGACATGAATATCCGGGATTATGGGGTGTCGCGGGAGCGGACATCTTGGAAAGCGGACTTATCTTCTTTAAGGCTACTAATTCTGTAGGAAGTATGTTGGAAGTAGACATGCTATTTTGGTCATGCATACCCGGAGACAAATTTTGTGGTCTACAAGCTAAATTTAGGGAACCTTTGAATTTTGCCGTCGCTGAAATGTGGCCATTATGGCTTTCAATCGAACCCGTGTTTTCGTGTGTGGGAGCGTGGCGACAGAAATACCTAATCTCCTCAGAAGTTTCCGAGCTGTTCTATGTTGACGCACAATATACCACAAAAGTTAACAGTACACGCAAGCACATGCCAAACTGCCTGTCCGCGCCACCTAGTGGTGCGCCATCTACCATCTACCACAGTGCTAGGTCAGAAGCGGGTCGTGTTATTCACTGGCCTTTCAATTTTGTACTTCAGCGCAGCACAGTGTTATTTCGCAGCTTTAACGTGAAATACTTATTTGTATACAGTGCGACCATCACATTTTTTTTCACAGCAAGACCAAAGCTATGAGGGCTGATAATGGTATGTGGGGTTTAACATCCCAAGACCACCCCACGATTATGAGAGACGCCGTAGTGGAGGACTCCGAAAATTTCAACCACCTGGGGTTCTTTAAAGTGCACCGAAGTCTCAACATGGGCCTACCACATTTTTGTCTCCATCAAAAATGCAGCCGCCGCAGCTGGGATTTGATCCCGCGACCTGCGCATCAGCATCCGAGTACCTTGGCCACTAGACCACCGCGGCGGGGAAAGCTATGAGGGCATTCCTCAAAGAACATTCTGCTGGCTAGTTTCTGACAAAGATTGCGACTGATAACAGTCATGCTCATAGACCGCTCTAGAGCTAGAAGTATACGTAGACGCAGATGTCAAAGTTCACGTCGCGTCGAAAAGTGAAAAGTGACACTTGTTTGTACCCATGCTTCTCGGGCGCTGCAGTGCTGTCGATCACCGCTCACTTAGCCGAAATGTTGTGAAGAGGCCTTTGGTGTGGTCTGTCAACTTTTGTGGTTGACTCTAGATAGAGTGCTACTGAACGCTTCTTATTTTGTCCTCCAATGTCAAGTCATTTCTTACGAAGCACAACAGTCGCTTTGTATACGAAGAACATTGACGTCCAAACGTTTGTTGATTCATCCACGTCTGTGGCTCGTGAATATAAAGTGCGAGTCAGGTTTTTAACTATATACTCAACCTTTGTAAGAAGCTTTAGCTTGGAGGTTATTTTTTTAAAAGGTGCTTCGTGTCCTGACATTTTCATACAAAGTAAGCTATGCTGTAGTTCATTCACAAGAAAAGGATGTTCGCGACACTGCTGCTAAACAAGGCTTCCTTGACAGAGGTAAAATGGCAGAGTAAGGTGTAATGTGTGATGTCAGTGCATGGTAGGAAACGTCAGGTGATCGATATTTCCTGTGTCTTTCAGACTGGAGTGCCACGCTAACTTATCTTGATTTCGGCACGTAAAACCTCTCAAAACGTTATTCTGAAATCATTAGAGCAGAGTAAAAGACGCATTCATCAATATCAAAGATTCTTTTAACAAAATTGCTCACAATTACGTCAACCACGTCATTTTTATAAGAAACAGCATTGGATACAGGAAAAAGAACCTTGTGGTACACCACAAGTAACATTCTAGAGCAGACGCCACGCAAGTGCGTGCATGTTTGGAGCTCAACCCTGAAAATCTGGTCGGCAGCCAATCGTTCAGAACAAATGGAGGTGGAAACTGCCTGAATATACCTACCACTTAGAGGTCTTTTCTTCATTCTTGTTGATACCAGAACTTTATTAATTTGGTATACGCCAAAGCTAACATAGCATAACATTTGTGCACTTGGCACATGAATGAGACGTCATCGCATGAACAAGTCCTGCATTACACAGATCTCATTTCATACATGACGCGATCTTGTTTTTCTGGTGGCACCTTAATTACGTTGATACTTCCGAAAATTTTCATTACATGAAATTAGTGTGTGACGAACTTAAATGACCGGTGAATACATGATGATCGCATTAGCGGTAAACATGCTTGACAGAGATCTGTATGTCTTGGTCCCGAAACATCAGGCAAATTTTTAGTTTTTAACTTTATTATTGAAAACCATGAACCACAATGACTGGAGAGTTCGTTTTATTCGCATGAATAATATGCATTTATATCACGCTCGTTAATGACACACATGAGGTGGTCTTGGCGCATGTGTGGCTGTTTAATTAGCCAGTAGATACTGCCGTTCCATGTCTGAAAATAGGCATGCAAAGACATGTATTTATGACGAACATAAATGGGAGGTCCTCAGATGAGTATCATGCCATGCATGTCTTGAACTGTAAGAAATAAATAGCACAGTCTTGGTTCTTTTGGGGCTGCTTCATCAAACTTACAAGTGTTGAAATTTACGGGGAGTGTCATGAGTGTATCCCGAAGATGTGTGACACGTAGTGGTATAAATATCATGTCATGCATGTCACGCACGTCAATACACGCATCACGCCGTGTTGCTACTTTTATGTCTCTATATATCTGTGGGGCACATACAATAATTTAAATGTGCAGCAATGAAAGTGGCAGTAGCATTTGATGACCACGATTGACAGTTCAAAATCCGAGTATAATGTCATCCTTGTCATGACATTGCTGACGTAGCCTAAGTACGCTTGCAGCAGTTCCAATGGCTGAAATTATTTATGTTGAATGGAATGAAATTACACGAGCGTATGAAAAACGTAGGTGACTGGCTATATCGCATGTATGATGTCATGTGCATTATGGGGTGCGTAATACGATATGTAATGCGCGTCATGACAGGATAGCATGCAATTAAACTGAATAGGTGTCAGCTGAGTGGGGATTATAGCAATTAGTTTAATAGCAATCAAATGATTCACCTTGAAACTCTGGAGTTCGGAAGGAGAGCGATGACTTCAAGCCACTGACGTGAATATTGACAGACATTTGAATACTAGATCGCGTATTGCGAGACTTTATAAATGAGAACTTACTGTTTCCATTTACCCAGGTCAATCACATTAAAGCTATTCGATACTGCGTGTGACAAAATACAACGATGGCCCGTAATGAATTGGAATTTTGGTTGCAGAGGGACGTTGGAATTGTGATGAGTCCTACAGCGTAGAAAAGGAAAAAGGTTCATGAATTACAGTCACAGGGGCTGGCATTTGAGAGAACACTTCACCTATTGGTTCCTAAATATCACTACGATTGTTTCTTCACGTGAATGAGCAGAAAATAGCCTGGAGGTTGATAACACTGTTCATGGGCACAACTAAACAGAAAGGTGCTAAGAGCTGATAAAAGTGTTCGTACGCGTGATTTACCTTTTTGACATTGAAACTCGGAACGTTTGCTGGACTCAGGAGTTTTGTAGGCTCCTTTCTTATAGTCATGGACATTGTTACTTTTGATTTTGTTTACGTCATTACTGTTGCTATTCTAAGAGGCCGAAAACACATCGCTTTTCTCCTATGTTTCGCTAAAGCCCAACAAACCAAATGCAGCAATTACTTTTTCATTTTATTCGGGGAATTTACTGCACTGTAAAGATACTCTCCTCTATTCCCGTGCTTTCCTCTTCTAAATCCTCTCATAACCGTACGAGCCTCCTCTCGCAACTAGATATATCTTCTCCCTAAAGGCCACCGATCAGGCTCTTATCGCAAAGTTTCTTATCGCAAATGATGTGCCACGCTGATAACACGTACGATGCTCGTGATGGCCCGAGAAGCGCGAGAAGAGATGCGAACCGCGAATGTTCGATAAATAGAAGGACGGTGCTTCCCAAAAATATCCGGAGGCTTTGCTCCACTGAAAAGAGCAAGGCATTGCTCAGCTAAAACTCTTCTTTATGTCTTCTGCTCCGCTGCCCCTCCGGTCTTCCGCTGGGCTCACTGGCTGAAGAAGTCGTAGATTATGGCTCTATGACGGAGAAAAAAATGTGAATGTTGGATGGTATTGTGAGCATTCCCATTTTGCACTGCTATAGATAACCGCTTATGTATGTGTATACACGGTGGGTTGGCACTTTGTCAGGCTTCATTTGTCTTTACGCCAGTCCCCCAGGCAAACTGTGTAATGGGTTGTTTGAAACAAAATAAATAAGTAAAATAGAAGTAATCTATTGCTAAAACTGGCCGAAGTTGTTTATTATCAATATAGAAATGAAGCTACAAGATAATAAAATTATAAACATAGCGGTAGCTTGTACTGCATAGCTGTGTACTGCTGCATTGTTTTGTGTTACTGTTGCAGATATGCACATATTTCACAAAGAATGTTCAGAGGTTTTGAGTCAGTTGCATGTGATCACTTGATAATCTCGGCCGCGGCGGCTGCACTTTCGGTGGAGGCGAGAACGCTTGAGGCCCGTGTACTTAGATTTAGTACATGTTAAAAAAACCATGTGGTCGTAATTTTCAGAGCCCCCCACTACAGCGTCTCTCATCATATGTGGGGGGGGGCTTTAGCATGTTGAAGCACAGCAACTATCATCATCATCATCATCATCATCATCATCATCATCATCATCATCATCATCATCATCATTATTATTATTATTATTATTATTATTATTATTATTAGCGATAGCTCGAAGAAGCCTTAAACATTTTTCTTCGCTGAACGCTTACCTGTAGTTGATGCACTGTGCGGTTTGTTGTCGGTCACAAGTGTACATCTCTATAAAATGTACTGCAAGGGCCACCCTCTGCAGGCCCCCAGGTTCCGTTAGGCTGTGTGCTCAGTTGTCACCCTGTGAGACCCCCAGCAAATGCGTTAAAATAAAGTGGATCCATCATTTTTTTTTGTATCAGTCCGCTGAAGCCCAAAATGCTTGAGCGTACAAAAATTGGTTCTTAAAACGTTACGAATTGTAAATGTCATGTCTCAGACTTTTTATTCATGTCTTTGGGGACGTAGAAACGCGGACTTTTCACGACAAATAATTGCACTTCATAAAAACAATCCGAAATGTGAGCTGGTTGTACGCATTAACTATAAGCTTACGAATATCGAGTTGTTAGAATGAAATGGCATGTTTATTCATGTCATGTTAAAAATAGTTACCCTTCGAAGGATCTCGAAACTTATATGTCTTCGTGTTGATATGAGAAGAATAAAGAGCGGTTCTTTGCCTTAAAGAACCACAAATTGCGAAATATTTTTTCAACAGTCTGCGTCATTGTTGGTGAACTTCGCAAGACATTCAGACGAGATTTTCTTTTTTTTAAATGCCACCAAATAAAGAAGCAAAAGTATGTTCACTTTGATAAGAGCATGAGTAGTTTCGGGCATTCAACAAAGGAGGCTTTTTGAGACGACTCGCGTAAGTAGCGAGTATAGATGTAAGGGCAAAAAAAAAAAATCAGGAAAATTCCGCGAAAAAATTGTTTTTTTTGTTTTTATTCGGCGCGTTAAAAAAGCCTAATTTGGAGTAAAAGGTACAGAAATGAAACTTCCGAGCCCTAATTAAACATTTTGCAAGTACTCTGCAACGGTTGGGCCAATGTCCGACATGTGGGTGCACTTTATGGTCGTCGAGACCACTGGTGAGAAACGGGGAATTGCTGTCTGTATGATAATATTATATGTGATGTTTAACGTCCCAATACCACCATATGTTTATGATAGACGCCGTAGTGGAGGGCTCCAGAAATTTGGACCACCTAAGGTTTCTTAACGTGCACCCAAATCTGAGCCCACGGGCTTACAGAATTTTCGCCTCCATCAGAAATGCTGCAGCCGCCGCAGCCGGGATTCGATTCCGCGACCTGCGGGTCAGCAGCCGGGTACCTTAGCCACTAGACCACCATGGCGGGGCTTCGCTGTGTGTAGGCACGGTATCAGCAGCTACGCTTTTCCCAATGTAACATCTTTACATGATGAATAAAGCTACAGATGAAGCCTTTGATGCCGACTCTGAATACTTAGTTTTAACTTCCTCTTTTTACCATATTGATCAATTTATAGTCGAAGCCACGTAGAAGTATATATTTCTGGGTTCTTTATTCTAACTTCCATAACGATTCTAGGAAGAGTGCTAAATCAGTTCGTGGGGACGCTATACCGTCTTGCCTTTGTTCTGTTTAATTTCGTTTGTGAAAAGAGAGAAAAAAAAAACACCTTTTTGTTATTTTCATAATGCAAGTTATTGCTTTTGACACTTGGCAATAAACTATTGCAATGTGCTAAAGAAAATTGTTCTTTTTCATTTTGACTTAAATTTCGAAAAAAAAACGTGAAGAAACAGGTTTATTTCGATTGCTTCGAATTTCCGGAAATTTTGCATTTCAATAGCAGGGGTAGGGGCTCATTAACGCCCTCTCAAACCTTTTCTGTTTTGAAATACATAGAAACACATGAACGCATGCACTAACTTTAAAAATGGAAGCCGTTTGAGCTTCGCCTTCAATAGTATATCTGCGATGCGTAATCAAGCCTCGTGCGCACTACCTTCTGAACTACTAACTTGATTCGGTTTTTGTCACATGCCTGAGCCGCGTCGCAAGAAAACGAACGACTGAGCGCATGACATTGGCCGTTTTAAAATATCATTGAATGCTTACCGTAGGCACAGTTGTTCAGGGCCCACTACGCCGCAATCATTTCCATTGCGATGGCGAATAGCATAGGGCCCAATATATGCATCCTTAGGGCAACACGCGAACCGAAGCAGCTGTTCGTTTTGTACATGGTTCTGGTGCTGATGATGAGTGAATATGCCTAATAAATTTGTAATGGGTGGGCCCTGAAAACACCCACTTGTTGCCGGATTCACATCTTTTGGCGCCATGCGATATTCTACGATCCTACCATGCAATATAACTCGCTCCAGTACATGACGTTCATGCAGTGTTTTTTTCCCAACGTAGGTTAAACAAATCTGGCGGTTTTGAGGTAGAACAACCACTTGTCACGCAAACTGCCTATGTTCGATCATCACTCAGACCGGGAAGTTTTTATCGTTTACCTTATTTACATATTTTCTGATTCTTAGGTCACAACCAACTACGCCAACAACAATGCCGTAATGTCCGCGAAATGACCTCTCTACCGCTATCGCATTATTCACGTATGTCTAACCTCCCCTTCTACCCCGAAAAAAATTTTCCTAGCTACGTCATTGTGTGTGACTTTATACATCGCGTCAGGGGGACATGACAGACGAGGACATGATGTTTGAAGCTGTTTTTCAGAAAAAAAAAAAGCTGACCTTCACTTTCGAAAATTTCACGATTAGATGCATTCATAGTAACGAAATTAATCGCTTGTTGACTAAGAATACCCTCGTTGCACAGACGTCACATCAGCACGTCTTTGTAAAAGTACACCCAAGTACTCACAGACACTCATACATTAGAAACACTAATGTAATAGCTTTAGATACTTAAGTGAGTTACCAGGGGCCGCTGGTTGTATGTGTAGCTGTTCAGAAAAATTGGGTCGACAATGTAGACAAAATATTTGTATTCGTTGGCCCATTTAACTTTACATACTCATCAAAAAGCATTCTACTGGCTGTCTTGGCAAACCTGCCATTGCTTCAACCATCGCTTACATGAGTACTGCTGCAATTTCAAAAACGTGCCGGGTGGTTTTTAGGAATTGTGGCGGTGCACCATTTTTGGGCACGCAAGACTCGGTGAGAGAAACAGAAAACATCTGACCAGGGAGAAATGTGGGCGTCTGTCATAAGCATATGGTTTTTTCTGGGACGTTAAATCCCACATATCAAGATTGGAAAAAAATGTGCGTAAGCATGCCGTCAATCGCTCTGAGGAAAAAATTGATTTTCAGGGTCTCACAACGCCATATAGACTGTGTAAACATTTAGTGGCTTTGAATTTCCTGGAGTTGATGTGGTCAGATTAGGTGAGGCCTTAAGCAGCGACAATATCCCAGCAATAAATTTGTTAATAGCAGTGCTCGTATCTCTATACAGGCGAGCCTTGTTATTTTTTTTTCGTCCACCTTTAGCGCACGATTGTGGTTCTGCGTAGACTGCGGTCTTCAGACGCGTAGGCTTGTTGCCATTATATTATCACTGTTGCACAATGCCACTGGCACTGCAGGTGGCTAGCTTTCTGCGCTAGTCCAACTCGTTCTTCTTGTTTAAAGGAAAAATATGCAAGCATTTAACGCTATCCTGTTGGGACGCGTATATATATATATATATATATATATATATATATATATATATCGCTTCGTGTTGACACGAAGTAGGGTGAAAGGATGGTGGCGCCAGCATCCACATCAGCAACATCTGCGGCCCCACATTCAGTGTTTCACTTGCGCTGATTGCGACGGTTATCTGCAATCGAGACATCGTGCTATCAGGCATTTGGTGTGGGTCTTCAGTACATCTGCTTAATCGACCGGTGAATTGACTCAACTTCTTCGTAACGACAATATACTCGAAAGAGCGTCTGCGCCATCGCAGGCCACCAGGACACATACCGGAGACGGTATTGTCACGGTGTCGTGACGTCGACGAAGACGCAGAGAGTACGTTGAAGATTAAACAGTTTATTTGGGTGAACCTGTGCCCAGTATACGGAAAGTCGGATCGCAGTAGCAGGTGCACTGATAGCGGCGAACGGAGCGTCGGCCGTCGATCAACTATTGACAAGCGGCGAAGCGCGTCGGCATTTATACACTTGCCGTCAAATGCTCTAGTGTTATCGCTAGCGGTGACGAAGGCTCTAGAATAATCTGTACAGTTCGTGGAGTGGGCGTGATCTTATCGAAACGATCTAATACAGTCCCGAAGCTTCTCGAAGACTACAGGCGCGGTTTGCGCTGAGAATTACGTATACATATAGTGTATTGGGGCGATAACAAAACTTGAGAACAAGAACGTGGCATTGCCCCCCCCCCCACTGAAAAAGGCATCGTCCCGATTCTTTAACGGAAGATGAAGGTACAACAACAATGCAAGAAAGTACAATGAATAAATTACGATACAGTAATAATACAAAAACACTGTTTTAGTTTGTTAACGGGCATGAAACGGCTTGAGGCACGCGACATGGACGACTTCAGGTCACGATCGGCGTCGTTGCGAGTTCGTGATGCCGTCGGGGACAACCTTGTAATCAAGTGGGCCGAGATGTCGAAACGCCCTGTACGGTCTCGAGTACCGTCGCAGAAGCTTTTCACTGAGTCCACCTCGGCGTATCGGCGTCCACATCCAAACACGTTCACCGGGCTGGTATTCCACGAGGCGTCGTCGAAGATTGTAACGGCGGCTGTCGGTCGTCTGTTGATTCTCGATACGGAGACGCACGAGTCGTCGGGCTTGTTCGGCGCGTTGATGGTATACTCCCTCACATCGAGGTTTTATTCGTCGGTGACGTTGGGTAACACGGCATCGAGCGTCATTGCCGGGCTCCTTCCGTAAACCAATTTGTATGGAGATATCCGCGTCGTCTCCTGCACCGCCGTGTTGTATGTGAAGGTCAGGTACGGAAGAATGGCGTCCCACGTCTTGTGTTCGACATCGACGTACATTGGCAGCATGTCAGCGATTGTCTTGGTTAGCCGCTCGGTGAGGCCGTTGGTCTGTGGGTGATACGCTGTCGTTCAGCGGTGGTTTGTCTGGCTGTATGCCAAGATCGCTTGAGTTAGGTTAGCAGTAAATGCTGTTCGTTCCTCTGTCGGTGATGAGGACCTCTGGGATGCCGTGACGTAGGTCGATATTTTCGACGAAGAACTTAGCTACCTCAACGTTCTTATCGACGGCCACAGTGTGACCGCTCTCGTCGATACTAGAGCCGACTATTCCGTCATCAGTGGACCGTTCGCCGCGAAGTTGAAGAAAGTTAGGACAGCTTGGGAAGGCCCCGAAATCCGCACAGCCGGAGGTCATCTCGTAACGCCTGCAGGAATCTGCACAGCGAGAGTCACCATTAACGGCCGTATTTATCTTGCAGACTTCATAGTCCTGCAGCGTTGCTCGAGAGATGTTATCCTTGGCATGGACTTCTTATGCCTCCAAAGTGCTGTCATCAACCTAAGAACAAAGTCGATAACGTTATCCACAGAATAAGCTCTACCGACGCGCACGCCATCAGAAAACCATGCCTTGAATGTGCTGGAAGAAGAAGTCACCATTCCGCTTCGCTCCAGCGTCATTATTTCAGTCGGCGCTCTTAAATCACCTGAATTGAAAGGCGTCGTTGAAGGTAGTCAGCATCTGTTGGTCACCCGCAATATTTGCGTCGCATGTGGAATTGCAGAGCTGCGGGGAGGCAAAGCAACGGTTATGCTCACGAATTTCAGCAATGAGTACAAACACATGAACAAAGGAACGACGGTCAGATACATCGAAGAAATCGTGGAAGCCAGTGCTTTCGCCCTCGCCGATTCTGCGGAACCTGCTCAGAGAAACCAAGCCCCTCCCTCAGCTTTCGACGTTAATCTCAGCCTTTCGAACCATAAGCGAGAACAGCTCAAGAACCTGTTCCTCCAATACGAAGATTGCTTTTCGTCGTCGCCGAAAATTCGGCAGACGCCATTCACGAAACATCGCATCATAACCAAGGAAAACGCCAGACAACTCCGTCAGGGTCCGTAGAGGGTTTCGACGCGAGAACGTGAGGCCGTAGACACCAGTTGATGAAATACTACGGAACGACATCATCCAGCCGTTCAAAAGTCCATGGGCGTACCCCGTGGTGTTAGTGAAGAAAAAGGTTGGAAACCTACGTTTCTGCGTCGATTATTGCCGCCTGAACAAAATCACAAAAAAGGACGTTTATCCTCTCCTACGAATAGACGACGCACTGGATCGGCTCCATAACGCCAAGTACTTTTCGTCAATGGACATCAAGACTGGCTATTAGCACATCAAAGTCGACGAAAGAGATCGAGAGAAGACGGCAATTATAACACCGAACGACCTCTTCGAGCTTAAGGTGATGCCCTTCGATCTTGACCCAGCACCTCCACCAGACGTCCCGGGGTCGTAATGTCGACGAAGAAGCAGAGAGTACGTTGAAGATTAAACTGTTTATTTGGGTGTGCCTGTGCCCGGTAAACGGAAAGTCTGATTACAGTAGCAGTCTTGCACAGATAGCTGTGAACGGAGCGTCGGCCGTCGATCAACTACTGACAAGCGGCGAAGTGCGTCGGCATTTATACACTTGCCGTCGAATGTTCTAGCGTTATCGCTAGCGGTGATGTAGGCTCCAGAATAATCTGTATAGTTTGCGGAGTGGGCATGACCTTATTGAAATGATCTACTACAGTCCTGAAGCTTCTCGGAGACTGCAGGCGCGGTTTACGCTGAGAATTACGTAGTGTATTTGGGCGATAACAAAACTTGAGAACAAGAACGTGACAGCATACTTATAGGTCTGAGATCATTTGCCATACGAACCACAATTTGGCAGTGGTGGTCAAGGTCGTTCAAACTATAATCCAGAGAAACATTCTTCGTTTGCGCAGGACGCCGCATCCTGCAGTCTTCTTCTGATTTCTTTCTTTTACTTTGAGAAGAAGGCTTCAGGATGCGGCGTCAGCCACCGTTTCAAAAGTTGTTGACTACATCACGGGGTTGTGTACGGGTTCTGCTGTCTTGTAACGTTATATACATAGGACTGACTGGCAGGTGCGTCAATCTGAGATTGAGGGAGCACCAGGCCAATTGTCGCACTGACGCCATTGTTCATATAGGTGTGCACTGCAGGGAGCGTGTGTCCCTCAATTCGAAAAACAAACAAACAAACAAACAAAAACAAACGAACTATAGCATCATCACCGCGGGAGTAATGATCACACAATTCGGGAGACAATCAAAGCTTTGCATATTTCGAACACTACATTTCATGTATCAGCGTTTCAATTATTGACCTGCAACAAAAAAAATATATCATTGGTCCACATCGAGTTAGAGTACTTATTATTACCCACCTCAAGCGGAACGCCTCACGTCATTGTTGCCGTGCACAACGTTGCCCGGCTTTACTGCACGGCCGCCGACACTAGCAGCAGCAGAATGAAAATAGCGGGAGCTACTGCAGCAACAATGACCATTGAACAGTTTCTTACCATAGCCTTCGAAACGGCAGACGTGCTTGGTTCAACTGGGCTCCGCTAGATGCCATGATCTGTTTAGTGTACCTAATACGATAATTTCAGGGTAGTTCTCTGCTGTTCGAGGCCAAACGAGAGTGTTGCGATCGAAGACGTACCAAGCCAAATACGAAGGCACAGACACGTTATGTAGTGCGTGTGGAGAGGAGGAGGAAGCGGCTGAGCATTTGATGATGTTCTATAAAGGGCTCCACCCTATAGTACAAGATGATGGGGTGCAATTTTAAGCATTGGGGTTTAGGGACAGCGACCGCAAAATAGACTTTAAACGGGTAGAAAGGAGGCCTGCTGATTAATGAACACGTACTGTGACTTTCTTTGAAGTGATGCATACATAATTAGGAATGTTCGTACTGTTAGGATATCAAATCTTCTGATAAAAGAAGGCAGGCGTGATTATTTGTAATGGATATTGTTCGCAACATTTGTTGGTAGCCACTGGCATAAGCGTAATGATTCGCGTTCTAACAGAAGCAGTGGTCGAACTTTATAAGCCGGAGCGCCAGAAAAACGAAACACAGCCGAATTCTTATTTCGGTCGAATATATATGCAATAAATCATGCTGAGCACGTGTCTAAGCAAACGGGCACGATAATTACTCCGCCTAAGCAGCATTGCTACGGCACGTGCTCCCTGGCTGCACATGGAGCACGAGCTCCGTGTGCAGCCAGGGAGCTCCATGTGCAGTCATGTTTTCTATGTAGGGGCTCCAGTGAAGTGTTTCGGTGTAGGTTACCCTTAAATACATACCTAACCTGACCTGAGCTATTACATCCTGTCAGTATTACATTAGTGTAATTGGGGCGTTTTGTGCGAAAACTATCCTTGCGTTTTTGTTGCTAAAAGGTTGGGGGACGAGCCTCACAATGCCTCACAGATGGCAGCACATTATCTAGCGTTTGCTGTTTGCTTGATCTGCAGGTGACGCCTGCAATTCTTGCTTCTTTCTGCTTCTTCAATTCCTGCTTTTTCCATTCTAGCTGTGTCTGTGTCCTGGGCTGATATACGATCAACATGTTTTCCACGATGAATGACGCTTGCTGAATATTTGCCGTTCACTGGTCCAGCTGAATCGATAAAAAAGATGCCCTCAGTATCTGAGTAGTTGTCGTGAACTTTGGCCACGCGCGACTAAGATGTTCGTGGAACTGAAGATGCATGTTGCGTGGTAACGGTTTGATGATGAAGTCCTGCCTGCATTCATGTGGGATACGTTGTTTTCCCCTTCTCTGAATGGGGGCTTGTCTTACCCGAATCCTACATATTGTCCAAGATAGATCACGACACACACGCACCACAGAGCAGGTTCTGCGTCAATAAAACAGCCACACTGTACCACATGGTATGGGAATGCCCACACAATCCACCTCTACAACCCAGAGCACAGCACAACACTGTAGGGTGGGAGGCATGCAGCTATGCACAGCTCGGATCCGAAGACCCTTGAGGCCGTCGTGAGACGAGAAAGGACAGCATCCCGTGCCAATGGGATCCCGGACTAAGGATCCCGGACCAAGGATCTTACTCACCGACATTCCTTCCTTAGTCGCAAATAAATGTTTTATTCTTTCTCTGTTTGCTTGATAAACGCAACGCCTCCTCTACGCCTCGGAAAATGCATGATATGTTTTACGCTAGATGGATATTGTTGTCCATTTTTAGAGCTGTTTGAAAGTTCCTGTGTGTTTTTAGCAACGATGGCTGAATTATCCCGCTCTTTTTCAACGTAGTTTGATGACCTCCCAAATGCACTTACAAATCACTGAATGGGCACGTTTTCGTCGTGACACATGTAGAACGCAATGCGTTATGGATACTCCTTCCACTACAGGGGGGCGCTGGCGTCGATCGACGGGAGCGGTCGCATACCACGTCGGCTCTCTGAAATATCGCAATTATTTGCGTCACATCAAGTCGTTCTCCTGCAAGCCTTCTACCACCGTCTCCAAGAACGTCAGCCGCAACCGAAGACATCACGTCTTGTCAAGGTGGGCCGTCTTCTGACCCTTTTTTGGTCACTTGAAGCTTTCGCCAAACCACCGCGGAGTTAAGCCTAACCGCAGTAAGGGCCGCGCTGGCCCTGCCCGGGGTTTCCCCGGTAATGGCGTCTCCAAATCAAGTCACCGGCTACGATCCGGAGTCCCTACAGATAATACAGATGGATACCGCTCAAACCGAGACACCTCTACCAACCGAGGAAGAGTACCTCGAGGATATGGTCCGCGTCTGGCGCGGAAGGAAGAACACAGCAGTGGCGTCGAGAGACGCCAGGGCTCCTGCAGCCAAACAACAAGCAGCGTCTCGCCCTCAGCAAGCACAGGGCAAGAACGCGCCGAGCGTCGCCTCGCAGCGCGCCAAGCAACTCAAGTGGCGGCCGAAGAACACGCCGCGCATCGAAGAAGACGACATCATAGTGGTGCTGAAACCGCGTGAAACGCTCGACCTCAAGGCCACGTTTGGTCCTGGACAAGCCGGCGCTGCAGTCCGCAGCATCCTCGGAGCCGACGCAAGTGTGGGACTTGCGGTGTGGCCCCTCTGGGATCAGAATGTACTTCTGTGCACGCTCAAATCAGTGGATGCTGCCGAGAGACTCCTCCGGGACATTAAGCTGCCAGTCGGGGGCCGCCAGCTAAACTTCCGGGGACATCCCAAACTCTCCGGTGAGTTCTGTCGGGGCATCGTGCATGTCTCTCAAGACGAAACGTCCGAAACTGTGAAAAGCAAGCTCAGTGCTGAGCCAAATATAGTGTCTGTGCGCAAGCTTGAGACACCCCGGTTGCGGTGATCACCTTCGCGGGGACCAAGGCTGCCACGGACGGTTTTATACAACTGCGAGCGGCTCCCTGTTCGCTTGTATAAGAAGACAGTGCCTGCATGCCCACTTTGTGGCACAGTGGGCCATCGAGCAGATACTTGCCCGCGCCCGCAGCCCGGTCGCTGCACAAGCTGCGGCGTTCAGGTACCTGCTGCTACTCCTGACGGCCCTACGGAACACCAGTGCATTCCGAGCTGCCTCCTCTGCGGCGGTGGCCACAAGACTGGAGCTCCCGGTTGTGCTGGACGGTTCCGGCAGCCGGTCAAGTCGGGATCCCCACGCGGATCCAAGCCGAGGACAACGGGGGGGAACGGGGGGAACAAACAGGTTCCGACTCCCAAGACTGGCCCCAAGAAAGCACCAGCCGCCAAGTCTAATAAGCCAAAACTCAAGAAGACCGACACCGGGCACTCCACCAATGTAAAGCCTGGGACCCCGTCGGAGCCTCCTGCCTTGGTCAACGACTTCCCACCCTTGACACCCGTCCAAACACAGGTGAGCTGTTGGGGTGGGGCAGTCTCTAGACCTTCCTCTTCTCCCTCCCCTACCGAAACCGCCCTACAGCAGCAGATAGGGGAGCTCAGGCGCCAGAACCAAATTCTTGCGCGCAAAATTCAAGAATTAGAAGCGAAGCAGGTTGGGTCATCCGAGCCAGTGCAGGAAGCCGAGGCAGAGGACGGGGATGACGGCTCTTCCGTCACATCCCGCCTCACTAGCGTCTCGCGGCAGGACGCGGACACGGTAGTTGGACCAGCTTCCATTACCGGATCCATCGGCCGCATCGAGTCCCTAGAGCATAAAACCGAGCAATTAGAGGCGAGCGTGGCAGCCCTCCCCACTCAAATCATGTCGGCAGTCCGCGAGTCCTTTCAGGACATGTTCACGGCAGCCTTAACGCAAGCACTTCCCGAAATTGTGGCGCAGGTCTCTAACTCAGTCCTTAAAGCCATGCAGCCCTGGGTTATCGCCCAAATTAAAAACACCACTCAGAGCGACTCCCCGCAGGTTAAGCGCAAGCCGGCCTCCCGTCAGGCAGCAGAAGAAGGCTTTTCGGGGCCGGCTCCAGGTCCGGACCGGTCCTCTGCACCGTAAATAAATACTAAAAGATGGCTAGCCGATCTAATAAACAAGCTAAATATCTACAAAAATTTGAGATTATACAATGGAACTGCAGGGGTTTTAGAGCCTGGAAAAAACGGTCGCACCTCCAGCTCTACTTGCAGTCCCTCGGAAACATGCCCGCCTTGCTTGCTTTGCAGGAGCCCGGTTTGGACGTTAAATTCTCTGGCTATAGCACCTTCCAGGGGGGGCCCTCGTCATGCATCCTGGTGAACAAGGCATATACCGCGATTCAGGTCGATTTAAACTTAAGTACTGAACAAGAATACACAATGGTCAGAGTACTGCCTCTCAGACGTCGCGACCAGTCAATACACATCCTAAATATATACAGCCCCCCGCATAAGCCCCGCGTAACTTTTAGCGAAATCTTCCTCCGGGCGATCAAGTTGGCAGACAAGGACCCCTTAGTGATCGTGGGAGACTTCAATGCTCCCAGCCTTCACTGGGGCTATCACTACGAGAAGGCCAGAGGACGTAAGCTGGCGGAGCTTATCTCCTCCCTTCGCCTCACGCTGCTCACGGATCCGGCGTACCCCACTCGAGTGGGGAACTCGGTAACCCGTGACACGTGTCCGGACCTCTCTCTCGTAAAAAATGCCTAAGGATGCTACCTGGGAGAACTTGGGCGATTCTCTAGGCAGTGATCACTGCCTTCTCCGGGTCACACTCATGGAAAAGTCAGCTCATAAAAAATGCGGTCAAGCCAAGTTGACCGATTGGACCCAATTTCGCAATCAGACTATCCCTCCCGTACTATTTTCTGGAGGCTATGCACAATGGGCTCAACACGTAAACAACATTCAGAAAAGACTTACTACTACCCTCCAAACCAACGAAGAAATCCCCGCAGTTGACAATCACCTCCTACACTTGTGGGAGGCGCGCCGAAGCTTAACAAAACGTTGGAAAAAGCAGAAGACTAATCGCAAATTACGTATCCGCATAGCCCAACTCACGGAACAAGCTGCAGCGTATGCTGCCCAACTCTCAGATTCAAATTGGATAGCCCGCTGCGATGCCGCAGCTCGTCAGATGAGCTCGAAGGGGACATGGCGTCTCTTTCGCAGTCTCATAGACCCCTCTCAAACGAGAGGGGAGGCGCAGAAGCAGCTCCGGCGAGCTCTGCAAGGGTACCAAGGCACTCCGGCACAGCTTGCGGACGCTCTGTGCGATAGGTATCTCTGTCGTACGGAGGACCCGCCTGGGCCGGCGTACACGTACTCTGGTAAGCCTAATCATCAACTCGATGCCCGTTTTGAGTTGCATGACCTTAAAGCGGCTTTAGCTAAAATGCGCAGGGGTACGGCTCCGGGGCTGGACCGCATAACAGTAAAGCTGTTGGCAAACCTCCCTGACACAGCCTACCTCCATTTATTGGAATACATGAACGAGATCTGGGACGGCCGTGCGCTCCCTTCCGAATGGAAAACGTCACTTGTGACTTTTATCCCCAAAGCAGGCAAGGCCGTGAATACGGAAAATCTGAGGCCCATATCACTGACTTCGTGCGTGGGCAAGCTTATGGAGACGATGGTACGGGATCGCCTCTCCCCATACCTTGAGGGCAAGGGCTTCTTTGCAGACACCATGTTTGGGTTTCGCCCACACATGTCTGCACAGGACGTCCTTCTCCAGCTCCATAGGGCCGTCATACAGCCCATAAGTATGCAACACAATGATAAAGCCATCCTCGCCCTTGATCTGAAGGGGGCTTTCGACAATGTTAAACACAGCAGCATCCTGGCTAACTTGAGCTCCACTGATTGCGGGGCTAAGGCCTTTGCATATGTCAGAGATTTTCTCTCTAAACGCCAGGCACTTCTTCGGATCGAGGACGGGGAATATGGCCCGTACATTATGGGAACACGGGGTACCCCACAGGGAGCAGTGTTATCACCACTCCTTTTCAACATTGCTATGATGCGCCTTCCAAGCGAATTGGCCAGGGTGGAAGGCACACAACACGCAGTATATGCCGACGATATTACAATCTGGACCACTGAAGGGAGCCTTGGTGAAATGCAGGAACGCCTTCAGCAGGCCGCATCCATAGTCGAGGCGTATGCCAACGATTGTGGACTCCAATGTGCTCCAAACAAATCAGAGCTTCTGCACGTTAGAGCGAAGCCAAGAGATAAGTCAGCCATACAAATCTCCCTGTCTGGGGTTCCCATCAGAGAGGTGGAGGAGCTCCGGATTCTGGGCCTGTTCATTCACCACAGACTCAGACCGGACTCCACTATAGCGAAAATCAAGAGAATAGGCGAACAGGTAGGGCGCATGATCCACCGCGTTTCCAACAAGAGGGGTGGTCTGCGGGGCAGGGACGCGCTTCGGCTCGCCCATGCCTTCGTGACTAGCCGGATCCTCTACGCCGTCCCATACCTTCGCACTAACAAGCAAGAAGACGAAAGAATAGATGCCATCATTCGTAAGGCTACTAAACGAGCTCTGGATCTCCCGGTGGCCACTTCCAACGCCAAACTGAGGGCGTTGGGTGTGCTAAACTCCTACCAGGAGTTGCGGGAGGCCCACCTTATGAATCAATATACGCGGCTCGTGCAGACGGCTCCCGGGCGCCGCCTGCTAAACCGCTTACATATACAGCACACTTGCACTGCAGAGGAGGCGGAGCGTATTCCGGAACTGTGGCGGCATATGCTCTCGGTCGCTCCACTCCCCAGTAACATGGATAAGCACACGCACGAAAGCAGAAAACAGGCGCGGGCTCGGACGCTTGAGAGGCAACACGGCTCCCGACCTGGTGTATTCTACGTAGATATAGCAGGGCCTTCGCCTACGGGATTTTACACGGCCTCTGTAGTTCACCGGGAAAAGCATGTCAATGGGCTCTCGTTCCAAGCACAAAATCCAGAGCGCGCTGAGGAAGTCGCGATAGCGCTTGCTGCTGCGGACCCCAACTCGAAAGTTATCATCACGGACTCCAGGAAAGCATGTACTCATTACTTGGTAGGAGAGATATCCCCCCTAGCCAGCCAAATTCTAAAACGGGCTCTCGCTGATCCAGCCCCGAAACGCATCGTATGGGCTCCTGGCCATCAGGGCCTACGAGGTAATGATGATGATGAAAAACATTTATTATAAAAAAGAGAGGTACGGGGCCAAAGCATGACCCTGCTACATGGTCGGCGTCCTTAGTCCGGGACACCGCATGACGAGGCCCCTACTCGCGCCCGTCTCACCAGAGCCCGTTGAGACTCTAGTGATGAGCAGTTGAGGAGGGCAGTCTCCCATGCCTCTCGGGAAGGGGTAGAGGAAGGGGGTAGGTGGGGATTTTTCGGACATGCCCACACCATGTGGAAGATATCACACGTCTCCCCACAGTGTGGGCACCGCCCATCTGTGTTCGCATCGAAATGCTTTAGGATTGCAGGACAGAGTAGAGTACCTGTCTGCAGGCGCCTTAGAGTTCGCTCTTCCGCCTTACTCAGCCCCTTTGCAGGAGCCGGGTAAAGGCGGTGAGTGTCACGATAATAGGTGAGAATTTCTTTGAACCGCAGCAGCGGTGTATTGGCCTCCGAGTCATAAGAGCCAAGGTGAGGAGCCCGGTGGGTAAGCGCTCGGGCGGCCGCGTCAGCGGCCTCATTACCTCGTAGGCCCTGATGGCCAGGAGCCCATACGATGCGTTTCGGGGCTGGATCAGCGAGAGCCCGTTTTAGAATTTGGCTGGCTAGGGGGGATATCTCTCCTACCAAGTAATGAGTACATGCTTTCCTGGAGTCCGTGATGATAACATTTCGAGTTGGGGTCCGCAGCAGCAAGCGCTATCGCGACTTCCTCAGCGCGCTCTGGATTTTGTGCTTGGAACGAGAGCCCATTGACATGCTTTTCCCGGTGAACTACAGAGGCCGTGTAAAATCCCGTAGGCGAAGGCCCTGCTATATCTACGTAGAATACACCAGGTCGGGAGCCGTGTTGCCTCTCAAGCGTCCGAGCCCGCGCCTGTCTTCTGCTTTCGTGCGTGTGCTTATCCATGTTACTGGGGAGTGGAGCGACCGAGAGCATATGCCGCCACAGTTCCGGAATACGCTCCGCCTCCTCTGCAGTGCAAGTGTGCTGTATATGTAAGCGGTTTAGCAGGCGGCGCCCGGGAGCCGTCTGCACGAGCCGCGTATATTGATTCATAAGGTGGGCCTCCCGCAACTCCTGGTAGGAGTTGAGCACACCCAACGCCCTCAGTTTGGCGTTGGAAGTGGCCACCGGGAGATCCAGAGCTCGTTTAGTAGCCTTACGAATGATGGCATCTATTCTTTCGTCTTCTTGCTTGTTAGTGCGAAGGTATGGGACGGCGTAGAGGATCCGGCTAGTCACGAAGGCATGGGCGAGCCGAAGCGCGTCCCTGCCCCGCAGACCACCCCTCTTGTTGGAAACGCGGTGGATCATGCGCCCTACCTGTTCGCCTATTCTCTTGAGTTTCGCTATAGTGGAGTCCGGTCTGAGTCTGTGGTGAATGAACAGGCCCAGAATCCGGAGCTCCTCCACCTCTCTGATGGGAACCCCAGACAGGGAGATGTGTATGGCTGACTTATCTCTTGGCTTCACTCTAACGTGCAGAAGCTCTGATTTGTTTGGAGCACATTGGAGTCCACAATCGTTGGCATACGCCTCGACTATGGATGCGGCCTGCTGAAGGCGTTCCTGCATTTCACCAAGGCTCCCTTCAGTGGTCCAGATTGTAATATCGTCGGCATATACTGCGTGTTGTGTGCCTTCCACCCTGGCCAATTCGCTTGGAAGGCGCATCATAGCAATGTTGAAAAGGAGTGGTGATAACACTGCTCCCTGTGGGGTACCCCGTGTTCCCATAATGTACGGGCCATATTCCTCGTCCTCGATCCGAAGAAGTGCCTGGCGTTTAGAGAGAAAATCTCTGACATATGCAAAGGCCTTAGCCCCGCAATCAGTGGAGCTCAAGTTAGCCAGGATGCTGCTGTGTTTAACATTGTCGAAAGCCCCCTTCAGATCAAGGGCGAGGATGGCTTTATCATTGTGTTGCATACTTATGGGCTGTATGACGGCCCTATGGAGCTGCAGAAGGACGTCCTGTGCAGACATGTGTGGGCGAAACCCAAACATGGTGTCTGCAAAGAAGCCCTTGCCCTCAAGGTATGGGGAGAGGCGATCCCGTACCATCGTCTCCATAAGCTTGCCCACGCACGAAGTCAGTGATATGGGCCTCAGATTTTCCGTATTCACGGCCTTGCCTGCTTTGGGGATAAAAGTCACAAGTGACGTCTTCCATTCGGAAGGGAGCGCACGGCCGTCCCAGATCTCGTTCATGTATTCCAATAAATGGAGGTAGGCTGTGTCAGGGAGGTTTGCCAACAGCTTTACTGTTATGCGGTCCAGCCCCGGAGCCGTACCCCTTCGCATTTTAGCTAAAGCCGCTTTAAGGTCATGCAACTCAAAACGGGCATCGAGTTGATGATTAGGCTTACCAGAGTACGTGTACGCCGGCCCAGGCGGGTCCTCCGTACGACAGAGATACCTATCGCACAGAGCGTCCGCAAGCTGTGCCGGAGTGCCTTGGTACCCTTGCAGAGCTCGCCGGAGCTGCTTCTGCGCCTCCCCTCTCGTTTGAGAGGGGTCTATGAGACTGCGAAAGAGACGCCATGTCCCCTTCGAGCTCATCTGACGAGCTGCGGCATCGCAGCGGGCTATCCAATTTGAATCTGAGAGTTGGGCAGCATACGCTGCAGCTTGTTCCGTGAGTTGGGCTATGCGGATACGTAATTTGCGATTAGTCTTCTGCTTTTTCCAACGTTTTGTTAAGCTTCGGCGCGCCTCCCACAAGTGTAGGAGGTGATTGTCAACTGCGGGGATTTCTTCGTTGGTTTGGAGGGTAGTAGTAAGTCTTTTCTGAATGTTGTTTACGTGTTGAGCCCATTGTGCATAGCCTCCAGAAAATAGTACGGGAGGGATAGTCTGATTGCGAAATTGGGTCCAATCGGTCAACTTGGCTTGACCGCATTTTTTATGAGCTGACTTTTCCATGAGTGTGACCCGGAGAAGGCAGTGATCACTGCCTAGAGAATCGCCCAAGTTCTCCCAGGTAGCATCCTTAGCATTTTTTACGAGAGAGAGGTCCGGACACGTGTCACGGGTTACCGAGTTCCCCACTCGAGTGGGGTACGCCGGATCCGTGAGCAGCGTGAGGCGAAGGGAGGAGATAAGCTCCGCCAGCTTACGTCCTCTGGCCTTCTCGTAGTGATAGCCCCAGTGAAGGCTGGGAGCATTGAAGTCTCCCACGATCACTAAGGGGTCCTTGTCTGCCAACTTGATCGCCCGGAGGAAGATTTCGCTAAAAGTTACGCGGGGCTTATGCGGGGGGCTGTATATATTTAGGATGTGTATTGACTGGTCGCGACGTCTGAGAGGCAGTACTCTGACCATTGTGTATTCTTGTTCAGTACTTAAGTTTAAATCGACCTGAATCGCGGTATATGCCTTGTTCACCAGGATGCATGACGAGGGCCCCCCCTGGAAGGTGCTATAGCCAGAGAATTTAACGTCCAAACCGGGCTCCTGCAAAGCAAGCAAGGCGGGCATGTTTCCGAGGGACTGCAAGTAGAGCTGGAGGTGCGACCGTTTTTTCCAGGCTCTAAAACCCCTGCAGTTCCATTGTATAATCTCAAATTTTTGTAGATATTTAGCTTGTTTATTAGATCGGCTAGCCATCTTTTAGTATTTATTTACGGTGCAGAGGACCGGTCCGGACCTGGAGCCGGCCCCGAAAAGCCTTCTTCTGCTGCCTGACGGGAGGCCGGCTTGCGCTTAACCTGCGGGGAGTCGCTCTGAGTGGTGTTTTTAATTTGGGCGATAACCCAGGGCTGCATGGCTTTAAGGACTGAGTTAGAGACCTGCGCCACAATTTCGGGAAGTGCTTGCGTTAAGGCTGCCGTGAACATGTCCTGAAAGGACTCGCGCACTGCCGACATGATTTGAGTGGGGAGGGCTGCCACGCTCGCCTCTAATTGCTCGGTTTTATGCTCTAGGGACTCGATGCGGCCGATGGATCCGGTAATGGAAGCTGGTCCAACTACCGTGTCCGCGTCCTGCCGCGAGACGCTAGTGAGGCGGGTTGTGACGGAAGAGCCGTCATCCCCGTCCTCTGCCTCGGCTTCCTGCACTGGCTCGGATGACCCAACCTGCTTCGCTTCTAATTCTTGAATTTTGCGCGCAAGAATTTGGTTCTGGCGCCTGAGCTCCCCTATCTGCTGCTGTAGGGCGGTTTCGGTAGGGGAGGGAGAAGAGGAAGGTCTAGAGACTGCCCCACCCCAACAGCTCACCTGTGTTTGGACGGGTGTCAAGGGTGGGAAGTCCTTGACCAAGGCAGGAGGCTCCGACGGGGTCCCAGGCTTTACATTGGTGGAGTGCCCGGTGTCGGTCTTCTTGAGTTTTGGCTTATTAGACTTGGCGGCTGGTGCTTTCTTGGGGCCAGTCTTGGGAGTCGGAGCCTGTTTGTTCCCCCCGTTCCCCCCCGTTGTCCTCGGCTTAAATCCGCGTGGGAATCCCGACTTGACCGGCTGCCGGAACCGTCCAGCACAACCGGGAGCTCCAGTCTTGTGGCCACCGCCGCAGAGGAGGCAGCTCGGAATGCACTGGTGTTCCGTAGGGCCGTCAGGAGTAGCAGCAGGTACCTGAACGCCGCAGCTTGTGCAGCGACCGGGCTGCGGGCGCGGGCAAGTATCTGCTCGATGGCCCACTGTGCCACAAAGTGGGCATGCAGGCACTGTCTTCTTATACAAGCGAACAGGGAGCCGCTCGCAGTTGTATAACACCGTCCGTGGCACCTTGGTCCCCGCGAAGGTGATCACCGCAACCGGGGTGTCCCCAAGCTTGCGCACAGACACTATATTTGGCTCAGCACTGAGCTTGCTTTTCACAGTTTCGGACGTTTCGTCTTGAGAGACATGCACGATGCCCCGACAGAACTCACCGGAGAGTTTGGGATGTCCCCGGAAGTTTAGCTGGCGGCCCCCGACTGGCAGCTTAATGTCCCGGAGGAGTCTCTCGGCAGCGTCCACTGATTTGAGCGTGCACACAAGTACATTCTGATCCCAGAGGGGCCACACCGCAAGTCCCACACTTGCGTCGGCTCCGAGGATGCTGCGGACTGCAGCGCCGGCTTGTCCAGGACCAAACGTGGCCTTGAGGTCGAGCGTTTCACGCGGTTTCAGCACCACTATGATGTCGTCTTCTTCGATGCGCGGCGTGTTCTTCGGCCGCCACTTGAGTTGCTTGGCGCGCTGCGAGGCGACGCTCGGCGCGTTCTTGCCCTGTGCTTGCTGAGGGCGAGACGCTGCTTAGTGTTTGGCTGCAGGAGCCCTGGCGTCTCTCGACGCCACTGCTGTGTTCTTCCTTCCGCGCCAGACGCGGACCATATCCTCGAGGTACTCTTCCTCGGTTGGTAGAGGTGTCTCGGTTTGAGCGGTATCCATCTGTATTATCTGTAGGGACTCCGGATCGTAGCCGGTGACTTGATTTGGAGACGCCATTACCGGGGAAACCCCGGGCAGGGCCAGCGCGGCCCTTACTGCGGTTAGGCTTAACTCCGCGGTGGTTTGGCGAAAGCTTCAAGTGACCAAAAAAGGGTCAGAAGACGGCCCACCTTGACAAGACGTGATGTCTTCGGTTGCGGCTGACGTTCTTGGAGACGGTGGTAGAAGGCTTGCAGGAGAACGACTTGATGTGACGCAAATAATTGCGATATTTCACAGAGCCGACGTGGTATGCGACCGCTCCCGTCGATCGACGCCAGCGCCCCCCTACGAGGTAATGAGGCCGCTGACGCGGCCGCCCGAGCGCTTACCCACCGGGCTCCTCACCTTGGCTCTTATGACTCGGAGGCCAATACACCGCTGCTGCGGTTCAAAGAAATTCTCACCTATTATCGTGACACTCACCGCCTTTACCCGGCTCCTGCAAAGGGGCTGAGTAAGGCGGAAGAGCGAACTCTAAGGCGCCTGCAGACAGGTACTCTACTCTGTCCTGCAATCCTAAAGCATTTCCTATTTCCTGCAATCCTAAAGCATATGAAGAGAATAATATAACTAGATAAAAAATAATAAGACGTAATAGAGGAATGTGAGCGTCTTCTTTCCATTTTTCTCCCGTGAAGTGCAGCGAGATGCGGGGCTAATGTTTCGGGGTGCTATTCTAGACATTGTCTAATTCCGCCATATTGTCAAAATTCGTAATGGCGGCATTTTAAACCAATCAGAGAGGTCGTAGCAGCTCACTTGGCCATTCAGCATCAATCCATGGTGGAATCTGACAACATGGCAGAATTGGACAATGTCCGGAATAGCACCCTCGCATGCATTCGTGCCCCCGCGGTCAGCGAATTGAGCAGACGGCAGCCGTGGAACGCTCTTACACGTTCGCGCACTCATTGTGTTCATATATTTTACCGCGTCTAAGCCAGCGTTTTCAAACCATCCTGCTGAAACACGCAGTAAACCTCAAAACAACGCTGGCCACAAAAAAAGTAAAAAGAAAATGCTGCTCGCGTGCACGGGCGTTGGGCTTGTTCGGGCGCGTCATGCGCACATGACCTCTTGGTCAGATGCCGGAAAGGGTAGGAAAAAGATTTGATTTGCGAAGGCTGCGCAGAGGAGCGGCAAGGATTTCAAGCTCGCCTCCTGTCATTCTCATTTCACTCCGCTTCAAAAAAAAAAATGGTTTCTTAGCTCCTAATAAACCAATTAAAAAAATGTGGCAAAATGTTTCTCATCGGACACCCAATAACTGCCATGGTCTAACAAAAATTTGGTATGGGGCCTGGTGAGTGACCCCTTAAGGGAAATGATGACTTTGCATATGACCAGCCAAGTTGCCCTCCACTGGTGTATTTGCTTGCGTAACTTCAACGCGGCTATTCCTAAAATTGATGGCTTCGCTGAACGCTCTTATGTCGATGTCTTGTTGCTTAACTGTATTTCCTGAAATACTACTTGTACCACGCTCCTAAGCCCGTTATGACGGGAAAGAGAGGTCTCCCTTGTCGTAGATGTTTGTTCGTAGGACGCAGATAAGACTGCTCGTGTACTGGCTGCCTTGTCGCTTGACGGATGATGATCTCTGAAGAGCTCATCCCATCCTTGAGGTAATGATGATTAAGGCTCTGTTGTCGCCATTCCTACAAACTTGGTTGTCATTGGGCATCAGTTTCCCCTATCGGTCAGATCCAATTAGGCGGCTGACTTCAGTTTGACAGTTCACGCTTCGAAAACTATCTGCATCTACCCATAGGTCGTATTCTTCAGAGATAACTTCATGAAGATTGTTCGTGTTTAGCAGTTGGAGTGGTGGAATTGGCGCCCAATCCACTGTAAATCACTTTTGCGGCATACCCGCCATTGCATGGGCCATAGTGAGTGGTTTTAAGCCAAACAATAACAGGAGAAAGGGTTTAATGGCATACACGACAAGTATTTTATATCACTGATGTGACTTAATTTGCTGGAGATGCATTGACATTGTGCCAGGCTAATGTTGCTATGTACTAAGTCAGAGAGACAGCCCCATGAGCACAGCGATAGATAGATAGATAGATAGACAGATAGATATATAGCAGAAATACAAAAGAAAAAGAAATAAAGGAATAAAGAAGGAAAATGAAAAAGAAAGAGAGAAAGAGAAACAGTTGAAGTACCTTGGGTGCACAAAGAGGTGCTTCGCATTTAAAAAAGGTGTACCTAAAGGGCATGAACCCGAGACACCCGTGTAAATACAAAGAAGCGTATTTAAGAAGAAACAGAACATGAAGAATAATAATATGCCTAAAATAGTGCAGAACCTTGCCCAAGGAGTTATTTAGTGTATTGTACTACGTAACCAAAATACGATGATGCTCCGGATCCCCAAAATAACTGAAGAATTCGTGAATGCATGGCGGCATGAATGTGACGTTTCTGCGATGTAGTATTTTATTAATGACGTCTGATTCTCTAGTATACGCAATGTCGGAGCTTCATCTCATCACTCATACTACTTACGCTGCCAATGTACGCACACTGCCACCTTTAATAACCACAGTTGCGTGTAAGCTATTTTCGACGAAGCTGGAACTATTCATAGCACTCTCTTCTGTAAATACTTGAAAATGTATGCTCTATCGTAATGAAGAAAATTGACGTGGAGTTTTCTTCCGGTTCATGTGAAGTTAAGGCGCACACACACTGCAGGACGACAAATACCAATGTGACACATGCACAGCTGTCACTTTGACAATACTTGTCTACGGTAGCGCGACACAGTATCACCGGAGAAACTGTTGAGGCCAGTCATTACAAAAAATAAAATGGGGCATTTCTAGATCAGGTGAAAAATTAACATCACCAGTTTACAAAAAAAAAAAAACCACGGCTGATCTGCCTATATAAGAACCGGTATACGTAACACGAAAGTGAAACGCATCTTCACAGAGGTGGTTGAGCGTTTTTTCTGCATTGTTTCATCAACAGCAACAAATCGCAAATTCATGTGAAGAACAACAAGCAGCTAAAAACTTGCAGCGCACATCTCAAGCAGCAAGCACGCACAATATAAGCATACACAGGGCGAGTGTGGACTGTCACAGCTCGACCCTTAAAACGCACTGTTCAGAGAGAATGAAAGACGCACTTTAACGAGCGCATAAGTATACACAGGACAAGCGCGAATAACTGTCACAATTCTTAATTCGTCGTGTGTCAGCAGCGCACTCCTTTTCTAAACACCGTCGCGGCAGTGAGTGAAGCGACCTTCGTCTTTTCCTGAATTACGAGTCCGATAAGCGCACGTGCAGGAGGGACCACGCTTCGTGGAGGCGACGACCTTTAGAGCGCACCCAATGCTAGAGAGGGGAGCACGCATCGAGGAACCCTACCCAACGCTAGAGGCACTGTATATTATACCTTTAGGTAGCCGAGTAGCACATTTGTTTCCCAAAACCACTAGCAATCATGTGGTGCTGAGTGACGAAAGCGGTTGCCGCCTACCTGGAATCTTTCAAGTGACCGTCGTGCACTCTGAAGCTCATTAGCAACGAACTGGTGCTCTTATTTGCTTTAGATTCGTCTCCTCAAGCTTCGAGAGCAGTTTTCGGGGATTCGGCAACATTTTCGAAAAGCATACTTAAATATAGCTGTAAGTTTAGTGGGGCGCTTATTAAATCTCAGAGGGCTTATATTTTGTGTTTGTAAGTTGCTGCTTATCTTCCATAGCTGGCGCCACTTGATCATGCGGCATAGAGTTACTGTATGTGCTACTTTTAGGTAGCAGAGTTGCTCAAAGGCAGTCCCTCCTTTTTTTTTAGTAGAACACCTTCTACTAAATTTGAAACAAACTTTCTGTTCTAATTTCTAACAGAAGGGCTCGTCTTCAGCGTTTACTTTGGAGCCCTCTTCCTCATACACGTATATAGTGACTGATGCGTACGTAATCATTGAACCGAAAAAAAAAAGACAGACGCTTGTAGGGACGAAAGCTACGTATCTTGAATTTCTTTTTACGTTACGCTTAAAAAACATTGGCAGCATATCTACGGGGTAAATGATGGCGAGTGGAGCGAAGCATCCGTCCGTCCATTCGTTCTTGCTTCCGCACGTTCATGCATCCGTCTGTGTGACCGTCCATGCGTCCATCCGCTCGTCCGTGCGTGCGTTGTTTGTGCGTTCGCACGTTCATCAGTGCGCCCGTCCCTGCGTTCGTCGATGCATCCACCCCTGCGTCCGTTCATGCGTCCATCCGTCCGTGCAGCCACCCGTGCGTCCGTCCATACTTCTCTCTTGTGTGTCCGTTCGCCCGTCTAGTCAACACTCCAAGTACCACCATCTCACATTTTTTCATCATATATTCCGCATATAGAAGCACCGCCATCCAGCGGACATTCCAAGGACTAAATGAGAGGTGGCACACGAACACTTTCTTACGGCTTGCACTTCTTGTCTACTTCCCACATATAACCACCTCGAGTTCATGGTATATACTAGTTCACTGTATTCATGGCACTGTGGCCCAACGCTCGGTAAACCTTTCTAAAGCCAAGGAAGTTACAACCAGCGAGTATAACCTAGCAAACCTTTCTTGTCATACAGCGCTCAATGTACATGCCAATGGCTGCTTATTAGGATTGAGAGACAGGAGAATCTAGCTTTTAGTTAACGCGCACGCTGCGAATTTTTTATTGTTGAACAACGCACCGGAGAAATCTCCCAACGGCACCAGCTTGCAGGTTAAAGCGTAAGACTGGCTACGCCCTACGACTTTGACGAGGGATGAACGAGTACCGCTCTATGGAGCTTCGCCCCTAAAAAGAGACATAAGACGCACAAAAGCCTTGAGTGAGTATTCTAAAATAAACATGTACAGTGTTAACTCTCATGTCTCTAACGATGGAGCGTCGCACGCGGAACGGCACGAGTGACATCTGCAGTAGCAAATACGCCACATCTGGGCGTGCGCAGTGCTTGTGATGTGCCTGCCTTGCGGTTTACACCTTTCTTTATCTCCGCGGCCGCGATGACTGCTTTTGCCTTCGAATAGCTGTCGACATTATAGAACTGAAAGAAAAGGATCTAAATTTTATCTCACTTTGTGATATCATATCACAGCGAGAATGGTTCGCTTCATTTTTAGGGGTGAACCTCCCCCTATTCTAACCTTGTCACTTCTCACGCGTAACCGAGAGAAGAAGAGACGAGAGAGAGAGAAAAGAAGGGAAAAGTATGAATGACCGTTTCTTGTCTCATTTCCTAGGTGGCGTTACTCTATCGCTACTCTTTGAAGTGCCACTACTCTCCAATTGGCTGCTGCGCGCGCTTTGCCTGAATGCACGGAGAACGAGCGCCTCTCTCAATCTCCCGGATAGTCGCCGTACGTGGCGGATCGTTGGTGGACCTTGGACGAAGCATAGCGGTGGGCCCGTCAAAGGAAAGCTGAAGAGATTTTAGAATTCAATAAAACTTCGTCTTTAGGAAGGACCGACATTATTGTCGACGATGTTCTATATGTTTTCGCGGTTGCAGCACCAGAAACTTTAGAACAGACGAAATAAAAGCTCATCTTGCTCCGCCCCCACGAGCACGCTGAAAGTGTGGGCGTAGAAACATACGTCATAATCGCTTCCTTTGGCCTGGAGCATATGTTCTTTCTTATCTTCAACCATGGCCTCCGTGACAAACTCATGACGTGCCGTTGCCGGAACTAATCGGAGAGGCCACACTTCATCAATGCTGCTGTTGCAGATGACGTAGCATGCCGAGAACGACGCCAACGTGTTTGCTCAGCGTCTCAAGAAGTCCGGAGGCCACAGCCACCGTTTTCGTTTTTCACCAAAAAGTGCTATTGTCGTTCACCTTTGAGAACTCTCACACCGCTTTTCTAATTTAGCGTGAATCAAAGGGTCCTTACACACTCCTAAGTCATTTTTTCTTAGAAAAAGTGCTTCAGCTTCCCTTGCGCTCGGCTTCACTGGCTAGCGTCTCGTCAGTGTTACCCACACGCCATCTGCATTCTTGAACGGGATTGGACGCATGAACGCATGCACGGACGGATGGAAAGACGGACGCTTTACTCTATTCATCATCATTCACTCCGTGTACATGCTGTGATTTTTCGCTTGCTTTTTGTTTTTCGCAGACTCGTTCGGGGCACTTTGATGTCCCAAGCGGTTGTTTCATCCGCGGTGATAAATTGGGATCACTACTTCAAGGTAGGCACATAACTAGCGCCACGCATGCTCAAATGTGACGTAATTGCGACTGCAGATGTCGCTCGTGCTGTTCCTAGCACGACGATACATCGTTATAGACATGAAAGTTGAGCTCCGCAGTTGGTGAATAAAAAAACCGTTTTTGAAGGCCTTTACAAAATATATAGCTATGCAGATACGTTTATGTATATGTAAATACACAAACCAACACTTCAGACCTGATCCACTGAGGCAATCATAACAAAATGACTGAAGGGTGCCGTGCACGTTATTGACAAAGTGCGTAATTCTTACAGCAATTCTCGAAGGCACATATTTTCTATGACAAAAGTTCACGCTGAATGATGAGTACTGTACTTAATATTGGTCAAGTTGCTATTTTTGCTCATTTACTTCAAGAAATGTGATATAAGTGAATGCACTTTTCTTGAATGGGCATTGTTTTACTTTTAGCTTTTTATATTCTCTCTTGAAGTTTACCATGTGCGTCAATGTACGTCACTTGTGTAAATTTTTTTCTTGTATATAAAGAAATATACTTCACTGTCCAAGATGTAACTTTTACGGTCACATCGAGAGAGCAAGGCGAAACATGTTCTCTGGTGCGACATTTCTTTGCATACTTGTCGCTGTCACGGCACAATCTAGGCGACGCGATCCCAATGCATATGCAGAAGACTACCGAAATTTTCCACTGCAGCGTCTTTCAGCGGTAAGTGTACTTGGTGTATTATAGACAGCCCTCAATAATAATATAGCAAAAAAGCATGAGGTTTCCTTAAGCGTGCCGGTTCTAAAAGGAAAGCAGTTCAATGCCAAAATGAAGGTTTCATATGAAGCTTTACTTTAAACACCTGACCTAATATGCCTTTTAAAAAGGCAGAGAACGTCTCGGCAAAAATAATGGTATTCTGCATCCCACCATTTCCTATTACTGTAGTGCTTACAATACGAAACAGAACTTCGATGATCACGTACTGTTCGTATCCTAGCTGTATTTGAAAGTATATGCTATTGTTTTTTGGTATGGCCGGGGTACGACGACACAAACTAATGTTGAAAGACTTCACATACAACAGAAAAAGTTTTTACGATCAGTTTTGAATGTACCGTATAACTCGCACCCTTCAGATTTATTTTCAAAGCAAATAAAATTCGTGTGTTTAACCTTTATAATTTTAAGTTAAGTCTAGCGTTCAAACGTTAAATAAACGAAAGCTTAAAGTTCCTCCATGAGCTATTTAATCTAGCAAAAAACACACATTCATATAGCCCTCATCACACAGAACAGTGGAAGGTGGTGACTGCGCGCACAAATTACTCCATGCAGCGAGTATCTTACACATTACCAACCCTTTCAATCAAACAAAGAAATACCATTTACTTCTGTAAGAGCACTGCGTGACCATTTCATCAATTTAGACTCGCATAGTAAACAACAGTGATGCTGATGTAACTGTTTATGTATGAATTAGCAGTAATATTTTTTTTGTTTCTGTGTCATCACGTTTGCTGTGGCTGCTACACTGTAGAGGTGTCTGCGGACCTTCTGCCAAGTTGCTCATATCTCAAGCAACTTTTACCCGCAGCCTCCTTCATCGATGATGAAAATAAAGAAGTTATTATTATTATTATTAATACTATTATTATTATTATTATTATTACTATTATTAACGATGAGTACTCTGCAAACGTAAAAATAACATCATTACTATGGGGACATTCTACTTTCAACAGACTTCTCACATCCTTCAAACCAAGGAAAACTTCAATGGAGACTACCTTTTTATTTGTATTAGTTTATACTACGAAATCCCTGTATTCATTCAAAAAATCATGCTTGACAATTTTCATTTTTTTCCATAAAGCTCTGATATTTTCTTCAAGAAGAGCTAAAACGTATCACGATGGTATGTTGAGAAACAATGTAAAGCATAATGCACGGCTTTATTATATAACACTTAGATCAAAAGAACGACAACAAATTTGAATTTTCAAATAAATGATGGCTGCGGCAAAACACTCGAGTATAGGCTATGTAGATAGCAAGAAAGATCACCCTTGTTGGCTACAGTGGACCTAATTGGCAGTTTTACAACTTCGTCTGGCGACGAGATAACAGGCTGGTTGTATGCATCCTATAAACTCTCGTTTTGGCGCATTCAGCAGTCATCTTACTAGCTAACTGCAGATGTATTGCACCATTTACAAGCTCTCATGCTAGGTCAGTGCGTGGATACTTCCCTCGTGTCAGGATGCTGGTGTACATATCGAGGACACACACACACACACACACACACACACACACACACACACACACACACACACACACACACACACACACACACACACACACACACACACACACACACATATATATATATATATATATATATATATATATATATATATATATTGCGACGTACTACTTTACACGCCTTTATTGGGCCTGGAAGACGTGACGAAAAACAGTCACCACTGAGGCACAGAACAGACTCGAGGGTGATATCCACTAACGATGAAGGTGAGGAATACTATGTGATAATACTTATGTAAAGGTAATGAAGAAGCGTATTGTTAATGCCCTGCGCTTGAGAGCGGCCATCCTGGTCGCAACTTGCAGATGTGGATTACGCCTTGAGAAAGGCTTCATACGTGAGACATGCACTATCTCGGTACCGCGACAGTGCAAGTCTCTTGGAGCAATCACAGGTTCAACGCGATAATTAACGGGCGAGGTCTGTTCGCCTGTTAATAGATCGATGCCAACGAACGACTTGGAATGGTGCCGGCGGACACGGTATAGGTGTTGAAGCTCTCCGCATCGAGGTGATTTTGGAAGCTTTTGGCGCTGACAAAGATTGCAGGAGGTGACGCACTCTCATGCGCTGGCGGACATCCCTGGCCAGCAGAAATGACCTTGAATGCGACCGTACGTTTTCTGAATACCAAAGCGACCAGCAGTCAGCTCGTCGTGATAAGCCGTATGAATATCGGCTGGAAGAGAGTGACGGTAGATAGATGTGACGGTAAAGAACGCGTTTATCGAGCTTAAACTGCCTGAGCTGTCACCGAGGGCGAGCACTAGGCGGCCGCGATTTCCTCTGAATGCGATCTATGATGCGTCTACAGTAAGCGTTAGCGAGTTGATGCGTAACGATGGAGCCGTGGTCGTCAGGAGGGGTCCTGTCAATGGCGGCTAAGGACGAAACAAATGTGGAAGGACTATGCAAGCGTTCATCGCTGAAGTTAGTAACGGAACCACTGAGAGGTGCCGTAGGAAGTGGGCAGCGAGAAAGCGTATCCGCGTTCTAGTGATATTTACTGCACTTGTAGGTAATAGTTAAGTTGTACTCTTGAAGACGTATAATACATCGACCAAGGCGTCCTGAAATTTTCTTGAGTGTGGAAAGCCAACATAAGTCATTATGGTGTGTAACTATGGTAAAATTATGGCCATGTAGATAAGGCCGACACTTCTGCACCGACCACACGACAGCCAAACACTCCTGTTTAGTAAGGGTGTAATTCTTTTCGGCGTTGGTTAGGACGTGGCTTGCATACGCAAAGACTCACGTGATGATTGATCACGCTGCAGATGAATACATCTGGTTCTGTGGCCACTAGCGTCAGTATGCAGGAGTGTGAATGCTGTTTCATCGAAATGGCGAAGTACTGGTTCAGATTTGAGGGCGTTTTTCAGATGGCAAAACGCTGACTCGCAGGCAGGAGACCACTCAGAGCGAACACCGGAACTGACTAATTTGTGCAAAGGTGCCGCTATTGAGGCAAAGTCTTGTATGAATCGGCGGAAGTATGAAGGCAGACCAAGAAAACTGCGTAAATCCTTGGTTCTTTCGGGACGAGGAAAATATTTTATGGGGATCAGGACGACTGCCATCCTTACTCACAATGTGGCCTAAGACCTTGTCTTGCTGGCGAAAAGGTACTTTTTCGTGTTAAGCTGAATGCCAGCGGTACCAAGGCACTCGAGGACTTCGTCTAAATGGTGTAAGCGTTGACAGAAGCTTGACGAGAAAACAATGATGTCGTCCGAATAGCACAGGTAAGTCTTCCACTTCAGGCCAAGCAGGATGGTGTCAATCATGCGCTCGAATGTTGCGGGCACGTTGCAGAGGCCGAAGGGCATTACATCAAACTCGTAAAGTCCATCTGGTGTCGAAAACGTCGTCTTTTCTTTATCGTCCTCATGCATCGGTATCCACCAGTATCCCGAAGTTAGATCCAACCTCGAAAAGTATTGAGCTCCTTGTAGCGAATCCAATGCGTCATCTACACGTGACATAAGGTATACATCCTTGCGCGTGATCTTGTTTAGCCCCCGGTAATCTACGCAGAAGCGCATAGAACAGTCTCTTTTTTTCGAGCTAAGACGACAGGAGATGATCAAGAGCTAGCAGAGAGGCGTATTATGTGCCGTCTCAAGATGTCGTCAACGTTTTCTGCAATAACCTTCCGCTTACCTACAGATACGCGATATGGCCAACGACGAACGATTGACGTACCGTCAGTCTCACTCCGATGCGTGGTGGTACGTTTGTCTCAATACGTGAAAATAGACGTCAAACGAGGCATCGTGCTTAGTCAGCAAGGCAAGCAGCTGTTGGGTCTGTGAAGGCATCAGGTCGGAGCTGATGGTAGATTTGAGGGTGGAGATTGATGGGAAACTTTCCACAGAGGAATCTTCAGGGGAAGCGTCTTGAAAAGTTACCACAGAGAAAGGCTCCTGTGTAGCGACGCAAGCGAATGTTAAACCTTTCAGAACCAAATTTTTTTCGGGCATTCGCTTTGTTGCGCAAACGAATGCGAAGCCATCGTCCAAACTGACCAGCTCTGATGCGAAGGCTATCCCTCAGGTGACACAGTGGGTAGTAGGAGCACATCGCCAAGGTCAATGATATCAGACAGAAGTGCAACAATTCGCTGACTGTGCGGAGGTAGCTCAGTGCCTTCTGCAGCATAAAAACGAAGGGGTGCATCATCTGCGTGGAGCGAATAGGTGGTATCGTTCATGTGGAGCACACGTTGCCGGCAGCAGATGGACGCGGACGCCGTTGAAAGAAAGCCCCATCCTCACATTAGCTGTTCAGTACTTGAATTAGGTACTGTAAATTGTACATGGTGCAGAAGTCCATAAATGTAGACATGAAGAGTGTACTTGACAGAAGGTTGGATGGCGTCCCCTTGAACAGCGAGCAACATTGGTCCATCGTAGGGTGTAGTAACTTTGCAGAGACGCACACACAAATATCTGTGAATAACTGACAAACTAGCACCAGTGTCTATTAATGCCTCCACTTCTATGCCTTCCACTAAAACAAATATCATAATATGAGGAAGTTCCAGAGGAATTTTTCTAATCGCTAAACGCAGCTTTTCCCACCAGAAGCTGCGTAATTTAGTTTTCCGGGCGATGGTTTGTGAACTGAGAGACTTGTCGAAGTGGTGATGTAGAGCGACAAAGAGGGAACGGCGAGCGATGCCTGGCACTTCGGTAGCGAGGAGCTATTTCAGGAACTACTGATGGCGAGGAGGAGCGACGGTAAAGTATAGCGTATGCACGGTGCTGGAAAGTGGTCGCTGTGGCAAAGTCATTCCGGTCGTAAGTATCAAACCCACCACGCTCGTTTCGCTGACTCTTGCCACAGGCTTGTGCGATGTGTCCACAATATCGGCAGTAGTAGCAGGTAGGTCTCATTGGGCGCCATGGTTGATACTAGGGTTGGATGTCTGAGCTGGTGACTATGGAGGTCAGGTGCGCTGGCGCTGCTCGTGCATAGTAAGGCTGGTTTGGCGTGCTGGGTGCCAGGGACGTCAGGTGGGCTGTCGTAATACAGTAGTGGTGCAGGCTCTTCTCACATTCTCTCGTAATCGTCATTGGCATCGATGGAATGAAGGTTGCAGTAAGTGCGGTGACTTGCGCGTACGTTAGTGAGGCTTCGGATACGTGAGGTGTGTGGACGCATTACCAGTCATAGCCGTCAACTCTTCCCCAACGACGTCCCGTAAATTTGTACTGGGGGTGTCCGAAGGAAGCTGACGGGCTGAAAATTTGAGCGACTGCATTTCGTCTCGCATCGTTGCGCGGATCACGGCTCGTAACGAGGGGTTGGCAGTAGGGTTGTCAGGGATTGCTGCAGGAGAGTTGTCCGGCTGCAGCCGAGCAGATTTGTGTTCGTCCAGGTGCTGGCACATAGCTACGATGTCAGATACGGTAGCTGGGTCCTTTGCGACCAAAGCATTGAAGACAACAGGCCCTATGCCTTTGAGCAGATGGCGCACTTTGTTTGTCTCGGTCATGGAGGCGTTCGCGCGTCAACAGAGAGAGAGAGAACATTATCAATATATGAGGTATGAGACCCGTCTAGTTATTCTTTGCAACCATCAAGAGTTCTATTCGCCAGGCTGGCTCGAACTGCCGGAGTAGCGAAGACTTGTCGCAGATGATCTTTCAAGACGTTCCAGTTGGGAAAGTCGATCTGGTGATTAAAAAACTAAGTCTTCGCTACGCCGGTAAGATAGAAGGAGACGTGGCGGAGCTTGTGCGGATCGTCCCAACGGTTCGCAGCACTCGCTATTTCATATAGGTTTAGCCAGTCGTCCACGTCCTCATTTCGGAGCCCAGCAAACAAAAGGGGCTCACGAGGGGGTCCACTGATGATCCAAGAGTGAGTAGCTGCGGCAGTCGTAGCCAGAGGGGTGAAGAGAGAAGCGCCTGAGGGTTCGTCCTGCGGCATGCTGGTGGACACGTATTCTAAACGGTGACCTGAGCGTAGCTGCAGGAGGTAAAACGGGCGAGCAGGGACGGGAAATCGAGGAGCGACCTCAACCACTTGCGACGTAGTCCTTTACACGCCTTTATTAGGCCTGGAAGACGTGGTCAAATACAGTCACTTCCGAGGCACACAACAGACTTAAGAGCTATCTCCACTAACGGTGAAAATGAGGAATACTATGTTATGATGGTTATGTAAAGGTTATAAAGAAGCGTATTGTAAACGCCCCAATATATATATATATATATATATATATATATATATATATATATATATATATATATATATATATATATATATATATATATATATAGGAAAAGATGCTGGTACACGTACGAGAAAGCAAGCAGTTCCTTTATTGGCTTACGTTTCGGCCGTGACACGGCCTTTGTCAAACAATGAAAAGTGAACAAGGCATATGCCGTTTTCAAGGGTCACTGAGATGTCAAAAAAACGTCAGAAGTTCGAAAACAAACATTGGTGACAATTCATTTTGATCTGTCACCTCACGTAACAAGATAAGTGCTACAACTAAAGGCATATATGAATAGAAAGCCATCGCATCGTTGAAACTTATAAACCAGTGAAACGAGGATAAGGCCGCGAAAGAGACACGAGAGATTAGGGCAACATGCGCGGCAAAACAAATATCATGCACACCTATTCTGGCACGGCACACACAAAAGTACTGAAAGACCACCAAACAAAATTTTACAAGTCAATATGGTCGCCATACAAACAACAGAACAGACGACTTTAATGCAATATGCGGTGAAAACAGAGGGTGGGGTGCATGAAAAAAAGAGTGTGTGACGGGAGGGGGGAGGATAGCGCATGAATATGATAAGCTTTGTCACCCACAAAGGCGACACGTCCGATGCTTTCATTTATGCCAGCGTGAAGACTGTTGAATTTATTGAGGAGGTAGGATTCACAAACTTCTCGGTCATGATTAGTTTCGAATCCAGACTGTAGTATGCTAGCCTTGATGTTTACAAAGGAGTGACCTGGCATCTGGTACGCTCCATGTATCTAGGATGGCAAAGCAAAGCAAAGCGTGGGCTCTTTATACTTTATTTATGTCTTTATTCAATGATTACCCTGCTTAGCCCGAAGGCGCTGCAGCAGGTGGGTTACAATGTCGAGAAAAACACATCTTCATTAATACAGCACACTTGTTCATTCGATAAGTGATTCCATTCTCTAATGGAACGAACAAAAAACGAATTAGCATACAAATTTGATCTGGTACGGTACTCTAAAATCTTTAAACAATGATCAATTCGCGAAGAAATATAATGAGGACTGTGAAGGTACTTTCCTTTTCGAATGCCAGTTTTACCATAAAATATTTGGTACAGGAGCTTTAGCCGCAGTTTCTTTCGACGCGATGAGAGTAATTCCCACCCTAGTTCATTTTTCATATTGGTGCAACTGTCATTTCTTGAGTACCGGCTGACTCAGCACACAACTGACTCAGCACACTGCTTTAAGACTCGAGGTGAAATTCCGTCCGGTCCAATTGCCTTATTATCGGTAAGTTTGTTTAGTAATGCTCTAATTCCATCCACACTTAACTCTACTGACTGCATTTTCGGCACGGAACTTGTGCATTGCGAAGCACTAGAGCTATATTTCGGCAAGTTATGGAAAGGAAGTAGTTGTTTAAACAGTTAGCTTTCTCAGTGTCGTCTAATAACTCCTCATTATTAAAGCCGATTTTGGTGATTCCCGAGGGGTCTGCTCCATAGCCTTTCATGTATTGCCAGAACGCCTTCGAATTATTTTTTTATTTTGTTTCCATGTTTTTCAAAATAGTGCCGCTTAGCCACCTTTATATTGAGCTTAAACTCTCGAGTCACATCATTCAAGCTTTAAAAGTGCCGATGGCATTTAGTCCTTTTATATTTTAAATATATGCGCCTTCTTTTTCTTACTATTCTTAAGATACGAGCACTCATCCAAGGTTTGTTTCGCTTTCTAAGTCTACTGCTTTTGATACTAGGTATGTAGGTTTCAGTAAGCTCTGATTTTTTGTTTAAACTTGACCCATAATTCTTGTACGTCACAGTCATCTGAGAGACAATCAAAAAGCAGCAGATGATCGAGAAGCTTCCTTAATATGCTAGCGTAATCACCTTTGTCACAGAGGTACACCGTTCTCCTCTCCCGTTTCGTTTGTTTTTCATTTTTCGTTTGGGAAATGGCGACGACAGCATGGTGGTCACTTATTTCTGGTACGACATTTACTGAATTCACCATATTTTGCGAGTTGCAAAAAACAAGGTCCAATGTACTATTGCCTCGTGTTGGAGCATCAACACATTGGATTAACCCGCAAGAATCTACAATGTGCTTCATCTCAAGGTTTAAGGTTCTCCCCGCTGTCATCTCACAAGTTCCGTCACGCCAAGATAAATCAGGCAAGTTAAAGTTTCCCGCCAAAATGAACATGTGACAAGAAGCTTCCAAAACAATTTCATGCAAAAGCTTTAACGCGATTACGGACGAGTTTGCAGACCGATAGAAAGTACGTGCTACAAACGAGGAATTGTCTCGCATAGCGATTTTGCACCACACGGATTCTACTTCTTGATGACCTATATCTAATCCAGATGAATTTAAAGAGCGACGAACTAAAAAAAAACGCCCCCGCCCGTGCGGGATCTATCTTTTCGATAAGCAGCAAAGTCGCTGGGAAACACCACGCTATCTCTAATAGAAGGGTCCAGCCATGATACAGTTCCGAATACTAGATCAGCTTTTACAGAATCGATAAGAGTCGCGAGTTCATCAGCTTTATTGACAACGCGTCTGCAGTTCACTGTCAGTGTTATCAGATGTTGTATTTGACGCCCCCTTTTTTTCTGGCAAGATCATTTTTTTTTACAATTTGAATGACCTCTTCCTTTTCTTTGTCCCACCTATGTGTTTTCCCATCCACAATTACCTTTTCAAAGTGCAACCTAGCTTGATGTTTTTCGTTCATGTTGTTGGTTTTAACATATTCCCAAAGTCTTTTCCGAATATGTCTTGTTTCAGGTGCATAATATTGCTCGACACTGTACATCGTTCCCTTGAATTTCTTAGCTTCGCAAAGAACACGGGACTTTTCTTTGTAGGAGGCAAAGTTGACGATGATAAGCCTGTTTTTTGATACATTATAACGACCTATACGATGCACTATTTCCACTGACTTCAATTATAAATTCAAGTTTTCTTTGCAGATGTTTTTGAGGAGTAGTTCAGACTGTTCCCACGTTTCTGATTCAGAATTGCTGACCCCCCCAAAAGACCAGGTTGTTTCTCCGGCTTCTATTTTTCAAGTCGACGCCCTTGTCATGCAGCTGCTTAACTTCTGCTATTGTCCTAATGGTGTTTTCTTGGTCGCTTAATTGTTCTTTGAGCGTAGTATATTTGACCTTCAGTCACACGTCATTTACCGTTAATTTCTACCATCATTTCTTCGTGTTTTGCCAATCTGGTGTCGATGGCCTCTAACTTACTCAAAATTGTAGCCTGGCCAGTTTTTAAGGTTTTAGGCAGTTCGAACTCTTGGGCATTTAGCGGACCGGGATTCAACTCAACATCAGCGGAAAGTATTAACAATAATGCAAGGTACAGAACATTATGCGTGAAGAAACGAAAACGGTTCCTACAATAAATCATCGGCTTTTGCGTTCGGCGAACAGATACATCACTTAGGGGACATGGAGCCGGCAATGCACACAATAATCTACAAATCGTAATTGGGCAACTATCACTAACCTGCAGCAACACAAGAAACGTTAGCTGCATGTCGGCGAGTGTGCCGGCTCCAAATCCCACGTAGCCAACGTGCCGCTCGATTAAATACGGTTCATCCGTGTCACGTGGTTGTCGTCGGCCCATGGCGATGTGATGGCTGTCCTCGTCGATAGTCGCATTCCTATGTGGCTTGGCGCTGATAATCGTCGGAAGTGTCCCTGTTCCACCGGCCTCTTGCACTATCTATGGTGATGATGTCGAAGAAGGCACGTCGCGAGCGTGTGCGATTGCTGGGCCTCCGTCCAAACTGCAACTGTACGTAGATGCAACAGCGCCAGCAACCTGCAGCAACACAAGAAACGTTAGCTGCATGTCGGCGAGTGTGCCGGCTCCAAATCCCACGTAGCCAACGTGCCGCTCGATTAAATACGGTTCATCCGTGTCACGTGGTTGTCGTCGGCCCATGGCGATGTGATGGCTGTCCTCGTCGATAGTCGCATTCCTATGTGGCTTGGCGCTGATAATCGTCGGAAGTGTCCCTGTTCCACCGGCCGCTTGCGCTATCTATGGTGATGCTGTCGAAGAAGGCACGTCGCGAGCGTGTGCGATTGCTGGGCCTCCGTCCAAACTGCAACTGTACGTAGATGCAACAGCGCCAGCAACCTGCAGCAACACAAGAAACGTTAGCTGCATGTCAGCGAGTGTGCCGGCTCCAAATCCCACGTAGCCAACGTGCCGCTCGATTAAATACGGTTCATCCGTGTCACGTGGTTGTCGTCGGCCCATGGCGATGTGATGGCTGTCCTCGTTGATAGTCGCATTCCTATGTGGCTTGGCGCTGATAATCGTCGGAAGTGTCCCTATTGCACCGGCCGCTTGCGCTATCTATGGTGATGCTGTCGAAGAAGGCACGTCGCGAGCGTGTGCGATTGCTGGGCCTCCGTCCAAACTGCAACTGTACGTAGATGCAACAGCGCCAGCAACCTGCAGCAACACAAGAAACGTTAGCTGCATGTCGGCGAGTGTGCCGGCTCCAAATCCCACGTAGCCAACGTGCCGCTCGATTAAATACGGTTCATCCGTGTCACGTGGTTGTCGTCGGCCCATGGCGATGTGATGGCTGTCCTCGTCGATAGTCGCATTCCTATGTGGCTTGGCGCTGATAATCGTCGGAAGTGTCCCTGTTCCACCGGCCGCTTGCACTATCTATGGTGATGATGTCGAAGAAGGCACGTCGCGAGCGTGTGCGATTGCTGGGCCTCCGTCCAAACTGCAACTGTACGTAGATGCAACAGCGCCAGCAACCTGCAGCAACACAAGAAACGTTAGCTGCATGTCGGCGAGTGTGCCGGCTCCAAATCCCACGTAGCCAACGTGCCGCTCGATTAAATACGGTTCATCCGTGTCACGTGGTTGTCGTCGGCCCATGGCGATGTGATGGCTGTCCTCGTCGATAGTCGCATTCCTATGTGGCTTGGCGCTGATAATCGTCGGAAGTGTCCCTGTTCCACCGGCCGCTTGCGCTATCTATGGTGATGCTGTCGAAGAAGGCACGTCGCGAGCGTGTGCGATTGCTGGGCCTCCGTCCAAACTGCAACTGTACGTAGATGCAACAGCGCCAGCAACCTGCAGCAACACAAGAAACGTTAGCTGCATGTCAGCGAGTGTGCCGGCTCCAAATCCCACGTAGCCAACGTGCCGCTCGATTAAATACGGTTCATCCGTGTCACGTGGTTGTCGTCGGCCCATGGCGATGTGATGGCTGTCCTCGTTGATAGTCGCATTCCTATGTGGCTTGGCGCTGATAATCGTCGGAAGTGTCCCTGTTCCACCGGCCGCTTGCACTATCTATGATGATGCTGTCGAAGAAGGCACGTCGCGAGCGTGTGCGATTGCTGGGCCTCCGTCCAAACTGCAACTGTACGTAGATGCAACAGCGCCAGCAACCTGCAGCAACACAAGGAACGTTAGCTGCATGTCGGCGAGTGTGCCGGCTCCAAGTCCCACGTAGCCAACGTGCCGCTCGATTAAATACGGTTCATCCGTGTCACGTGGTTGTCGTCGGCCCATGGCGATGTGATGGCTGTCCTCGTTGATAGTCGCATTCCTATGTGGCTTGGCGCTGATAATCGTCGGAAGTGTCCCTGTTCCACCGGCCGCTTGCGCTATCTATGGTGATGCTGTCGAAGAAGGCACGTCGCGAGCGTGTGCGATTGCTGGGCCTCCGTCCAAACTGCAACTGTACGTAGATGCAACAGCGCCAGCAACCTGCAGCAACACAAGAAACGTTAGCTGCATGTCGGCGAGTGTGCCGGCTCCAAATCCCACGTAGCCTACGTGCCGCTCGGTTAAATAGGGTTCATCCGTGTCACGTGGTTGTCGTCGGCCCATGGCGATGTGATGGCTGTCCTCGTTGATAGTCGCATTCCTATGTGGCTTGGCGCTGATAATCGTCGGAAGTGTCCCTGTTCCACCGGCCGCTTGCGCTATCTATGGTGATGCTGTCGAAGAAGGCACGTCGCGAGCGTGTGCGATTGCTGGGCCTCCGTCCAAACTGCAACTGTACGTAGACGCAACAGCGCCAGCAACCTGCAGCAACACAAGAAACGTTAGCTGCATGTCGGCGAGTGTGCCGGCTCCAAATCCCACGTAGCCAACGTGCCGCTCGGTTAAATACGGTTCATCCGTGTCACGTGGTTGTCGTCGGCCCATGGCGATGTGATGGCTGTCCTCGTTGATAGTCGCATTCCTATGTGGCTTGGCGCTGATAATCGTCGGAAGTGTCCCTGTTCCACCGGCCGCTTGCGCTATCTATGGTGATGCTGTCGAAGAAGGCACGTCGCGAGCGTGTGCGATTGCTGGGCCTCCGTCCAAACTGCAACTGTACGTAGATGCAACAGCGCCAGCAACCTGCAGCAACAGAAGAAACGTTAGCTGCATGTCGGCGAGTGTGCCGGCTCCAAATTCGGTTGTTAAAGCGTAACCTGAATGGCGCCGTGGTGTGACCGATGTATTGCTGGTGGCCTGTGGAGAACTCAAGCATGTAGACAACTTTAGTGCTGTCGCAAGTGAAGTCTCCGCTGATGCTCATGGTAAAGCTTGAAGCGCTGCTAGTTACGGAGTGTGAAGTTCTCACGTGTAGGCATACCTTACAAAGGGGTTTATTGAAAGGGTGAGAGCACACATAGTTTGATTGGCTGTTTATTTTAGACAAAGTTAAGGTATCACACAGGTTTCGCGATCGACGATAAACCACCTTAAGTGGTTCCACAAAGATGTCTTTTAGGCGGTTATTTTGAATTAAGATGGGGTGTTCCTTGAGAATGTTGGTCACATTTCGAGCTGATGCTGAATGCGTTAAATGAGATTCACACTGCTCCGTGAAGAGCTTGTGTATGGTTCATTACCCTCAGCAAATCTTCGCAATTGATGTTTTCCGCCTTCGCGAGGGCGTCATCAATGATTCGTGAGAGGTATCTTTGTATGGTTGGTGCACCTCGAAGGTACTCACAGTTGCGAACAAATTCATTGTTGTCGGAACAGATGCGTTTAAAACGAATGGCCTGACTGTATGAAAAGTTGTCTCTGCAGTGTTTTGTGTGGCTACTTTGAAAATTAAGGTATTGATGTTTGTCGGTTGGTTTCCTGTACAGTTTCACCTTCAGTTTTTGATGGTGCACTGTTACCGTGACATCAAGAAAATTGGCATTGGTAGCTGAGTATGAATGCGGAAACAAAATATTTGGATGAACATTATTGGAATCCTCGATAAGAGAAAGAAGATTGAATGAACCATGGTGCCATTTTAAAAGAAGATACCATCAATAAAACGTTTGTAGTAAAAAGGCTTCAAGTCATGGAGTGAAACGAACTCGTTTTTAGTCATTGGAGCCAATCCTAGTGCCAACAGAAGTTCCACTAATGTGGACGTAGTGTTGATCATTGAACTCGAAGCTGTTTATGTAAAGAATTAGCTTAAGAAACGGGGCTAGTGGGGATGAATCAATCACTTTGTCGAGATAAGACTTGTACGCGTGCACAACAGCCCTGATACCATCAGAGGGCGGAATACTAGTATACAAAGAGCAAACATCTAGAATTACTAAAAAAGAGCCAAGAGGAATATCTAAATCCTTGATATCGTTCAGAAAGTTGTTCGTGTCTATGATATATGAAGGAAATGTGACAGGAATGAAACAGGTAATGTTGTCAAAATAACGTGAGATGTTCTCAGTAACCGTACCTATTCCAGACACGAGCGGTCTACCGGGACTGTTTTCTTTATGAATCTGAGGCAGGGTGTAAAATCTACCCGCCACCGGGCACAGGGGAATAAGCGTACGCAACGCAGATTGAGCGATTTTGTTGTCTTTCACAAGGTCGCCCACAACATCACTGACAATGCATCTGAATTGTTCTGTTGGGTCATTGCTAAGGCGTCTGTAGTACGTCTTTCAGTACTTTTATGTGTGCTGTGCCGGAATAGGTGCGCATGATATTTGTTTTGCTGCGCATGTCACCCTAATCTCTCGTGTCTCTTTCGCGGTCTCATCATAGTTTCACTGGTTTATATGTTTCAAATATGAGATGGCTTTCTATTCATATCTTCCTTGAGTTGTAGCACTTATCTTGTTACATGAGGTGACAACACCAAAATGAATTGTCACCAATGTTTGCGTTTTTTTACATATTAGTGACCCTTAAAAGTGGCATATGCCTTATTCACTTTTCATTCCCTGACGAAGGCCATGCCACGGCCGAAACGTAAGTCGATAAAGGAACTGCTTGCTTTCTCGTACGTGCAGCAGCTTTTTTTTATACGTACGAGACCCCTGAACTCTTCCACTGAATATATATATATATATATATATATATATATATATATATAGTGGGAGTAATAATTCAATGGGCCAGTTAGTCTTCGTGAAGGTATGGGATATGGCACAACGGGAGCGTTGTCAACAAGGATAAATATATTTATTTCCCAACAGTTTCGGGAAGGGACCTCCCTTCATCAGGGGATGAGTTATACTGACATGAGCTTCCAAACTTCCTTGCTGCCGCGTACCTCTCGCCTTGAAAGACGTTTGCGAGAGTGAGAGGGAACTGGAAAAAGGAAGAAAAACAAAAAAGGGGAGAAAAAAGACGAAAAAAGAAAGAAAAGAAAGAAAGTAAAAAAGAGGAAGAACCACTGTCAACACTGAGAACGAAGCCAACTGTCCGTCTACATCCACCTACGGTTCATATCACGTGCTGTTCAGTTCTTGGCGTGTGTCGGGCCACCCAAGATTGTCGCCGCGGTGCCGGGAGGGTCCGGGACGGCGTGCCTAAAGAAAGGGGTTTCCCCGTAATTGGTCGTTCGGCGGGCGGCGGGCGTTGTGTGTAAAGGAAAGGTTTCTCGTTAATGGGTTGGTCGGCTATTTACCTTTAATCTTCGTCCGTTTCCCTTCAACGGTCATGAAGTGGTAGGCGAACGTAAACACTTTGTATGTGCATGTGGAAAAAAAAAGAAAGGACAGTTTACACGTACGAGTCAGTCAGAAAAAAGCATGGTCTCCAGCTATCAATCTTTGTCACCAATTTTCTCCTGGCTTACTTCTCGGAGGCAGTTGAGTCGATGCAAGGTATGCCCACAGATGCTCACAACACGTGAATCCAAAGCGAACTTCTCGGATTTCAAATTCTGCATAACTGAAAGCCTTAATTGTGACTACAGTAACGTAATATACATGCTACATTGCAACATCTGCGGACAAGAATATATCGGCCAAACAGACACGCCATTTCGGCTGCGGTTCAATAATCACCGGTACCACGCCACTTCACTGCCGAAGCTACCTTTATCTAGACATCTGCGCCTGCCAAACCACAGTTTTGAAAATATTAGCGTAACTCTTTTGCAGTCCGGTTTTTCAAACAGACGCGAGCGCGAACAGCGTGAGGCATATTTTATTTTCAAATTTCGTACATTAGTAGCCGGTATCAACGAGGACCCCGGAAAACTCAACTGCCTCCGAGAAGTAAGCCAGGAGAAAATTGGTGACAAAGATTGATAGCTGGAGACCATGCTTTTTTCTGACTGACTCGTACGTGTACACTGTCCTTTCTTTTTTTTCCCACATGCACATACAAAGTGTTTACGTTCGCCTACCACTTCATGACCGTTGAAGGGAAACGGACGAAGATTAAAGGTAAATAGCTGACCAACCCATTGATGAGAAACCTTTCCTTTACACACACCGCCCGCCGCCCGCCGAACGACCAATTACGGGGAAACCCCTTTCTTTAGGCACGCCGTCCCGGACCCTCCCGGCACCGCGGCGACAATCTTGGGTGGCCCGACACACGCCAAGAACTGAACAGCACGTGATATGAACCGTAGGTGGATGTAGACGGACAGTTGGCTTCGTTCTCTGTGTTGACAGTGGTTCTTCCTCTTTTTTACTTTCTTTCTTTTCTTTCTTTTTTGTCTTTTTTCTCCCCTTTTTTGTTTTTCTTCCTTTTTCCAGTTCCCTCTCACTCTCGCAAACGTCTTTCAAGGCGAGAGGGACGCGGCAGCAAGGAAGTTTGGAAGCTCATGTCAGTATAACTCATCCCCTGATGAAGGGAGGTCCCCTCCCGAAACTGTTGGGAAATAAATATATTTATCCTTGTTGACAACGCTCCCGTTGTGCCATATCCCATACCTATATATATATATATATATATATATATATATATATATATATATATATATATATATATATATATATATATATATATATATATATATATATATGGCTGCACCGAAACGCGGAGACCTGCGCAGGACTGACCACTCTTTGGGCAGACACTGGTTGGACCGACTACTTAGCCGACTGTCCAGGATAGACACCGGTGTACTAGCTGTCACCGGTCTCGGCCTCGTTGGAGTATGGCTGAAGCTTTTTAAATGCTGTCTTTGAAGAATGGTCTCTGGACGGCGGTGACAATGCACGGGAAGCTAGGTTATTCTGCTGGACATAATTGGCTGTTCTTTCGTGGTCGCAAGACAGGCAGGCGCTGATCATTAGGTGATGCCGTGAATAACAGCACAATTTAAGATGAGAAGCACTTTAAGGCGGGGGCTTTGTCCATCCTTCCAGTCACGTCCACACATATACCTGGATTTCTAAAGCCTTTCCTATAGTTGCGTGACGTCACCAATGTGTCTGCGCGTGTGCCGCGTTCTAGTATTCCGGAGCATCGCGATGGCTTGTACTAGTGTTGGAAGAGTCTGTGCGCATGGTGGGGGCGAAATACTATGTAATGTCTTTGAGAAGCTTTTTCGGGCACAAACGAAACATTCTGCACGTAGGTTTCTCTCATGAGAAGAAACCATACGACTCCAGATAAGGTTTAACCTGCGTTCGCCGAAGAAAAAGAGCGGCTGTTATGAATTCGCTACTCATGAAAGACACTACTCGTAAACATAGCCGACGAATAGCTGTTCCGTCGTGTATGTTTAACTGTGGTAGACGCACGAAGTTAAAAGAAAAAAAAACGCCACAGTGATACGCATGAAAGCGCCTTCCAAGGCGGCTTTCTACATCTGCAGTAAAAGAAAATTATGTTTTTATTTTTGAACACTTATGTACTATTTCTTGCCTCGCATCATTAGAATGTCATTTTTATTGTCGCAATACATTGCTACATCACACGTGGAACATGGGAGGATGACTGCTACCATCAAAATGCAGGAAACAAAACAGAGGGAACAAATCAGGCGTAGTTTATGGCACTAGGAGCCATATAGAAGATATTTTAACTATACTGTGAGAAGAATATCCTTCTTAGCACTGCTCATTTATAAGTGAACCCCACTTGTTAACTACTCGTTAACTGCTCGTTAACTGCTGGTCCGATCAAACGCTACGTCACAAGCGGTAATGTTTATCTGCGTGGGAGCGCTATTGAAAACGATTGATTGCAAAGGAAACGAATGAAAGTTGAAAGGAGAGTTTCGAATGATTTCGATGGCACTCTCAACAACGCGCTCCATGTAATTATTAAACGGTCTTCACCTCTAGGAGTCAGTGTCTGGTCTCGCACATCATAGCCACATACAAGTTAAGGAAGATCGGGTGTAATCAAATGCAAGGAAAACTAATTTACGTCTTGGCTGCCTAAAGCGGTTCTCACGAGTGTGACAGCGCCGTTGCTAGCATGCTGCATGAAGTTTCCGCACGTAATCTTAACTCTTTTTCAGTGAGATGAAGCCCCACAACTGTAGCGAAAAATGCGTGAATCTACATGCAAAGTTAGCGAGTACAGGAGAAAAAGAAAAACAACAGCTGCGGTGGTATTCTCTGATGTGTGGGGTTTAACGTCCCAAAACCACCATACGATTATGAGAGACGCCGTAGTGGAGGGCTCCGGAAATTTCGACCACCTGGGGTTCTTTAACGTGCACCCAAATCTGAGTACACGGGCCTACAACATTTCCGCCTCCATCGGAAATGCAGCCGCCGCAGCCGGGATTTGAACCCGCGACCTGCGGGTCAGCAGCCGATGCGGTGGTATTCTCGACCAAGTGCTTTGGAGATGCATTGGAAGCCTCGATATTTAAGATAGCACGGGTTTTAAAACAGCGCCTTTTTTATAACGGGATTAGAGTCTTAAGTGATCAATGCGATTGCAGATTCAGCACTTCGTTTATATGTGTACCCAAACTGTGCACGTGATCGACACTTTTATAACACCACTAATCAATATATCATCCTAAATTGCACGTAATTCCGCGTCCTCACTTTTGTATTTACATGAGAAATGTTGGCTTTCAGATGACCAATCAAAGTAAAAGGATATATGTTCTGATGAGAGATTACAACTTAAGCACTCCGTATGACTGCCTGTCCGCGAAGAAAGTTAATCAGTATAATGATACCGAGTATCAATATGAATTAAAGGCACGATTCAACTGGACAAAGTTGTAAGTAATTCCAGAACTGTTTTATAGTACATGAATAATTACGTCATAAAATAGTGATAATTATTTACTAGCTTTTTTGAAAAGGTGAGCTGCCCAGTTTTTCATGAGCATGTCTTATTTAAATATGTCTACCACATATTGATTATTATCGTATTAATTGATATATTGATGACTAAAACTTGCACAGCAAAAAAAAAAACACGGACTAAGGTGTCCGTGTTTTTTGTTGCGCAAGCTTTAGCGATTAATCGGTACCAACTCGCTCAATTTTCAGTATTTTTGTTATTTGCTATAGTTTTCCATCCCGAAACCACACTCATGAAGAATACCTCAGTGGAGGGCTCTGGAAACTACGACCACCTGAGGGGTTTTAACCTGCCCTTGTAACTGAATAAAACACTAAGGCCTCTAGCATTATTGACATCATCGCAAATATGACAGCCACTGCAACTATTTGATCCGATAACTTCATTACAAGTTCGTGTTTCGGAGCATAACATAACCTTTTTAAGATAATCACACATTTTCGCATAGTCGTAAGTGGCGCAGATGATCTTAGAAAAAAGGAAAAACATGTTAGAAAACACTACGGGAGAAATTAATTTCTCAAAGAACGAGAATGAGTCATTACCTGCTTCAAAATACGTTTTTTTATTGATATGATATATAAGAAGATGTTGCCACACAAATATGGTACCGGCTACTCCTTAGCTCTTGAGTTGATAGATATTTGGGGTTTAACGTCCCAAAACCACTATATGATTATGAGAGACGCCGTAGTGGAGGGCTCCGGAAATTTAGACCACCTGGGGTTCTTTAACGTGCACCCAAATCTGAGCACACGGGCCTACAACATTTCCGCCTCCATCGGAAATGCAGCCGCCGCAGCCGGGATTCGAACCCGCGCCCTGCGGGTCAGCAGCCGAGTACCTTAGCCACTAGACCACCGCGGCGGGGCCCTTAGCTCTTGAGTGAAACTTGCAACACTTATCTTAAAGTAAAACATACAAAGCAGTGCACTGAAAATAGAACACTCCGGCACAAATATGCAAAGATACACCTATACGCACACATCACAACAAAATCAGAAGGAAATGTTCGAAAGTCAAAAAATTAAGCCTGTGATAATATCCTTTGATAATATTCGGTCCAACCAGCACAAAATATTTGATACAACCAGCACAAAACAGCAGAGTACACGCCTGGTCCTTATGAAGATGTATTCGCTTGTGTGTACATAATAGTCGACACGTCATTCACCTCAGTACACACATGATGGGTGTCACGTGATACTGCACATAATAAGTACATGGGTTCTACAAATGAAATTCGTTATTTCTTAGTACTTGTCAGAAATTCCACTGTCTTGTAAGAAACGTGTTAATGGTTTTAAAGCGTGCGACTGTAAAACTGCAGTTGGCCACGGACCCAGAGGTTTCTTCATGCTAAATTGTCTGCGGTCTATTGCGAACAGTTCCTATTTTAGACTGCGTCTAGGCGTGTCATGATGTGGACAGTCTATGAGAAGGTGACATACGTCTTCATCTATAAATACACATACACCATCGGGAGTCTCAGCTCTGCCGATTTTGTTGATTGATTGATTGATATGTGGGGTTTAACGTCCCAAAAGCACCATATGATTATGAGAGACGCCGTAGTGGAGGGCTCCGGAAATTTCGACCACCTGGGGTTCTTTAACGTGCACCCAAATCTGAGCACACGGGCCTACAACATTTCCGCCTCCATCGGAAATGCAGCCGCCGCAGCCGGGATTCTGCCGATTTTGTGCAAAAAATGTTTTGTGTATATGGTGCCTAGCATTTATCGGTGAATTACAGTTGCCAAACTTCTACCTAATTCCAGCGTAGTTTTGAATTAAATAAGTGGATCGATGTGATATGAATCACAGCTCTTTGTATTTTGTCACGAGCAGTTTTGCTCATTCTGAAAGTTGTAGCGTTTATAATACTACGCAATTCATTTTTCGAAATTAGTAGCGAAACAGCGACGTCTTTACGCTGTGCTTGTCGTGCTGCTTCATCAGCATCAGTGTTTCCAGGAATGTTGCAATGGCCAGGTATCCGCTGGAATTTGATCTCATGTTGCACCTTGTTTGCTTTGGTGGCCTCTTTCAGTGTTTCGTATGTCATACTATCACTAATTACTGTCGTGTTTGTACTGGAGAGTGATCTTAATGCGGCCTGTGGGTCACTGAAAAGTACCCATTTTATAGCGTCTGCTGCGGAGTTTATAAACTTTATAGCATATAGAATAGTGAGAAGCCCAGCTGTAGTCGATGACGTCATGCGACATAATTTGAATGATTCCTTTATATTGAGCTGTGGTACAATAAGTGCCGATGTTGAAGACGTTGTAATACTTGAGCCATCTGTGTAAATGTGTATGTATCCTGGATACCGCATGTGCCTCTGATAAAGCGCTAGTTGTTGAGCAGTTTGGACGAATATGTCTCTCTTTCTGGTTTTGCCATTCACTGAGAATTCAATGTTTGGTATTGCGTGCAGCCATGAAGGATAGTCCATTTCAGAGCTCCAAAATTCATTTCTTGGTAATATATGTATATTAATCTGTATTTATTTATAAGCATTGCTTTTATCCCTTCGTATAATCTCCAGTGCCAATGGGTGGTCCTTGTGTTGCGTCTGTAAGCGAAAAAAAATGGCGGCATGTTTTGATTGTTCTCATGACTAGAAAGGGTGGTTGTCGAGTCTCTGCTATGACAAGGCTGCTGGAAGTCGCTCGTGGAACGCCTATGCAGACGCGCAGTCCCCTAGCTAATAGTTTTTGAAGTCGCTCTTCTGATGTGCAGAAAAGGCCGTGTAAGACTGTTGCAGAATATGCAACTTTTTGTAGTATTAAAGCATTGTGAACAGCGAGCATGGATGATAATGATCGGCTCCTTGATGCTGCGGAGTATATTCATAGCATATCCACCTCGTTTTCGAGTTTCTTTATGTGAGGTGCCCATGATAGCTGCCTATCAAGTATTTATCTGAGAAACCGATGCTATGTCACAATCATTAGAGGTTCTCCTTCTAAATTGAGATTGAATATTTTTAGCTTCTTACGGGTGAAGGGCAATACAGCTGTTTTCGCGTGCGACAGAACCATTCCTCTTTTTTAAAAAGTTGTTAATAATATTAATGCCGTCTTGCAATGCAATCTGAATTTACCGTACGTTCGTGCCAGATGCCCAAATGCACACATAATCTGCCAATACGGAGTATTTCAACCTAGAAGGCAGTCTTATAGCTAAGTCAGCCATAACGCAGTTGAAAAGAAAAGGTCTGAGTACGCTTCCTTGTGGCACTCCCTGTCTGACGTCGTGTTCCGCACTCTTTCCTTCACTCGTCGGAATAAATATTTTGCGAGCTGATAAAAATCTTGATATCCACCGCAAAGACCTGCCGGACAGTCCAAGTTCCAACGTACTCAGCAGAACATGAGTGTGACTGACTGTGTCAAATGCCCTTTTGATGTCTAAGAACACTGTGACCGTTAAATCAGAGCAGACGTTTATATTGTAACATAGTTGTGATGATTAAAAAAGCACTCGCAGGCACTCAACTTGAAAGTTTTATTAGGTGAACCTGTGCTTAGAAAAAATTGAAACTCTACGTGCAACAACATTTTCGGACGTGGTCGTTAATTGGTCGCCGAATAGAATAATTCTAAACCGCAAGGCATTCTTTTCTACAATCAGAGAGTGAACTTTCCAGTGTTGCAGCTGCTGGGCAGGACAGCTCCTAAATGTACGCGTCCCGCGATTATTCTCAACAGAACAATATCCAACTATCGCGAAACTTCCCAAATAGAGCCGCTCCAATCGGCGTAACCTGTCCTGAGTGGCGCTAAGATTTGGATGCGGTAACATCAAATGTAGAAAGAGAGAATACCGACAATATAAGACGTACATATCTACCCATTTTTGCTGACAGATTTTATTCTGGGAAATGCAAACAAGAGACCACGAGAATATCTTATTGCTGCTTCCATATCCTACTGCACGGTACAAAAAAAATAATTATAATCTCGACCCAGTGTAGTGACGCTTGACAAGAGCAGTTTGGGCTATAGTAAAATTGTTCCTTGCTTTTGGTAATTGAAGACTTCATTACAGAATAAAGAAGGGTGTGAATTAAAAGTGCTGCCAGTTTTGAAGCAGCGAGGAGGCTGGCTCATTTGTAGCGTAATCGGCGTCGACATTCATTAGAGAGTTTTAGTACTGCGGAATGGTGCTACGTACGCATCACGCAAGCGCCTTGCGTTACGTGGCGTCGTTTGCCACTAATCGGCTTTTAGTACGCCGTAGTACCCGCGTACGTAACGAGCAAGAAGCATGTTGCACCATCTGGTAGATCAAAATCAAAGCACGTGTTGTTGACAGCCAATGTGAGCCAATCCAAGGGTTATAGCCAGATTATGGCCATATTTTAAGCCACAGAGCCGGTCGGTGCTTGCCTTCGATGCCGCCATTTTGCAAAACGAAGTCTCGCGCTGTCGCGAACTTGTTCGAGAGCAGCGTGATCAGCTCATACGTACGCACGCACGCAGCTCATGCGTGCGTACGTAGCGGCTGCGTACGTAACACGATACGTGCGCGTCGCGGTCTGCGCATGCCCACTACGCAGATTGTGACGTTCTTACGTACGCAACGCCGCCACGTACGCAGCGTACGCAGTACTAAAACTCTCTATTATCTTCGTTTTATAGGTGCGGCGCCACGCCTCGAGCTATCGCGCAGTTCATGCTGAAAGCTCGAAACGAGTGCTGAACAGAATCAGTTTTCGCGCCTGGTGGTTCCCATGCTGGCATCCACCGCTACCGCCCCGCTTTGGCTCTGTAAAATAAAATGGCGAGATCTTTCACGCTTTGCCACTCGCCGCAGTGGTGACCCGTAGAGCCCATCATTCGATGGGTGGTCGCTGCCATGCCTCGGCGACTCTGCCTGACAGTGAAGTATTTCTAGCCCGCTTACCCCCAAGTATGATTCGCGCAGCTCACGCAAATGTCACGCTGATTAGCCTCAGGGCACAGTCGACGGCGCACGCCACACTACCTGACGCTTTCCCAGTAAAGCTGCGTCATCTTGTTACTGCATCAAGTTCCAGCCCACAGCCCTACGATGACCTCAGCTCTGCGGTGCTTGCTTGCTGTAGCCAAATGTACCACGACGTTAAGGCTTCCCTTGCGTCACAGCAAGTCGTACTAAGCGGTCCGCTGCTCTCCTTTGACCTAGACCCCAAAAACACCACCTCCAACTTCACGTCCTGCTATCGGCGCAGCGATTGCCGCGCTCGACCACCCACTCGACAAGGTTGAAGACGTTCCTGCAGCCATAAGTCATTCCAGAGAGGGGGACATTTTTTGAAACCTTCCGCCGATGGTCCGCCGCTCTTGCCTGCCACTCACACGTCTTCGATGACCTCAACGCTCCGCGACACCTCAGAGGCGCTATACTCCACGACGGCTACCTTGTCGCATGCCTCGAAGTCTGACGCTGACATCTTTTCGTCCACTAGTCGCCCGATCGCGGAGTTTTTGCCGTCAATGACGTAAAACCAACGCGGCCTCTTATTTACCCTGAAACTCGGCGCGAATTGCCAGTAGGGACCAGCATCGTCTTTAAAATCTCACGCAGTACAAGATCTCGCCCCCAAACCATCTATGGCCAAACTTGCAGATTGCGGCTGCTATGACCGACACGCCTCAGGACGACGTGCCTGGTCCAGCTGTGGCAGAACTGACCACATATGCAATGCCTGTCATTACAGACTGCCTACAACCATGTTGACATGCGCATGACCTCTTGTGTGTTTACTACCGAAGGTGCTTCTGCAAGTTTAGGTGCACCGACTGAGCCTTCTCCCGAGCGTACGCTTCGCTGGTTCCTAAGCCACTTCTAGTTCAAAGTTTATAACGGCGGCCGCGAACCAGCAGGCATGTACCTGGAATGCCGCCATGTCTTTCGACAAGTCGCAAGCGTCTTTCACTTCTATCTGACGCGTTGGCAACATACTTGCGATGCGCCTCACTAATTGCAGTGCAAGTTGTGTGGTCTATCCACTCAAAAACCCGTGGCAGCACGCCAACCACAACAAAATGTTGAAGTTGGTGTTGCGTTAATATAAACTTCCACACAAGCACGACCAACCCACTGCTTCCTGTCGACATTCATGTCAGCGCCCTGTACACAGTCGGAGACGCCAGCACGGCCGTTACTCGCCGATGCATGGTGGTCATGAATCCGCTGCGACACATCGGACGATTTAATCCACATAACAGGCATAGGCTTTTAGGCGCCCTTCCACAGCTCCATGTGCGGGCACCTTTGCTGGTCCTACGGGGTCATCGTGGGACCCACTCGTATGCGACCGCAGGGCCCTGGAGTCCAGGGCTTTGCCCCTACCCGCGATGGTTCTAGCAGTGCCGCCGCAAGAACTTGAATTCGGATTTGAACAGATTTTATTTCTTGACAGGTACAGAAAAACGAAGCGAGGCTAAAAGGTATTCGGCCTGACGTGGCTATGTGAAATGTTAAAACGTTCAGCAAACAGTGCCACATTGAATAATAATTATGAAAATGCAAGAAGCAGCAAAATAAGAGAACTCAACAATAACACAAATGCAAAAATAGGCTACATAGACATAAAGAATCAGGCATCGAGGCTCTTTTCATTGCATATAAATAAATCCAAAAGGCACACACTTACACTATTGTATTACTTATTCATACATTCATATATTACACTCACATATTCATACATACATCTGCAAATATATACGTGCATAATTCTGTACATACACGCGTTTTGTACCTAAAGGTAAGAGTGTAGTATACGTGGAACCTAGCGAGGAATTTAGTGAGAACATGATGTTTACTTTACCCAGTCAACGACGAGATATTTAGTGATATTTGAATCGTGTTAATTTGAGGATAAAATATAATTGTTCACCTAAATGATTCGGAAGCTGTGGGCCGCGATATGCAATTAGGGCTCTACCATACCCAGTCCTCGTAGCAGGAACGTAAATTAGTTGCCTACGGATCGAGTATTTGAGGGCGCCTTTCTGTGTCATAATAGTGTGCAGTTTATTTTTATAAATGTAAATGTAAAGTAATAGCCTATATTTATACACCTGTCTTGCATTGAGTATGCCATGTTTTATAAATAGTAGACAGCTAGACATTTCCCTTGGGTTGCCATATTAATCTTCGAATAGACGGAGGACTTTTTTCTGTGAGATTTCTGGTTTATTTATATTCTTCTCACTTGTAGTGCCCCATACAAGTATACTATAAATAAAACGTGAATAACAAAACGCAGTATATCTTTTTCAGCAAAAATTTTTAAGTGAATTTATTTTAAATATACACCCAAACAGCTTTTCTTAGTTCGGATGCGAGACTATCAACATGGGTATTCCAGGATAAATTTTCTTTGAACCGCACTCCGAGAAAATTTTGGGATATAACGTATTCCAGCCTTTGATTTTCGAAAAAAGATGGTAATGTCGTCCTCGTAGGGCTTGTTCGTAAGCCGGCATACGATGAGCTTGAGCCATCTGCACGAAATGTACAACAACCACGTGCACATATACACCGATGGATCAACCACAGCGTCTGGTTCTGGTGGTGCGGTGGTGATTCCAGCTAGAGGAATCACTCTGCGAATCAAACTGTCACATGTCACTACGTCCACAGCGGCAGAACTTGCGGCTTTGCGTGGCGCCATAGAGTACATCAAATCCCAAAGACCGAGTAAATGGGCTGTGTTTTCCGACTGAAAACCAGCCCTACAGAGCATGCAGTCAGTCCTTCGACGAGGTTGCCATGAACAATTAACTTACGAAGTTGTCAAGCTCGTTCACCACGTCACAGAAACAGGCCACGAGGTCAAGTTTCAGTGGCTTCCTGGCCATTGTGGGATCAGTGGCAATGATTCCGCAGACAACGCGGCTCGCACATCGCACCAAGAAGAACACATCCTTCCGATTCCTTTGTCAAGGACTGACGCTGCAAAGCAACTTCGTCACCTGGCACGCAGTCTGAGCCTGCAGGAGTGGAACACCCCAAGCATAAGACATACGAGACTATACCAAATAAACCCTCAACTGGAACTTCGACCTCCATCCGGACTTCGTCGACGTGAAGCTTCACTTTTTTGTCGCCTTTGGTTGGGGGTTGCCTTCACAAAAGCATATAGAACCCTCATCGGATTGACCGACAATGCGGAATGCGACGTCTGCTGCACCAAAGAAGACATCGACCATCTGATATGCCATTGCCCTCGATTTGCCTCTGAAAGACAGAAGCTTTCGGACGCATTGCGACAATTGGACGATCGGCCACTCCCTGTGCAGATGCTATTGGAACACCGTCATCGCCTTTCGTCGGCTCAAAAAGCAGTCAAAGCTGTCTTGTGCTTTTTGAGGACTACAGGCCTATGTGACCAGCTTTAACGTTTGTGTAGTGCCACCGCTGCATACGCGCCAGCCGATTGGCTGACAATTCTCATTTTTTTCCTTTTTTCTCTCTCTTTCTCTTCTCTTTCCTATATCTCTCTCATCTTTATGCCCCTTTCCTATTCCCCCAGCGTAGGGTAGCAAACCGGGCATGTGCCTGGTTAACCTCCCTGCCTTCCCTCTTGTTGTTTACCCCCCCCCACGGCATACGATGTACTTACTTTTAGATAGATTAACCATGAGCTTATCTTGATGAAGCCATTTTTCTAATTTGAGTAAGTAATCACTTACCTAAGCTTCAAGGTTCATAAGTATTCTACTTGTAAAGTATGTTAGTGTCTTCAGCGTAAATAATTAATTTTAGGGATCGCGAAATGTCACACAGAATATTAATATAAGTTATAAATAGTAACGGTCCAAGGATTGAATTCTGAGGTACACCGTTTTTATAGTTTGTATTGGGGAAACAATGTTACCCCCCTTTACACATTGTTTTCTTTCGGTAAGATAACTTTCTATTTGTTTAGCTGCCACGCCCCTTACCCAATAATCTTGCAACTTGGATATTGGAATATCATGTTTGACTGTGTCGAAGCCCTTCTTCAAATCATAGAAAAGACCTATGGTGTACGTTCTGTTTTCCATGTTTTTGTTAATATCTCCTCTTTCGAATCTAGTAGCGCCGACTCCGTATACTTACCCTTTTGAAACCCATACTGTGCTTTATTGATTATCAGGGGCTTAGTCCAAGAGCATAGAAGTCTGGAGTGTATTATTCGTTCAAAAACTTTTGAGAGTACCGGTAGAATAGATATCGGGCGGTAGTTCGATAATACATTTTTGTCACGGCCTTTATGAATAGGGCAAACGAGGGCTATTTTTAGTTCTGAACAAAATATGCTGGTTTCTAACATAGTGTTCATGATGCATGAAAGAAGGTGTGAAATTAGTGACGCCACATATTTTATTGAGCTGGCTGATATTTCGTCAACACATGCAGCAACATTGTCACGTATTTTACAGATTAATTTTTCAACTTCACAAGGTGTAAGCAGAGTAAGGAAGAGTGATTGTGATAGACGCTTTCTATTTGCTACAGGCGGATCTGTTGCACCAAAAGATGAGTCTGTGTAGTCGCCAGCGTTAACAAAATATTCGTTCATGGCTGATAGTGCTTCGACATCTGTCTTAGTGTCTGCAAAATCAGTGATACTACTATGACCTTTTTTATTATGTTCAGTTAAATTATTCACCTCATTCCACATTTTCTTGGGATTATGTTAGAGTCTCGGCGCCTTCTCACGTTGACGACCTGGACTGTACAAGCACCCTTTTGTATAGCGTCGCCACCGTTCTTGTATACTAATGCCCGATAATTTTTAATTTCGGACTTATTTCTGCGGCAGTAATCTGTAGCGCCATCTTCATGGGAATTATTTATTGTCATCATTTTGTAGCGTCAGCGCAGATCAAGCTGACAGCTCGAGGTGCGGGCTGAACAAAATGAGCTTTTGCCTCTAGTCGTTCAGAACGCTCGCAGCCACCGCCACATTGCTTCAGCCCTGTAAACTAAAATGGCGACATCTTTCACGTCACTCTGTTTCTCGCTACACATCTATCACAAGTTAGAACTAAATTCTTACAGAAAGACAAGCATGGTACCCTGATAATTTCAATAATTAATCATTATTCACTCATGGCCAAATAAAGCTTGCCATAGAGGAGATGGGTACATATGAGCGCAGGAAAACAACAATATACAACAGTGAACAACAGTGAATTATACGGCAACTAGCAAAAGTTTAAAACAAGAAAAGTGGGAAAATCGGCAGATCCCGCGTACCTTGTGAATCAATATCATGCGAAGCATGCGCACGGAAGGAAATTAGGCACATGAACTACACGCTTTACCAGCATGAACTGTGGTACGCTGACATCTTTCATTAGCACGTGATGGTGGTTACGAGTGCACCCATCGCGAATACGCGTACCTCTGTGACGTCTCTGTGACATTTATGGACCAATGGGTTATCAGTAAGCACCCAGTGGGCTCTTGCCGTCTTCTTAACATGGGCCAAGTGACTGAAATTTCAGTACCATCAGCAGTGTTATAGTTGTTAGCATAATTGTCCGTTAACGCGGCAATGAAGTTGGATGTATAGTTTAGTTGCCTGAGAATCTTTATGTCTGCTATGAAAAAGTGGCCAACGACCCCTCCGTTACTCATCGTGGGCTTGACACCTTGTAAGACTACGCCTACATAAAACACATCTTTCATGTATTGTGTGAACCAGATGTGGTTGTGTTTTGAAACATCGACATTAAAGTCACCTAAATCATGAGAAGATTGTAAGCTGATGTGTAGCGCTTGTGCCAGCGAGGATGCCGGCAGTAGACCCTGCTATACAAATGAGCTTCCGTGGATGACGCTTCACTTTGATTGCCGTTATCTTGACGTGACGGCTGTGTGATGGAAATGTGTATGCACTTTTATAACATTAGATAGCCAGCACTGAAAATACAATTGACATTTCACGAACATTAGGGTCTATTTGAAAGGTACTTCCGAGACCTAGCGTGGCTCTTTGCTGGTAGAAAACTTGATTGACATGCTGAATGGTTGGGTTCGATTCCTGCTGGGACCCTGACATTCATTCTTTGCATTCTTCGCGTGAATGCAGCCGACACCACATTTTTAATAACCCTCAAGCGTTAATAATAGGCTAATAAGCGTTAATAATAATAATAAGGTAAAGCGTTAATAATAATAATAATGTAAATACTAAGTGTCAATCCACTTACATACCGGCATACGAGTACCACATACCCACCAGTGGGTATGTGCCCCTGTCTGGCGGGAAGTGCTTGAAGACGTACGTGGCGAGATTGTGGTAATATTTTTGTCATGGCCAATGAGTCATATTCGTGAAACCATTTTACTTTCACATACTGATTTTCTTTACCCAAAGTTCAGGGGATGATCACGAGAACACCCATACGTAGTTGGCTAGATAGATACGTAAATAGATGCCAAAAGTACTTGCACTCCGCACAGATAACTAACCAGCGATGACGAAAAGGGCGGCCACATACGGCTGCAGACGTCACAGCTAAAGCCGACGTGCCACTGGAGAATCTCGCGTGGAAAGCGTTCCCCAGCATTGCGAATGCGTTTCTGCGAATGCCATGTTGAAGCTGCACTGTCTGCAACGCCACTTCCTCGGCTCGCCGTTTTCGCTTCCATTCGCCTCAGAATGCTTCCCGATCATAGTGCGCAGTTGCTCTTTGCGCTTCGCCCCCCCACCCCCGCCACACCTGTTTTTTTGTCCGTACAATTGCTTAGGCCAAGCGAACATGAATTATCTCATAGATCAGCTGTCGGCACTGTTTTTGCAAAATGGTGTGGTGTTCGGATGCTCGTACGATCCGCGCCTTCCCCATCAGCACAGAGGTAATATACAAACTCTAGAGGAAAAGCTGTCCATAGGGTCCATGCATTCGCGTTAACACCGTCAGGTTAACGTGAATTGTAGTTAAGTGTCATCCTCTGAAGTTGATTTATGTAGTAGTGTCCAAAGCTACAACACTCGAGCACCAGCTCTTCATATCAGCTTAACACGTCTCGTGTTGCTAATATCAATGTTGTTGTTGCCATTGTTAAGCAACTGTAAACAACTGGTTATAAACATACCTACGAGGCTGTTCAGCGTGTGCCTATACGAGCTTTTGTACATCTTTAGCGCCACTGCGTAAGATTCCACACAAAGAAAAAAAATACACTGCAGTCACCTTCAGTCCGCATGTTTAGCATACTATTGATTTCCAAGTTACGTGAGATCTGCCGAATTACGTTTATGACTCTGTATTTCTTAGTAGAAAGGACATGTTTCTCAAAGCATTTTCGTGTTCAGACACGAACAAGAAAAGGCCATTACCAGCAGACATAAAAGCAGGCGATCAAGGATCGTTCCAAACTGTCACTCTGTGGCAGTTTGGAACGTTGTTATCAACAGTTGTTAACAGTTGGTCACTGGCAAACAAACAACGTTTTTTGTGTATAGTCTGTTGTAACGCATCCTAAACTCCTCTTTTCTAGCTTGTCAACATTCCACAAGGTATTTCGCCCATGATTTTCGTTGCCCCACTAAATCCTTCATTAACCGATTCCCAACAAACCTTTAGTTTGGCTCTAACATTAAAGATGCTCTCATGTAGCTTGAAAGATGCAAATCGGTTCATCATGGCTCGGCGTTTTATTGCGATAGCAAGTATATGGACACTCTCGGCTGGGTTTTGCCACCAGCGTCGCCGTCACTCACCGTATATGCGTGCGTATTCATATATATATATATATATATATATATATATATATATATATATATATATATAAATATATATATATATATATATATATATATATATATATATATATATATATATATATATATATATATATATATATATATATTAGAGAAAATGAAAAAAAAACAGAAAAAGTCATAGATTTGCCGCTAAGGCGAAGCAATGAACGAGATACAAACAAATGGGAAAACCCCGCTCAGAACGGCAAGCAGATCGAAACGTGCCCCACGTTTTTCACGCATAAATGACGCACAAAACGTGCTCACAGGTACAGATGTATGCGAATAAGCGTCTCAGTTGTTACTTCGCTGTGTCTGAAAAGCGCGCTCTTTTCGCAATGGAGGCTGTGCAACAACGATTGCAGTGACTTGCGCACGCTCCCGTAACTACAACAGAATCATCCCAGTCAAGCCCACCAACAGCCAAGACGTATGATCCTCTCCACCGGGAGATAAGGGCACTCGAGAGATTGTTCACTTCTCTCCTCTCCGTGGGCCAGAGTACGCGTGAGATGAGAGCGGCCGCGTGCTCTTCACGCCATCTTGCTGATAATGCTGAAAACACTCCCACGTCAACGCCGACGCACGCGGCGATGTCCAGCCGAGAGTGTTCATAAGATTGCTATCGCCATAAAAACCCTGAAAAGGACTCCGTCACGCAGAATCGAACATGGATCCTCTCAATCGTGAGTGCGAGGCTTTAACCACTGAGCCACCGAGTAGCTCGTCCTTCACCGCTCAAACGGCAAGCTATTTATATCTACCACTTACCTCGGCTCTGGCGCATCTCTGGGGGGAATTGTGTTTTCAGCATCTCCAGCTAGATGGCGCAAATAGCATGCGTTGCCCGATCGCGTGGCACCACGTGCTGTAATCTCCCACGTGTACTTTGCCTCGCTTATGGGACGGGAGCGACGCTCTCTCGCGTGCCCTTATCTCGCGGTGGGGATGACAGGAGGATTGTACGTCTTAGCCGGCCTCGGGCTTTACCAGGAACGATTCTTTTGTAGTTACCGGGCTCAGAAAGGTCACTGCTATCATTGCAGTCTCCGTTTGCGAAAAGCGCGTGCTTTTCAGACACAGCGAAGTAACTGAGATGCTTTTTCGCGTGCGTTTGTACCAGTGAGTACGTTTCGTGCGTCATTTGTGCATGAAAAAGCGCGTGGCACGTTTCGACCTGCTTTTCATTCTGCGCGTGACCTTCCCATTTGTTGCTATCCTGTTCATTGATTAGCCTTTGCGGCAAAGCTGTTCCTTTTTCTGGTGCGTACTTTCCCAACTTATGGTCACGAGGTAAGCGTTCGTAATTAGTACCCAGGTTAAGCATTCACGTTGCGCTAATCCTCTGAGCAAGAGTGGGACAAATACGTTCTACTTCTGATTCTGGAAAAAAACTTTTCTCCTACATCAGTTGTCACAACTAGGACTATGCCCCGCCGCGGTGGTCTAGTGGCTAAGGTACTCGGCTGCTGACCCGCAGGGCGTGGGTTCGAATCCCGGCGGCGGCGGCTGCATTTCCGATGGAGGCGGAAATGTTGTAGGCCCGTGTGCTCAGATTTGGGTGCACGTTAAAGAACCCCAGGTGGTCTAAATTTCCGGAGCCCTCCACTACGGCGTCTCTCATAATCATATAGTGGTTTTGGGACGTTAAACCCCACATATCAATCAATCAACTAGGACTACGCTGATTGGCTCTTATATCACCTATGTGTATGTAAGCTCCAACTGATAACAAATGATGCACAAATTCCACCGATTTTTTCGGTGTTTTTAAAGTTTTCGTCACGTGCAGATAAAGACCACTGAGAAAACGATGGTGATAAAGAAAATTTATGGAAATGACCTGGAGGAAGACTACAGTTTGCCACCCCGTTTTTGGTAATGGGAAAGGAGATATAAAGCAATGAAAACTGGGGAGACGCGGAGAATGTAAGAAAGAGTATTTCAACTCCACCAACGGGAAACCAGGGGAGAGGTGAATCTCGTCTGGAGCGGTGCCACGAGACTGGAAGGTCGGCAAGATCATTCCGATTTCCAAGGAAGGTCCGTCATCCTCTCCTTTCAGCTACCGTCAGTTATCCTTAATATGCATATGCTGTAAGCTTATAGAACGTATTATACTCTCAAACCGTGACATTTCTTTCATCTGTAAATTTTTTCCACCCCAGTCAGCATGGTTTTCAGAAAGGCCACCCATGTGACACCGAACTCACGCTTTTTATTAACGATATCAGTCTTGATCATAATATTCCTGTTGACGCTCTCTTTCTAAATTTCGAAAAAGCCTTTGATAAGGTACCCCATAAACACCTCTTTCTAAAACTATCGCGCTTAAACCTTGACCATGACGTTTGAAACTGGATCCAATTTTTTTTCCGACCGCGAACAGTTTGTTTGTGCGTACCAGGTACCATCATCCCGTCGTCAGTTAGTCTCAGGTGTACCCCAGGGTACAGTCATCGGTCCCCTACTGTTCCTAATTTATATAAACGACCTCCCTAATAATATATCGTCAAGTATACATTTATTCGCAGATGACTGTGTCATCTATTGCCCTATTAATGACCCTAATGACTCCTGCATTCTCAAAAAAACGATCTATTACCAATTGAAACGTAGTGCAGAACTTGGCTAATGACTCTGAACATTAGCAAAACGTCTGTCGTTTATTTTCACCGTAGGAAACATTACCAGGCTCCAACATACTTTATTTTTGGCTCTAAGTTGTCCCCCATCGACTCCTATAGGTATTTAGGTATAAACATAACTCCCGATTTTAATTGGACACCCCACATAATAAACATCTGTAATAAAGCAAATAAAGTTTTGACTAACTCAGACGAAACTAATGCCTTGTCCCTCCTCCTGTAAAACGTTTAGCCTACCTAACATTAGTACGCCCGAAAATTGAATGCGCTAGCGCCGTCTGGGACCCGCATCAGTCTAATCTGTGTAAAATTTTGGAATCTATTCAGAATAGGGCAGCAAGGTTCACTTACTCTGAATATTCATATCACTCAAGTGTCACTAATCTGAAAGACCTAGCCCAACTTCAGAATCTAGAATTGTGACGCAAGGCCACTAGACTAACCCCTTTTCACGAATTCTTTCATTCATTGTCTGACGCATCCAGTATCTTGCCCACACATCGAATCTCTTCTCGTACCATTCACCGCAACAGTGTTTATTCTGCGCGCACCCCCACAACTGCCCACCTTCGCTCGTTCTTTGTTCAAACAGCAAAGGATTGGAATGATCTTCCACCCGACGTCGTGCACCACACAAGCCCAGTTCTGTTCTAAACCCACATCGAAAAAAATTTGTACTACAGCCCACCCAGTATCTGAGGCATCCAATATCTTGCCCGCACATCGAATCTCTTCTCGTACCATTCACCGCAACACTGTTTATCCTGCGCGTACCCCCACAACTGCCCACCTTCGCTCGTTCTTTGTTCAAACAGCAAAGCATTGGAGTGATCTTCCACCCGACGTCGTGCACCACACAAGCCCAGTTCTGTTATAAACCCACATCGAAAAAAATTTGTACCACAGCCCACCCCTCATGTAACACCCCGTACTGGGGCATTTGAGGTATAACAAAATAAAATGAATAAATAAATGCAGTGTTTTTAAACAGATTCTTTTCATGATGGACTGGTAGGGCCAAGCCTGAATTCGAGCATGTAAAAAAGGTGTTTTCGTTCCACATACGTTGACGGCTATATGTTGAGTTAACTGCGGCCTTCTTCGTTTTTAGAGGACCAGCAGCGAGTAGCGAAATTCGCCCAAATTTTGTGACGCTTAGTTGTTTATGATGGACCATGACTACATGCCACACCGTTATGACAAGAAACGCTGACAAGCCAAGACACAAGGATGTTTTGCGCCTATAAAAACCTCATACAAAATGATTGTTCTCGTTTTCTTGTGTTTCTAATAGATGGGTGATTTCAAATCCCGTCAATATGTCTTTGTGTAGATACACGCATTATTTGACTGGAAGGGGCATCGAAACACAGTCCTCTGAAACCGAGAGGTTCATGACATCAATGTTTTGATACCATATACTTCTTAAAAAGTAGGCACATTTTGAGTGACTACATATATACTCGAACATTTAGACAGTGTTAGAAGGAACAACTAAATTGACGAATAATTTTTCGTAATTGTGGAAAAGGCAGCTTTACAGAAACATACTACAGCCCTAGGAATGCTTGTTAGGAGAAGGCGCAGGCTTGTTCTACTGATAACAATTAGGTGCACGTGACGTTTCTCAGCAAAACTCCAAAAGTGACCCTTTGTGCCCCTTCTTACAGCCATTAGATCTCAAATACTCGGTGATGTTTTTTTCATGAGAGGAACCTCACGGGTCAGTGGAAGATATGCGTCCCACTTTCTTGAATGCTTGATTTCACCATTCTAGGTTCTCATAATTGTTTTCATGCGCTTTTTTCACTTTATATGTGTTTACAAAGCCGGTGTTTTGAAGATTATGCCATAAATATTGCTAAACATGTCTGCAGTTAAGGATATTGCTAACTTTTCTTCACAATATGGACTCGTCTTCAATGGCATCTATCACATTATCGGGCAGGAGTGACCTTCAATTTCGTACCGGCATTCAATGAACGCTGCGAGTTTTGGTGTCACGCCCACAATCCCATCTTGTCCACTCAAGAGCATACGAGGAGAAGCCTTTTGCCAATGTTGTAGACTTTTTTTTTCTTGAAGCAAACCCCACACTTCCCTGACGGCTTCTAGAGAGGCCACAACCTCGCTGTGCTTCACGCCAGCATTTTGACAAAAGAATATTATGAACGAAAGAAGTTCCTTGCACTGTTTGCTTGTCTCTTCCTTTGGTGGGCCAAAATTAAATTACCCATCAACTGGAAGAAAAAATAGCAACTAGCCAAGGATAGAGTGGCATGGCGCACAGAGGGCGTGCAGGGTGCACTACTTGTGCACCTAGTTTTCTTTTTTTCACTTCATTCAGATGAATGATATACAAAAAGGCAGTATTGTGTCATCGCAGAGGAAATGATAGGAAACTACCGGTATATTCGCTTTTTGCCTTACTAGTACGTAGGCGAGGTTCTTGACGTTGATGGCACTGTGTTACAAAGCATTCGTTAGTTGCCTTCATTTCAAATTATAGGACATACACAGGCTGTGGGAACTTATAAAAAATGCTGAGAAATTCTGACTTAATTTCAATAAGGTGAAATTAGGCGTGTTGGCACGTCTAGTACGTAGTATGTAGTATGATGGTGGAGATATATGAAACACACAGCCCAAGTACCGAAGCAACACGGGAGGCTGTTTCCTTTTCTGTGCCTGACGTTACTTGCGCTGTGCGTTTCATAATGCTGAATCTATTTCCATTGTTTTGTCCAGATCTTCAGAACCATCTTAAACACATTTGACGTCTTGAGGACGGATTGTGCGCGTATATTAGCATCAATTAAATATGTATTTGAAGCTCACTAAGCTGTACCTGCCCTTCCGTTACAGCCATTCTTACAATGTCAGCATGACTGCATTAACAACAGGGAATCACTCAGAACCGAACGACGCGTATTACGAAGAAGACATAGGTAAGACTTCTCTTTCCAAAAGCGTCTCAATGCTATTTGAAAATAGGTGGGAGTATGCAGACAACCCTTTAAAGTGCGGTATTAGGAAGTATTGAAGATTCAAATATATCGCCATGTACCTTTGAACTCTTTGTAACCCTTTTTTATTTGACGTTATTTTTGTCCAACATTTTATGTGATGCAACTGCAATCTGCCTTAGAATTAACTATCATCTTATAAGCTGTATTGAAACAATCCTATTATGTCTCGCAAGTAACGTGCTGAATTAGCTATTGACTGATTCATGGACACTTGGATTTTATTGAAGACTTATTACTACCTTAGGTGCTACATTTAGGATACACCTTAAAGGGCTGCTAGGGAGTTGGTAATGCTTTTGATAAACTTTATCAAAACTTATCAAACTATGTATCTGGAGTGGCGTGTTATTGAGTGACAAAGCTTTTGAGAGTTTTGGCCTTGAAGAATGTGCAGCCCACAATATGTGAACAAAGAAGCATATGTACAGCCATGAACACCTATTTTGCTAGGCATAAAAACTTCTAAATGGCAGCCAGAGCTTGACTAAACGACTATATATGTAATCCGAAATGATACGTAAGAGCTGAATAAGTGTAGTGACAGAGCGCCACAGACGCCAAAAATACATGCATCCCAACAGTAATGCATTTGTTTTAAAGTGAATGTGGTTGTTTCGGACGACGATGTATTAGAAAACAGAAAAAAATCAAACGTGAAAAGGGCGGGGCTGAAGCGCTTAAAGCCACCCTGGCTACGCCACTTATATATATATATATATATATATATATATATATATATATATATATATATATATATATATATATATATCTATATATATATATATATATATATATATATTGTCACGACGCAGACACAGCAGGAGTTCAATATAGAAGAGCTCACTTTAATTGAAAAATGAAAGGCGCTCAGAAAGAGGACCGGGCAAGAGCTTCGTCTTTCTCTCTGGCTGTGCGAGCTCTCCTCTGCAGGTTGAATGCGGCATTTGCCTCCCTTCAGGAAGAGCATCGACCCGATGCTTGGCTACAGAATACGCGGTGTATCTATAGTTGACGTATTACGCAACTGGCTCACTGCAATATGGCTTAATCCGCACAACGTGTACGATTTCAGATTTTTGAGGTCGCGAGGAACTGTCACGGATGACCTCATAATTCACGTCACTTAGGCGCCGTATAACATTGTAGGGACCAAAGTACTTCTTCAGTAACTTTTCACAAAGGCCGCGTCGGCGAATAGGGCTCCAGAACCACACTTTCTCGCCTGGTTGATAAGTGACGTATCGGTGTCGCAGGTTGTAACGTTGTGCGTCGTAACTCTGCTGTCGGGTGATTCGCACGCGTGCTAGCTGCCGTGCCTCTTCAGCTCGTTGGGTAAAGGCTTGAACATCCGTGTCTGTATCCTCGCAGTTGTGCAGCAGCATGGCATCAAGCATTGTCGTCACTTCACGGCCATAAAGAAGACTAAATGGCGTGCTCCGTGTAGTTTCCTGCTGCGCCGTATTATAGGCAAACGTCACGTATGGTAGAACGTCGTCCCAGTTTTTATGATCCACGTCGATGTACATACTAAGCATATCAGCAATTGTCTTGTTGAGGCGTTCTGTTAAGCCGTTTGTTTGTGGGTGGTAGGAGGTAGTTTTTCGATGCGCTGTTCCACTCAACTCAAGCACTGACTTGAGGAGCATAGCCGTGAAAGCGGTACCTCTGTCTGTTATTATAATTCTAGGAGCGCCATGCCTCAGAACGATATTTTCAATGAAAAATCGTGCCGCTTCTACTGCGGTTCCACTTGATAAAGCCTTTGTTTCTGCGTAGCGAGTAAGATAGTCCGTAGCGACAATTACCCACTTATTTCCAGTATGCGAAGTCGGAAATGGTCCAAGGAGATCCATTCCGATTTGTGCAAAAGGCATGGTGGGCACTTGAACTGGTTGCAACAATCCGGCTGGTTTTAAAGGTGGCAATTTTCGTCGTTGACAATCGAGGCACGTGTGGACGTAATGCTTTACAGTGCCTGGAAGCTTCGGCCAGTAATACTTTTGTTGGATTCTGGCCAATGTGCGCGTGTATCCGAGGTGGCCGGAGGTTGGCTCATCGTGGCAAGCGCTCAGGATCTCATCGCGAATGGATGTCGGGACGACAAGTAAGTGGGCATTTCCGCTGGGGGCAAAGTTCTTCTTGTATAGGACACCACTGCGCAAGCAGAATGATGGCAGGCTCCTTGCAAATATCTTGGGAACGCTTGTAGACTGGCCGTTAAGAAAATTAATAAGAGGGAGCAACTCACTGTCTTCTTTTTGCTTAGACGAAATGGTGACCGTGTCGACCACTCCTAAAAATGCCATCTCATCATCTTCTGAGACATCATCTTGCTTTATAGGCGACCTGGATAAGCAATCAGCATCAGAGTGCTGTCGTACCGACTTATAGACGACCGTCATATCGAATTATTGTAGGCGTAAGCTCCAGCGCGCTAGCCGACTGGATGGGTCCTTCAAGTTGGTCAGCCAGCAAAGAGAGTGGTGGTCGCTGACTACGTGGAAGGGACGGCCGTAGAGGTATGGGCGAAACTTCAGAACTGCCCATACTACAGCAAGACATTCCTTTTCCGTTGTGGAATAATGGGACTCGGCACGGGAAAGCGTCCTACTTGCATATGCAATCACTCTCTCGGCTGAGTCTTGCCACTGGACGAGTACAGCGCCTAAACCTACGTTGCTGGCATCAGTGTGGATCATGGTTGGAGCGTCCTCGTCAAAGTGAGCAAGCACAGGGGGCGTCTGCAGGCGCTGTCGTAGACCGTCAAATGCTGCTTGTTCCTCTTCGCCCCATAAAAATGGAACATCGTCTCTCGTTATGCGTGTTAAGGGCGACGCTATGTGCGAGAAATTGGCGATAAATCTGCGGTAGTAGGCGCAAAGGCCAAGAAAACGTCTTACGGCCTTCTTTTCTGTTGGCACCGGAAATTTTCGGACGGCGTCGATCTTGTCGGGGTCCGGATGAACACCTTCATGGCTCACCACATGTCCTAAGAATCGGAGTTCCTTGAAACCGAAATGACATTTCTCAGGTTTCAGTGATAAGCCAGCGGACCGTATTGCTCGAAATACTAATAGCAGCCGTCTTAGATGTTCCTCGAATGTTGGTGAGAAAACAATGACGTCGTCGAGGTATACCAGACACGTCTGCCACTTAAGGCCTGATAGGACGGTATCCATCAGTCTCTGAAATGTTGCTGGGGCTGAGCACAATCCGAAGGGCAAGACTTTAAACTCGTAAAGCCCGTCAGGCGTAACAAAAGCAGTCTTTTCTCTGTCCCGCTCATCGACCTCGATTTGCCAATAACCGCTTTTCAGGTCCATCGACGAGAAGAAGCGTGCATGCCTCAGCCTGTCAAGTGAATTGTCAATACGCGGTAGTGGATATACGTCTTTCTTTGTCACGCAGTTCAGCTTGCGGTAGTCCACACAGAAGCGTAAGCTGCCGTCTTTCTTCTTAACTAGCACTACCGGTGATGCCCAAGGGCTTTTTGACGGCTGAATGATGTCATCATTGAGCATTTTCTGGACTTGTTCTTGGATTGCTTCGCGTTCTTTCGGTGCCACGCGGTATGGGTTTTGTCGAATTGGTCTTGCCGTCTCTTCCGTTATAATTCGGTGCTTTGTCAGTGGCGTTTGATTTACCCTCGAGGTCGACGAAAAACAATCTTCAAACTGGCCGAGAATATCTAGTAGACTCTGCCTCTGCGCTGGCGATAAATCTTTGCTCACGTCGACAGGCAGTGGTGTTGAAGCGACCGGTGTCTCTGCCTGTTGTACTGCGAAGCACTCGCGGAATTCTACAATTTCTTCGAAGTATGCAACTGTGGTACCCTCTGCAATGTGTCGACGCTCGTTGCTGAAGTTTGTCAACAGGACCTCTGCTTGCCCAGACACTACACTGACGAGACTTCTGGCAATAGCGATTCCTCGAGAGAGCAAAAGCGTCGATATTTGTTCCGCGACACCTTCTGCACTATGCTGCGTGTTACACGTGACAGAGACGAGGCGGCATGACAACGGTGGCATGGTCACGTCGTCAATCACGCGCATAGGCTTGCGCTGCAGTACTGCGCTATGGTCCGCTGAGAAGGTCAGTACACCGTCCGGTATATTTATAATGGCACCGTACTCCCGCAGGAAATCCATACCCAAGATGGCCTGTTTACAACACTCAGCAAGAATAACGAAGGTTGCCACGAATGATGAATCCCCAATCTTGATTCGTGCGGTGCACTTTCCGGTAGGTGTCAGCAGCTGGCCTCCGGCTCCTCTAATTTGCGGCCCCGTCCATTCCATTTTTACCTTCTTGAGTTGGTGGGCCAGATTCGCACTCATTATTGAAAAGTCCGCACCAGTGTCGACCAGTGCGGTCACGTCGTGACCGTCAATTGAAAGTGTAATGTCGGCGGTGACAATCTCGTCTTTCGTCGGTTCATTCGAAATGTGCGGCACTTCATGCGGCGGTAATGGGGGATTTTCAAATCTTCGGCAATTCGCAACCTTCCCCCCTAAGGTCGCTGCTTTTAGTTTCCCCGGCGTGGACTGGGAGACCTTCCTCTTGCCATGTCCGTGGTGCTACCCTTATTAGATCGGGGAAAATGACCTGGGGAGGGCGAGCGTGACCGGAACCCAGGAGAAACGTCTCGCGGGATTGTCACGCTCGTTTGAACGTTGCGTCTTCCGTCGAAATAGCGCCGAGGGGTAGTGGACGGAAATCCTTGATACCCGGCAACGCGATGAGGACAATACCGCACGATGTGGCCTGCTTCCCCACAATGGAAGCACAGGGGCCTGTAGTCAGGGGTACGCCATATGTCGGTTTTGCGGAGTGGGGGTCGCATCGGCGTCGACATTTCTCTGTAGTACCAAGGCACTGTCGGCGGCTGTTGCTGGTGGTACTGTTGAGGTGGCGGCACGTTAGATCTAGGCTGTCGACGGAGAATATCTGCGTATGTTGGCCTAACTATTTCAGTGTTTGTCTCGGGAAGTGAAAGCGCTTGCCTTATTTCTTGGCGAACAACTTCTGTGACCGACGCAATCGCGCAGTCATTCGGTGTGGCAGCGAGCTTCTTCACCTCTTCTTGTACAATTTCGTGTATCATGTCACGCAAGGAACGCTCGTCAGGTGTCACGGTGGTCACGGCGGTTGCGCTGATTTGTCCGCTGTTGTTTGGACGGTCGTACTGGCGGTACCGTAGCTGTAGTGCGCGTTCTATGGCGGTCGCCTCCTTCGAAAATTCGTCGACGCTTGAAGGTGGGTTCCGTACGAGACCAGCAAACAGCTGCTCTTTAACACCACGCATGAGGTGGCTGATCTTTCTGTTCTCGGACATATCGGGATCGGCTCGATGAAAGAGACGAGCCATGTCCTCAACAAACATTGCAACAGACTCGTTGGGCTTTTGTATCCGTGATTCAAGGAGTCGTTGTGCCTGCTCCCGCCTTTCGGTGTTTGCGAAGGTGTCCAGGAACTTCCGCCGGAACTCGTCCCACGTTGACCACACGCGATTCGTGAACCACGTGTGAGCCCCGTCTTGAAGAGGGAAATACACGTACCCCAACTTCTGCGCGGCGTTCCACCCGTTAACGTTGGCTGTGCGCTCGAACTCCTCAAGCCAGTCATCTGCGTCCTCATATGTGTTGCCATGAAAGTCCACAGGAGTTTTAGGGGTGAAAACAGTCACCTGTGTCGTGCTTGGGCTCGTCATGGTGGGGCAACTGCTTCCCGGCGCGGTCATGTTTTCCGTCCAAGGACCGAACTCTGGGCTCAGGCCTAACAGGCGGCGGCTGGCGCGGTGAACGGGTGTTTCGACGAGCGGAAGTCTTTGTGGACTAGATCCCGGGCTGTTGGAGGGTGTCCTGGACATGTACCCAGCTCCTCCACTAGTGTCACGACGCAGACACAGCAGGAGTTCAATATAGAAGAGCTCACTTTAATAAAAAAATGAAAGGCGCTCGGAAAGAGGACCGGGCAAGAGCTTCGTCTTTCTCTCTGGCTGTGCGAGCTCTCCTCTGCAGGTTGAATGCGGCAATATATATATATATATATATATATATATATATATATATATATATATATATATATATATATATATATATATATATATATATATATATATATATATATATATATATATATATATTGTGATGAGCACTGATGACTAAGAGCAGCGGAATCGGGGCTCTGGGTGCGAGGAGCTAGCTGGAAGAAGCAGAGGATGACGAAGTGGAGAATAAGAACAGCTGGCCCAGGATCGGGTGTTGTCTCTTGTTCTCTGTCTAGTCCATGACAGTGGCGCAGTCCGACAAGTGAAACCTCTGCAGAAAGCTACCGGTACGTGTCTTCGCGGTTCGTCGGCAACGCGGGCTTCTCCATCAAGGAACGCCGTTCACGCTTCCTTAACGATGGGGTCCCACCCGCCACTTCAGCCACCCTTCAGACCACCTGTGGACGGCGTCCAGGCCTCCCCTGTTGTTCGAGGCCATGACGTGATTGAAACCCTGCCACCGTTTCACGGCAGGGATCCGCACCGGCTCCTGTCCCTTGGGAATGCCGCTCACGCTTCCCATGGCCTTCATTCCCATTGCAGTAGTCTTCCAACACACGAGCCGCCACTGAACGCCGTCCAGGCTTCCCTGCTCGTCAATCTCGCTGGTGTAAGTGGTGCAATCGCTACTTACTTGAAGACCGCGATCACTGACTCTTCGGGTTTCACACCCGACAGCGCCGCGGACCTGCGGCCTACCATCGCGTTACTCTGCGTCAAGACTAACGAACTTACAGCATCCATCTGTGAGCGAGCTCCTACAAAGTTGCCAGCATTTTGTGACATTTACGCAGTGTTGGATGTAGCTGCCTCACACGACCTTGAGGCAAGCGAACCGGACCAACGCAGGGAGCTTCGGTCTTCTCTCATCGATCTCTCAAACCAGCTCGACTGCTTCGCGTCGGTGATCTCTGCGTTGCCACCTGCCACCTCATGATCACCAGCCGTCTACGAACTACCGGAATTCTACAGGGTCGGGAACGACGCCGACAGCTGGGTGGCAACCGTCAACGCTATAGCAATGCGCGAGGCCTGGACGGAATCTCAGAAATGGACCGTGGCTGTAGACCGTCTTCGGGTAGGGGCAGCGGCGTGGCACTGGTATGAAGGCTTCAAGCAGCAGTCTTGGGTGGAGTGGAGCACCAACCTCATAGCCGCCTTCGGCCGGATGCTCTCCGATCTCCCTTCCACCACCCAGTTCAACCTGACGACTACCGAGGATAAGGCGAAGGAGGGTTTCCGCCTCCAGGTTGCAGTCATGCGTTGCAGTTCACTTGAACTTTCGGACTCTGTGCCGTCGTCCAATTCTAGTTCAGCTCAGCCAAAGACCACTATCGAAGACGGGCCTCGTGAAGGACGTCACTCAAACGACATACCCACACTGAACCACCACGAATGTGAAGCAGTACCCTGCATAAGCTTTGATGACCTCTTGGCTGAACGCTCCGCAGGGTACACTGAAACAGGCTCCAAGGCAGGCGCTGCTCTTCCGATGCCAGGTTCCACACCGGGACCCATCTCACAAACTTCCGTGCCAGCAAACAATGGAATTTCCATGACAGAGCCGTCGGAGACAACCGTGGATAGCATAGCAAGGAGACAATCTTGGACCAGTGTGTACCACATCTGCAGTCATTGGCCGAGCGTGTGAGCTACATCGATGCGTTCCAGGCAGAGAGAGCCAGCATCGGCCTTTCTGGCAACATGATGTACGATCTTGCCGACGACGACAAGCACGCCATTCTGACTACCAACGTACAACCTGAACGTCGCGCAGACCCCCAAGAAGTCGTCACCATGAAAATCGCCCCTGATTGTTCAGGCCATGACCAGCTCGGTCAAAACAAGAGCGATAACAGCAAGGAAGCCGCCGGCACGTCGCATCATGATTGTGTCCAGTGGCCTGTGAGCGCTCACACTCACCCTCTGTTGCGCAAGCATTTTCCGGCTCGGCATTCAAATGCGCATAAAAACCACACCACCCCAATCAGACGACATAAATGTCTACTCGGCAAGCAACGACTGCTCCAACACACCCACTGTCGCCCACCAAATCTCTACACCATGTTACAGCGTCGTAAAGACAGACCACCGAGGTACAACCAGTTTCATACCCCCGAGTCTTCATCGACCAAGGTGCGAGCGAATGCCAATGCCCAACGTCAACAACGACACTGTGGCCGACCAAGGCAACAAATACAGCCTCAGCGTGCCAAGTCACAGCCTAGTCGGGTCCGACCCTTGCGAGGAAGTCAATGCCACCCGCCAGAAGTGTTTTCACCAAGTCTTCTGAACACGCCGAACCTTGGACGAGATCAACCGCAGCGACAGACCTTATTCCGCCCGCCGGAAAACGCACTGGAAGCGTTGCAACATGGCCGATGTTATAGACCGCCGCAACACAAAGTCGTAACCCAGAGTCGCTATCGGCCAAAGTTTACGCCAAACCTCAGCAAACCTCGGCGTCTTAACCGACATTTCGAACGACCACGGCGACACATTCAATGTCGGCTACTGGATTTTGCTCCAAAATATTTTCACACGAAGTTCAAGCGTGGAAGAGTCCGACCACCACGATGCAGCCAACCGCGCCCACTTGAAGCACTGTCGGCAGCTCCACGCACTCGCAGTTATGGCCGAGTGTGATGAGCACTGATGACTAAGAGCTGCGGAATCGGGGCTCTGGGTGCGAGGAGCTAGCTGGAAGAAGCAGAGGAAGACGAAGTGGAGAATAAGAACAGCTGGCCCAAGATCAGGTGTTGTCTCTTGTTCTCTGTCTAGTCCATGACTATATATATATATATATATATATATATATATATATATATATATATATATATATGGGTCATTTCATATTAAATGTCCAATTTCGACCATCTGCGATCATGCTGAAAACAAAATCGTGAAGGTATATGTGAATGTGACATGTAGTTATTGGGACGTTATACTTCAGAGAAAATTTTGTGTTGTTTAGAAGGCGATTCAAACATTGGGCGTCCAAGTAAAACTGTCACGCTAATTTATATATTATTACTGGTTTGAATAATTATTATAAACAACTGTTTCATTATTCTCAAGGCACTACTTTTTCATGGCTATGATAGTTTATTCATTTTAATTTGAAGGTTCTTTATCTTGCGCTTTGCAATAAATTGCAATATTCTGCTTGTTTAGCGTTTCTCATAAAATGCATCTTTTCCATCGCTATCATCTAACAAATCCCCTCTGCCTCTCTGACTTTTCGCTTGATGCTCCTTGTTCCCATATCGCCCACACTGACAGCCGTATATTACTGGTGAGCCTGCTAGTTCTTTTTCTTCACTTTTTGTTCACGCTCGTTCTATATTAATACATCAACACTTTCCATGCCCATCTACTATCCTTCATTTCCCTAAGCCTCTCTTGAAATCTTATTTTGCTCTGAGCTTCCCTTCCTTCAAACCCTGTGCATCCCATATCACCTTTACAACCTCATTTGTCGCCCTCCCGTGAGCGCCTAACGCGACGTACCCCGCAGTCCTTTGATTTACATCGATTCGTGATTGCACCTCATGCTTCATGCACAGCGCCGAGTTAACAAACGTAAGCTCCGGAACCAATACGACTAGCTTTCCACAGGCATTGAAGCACTTCGTATCTATTGTATTCCTATAAAAGCCTGTGCTTCATTATTGCAACATTTCTCTTTCCCTTCACTGCATGTGCTTTCTTTCCCTGTACCTCAATATATCAATCTCCCTTATTTACCCATACTCCGAGGTACTTGTACCCACTGAAATTCTTGGCCCTGTACTGAGACCACCCGGTCTTCACGATTAGTTAATACTATCAATCCACATTTCGTTCCACATTTTGTTGCGTAAAATACCAGTCCTAAAGCCTCAGCTTCTGTTCTACATATATCTGCCAGCCGGTATATATTGTCGTAACTGTCCGCAAGCATGTCATTATTGTCAGCACAAAATAGGCCTGCAAATTTCTGCTAAACCATCGCACTGGCTTTTTCACGTGACAAATTGAACCCAATGTTGCTACGTTCTAGCTCTTTTTCCGTCCTCTCCATGTACAGCATGAATAACAGTGGGGATAGCGAGCATCACTGTCTAACTCCCTAGCTGATTTCAATGTTGTCATTGGTACTTATTCCTTCCCATTATAAGCAAACTATACTTTCTGTGTATATATCTCTCAAAAGATGTACACGGCCAGCCCTATGCCCACTTTCTTCAATATATTCCACCAAATGCCCTGCTTAATATTGGTATACCACGCAGTGATGTCCAGATAAGCTATATATAAAGGGCTGCTTTCTATTTTACGTATTCCTATACACTGAGAGGCAGTCTACCTGTCATAATTTGACAAGTAGATTGCCGCTATCCCTCAAGAGGAAGGTATATAACAGCTTCATCTTGCCGGTACATAGCTATGGAGCAGAAACCTGGAGACACACAAAGAGGGTTCAGCCTAAATTGAGGACGACGAAGCGAGCAATGGAAAGAAAAATGGTAGGTGTAATCTTAAGAGGCAAGAAGAGAGCAGAGTGGATTAGGGAACAAACGGGGGTTAAGGATATCGTAGCTGAAATCAAGAAGAAGAAATGGACATGGGCCGGGCATGTAGCGCGTAGACAGGATAACCACTGGCCATTGAGGGTAACTAGCTTGATTCCTAGAGAAGGCAAGCGGGTTAGGGGGAGACCGAAAGTTAGGTGGGCAGATGAGATTAAGAAGTTTGCGGGTATAAATTGGCAGCAGAAAGCACATAACCGGGTTAACTGGTGGAACACGGGAGAGGTCTTTGTCCTGCAGTGGACGTAGTCAGGCTGATGATGATGATGATGATGATGATGATACACTGAGTATCAACAAAAAGGTTATCGTCTAACTACTGCTTGCCGATTCAGAATTCATTAGAAAAGTCTCCCAAAGTATTTTGCTCTCCCGCCTTGGGCGGCGGCACGCCACGTAACTACTGCCTGCCGATTCGGAATTCATTAGAAAAGTCTCCCAAAGTATTTTGCTTTCCCGCCTTGGGTGGCGGCACGCCACGTAGTGAGCATTGTTGTAATCAAAGGAGAAGCGTCTTACAGCGGCGACCGAACAGGAGTATACTGGCAACTCTGGTTTACATAACGGCAGGCGCCGCCAGAGAAGGTGCAGCCAATAGTAGAAATCTCCTAAATACTGTTCCACATTCAACGCCATGCTTAGGAGTGTTGCTGACTGACACTGCTAGGTCTGCATGCAAATATATACCAGATAATGTGCAGGTGAAAACTACCGCCACCGCAGCTAAATTACTAGAGCAGTGGACACGCTATGAGTGCAGTTGGCTTGGTATCTGCGGGCGGCAAGCTGTATTTTGCTAGGCTTTCAATCTATTACCGAGATATTTGAATTGCTCTGATATAGTCAAAATACAACTCCCAGCCCGTTCCATGGCTGTACCTTTTGTCAGTTTTTATTAAGGTTCTGTCTGGAAAAGGAAAACAACCTTTTAAACGTCCCTTCCTTTGTTCAATATGAACGATTGTGTGAAAGCAATTATTATTTTTTTCTTGGAAATTCAGGTGCAGGAAAAATAGACCACAAACTGATGACCACGAACTACGATCGTACTTGCTTCGTCTTTGCTGTGAATATTAGTTCCGAAAGATTCGGTAAGTGGTTTTGATACGATGGATTCATGGATTATACATTCGCTATAGAAAAAAGAACATTTGCAGTATGGAATGAAATAGACAACAAATAATGAGTCGCAAAAGAGGTAAGTCGAATGGACTTGGTTCACCTGTGGCGGGTAAGATACTTATTTTTATTTTACTTTCTGGCATCTTAGCTACCCCAATGAAGGTGGCCACATCTAACGTGAACCAATGTTTACGCACAAATGTGGAGAATCATTGGGCTTCGCTTTCAAGAGGAGAATGCTTGTGTCTGTAGCGCATCAACTTTAACCACGCCGCTAACAAAAAAAAAGCATCTGTGCGCGTATAATTAATCGTTTAATACTATCATACAATGCTGACGGGAAGTACGGCTCAGTTGTGCCTATGAAAGAAAAATTCCTTTTGCTGAGTGGCAAGGTGACCATTACAGGTGCGCAAAGCACCGTGCGTACCCTCACAGCTCCACACTTTGTAATGGGTCAGCCCCTCTAAACAACCCTCTCATTTCGTAAATCACGTCTGGTGCAAATAAATGACTCTGTCACACAACATCAAATGCTTTCAGAAGACTCCACTCACCATAAGAAATAATAACAGCGTTTTTTCATGACGCCCTTTGAAGCACTGGTCTTAATCTGCGGTAGAACATCTTTGTACGCAGAAGGCATGGAATCTCACTCGAGCTAAATGTTTTTTGTTTGTTTATTTTAAACTATCTCGAATTTAGTTTCATAATCAATGCCCAATTTTTGCTCACGACCAGTGACGTAAACTCTGAATCTGATGCATAACTTCGTAATTCAAGCAAAACGAGCTAAAATCCTGCGTATGCCAAAGTATACACCTTTTCACAGGAAGAAAAAAAAGAACACCGCCATGATGGGCTGTGCGCGGGAGTACAAAGGCTAAGGGAGCAGTGTTGTCAGTGCATTTTCGAGGGGACGCGCCAATTTTCACAGCGCAAGGAGGGCTATGGCGGCGCCCAGGGAGGCGTTTATGAAAAGGTGAACACCAACTCTGCCCTATGTAATGCAAGCAGTATTAGTGCCAAAGCTTTCTTTAATTGAAATGCTTAGGTACTGTGTATCGGGCGATGCAAAACACCCAAAACTTTAAGCGCACGCGCAAGAAGCCTACTGAGCTAAACTATGGCTACCCTCCCTGCCTTGTTTCTTTTTGACTCATTCCATGAAGTTAGCGAAACGGCCTTTGTTAATGATGCTGAGCAAGTATCGAGGAGTAAAGTTCTTTCGCAAGGCACAACTACAGGAAACTTTTGTATTTGTTCAAGGTTTGTGATGTCGCATAGTTGCCGTCGTAGTGAATGCTACTCATTATTTATTTCTCTAAATTCCCTAAATTAGCACCAGCTCAATGATTATCAGCTCATTTGATTGATATGTAGGGTTTAACGCCCCAAAACTACCATTTGATTATGAGAGACTCCGTAGTGGAGAGCTCCGCAAATTTCGACTACTTAGGGTTCTTTTACATGCACCCAAATCTGAGCACACGGGTCTAGAGCATTTTTGCCTCTATCGAAAATTCAGCCGCCGCAGTCGGAATTCCATACCGTGAACGGGGGGTCAGCCACCGAGTACCTTAGCCACGAGGCCACCGCAGCGGGTCTCGACAAACATCAGAAATTTGTTTCTAAAGCGGTAGGAATTGTTTGTACCCTCAACAAGCCTTGTCAGAGTGTCCGAACTTCTGCGCGTGCCGTTTGCCACTTGTGCTTAGGTCCCGCTAAGCCGTATGAACTTGGTGCAGCAGCGGTGTGCGCTGTCTCTATCGGTGGGTGTCGCTTAGTGGCGGCTGCTTCTCGACGCATGCGCGGCTACGCACAAAGGGCGTCGACGGCTTCTCACAGACGGTGGTCGTTTTATCTGAAGCTTTGAGAGTATCACACTGAAAAAGCGTCTAGAAGAAACTTTTCTGTGAGCACATGCCTGGTGATTCAAACCTGCGACCCTTCACGGCGCAACAGCATGACTTAAATTACACCGCCGGATCAAATACGTTCTCAGGCTGACTAACAGAGAGCTTCATATTTATGTACTACACTTACCGCTGACGGTACGCAATGCTTTGAGATGCTTCGTCTGGGCAAAAGCTTGTACTTAGTTCTCGCAAGATGACACGAAGGATGCGCTTGAAAGGTCGTCGCTCTGCTGACTCACTTGCACAGTTGGTATGCACGCCCATCACTCTTGACTACAGCGTGCGGTTACCCATTCTCGCATCCTCAAATTCTGAGGGAAGGGTGAGAGAGATATTTGTATGTGCGGTGCTTTCACATTCAAGAAAAGACGGCCTAAAAGCAATTGTGTTTGCGATAGCAGTGAGCTGCAGGCATATCTCCGCTGACAATACAAATTGTTGCTGTGTCATTCAACAATTCCCGCTTGCGATAGTACTGTAATTTTTTTTAGAAAACAGGAAAACTCACACGCTTAAGCCACGAGGCATCCCAATCATAACGAGACTAACCTGAGTTTCACGAACAAGGATTATTCGTTTTTAATCACACGAAAGCCGCAAATACAAAGCGAAAACACACCCTCAGCCCGCAGGTGGCTTCATGTGGGACCCTATGTCGACCTCGGGTTTTATGTAATAATTACACTCACATATGACATTTAAGGCTTTCTATCATGTGAACAGAGCTCAGGCATATTTGCACTCTATTTTCCCGTGTGATATAGCTTCAAGGTTGACTATCATTACCAGTTATACCCTATTTAAACTCACTTTTTCAGCACAACGCTTATGCAACTGTCTTTGTTGGACCACGGGAAGTGTTTTTGCCAAATTTTTGCTTATCTTTGCGCAGGGTGCATCTTGGCAGTGACCGAGGACATTCTTGATGCACAGTACCGTGCAAGAACATGCAAATATGTATACAGAAGATACTGTGGGATTCAAAGTATTAAACTGTACAAGCATAATTGTAGGACTGCAGTATAGCTAAGTATTATCCAGAGGCATATAATTAGTTGTCCCTAATTGCCTATATGTACAGTAGGCTCGTAGTAATAAAAGTACAGCTGGAAATATGCGCTTCATGTTGGAATTGACTCTTCATATATGTCTCATTGATGTTTCGCACGACCTGGTAATGTCAATAGATTGGAGGGACTAATAAGTATATCAGCAGCGTTGTATGTCAGGGTTGTCACTTACACCGACAATGACACGCACATAAATTATAAAAATCATTGCTGATGAAGACGCCACCAAATCTGAATAGAAAGATGTAAAAGCTTTGTGGTGATCCTCTTCATTCATACGTCCTATACCAAGCAACAAGTTCACACAGCGGTGTCGCTTCCTGGCGCTGCTTTTTATTGCGATAGCAATGATATGGACACACGCAATTGGATTCGTCCGCCGGTGTCGGCGTCGACACCGCCGTAACTCACTGTATACGTATACTTATTTATACATATGAAGATGCAAGAAAAAAAATTAGTAGAAGACTGGCGCGCGGAATCGAACTTGGGTTCTCTGCATAGTGAGTACGAGGCGTTAATCACTGAGCCACCGAGGACCACGTCACTCAACGATGAAACGGCAAGCTGTTTATATCTACCACTTACCTGTGCTGACGAACATCTCGGGGGAATTATCGTGTTTTCAGCATTACCAGCAAAATGGCACAATGAGCGCGCGTCGCCACATCGCGCGATGGCGCGTGCTCTCATCCTCCTCGTGTACTTTGCGCTGCTCTGAGAAGGGCGGCGATGCTCCCTCGCGTGCCCTTATGTCACGGTCGGGAAAACTGTACGTCTGGGAAAACTGTACGTCTGGGCTGGCCTCCGCCTTTACTTGGAACAATTCTGTTGTAGTTACCGGGTGCACAAAGGCCACATCAATCATTGCAGTCTCCGTTTGCGAAAAGCGCACGCTTTTCAGACGCAAGAAAAACAACCGAGACAACTGAGAAGTACCAACTAAGACACTTATTCGCATGCATCTGTACCTGCGAATACGTTTCGTGCGTCATTTTTGCGTGAAAAATGCAGGGCACGTTTCGATCTGCTTTCATTTTGCGCGTGACCTTCCAATTTGTTGCTATCGCGCTCATTGATCCGCCTTGGCGGCAAAGCTGTGACTTTTTTGTAGATGCGATGCATTTTATGAGCGAGCTTCATCCGGTGGCGTCCGCGTTACACTGCACATGCGCCCACACTCTGCCACTCTGCTGTTTTTGCGCAGGTGTCCAGAAACCTTCTCTTCTCTCCTCTGACCACGCCGCAGCCAGTAACACCATTTCCTTTCTCACTACTCCTTAAGCGCGCGCTTGGTCAGTCACTCTCGCTTCGCTCCCGTTCAGATGAGCTTCTAACGTCGAACTTTGCGCCACTTGCAGCCGAAGCACATGCAGGGCTCACAATGCCTAATGCAAACGCCTGCGCAGGCAAGGTTATTATAAACTCCGGGCCAGGGTAGCGCAAGCCAAGCGTCGCCGTTTAGCTATCCCTTCTCGCGCGATCGAATCACGGCTGTGCCGGGTACATTTTTGATGAAAGCGATAGTGCAGTAGGTCCGTGTGCTCGGATTTGAGTGCACGTTAAGGAACCACAGGGGGTCAAAATTTTCGCAACCCTCCACTACGACCTCTCTCATATTCATATGGTGGTTTTCGTACGTATAACCCCGCATATCAAGCAAATGCATTTCGAAATGCCTCAAGCACAGTGGTTGCTCCCTAACCACAGGCGCTCACAGAGACTGCTGCCGAACCCAAAGAGCCGGTGGAGAAATTCCCCTAGAAAGCGGGTGTTCTCCCCGGCGAACGCTCGCTTGTTCGGTGCGGCATTGTTGCAAATGTTTGCAGGACACGCCCGCCACCAACGCTTGCATTATCGCTTGCAATTTAGCGCGATTTGGAAGATTGCCGTATCATCGATACGCAGTTTCTGCCGGCCCTCGCCTTTCTGTGCCTGTTTTTGTGCCCGGATCGAGTGCACCATCAGCTCGGCGAATGCGCGCTCTCTCACGTTGCCACGGACGGCACTCTTCCAATGTTCTCTGTTGTTTACTCATGCGGAAAATGTTTCTGGAGAAACTGATGCATGCGTGCTCGGCGGCCTCACTGCGACGGCATGAATGACATTACTTAGAGAGCAGCCAATGGCGGGCATGCTTGGGTACCTCGCTGAGCACGACATAACTGGTAGTACATTCAATTTAGATGGCTGGTGACACCCCTGCCGAACAGTTTTCGCTTCTCTCAGCCATACAGAGCTTTCACTGTAATATTCTCAATAGCACATTAACTAAAAACGTTTCTATGTCACTCACTGAGAGAGTTTTATGAAATTACTCTTTGTTTCAAGAGAGAAAATTGTTTACGAATTTGCGTTCTACCAGTCTTTGTGTTTGCACGTGTTTATGCGTCGTAGCAATGCATCCTATAGCCGTAAGTAGAAGGCTGCACAAACGCGGTGCACTTCTAGGAAACATAATAAGCTTCGTCCGTGCTTCTTCAAATTAGTTCCTCGATAGTATTAGCCTCAGTCAACGAGAGATGCAAACCCTATGAGTGTATTTACCCACATTCAGATGAAATGTACGCCGACAGCCTGAGTATCCTTACGCAGCACTCGCAAGTGGTACCGATGTGTGCAAAACATCATTACTGGTACAAGATTTAGAAGTAGACAGAACTCGATCAAGAAAAGATGGACTGAAAAAAAGAAAGAGGTGCGTTTTATGGTAGTTAAGCTGCAGCTATGAACCAAGATATGGTCACTGGCACAACATGGTCACGTATATACGGTTACGTTGGTTTTTGCGAGATAACCAGAATGCAACATGTCTTTTTTTCTTATTGTTTGATAGACATTTTTCCTCATAGTGTTCTTACTACTCCTAAGTCTTAGCATATAAGTAACGGGTTGTTGCACACACTGGTACCATTTCCTGGTGCTCAGTAAGCATACTGTGCAGGCTTTGAGCGGACAGCTCCATGTAGTCAAATATAATCTTGTAGCGTTAGCATTTCTCGATTCACGCGAATAGTAGCTTGTAAATAGCATAAATGGGTACGGGCAAAGTCGATTACGTTATCTAGTAGTTTGCCACGTCCGTACAGCTTGTACTTGTTGCTAGGAGGCATTTCTATGACGTGTAAACGTTTGCAAACGCGGAGAGTTGTAGAACATAAATTTATAGATAATTTGCTTGCTGGAAAAAAAGGACTGATTTGATAAACTTTATCAGTAAGTAATCAATAGAGGTCGCTAGTATATGTACCATTGAGCATGTTCTTACAGTAAACATTATCATGGCGAATTAACCGCAAACCATGTGCGAAAAAGAGCTTTTCTGCCATTTTGTCGCCACATGTGCTCTGAATTTCGCACTATTGACATACAAAATCATTTTACTCCACAGTTTAATGCTTCCTGGCAACAGATTAGCACAAGCTAATACGTCCCGCCTATTGTTATCGCTCTGTGAAGAGGATCGTGAATATGGACCTTATTGTGTGTATTGAAAGCCACATAATAAATCTACAAAGGCGCAGAAGTGCACAAAACCTAAACAAAAAGCTTAGCATGTTAAAAAAAAAATGTCCTAAGGCAATTTAGGAGGAACGTATTTTTCGATGACGCGCTTTTCAAACCATGGTTTAGAGTTTTACGAATTTAACTTCAGATCACGAAAAATGTTTTCCGGTCGAAATATTTTAGTGGACAACTTTTCACTTCAGGAGGATTAGTTCTTAATCTTCTTCAAACAAATCACTAATGGTCAATCACCAAACTTGGGATAGCTGGTGGGGCCTCATGGCGCCCGTTCGCTTTACGGGTTCACGACCTCCTCTATAAAGGTACAACCTGCTCATGCCGCCGCTACCCGTGTGACCATATTTGCTTTTGATTGTTCATTTTTTTAGTTCCCTTATGTGCGACAGCCCTAGAAACAGAATGCCATGGCGCTACAACTTACGCCCATCGCTGCAGTCGTCAAACTGATTTTCTGCACGTGCGTGCCTTGCTTGCTCGTTTTTTTTCTTTACTAAGGCGCTTTCACAGAGATTGAGATCCGGTAGTAGAGACCCTGTAGCCAGCCAACGTGGTGCTTCTGACAACTAGAATTTGTTTTCAGACGCTTAATCTGTGAGTTGCTCGATCCACGTGTTAGAAACTGAAAAAAAAAAATTGCCCGCAGCTTCCCTCGGGGGAACACTGAGGAGGATGCGGAAGCATGTAATTGGTTAACGGGTGTTAAATTGCGACTTACTTGGGTCGATGGCTAAATTGGTTAACGTGGTTGTGAAATGGGGTGTTAAATGAGTGAACACGTACGGCACGTATGCGAAAGGGCGGTGTTTTATTTATTGCGACGAACCAACGGACGAGCGGCAACTGAGCGAGCGAGCGCCGACCTTGAGTATATATACAGCGCGACGGTGCATGCGCTGTCAGCTGTCGAATGTTCTCGAAGGAGAAGCGCGCGCGCGGCACAGATGGCGACGGCGCGACGGCGCATGCGCTGTCAGCTGTCGAATGTTCTCGAAGGAGAAGCGCGCGCGGCACAGATGGTGGGCGACGGCGCGATGGCGCATGCGCGCGCGTCAGCTGTCGAATGTTCGAGAAGCGGTGCGGACGGCGCGGACGGCGCACTACAAGGCGCGAGTATAAGATGCTTCCGCATCTAATATGTTGAACGATTTTGAGTACTTCGTACTAAACTATGGGAGAGCACTGAGCCGTCCCGCTAAAACAGTTTAGTGGCTGGTAACAGAGTTAGACACATGCCTGAATACACAGGCATGGTTCAGTGTGCACCGACGCTCGCGTAGGTTTTAAATAGCTAACTTTACCGTACAAGCTCATGTTTGTGTTACTGGTTTCCGTACCAATACTTTACCTTCCTGGTGCATTTAATGTGAAACTTTAACCGTTTTAACTCGGACACATGTATGCTTTTGAAGTGCAACAAATAACCTTATACTTGATGAACGCGTGAATATTGCAGAAGCAGAGAACGAGTGATTATTGTATCAGACGTAATGAATTAGCTCAACTAAGGCGGTGCGGACGGCGCGGACGGCGCGGACGGCGCACTACAAGGCGCGAGTATAAGATGCTTCCGCATCTAAAAAACAATGAAAGGAATCCGCACGCACGAGTGCACCACGACGTTCGTGCGTCGTCCGCTATGTGGGTAAGCCGTGGCGGCACTTGGCGGCATTTATGGTCCCTACGAGCCAATTTTGGACACAAACGCCTCCATAGGAGTTGCGCTGATGAGCAGGTGGTAAGATTATAGAAAAGGTCGTGCCGGGGTCATGTCAACAGTGCGGCCCTCTTTCTTCGTTTTGGCGGGAAGGCCAAGATGGCTCCCTTTCCTCCAAGCTTCAACTCAGCGCACAACATCACCACGCTTCCGTTTCGCGAGGGCAAGGAAGCCGCGGAAAGGGCACGTACGCCCCTTCGACTTCACTTTTTTAAGGACAGCAGTGAGCGCTGAGCTCTTTCGCACACTCTCCTGTACAGTCGCCGCCTGCCTTTTGCTTCCGTTGTGAATCGGTTCACCACTTGGTGAATTTTGTTCAGTGTCCGGCTCGAAACCGAACTTGTTTCGCGTGCGGTAAACGCGGACATTTCCAAGCCGGATGCAATTCGGTCTCACGTCAAGATGCAGCTGCTTCGCCGGCTTCGTGTAATGGCCAAGTAAATACGGTCACCATTTTAAATGTGGCTGGTCCCCACACAACGTCTGAGCCTATGCACCGTTGTTGCAACAGGGGGCGATGTTCCCCTGATTTTCCTAGTGGATACTGATGCATCCATCTCGGTAATTGCCGCCGCTGATCTTTAGAGACAATTTATAGGCGTTAGGCTTTCTCCTTCGCACATCGTCCTGCAGAAGTACTCCGAAGAAACAATCGAGAACTTGCGATCTCTCACAGCACAAGTCAGGTATTGCAGTCGTACTACTTCTGTCACTTTTTATGTCACTGCGAACGGGAGCTCCTTACTGGGTCGTGATGCTATACAGGCATTATCCATGAACATTCTCTGTGCTTTCAAGACTTGTGCCCAAGTTGACACGCAACCAGAACTTCCGGGCAAGGCGCCCAGTGAATTTCGTCAACTGTTCACCAGTGAACTGGGTTGTGTGCGCGGCTTCGTGCATAAAGTGGTGCGTCGACCTGATGCGTGCCCGTGTCGTGCCAAACATCGACGCCTTCGACTTCTGCTCCGTAAGCAAGTTTCTGCAGAACTGTCTGTCTTCAAGCCAGTGGAATCATCGAGCCTCTCTTCGCTTCTGACTGGATGTCTCCACTCGTCATTGTAAAGAAAAAAAGATGGCTCCCTGCGTCTTCGTGTGGACTTACGTGAATCAAACAAGCCAATCGTCATCGACGGGTTCCCGCTTCCACACATCGAAGAGCTTCTTCAACAGCTGTCCAGGGCGGTATGCTTTTCTAAGTTGGACATTGCGTCCGCGTATCATCAAGTTCAGCTTTCTAAGTGCATTAGAGACTTAACCACATTTGTTGCGCATGATAGAATGTTTCGTTATCGCCGCGTGTGCTTTGGGCTCGCGTCTGCCCCTGCTGTGTATCGAAGAATGATGTCTGTGATGTCTAAAGGTTGTAAAGGCGCACTGGGCTACTTGGACGACATATTGGTATGGGAGCGAAATCGCGAAGAACACGATGCAAACTTGCAAGCAATTCTTACCCACATTAGGAAATGTGGCGTTAAGTTAATAACAAGTGTATTTTTTTCTGTGAGTGAATTGCAATGTTTAGGCCACAAGATCCGTTTCCGCGGCTTAACTCCTGTTGATTAAAAAATTCAGGCCATTGTGAATGCACCACATCCTACTAACGCCAAATCGTTGTAGTCGTTTCTAGGTCCTCTTGGTTACTATGCAAAGTTTGTGTCACACTATGCAGATGTCGTTGAACCACTGTGCATCCTACTTCGGCAGGTACAGTTTTTTACCTGGTCAGCTGAAGCTGAACAAAGCTTCATTCGAATCAAGCCAATCCTGGCCTCGAAGCCAGTTGTCAGTATTTTTAGTGAGAAGCTGCCTATCGTCATCACAACGAATGCGTCCGATGTGAACTAGGAGCTGTGTTTCAGCCACAATTGGGGGATCAACTGATCACCTTTGCTTTTGCCTCTCGCACATAGTCCCCTGCCGAGCGCAGGTATTTTACTGGAGAGCGTGAAGCTCTCGCAAGTCTTTTTGCTTGTGATAAATGGCATGTTTATTTGTGGGTTTGACGCTTCACTTTGCGCAGAGATCATCAAGCTCTTGTCGCACTTCTTTATGCAGGCTCCGAAGGCCGCCACCCCCTCCGCATTTCTAAGTGGTGTTCTAGACTCATGTACTACAATTTTAGTGTGTAGTATTGTAAGGGTGCCAATAATGTCATTGCAGGTACCTTGTGGCATCTCCCTCTTCAGCTACTGGTTGCTGAAGAGCGTGAGGGAGAAATCGTTTCCTTGGTTACTTCTTGCATTACCAAAGCTGAGCTTCAGGCTGCCACTGCAGGCATTCCGACATTGTCTCCAGTTCTTGCATATGTACATGAAGAATGGCCTTCCAAAAGCACTCTTTCAGCTGACTTTTTTCTTATTTTAGCGTCAAACGGAACTTTCTTGTGCTGAAGACTTGCTTTTTCGTGTTGAGCGGGTGATTCCCCTGGCCTTTTGTTTTTGGCACAAACTCATTCAGCTTGCCCATGAATCGCACCCAGGCATTGTTTGCACTAAACAGAACCTTCGTGACAGGTACTGGTGTCCCGCCTTAGATAAGCAGGTTGAACAGGCACTCTACAACTGCCACATATGTCAGGTGGCTGACAAGTTAGCCAAACCTTCATTTGCTCTTCTGCAGCCTGCTCCGTGGCCGGATCAGCCTTGGCAAAAGCTTGGTATGGACATCATTGGTCCTTTGCATAATGTTCCACAAAATTCTCGGTTCATCATTTTTCTCAATGACTATCACTCCAAGTGGCCTGAAATGTCTTACACATATAATTTAATTTCTGAAGTTGTTATAGCGTTTCTGTCTTCCATTTTCAGCAGAGAAGGTTTTCCTGATGCTATAGTAACAGACAATGGTCCTCTTGTTTAGTGTCTCCAGTTCTAGACTTTTCTTTTGCACAGTCACATTCAGCATTTGAATTCATCTGTCTTTCACCCACAATCAAATGGGCAAATCGAGCGATTAAATCACGCCCTGAAGGAACACATTCAGATTGTACAATTGGAACAGCGTCCCCTCAAGGATGTGTTGACTGAATGCTTCACACACAGGTTTTCTCCGCAGGACACCACAGCAGCGTCTCCTGCTCAACTTCTTCATGGTAAGCAACCTCGAGTTGCTCTCAACATAGTTTCCTTACATCGCAACACTTCAGTTTTTCCGAGTCAGCAACTTCAGACAAGAGTCTTTTCCCGTCAACAAGCAACAAAGCAGTATGTTGACAATCGTCGTGGTGCTAAGCCCCCGAAAATCCGAATCAGTGACACAGTCAAAGTTCGTGTCCCAGGAAAATGTCCCAAGTATCGGGGTCAATACAAAGGCTTGGAACAGGTTAGCCCAACTTTTTTTCGGTTGAGTGAAGGCAACATGTGGAACTCTTCTCGTATTGTTGTTTCTCATACGAGTTCGGCTTCAACACCTCGAAAGTCTGATCACTACTCTTACAACACTTCACAGTAGTCGTTAAATTATTGTATGTGGCCTCCATGTTTGAAAATTTCGTCCTCAAGGGGAGAAAACCTTACAGTAGGCGCAGCTCCAGCTGAAATTCAAGTCTTGCTGCTACTTCAAGTGATGAGGCCGCGACCGGAAGTGCATAGTCCGGCCCAGCGCCTTCTCTATCTCTTGACCGTGCAGTGGAATCGTCGAGCCGGCTGCGAAAGCGCCGCGCTCGTAAGAAGCTGACTAGACTTCAACGCTTCGCGGAGTATGTTCTAGATTGACGTGGAAGTTGTTCTCTTGTTGTTGTGCTAAGTGTTGTTGTACTAAGTGTTTCTGTACTAAGTGTATTCTCCGATGTTTCGTCATGTGTATTATGTTCTGTTGTATTTTCTTACCAGTGTATTTCCATTTTTTGAGGGGAAAACATGTTTTGTTGTGCTGTTCAGTTTCGGTTTCTTTTTTAAATGCTATGTGGCACTTCGTGTGACAGTGTTTTGTATCAAATGTATATATCTGTAAAGGAATGAGTTGGTGACGAGAGGCGGCGCGAGACCGACGTGCTTTTTCTCGCGGCGCTGCATGCCGAAGTCGTGGGTGGTTGCTGGCGGTGGCGTCAGTCTTCTGCAGTCATCGTTCTTCTCCTTCATTGGCGTCGCAGCCAGAGCCATCCCCGACGCACTAAAATATCGGAGGAGCAGCATGATCATGACAAGTAAATTATGACATACATGTAATAATTTTCATGTTATGACTAATAAGTTATGCTCGTCATACAGTCATGTTATCCCACAAAAATTTTGGTATAGATCCAATTGTGCAAATGGCCAGGAGAGCTAAAAGTCGTAGGCGGCTAGACAGATATACATGGTATGAAGGAAGGCAGGCAGATAAACCGGAAAGCAAGTATCTGGTTTGCTATCCTGCACTGGGGAAGAAGAAATGGGAGACAGAAAAGTAAGAAACAAGGAATTAGAGAAAGAGAGCGGGACAGAAGCGAAAACACACACACACTCACACGCTAGAATGTCACAAACGGTCAACGGGGCGGGTCAATCGCAGAAACTTCAGGAGGGCCTTCGACGCTTTTTCGCGTGAAGCTTGATCTTTCCAGCATTCCAAAAGTAATTTTTCGGAAAGCGGCTGGTCGTCGAGGTGTGTAAACACTGCTTCCAGGGACAGTCTCTGCCATTAGTACTGAGGGCACTGACACAAAACATGTTCGACGGCCTTGTCAGCGCCGTAATGGTCACACGAAGCACTGCTTGGTCATCTGACATAGGCGTATCAGCCGGGGGGGGGGGGGCATGAAAGCGCTAGCCCCCCCCCTCCCGCCGCTGAAAAAAGTTCCCTCACTTTCAACAGTGCACCATGGTCACTCTTGGCTGCACGCTGGGGAAACTAACAAGTGACGTGAAGTTTTCCGTCACAGCAGTAGTCCCTCAATTTTGTTCTTAAGGGAGAATGAAGGTGTTGTGGGGCATTGTTACGAAAAAGCGATATTTCACCAACATTTTTGCTGTGATGATTGTCCTTGCAGGCTCTTTGGGTGCGGGTTACCCGAGCAACGCTTTTGCGCCTCGTCCACACACACAGTCCACACACACACTAGTATTGCAAAGCAGGCAAGCGTTTGACAGGGGCCGTATATTATTACATCACTTCTTCATGCTTTTACCCTGCTGTCACTTGTTGATGTAGTTACCGATGGAAACGAACAAACTGTTATGTCCCGGTCAACGCATTTGCTGCTTCCGAAAAATAATTTTCTTCGAAAAAGATATACCCTCACCGCTGCTCTGTCGAAGCTGTTGCAAGCCGTTGAGTGTGACGATTCATTTTTAAATGCGAATCATTTCTAAGCGTACTTCGGTGACTTTGAGCGTATCTATCTATCTATCTATCTATCTATCTATCTATCTATCTATCTATCTATCTATCTATCTATCTATCTATCTATCTATCTATCTATCTATCTATCTATCTATCTATCTATCTATCTATCTATCTATCTATCTATCTATCTATCTATCTATCTATCTATCTATCTATCTATCTATCTATCTATCTATCTATCTATCTATCTATCTATCTAATCTATCTATCTATCTATCTATCTATCTATCTATCTATCTATCTATCTATCTATCTATCTATCTATCTATCTATCTGTCTATCTGTCTGTCTGTCTGTCTGTCTGTCTGTCCTGTCTCTATCTATCTATCTATCTATCTATCTATCTATCTATCTATCTATCTATCTATCTATCTATCTATCTATCTATCTATCTATCTATCTATCTATCTATCTATCTATCTATCTATCTATCTATCTATCTATCTATCTATCTGTCTGTCTGTCTGTCTGTCTGTCTGTCTGTCTGTCTGTCTGTCTGTCTGTCTATCTAACTATCTATCTATCTATCTATCTATCTATCTATCTATCTATCTATCTATCTATCTATCTATCTATCTATCTATCTATCTATCTATCTATCTATCTGCCTATCTATCTATCTATCTATCTATCTATCTATCTATCTATCTGTCTGTCTATCTATCTGCCTATCATTCTATCTATCTATCTATCTATCTATCTATCTATCTATCTATCTATCTATCTATCTATCTATCTATCTATCTATCTATCTATCTATCTATCTATCTATCTATCTATCCGCCAACGACTTTCAGCTCTCCTGGCCGTTTTGATAATGGTATTATATCAAACTTGGTATAGCATAACATGACTGTATGAAGAACATATTTCACACACACACATAGATGACATGAAAATCATGACATGTATGTCATGAATATCGTGATTTACATTTCGTGGACCTGCAGCTCTTTTTTTCATTTTTCATTCACGTGGCATGTTGGTTGGTTTCATTCACGTGGCATGTTGCAAAACTGGTATAGTAATGCATGATTGTATGGCGAACACAAGCAACAGACCCTAGTATGAAAATCATGACATACGTGTTATGTGACAACATGACTACATGCCACGCTCAAGATGCGCTCGCGGCCGTTTCGCTTGCGTCACATATACCAAATTTGGTATTCAGTACATGAATGGACGACGAATGTGCGTGACTGGTGCAAACATGATAATCATGAGATGCATGTCATGTAACAACATGACTACATGCCACGCTCATGATGCGCTGGCAGCCGTTTCACTAGGTTGACTTATACCAAATTTGGTATTACAAGGACGGACGAAGACGAAGTGTTGCTGTAGGAGTGTTTGCCGTTCATCTTCAGACTTTTCACTTATTTTTGCAGTTATACGGGGAACGTAGTTCCCTTTTCGGTGGCGATGGAAGTGGACTCATCTGCACGCCCACCTGAGTGGCCGGCGACAGCGCCGGCAGCCTCAAGGAAGCGAAACTGCCTTTCCAGCGACAGCGTGGCTACCCTCATCGACACTGCCGAGAGCGTCGACAGCTCCGACGACGAATACGTGACCGTCATGAGCCAGAAAGCAAAGCGGAGGATGCTCAGGGCATCCATGGACGCATCTGCTGGGAGGGCCCCGCAAAGCTCGCCGAGGTACACCGTTTTATTCTTGCCTACGCAACCATCCATCAACATGAGACTACTGAACAGGCAAGCTGTATCTTAAGAGCTCGAGACACTGATGCCGAACAGTATTAAAGATATCAGAGTGAATCCCCGCAAAAATGTTGTAGCAGTGGACGTCGCTCAAGCGTCAGCGTTAGATTCACTGAGCAAAGTTACCGTTCTTGGTGGCATGAATGTTCACACTATCATTCCGCTAGGAAATCAGGCAACTACAGGCGTCATATATGACATCGATGTGACCATCTCGAACGAAGATCTGCCGATTCTTATTAAGCCTGCTAATGATGGGCCCCAAATACTACAGGTGTGCCGTCTAGGAAAGTGGAGATGTGTGAAGATAGACTTTAAGAGTGATTGCCTACCGACACATGTTAAGGTGGGTCATTTCCGACATGCTGTGCGGCCATTTGTCCCTAAGCCACTTCAGTGCCGAAAATGTAAAAAATTTGGTCATTTGAGCGCCGTCTGTGGAAATCCTACAACATGTCCTCGTTGTGGTGCACCACACTCTGCCGACAACTGTAAGGCCCTATAAATGCCCGAATTGCCAAGGGCCCCACGACGCCACATCAAAAGAGTGTTCGAAAATAAGGCAGGAGATTTCGCTTTTGAAGAAAATGGTGAGGGACCGTTCGACTCACCGAGAAGCGGTTGCTGTCGTCAGGCGACATCGTTCTCGTCGCCGACGCTCATCTAGAAAGCCTGCCCACAGTATCAAGTCTTCTGTAAAGCCTTCTTTCGTTGAATCTGCTTCACCACCACCGCCGCACAGAAGGAACACGGGCACCGAGATTGCTGCCCCTGAAAAGGAGGCTCTGGAAGAAGCATGGCCACCACTTCCAAGGATAACCCCTGCAGAAAAACTGGAACGTGCACCGGTAGCACCACTTTCTGAATCTCGCCAAGATGAGGCGACAGAGCGTGACCGAGAAATTTTGACGATGATCAAGTCTCTCATGAATGCCATTCGCACACTTATAGGCAACACGAACACGCCTACAGCACGATGCGCAGTGCAAGTATTGGATGCCCTAAGTCCAGTGCTTGCCAACTTCGCATAGACAAAATGGCTCTTTCACTGCCATCATTCCGAGACGAAGTACGTAGTGCGACTGTTTTACAGTGGAATGCCAGAGGACTTAAATCACGGATCTCATGTTTTCGACATTACGTTTTCTGCAACAGATTTCCTATATTAGCAATATGTGAACCAAATTTGTCAAAAGCGATCAAGCTTTCTGGCTACGAAGCCTTCACTTCATCGACTTGTGGTGAGCCCAGCAAAGTAATTATATATATCCGCACAGATTTAACCTACATTCCACATTTGGTGCAACCCCATAACGAAAATCAATACGTATGCTTCCGCGTTGCAAAGAAGAAGGTAGCCTTCACACTTATCGGCGCATACATCTCACCATCTGGTCAGTTCGATGGTGAAAGACTACATGACATCTTGACCGCTACACCTGGACCTTGGATTGTTATTGGTGATTTCAATGCTCATCACTTGCTTTGGGGAAGCACTAAGATTGATTCCAGAGGCCGGAAGCTTGCTGAATTCGCCTCACGCCACGAACTTAACGTTATGAATGACGGCAGTCCAACGTATTTGCGTGGTTCGAGATATAGAAGTTGCTTGGATCTTGCATTGGTGTCACGGCATTTCACCCAACAAGTGCGATGGTTCACTGATATTGAGACTCACGGCCGTGATCATATTCCAACGTATCTGAAGGTCACAGGTTTTGCAACTTCCTCCTCATCAACTAACAGAAGAGTTATTTGGACAATGTACAAGGCAAAGTTGGAAGAGGCATGTGATGATATCGCGTGCGGCCTCGAGGAGGTAATGAAAAATGTGATGGAAGATGTTACGTGCGCCTTTAAATACACATCAAAGCGTACAGAATTTGATATAGAACTTGAACGACTACGAACGATTCGCAGGCGGGCAGAGAGGAGGTACAGGCGCACTAATTCGATTCATGACCTCAGAGACGCTCGACGTCTACAAAAGAAAATCCAACGTCGAATGGACAAGCTGGAGGACCAACGGTGGAAGAAATTTTGTGAATCACTCGATCCTCGCAAGCCTATGTCCCATATATGGAGGACGGTGCGTGGCCTTGGCTCGACTCCACCACAACGTCCATTCAGCACATTGGCCCTCCATCAAGGCGGCCTGCAGGTTGACGTTGTTGAAGATTTCTGCGTAAGGATTGCGGGCAATGTGGTTACCATGAGTGACGAAGTTCTCGGGGATGTTCCTGTAGCACGAGTTTCTGAACTGAATATGCTTATCTCACTCGAGGAACTGGATGCAGCTCTAGCCACCCGCAGACGTTCATCATCACCTGGGCCGGACGGTATTACATACGCTGCTATATGCCATCTTGGAAGACGCAGCCGAGACCAGCTACTAAAATGCTACAACCAGTCATGAAACGATGGCGTCATTCCAGAAAGGTGGAAATCCAGCCGCTTGGTACCAATCCTCAAACCTGGAAAGTCGCCGCTTGATCTGGCATCATATCGACCCATTGCGCTATCCAGCTGCGTAGGGAAAATAATGGAAAGAATGGTTCTGACACGCCTCGAGTGGTACATTGAACGCTACAATACATACCCAGAGGCCATGGCTGGTTTTCGAAGAGGCCGCTCTTCTATTGATAATGTCATCGACCTCGTAACCTCTGTGCAACAACAGAAATACCTCAAGCGCATCTCGGTTGCAATGTTCCTCGATGTGAAAGGTGCATACGACAACGTAACGCACGATGCCATTCTAGATGCCTTGGCGAACATTGGAATCGGTTGAGAAATGTTTCGATGGATTCGGAGCTACCTGCAGAGGAGATCCTTCTTCGTGCTCACTGCGGAAGGCCGCACCGTTGATCATTACACCACTCGTGGCGTTCCACAAGGCGGGGTTTTCAGCCCTACGCTGTTTAACCTCACGATCATTGGCCTTGTACAAAGCCTACCTCGATCAGTCAATATATCTACATACGCTGATGATATATGTATCTGGGCTTCAGCAGTGACACGACTCCAGGTACGCGCGCGGCTCCAAAAAGCAGCGAGAATACCGTCGACGTACCTCCATGCTCGAGGCCTCACAATTTCCACCGATAAGTGCGCCTTAGTCCCTTTTACCCTCAAGCCCATGATCTGTTATCCTGTTTCTATCGACAACGTGAACCTTTCGTATATGGGACGTCATCGATTCCTGGGTGTCATTATCGACAGAGATCTCTCATGGAGTGCTCACATCTCGCACTTGAAGAAGAGGCTCAGCTCTATCACACACGTGATGAGAATTCTCGCTGGTAAAACGTGGGGCACATCAGTGTCATCTATGCTTCAGCTGCACGGAGCGCTCTTGGGATATTTGCGGTATAGCACGCCCGTGCTTTCCAATGCCGGAAAAACTAACATCAGTGTCCTGCAAAGCATTCAAGGCCAAGTCCTCCGCACATGCTTGGGGCTACCTCGGTGCGCTAATACGTTAGCAACAATTGGCATTGCTAACGACCATTCGATCACGACATATATAACTGTTGACACACTCCGGACACATATCCGTCACATATCCAGAGTGCCTAACCACCACCTTGCTAGTCTGCCACTAGAAAGACCAAAAGCAGCGTTTCCCAAAGTTGTTGCGGCTAACCAGAATTCCATCTCGTATAGATTCTCGCCCGCAATTATACCAATATCTCCAGAGTGGTGCATGAAAAGACCGACTGTGCACCTTGAAGTGCCGGGGATATCTAAAAAGGCAAGCCTGTCATCTGCAGCCCTCAAGCAGATCTCACTGGACCTTTTGCATTTGTCATATGCTAACCGAATTCATGTTTACACGGACGGTTCGGTCTCGGGAAGTTCGACAGGTGCCTTTGTCATACCATCTCTATCAATCACCGTAAAATTCAAGACATCACACGTCACGACATCTACGTGATCCGAGCTCGCCGCTCTTCGAGCTGCCGTGGAGTTTGTTACACAAGAATCCCCTAGTAGATGGGCCATTTTCTGTGACTCCAAGGCAGCCCTTCAATGCGTGCGAAGTCTACGACGTGGAAACTACCACCAGATGGTGCATCGTATTAATGAAATTTGTCATCGCGCTGCTGATCAAGGACACGACATTGTTTTACAATGGTTGCCGGGCCACTGTGGCATCAGTGGTAACCACCTCGCCGACGACGCTGCCCGATGTGCCCACGATGGAGCGCCCACACTGTTAATACACTTGTCAAGAGTAGACGCAGCTAGAGAACTTCGTCACATCGCGCATAATGCCACGCTTGCGCACTGGAATTCTCCACCTAACTCGAATCAATGCCCTAAGAATCTGAAGTCATTACTTCAGAAACAACTGCCATCCAAGATTTATCGACGTGACGCTACAATGCTGTGCCGGCTGTGGACTGGGGTAGCGTTTACTAAGTCATTCAGCCATCGCATTGGCATGGCGGATTCATCCATGTGTGAAAGCTGCAACTGTATAGAGACTATTGAACATCTCTTGTGCCACTGTGCCCAATTTGATGAAGATCGCCGGACTCTCCAGTGTGCCTTGAATAGACACGATGACCGGCCATTTATTGAAGCAAAGATCTTAGGAGCCTGGTCGCGCAGCACATCAGCACAGAAAGCCACACGAGCCCTCCTGAGATACTTGTCAACAACTTCATTGAGGGACCGCCTGTGAAACTCGGCATTGTGTGTGTGATGTGACATGTGTCTATCCTTCTCTTTCTCCTTTACTCCCCTCTCTTCCTCCCCATGTGTAGGGTAGCAAACTGGACGCATAGTCTAGTTAACCTCCCTACCTTTCTTACATTCCTTCTCTATTCTCTTCTCTCTGGTATTACAAGACGTGAATGGATGACGAAGGTATGTGACTGGTGCAAACGTGATAATCATAAGATGCGTGTCATGTAACAGCTTCACTACATGCTACGATCATGATGTGCTTGCGGCCGTTTCGCTAGCTTCACAAGTAACGAACTTGGTATTACACGACGCGAACGGACGACGTAGGTAAATGGCTCATTCAAACATGATAATCATGACATGTGTTTCACGTAACAACATGACTGCATGCTTCACTGATGATGCGCTCGTGGCCGTTTTGCCAGCATCATATATGCCAAATTTTGTATTACGTTGCGTCAATCGATGACGAAGGTATGTGACTGGTGCAAACATGATAATCATGAGATGAGTGTCATGTGAGAACATGACTTCATTCCACAGTGAAGGCTCCTATAAACTTCCGCGTGACGTGGTGCGCGTGCTCACCGGCGTTCATTTCGTCACGTCACGCCGGCGTTGCCACGCCAGGCGCCGGTCCGCGTGTGTCCGCATGTGTCCTTGTCATATTCCAAGAGATGTATGGGGGAAATGCGGTGCCACTATTGACTGAAGGATGCCAGGTGACCTAAACACGCTTCCGGTTGGTAGTGTTTATTTTTGTTTCTTTTTATGCAAGATGGCGGCATCCTGAGAGTGGTTTTTGCGAAGCTGCAGGGTTGAAGTCGTACGCTGTAGAAATTTGGGTTTTTTGCTGAACGCGCGGCTGTGCTGATCGTTCTACAATGGACGCAGTGGTGTTTACATTAATCCGGGAGTGGGGTGCATGTCCCTTTTACAACGACGCAAGAAACATTCGTTTTCGCTGCCGCGCTGAAGCCCCGCTGTGTACAGATTGAGCCGTCCATGCGCCGCAGGCATGACGGACGCTGAAATGTTTGGGCGTTTTGTTGCCAAATGTTTTCGCGGATGTTGGCAATGTAAACGCGATTTGTTTTAGGATGGACGACGTGGTGTGTGTGCAGATTGTGTTGTGATGGGCGAACCGGTGCACAACATAAATCCGGAAGTGTGTGCATGCCCCTTTGGCGTGACATTTATCATGAGATTGTGTGTTCGCGATGACGCAAGAAATCCTAGGACTTAATTTTTCTCGTGTTTGAGTTCTAGCTTATTCAACTACGGTGTAGAAAAAAAAGACGCGAGGCGGTTTGTGAATACTTGTTCATTTGTCGCAACTCGGCTCGATGCCATTGCATTCAAACGTGATGCTCCAACGTCACTTACGTGACGGAAGTACGTCAGCAGAGCCATGGTGTACTGCGGTATGAAACACCTTCGTGTTAAAAAAAACAAAAAAAACGTGAAGCATGCGTGAAGCATGCGTTTATAGTGTGACCTTGTTTCTATAGGCACGAAGTTTAAAAAAGAAAGACCCTTTCGTACAAGAGACTTGTATAAAAATTGTGTTTGGAGGCTTGAATAATATACTTTTAATCGTCATCGCCTTACTGACAAAGTATCACATTTTCGTACCCTCCATAGGTAGTGCTCCGAAATGAGGCACTCGCCGACAACTAAATCCTCAACGATAATACTAAAAAATATAAATAATGATTTTTTTCAGTGCGTAATTATTCCTTTATTTTTAGAACCTTAGCCGTGTCGTTTTGTCTCTGAACTTATGATTTTATGATAACAGTATGAGGTGTACACTAAGCACTCTTTCAAAACAGGTCTATATTACTTTGCTCTCATTTGTACTATAATATAGTGTTATTATTCATGGTACTCACCTGATATGATCTTGCTACTGAAACCACAGTGTCTCTAAACAACGGAATCACGAAGCACATGCGATTCTCTTACAGCACATGCAATTCACTTGCGATTTTAGCAGTGGCTGCTCAAGCTAGTGTCGCCGGGCCAAGCGTTTCTGCGGCAAAAAAAAAAAAAAACTGGCAGTTTTATCCAGAAAGGTCTGTATTCGCCCGCAGGTTGGTCTCTGTTTACAGAACACGTAGCGTCAGTCCATTGCCTTTGTTTCTTTCCTCATGGCGAAACCGCCAAGAGGATCGTCCAGTGACAACACGTTTTGTTGCTTCCTAGCCAGCAAGCGGAAAGAGAACGTTGGGTAACTTTTGTAAAGTCCTTAAGTGATGTCGGTGCTATGACAAATAATTAAATCAACCTCAGAGTTTACGAAACAAATACATCCAATACACCTGTCAGCAGCCGATTAGCATTTTTGGTGCAGTTAGTCATGGTTCAAAAGGAAATTTCATGCGTTTTTTTTTCTCTCCTCACCTTCAGTAGTAAGATCGTTTTGTTCGATAGCGGTTTGAGTGACTGCTGAACGTCATGAGCGCGAGGCTGAGGAGTGTGTCCGTTGGATTTTTCAAATGGCTTTCCGTGTCGGGAGAAAGCCGGCTCAAAGCTGCGTGCAGTCAAAGCAAGTTGCGCAATCTGCGGGAAAGTCTACTGGTTGTAACTCACCGATGATTACCCTGTCGGCTAGCTTGTATCCTGAAGGCTGCGTGACCGCGGGGCTCTTTTAGCTCATTCAATTTGAAAAAAAGTTTATTGATTTGACTGTGTGTTGTTTTTTACTGCGCGGTTCACTGGGCCCTGTCTGTGTTGCTTTTACACCGTACTGGATGCAACTCTACTCATGGGAGAGTTATTTCTTCACCGAAGTCAATATCTAAGACTGAGAGTGTTTGTCTGCTAGTTGGAAAACAGCGGTAATTGCTGACATTTGTCAGAATTTCTGCCATCCTTAGACGCCAACGCGTCTCCTATTAGCCAGCCTGGCGGTATTCCTGATAAAGGTGCTACTTAAGGAAAGGTGTAGGCAACCAAGGTTATCAATGTGGTGTAGACCTCAAGACTAATGAAATGATTTATCTTCTTTTCTTTCAATTCCCAATTGCCTATTTACAGGGTGGTTACTGAGCATAAAGCTGCTCACAATAACGCGTGGCTCTAATCCTGCACTAAAAACGTAATACTCGACGCACCATGAAGCTGATAGGATCATGCTTGTTTATATCGGTATCTTGGCAGAACTCTTCCTCAAACTTGGCTGGAACGTATCTGTAGCACTGTTGAACTTTTGCTTGAGCTCCGCTTGTCCTTGTCTGTAGCGACGTTGAACTATTGCTGAAACTTTGCTAGAACTTGGCTGTAGCTGCGTTTAAACTTGCTGTTACGATGCATGAGACCAGTCAGCCTTGCTGAGTACAGAGTATTGCGTCGCTTATTGCAAGCTTTTTTAAACTATTAGAGGCTGAACTTCTTAGAACGCGAAGCGTACGCCTGTTCTTGGAGCCGGTCTAATTCCGTATCCAATCGACGCTTTCATTGTTCTCGCTCAGCGGCAGGCCCTGCTTCTTGAATTGCGGCTTGTTCATCGGTAGTGAGGTTTTTTTTTTCCTGCGACCCATGGCTGCGTATGCTTAGGCGCGAGCTGTACACACAAGGAACACATCCGCTTATGATAAGAGTTTTGTGAAAGACTGCGGAAGTTTTCGTGAGACGCGCACTTTTTGTTGGGCTAACGAGAAATACTTTTTTTGGAGAATAGTGGTTGGCAGGGGAATCACCTAACATTTGTGGTGCATACACGTTTATTATGAGGTATTGTTTTGGCACAGGTGAATATGGAAAGATGTTTCTAGCCGATTTGCTGGTAATAATAGTGCTTTTTGTGTTATTCACCGATCGAAGTATCACACTGTTTGGCGAAGAAAGTTGGCGCATTTTTCGTGTTTGCAGGTGGAGAAAAGAGCGGCTAGAATAAGCTTAAAGTTGGAGCGGACATTGAGCTTGTGATGTATTCTAGAGAACGGGGGGCTCAATGCGCAACAGTTTTTTTTTTCATAACCGAGTTTTCTGGTTGGTCGCCGGCTTCGTAACTTTTAGCTTGAGATATTTGTTTGCAATTGCAAGCATGCTTTCGTTAAAAAGTTTAGTTGCTCCATAATATCCAATTTCTAAATACTAGCAGTGTTTTTTTATTTAGACAAATGTTTCACATGTTATATTCGACGTACAGTTTCATTCAACGCGACAACTCGTGTAAAACACTTGCGAATGAAACAACACATACGCTGAACGGGGGGTGGGGAAGGAGGACACATTGAAAGCGCAGCCATCAGCAACACGCTGAGAATAGTTGGGTTAGTGGCACGCGCTCACGAACATTGATCCGACTTCACAATAACCGATACACGTTGGAATAATGTAAGAGACTTCCTTTGTTGTGCAGCTAATTACTACGTATCCCCAAATTATTTCTTAATATATGGTCGCAATGCCTATGCATGGGACTCCCCCTTAGCGGCACCCATTTTATACAAGGGCTACTGATGATAGCAAGATTCTTCCTACCTGCACTGTAACTACAGCAAACCATCAACATTCGAAGCCAGCTTTACCTATTAATATTTATTTTGTTCGTGCTCTAGCTGTTTCTTCCTGTTTTCTTCTTTTACCTGCTGTATCGTTTTTCTTGATTTGCGCTTGATTTAAGGACCTTTATTCATGAGCGGCTCGCATGAGTTCAGCTTACGTTGAACTTTTCTTCTTCTTGTACTGTGTGACTAATCTGGTGGACTTGCACTCTAACATTACCGCACATAAACACCTAATAAATCTGATGAGCAAGAAAATGCCACTCGGCTGCATTCACTTATATATCTTTATTATGTGCCTTGAAGGTGGAAGGTATCACCGAGGGTGGTGAGTAAAAATCCCAATAAGATAAGACAGTTTTTATTCAAGCGGCGTTGGTTAGCGATTCGTGAAAATGTTGGTTGTTCTTTAGGATATGATTACAGTGAAAGAGTGGTTCCACGTGATTGTGGTGCGTAGCAAAGATAACTGAGAGAATCTATTGGTTTTCGAAAATGGGACGCCTATTTTATGGGAATAAAGTGGCGGGACGTGCACTGCGCTGCAAAAATTATTGTGCCATGAAGAGTTGAGTGGTAACATTGTGAAACAGGTTCAAGAGGGCGAATTTTCGAAGAGCGATGCTTAGGGCGTCACTCACGTAATTCGTTAATTTTGGGTTGGAGACCTACTTATGTCAAAGGTCTCTTCTTTTCCGCTTTATTTAATTTGCTGGCAGATTACAATGACAAGGGGCGACTGTCATAGCAGTACTATAAACAAGAAAAATGCGGATAGCCATGCTATAGTTGACTGCGTGTAGACGTTCGAATATTTTTTTTTATTTTACTGCTGCGCCGAAAGGGACGTGCACGCCTAATGAACTACACTTTCCGCCAGATCCGGATGGCAGTAAAATAAAAGAATGTCGCTGTTTTTAGATTTGATGTGTTCACGGAATAAGTAGTGATGGTTGCAGCCATCAATAAGTGGTGATGGAGTGCAGCCGACGTTTGCTGTTTCGCATGGTGACGCGGTGTCTTGCATCTTAAAATATGCGATAAGTTATACAAACTATCAGAAATGCAGATATTGATACACGTTTTGCGGAACGTATTGAGACACCGATACTTGATGCCAAGTATATAGATGGGTTTCCAAGAAACAACGTATGTTCAAAGATTCTATCGCTGCAAAATGCATCATTCAGCGCAATGGGTTCCATTGATGTGTATAGGTACAAATGTTACATAAATGTTCGTAGACACGAGTATAAACAGAGAGAAAAAATCACATAAAAGATATAGGAATATCTAAAAGCTGGCGAGTACAGCAGCTAAAGCAAAATAACCTTCTTTTTGATAACTAAGATTGCACAAATCAAGTCTTACAAGAGAAATTGCGTAGATGCGTACATCGAGTTAGCAGTTTCTAGCACTTTGTAGCCATGATGATATAGTTCCGGAAAAAGGACTGGTCAGATCCGGGGCCATGTATTTCTTTGACAAGTGTCGTGACGTCTTCAAAGAGCTGTTTCTTTTCTTCCTCAGCAACAAGGAGGTTGATAGGAACGATGCCCATATGTGCCGCTAAAAGGACAAACAACACATAATAAAGAATAAATTAAAGTGAACTGATGCCTCTGTTTTTTTTGTCTACGGACGCCATAGTGGAAATGTTCGAGAATATTTTGTTCACCACTAAGGGTTCTTTGTTAAAAAAGCGATCTGACGTCCCTTTGCAAATATCGTTTAGAAAGGAAAATGTAAGTGACGCTTGCTCTGAGGTTTCTAGCGAGTTGTGTTTTTGTTGTTCGAAAAAAACTTTATAAGGTAAATAAACGAACCCCTCTGTACCACTGCTTTCGATTCTCTCGGTAATCGACTAAGCCTGAAATAAGACCAAAGCTGTGTTTCACGGAATATCAGAGTGAGATATTTGTGCTTCAATCTTTATGTTATTAGCAGTGTTAATGAATGCTCTGCACGTCTTTAAACTGATGGAAAACTCGATACGTGAGTGATTTAGCATTCTTCAACCCTACAAAACAGTCTTATGAGATGCGGTATGAAGTCATCGTTGAGTCTCAAGGAAAATTATTCATTGTGAAAACAACTGCCAGGCGGAATCAAGACAGTTCATAAAATTAGTAATTGATTACTCCTCATGACAACAAATGTATAACGCGTCACACCGTGTCACGTAGAAACATTGCCTATATTGGAAGTAAGCGAACGAGAATATAGGAACACAAATTCTCTCTTTTCACGATGGTTAAAAAAAATTTCCCAATAGACGCATGAAAAGTTGCGTATTTAGTATTTACAAATATTACCGAGACAATTCGAAACATATTTATTGTATTCAAAGGAGCAAAGTAAGATGAAGACACTAGAGTTAGTAGTAGTTTCGTTAAGTGAACACCTAACATAGAGCCGTAATGCACACGTAAGGTGCATTATAATAACTCGCAGGGATCGCACACAGGATATTATACCCGATGCTCTGAATAAAATTGTAACTCTAAAACGGCTTTGTTTATTGCACACTTTTACCCAAAATTACAATAGTGAGTCATAGGTGGGAACAAGTACGGTCTGCAAAAAAATTCACAGTCATGTTAGTGCGTCTCTTTCCGAATATATCGCAATGTTTGCCGACTTTCAACCATTCCACGTCAAGTCTTATAAGAAAAAAAGAAACTGGTGGTCTCTTAAGCTTCGCATTTAGGGGTTGAACGCGGTAGCGATATCCTATCTCTAGTGCGTACGTGAACGGCTTAGTGGATACATTTATTGTATCACAAACTCGAACAGTCTGAATTGCAGATTTGCACTTCTTAGTACGCTGCAATGGAAAGTTCAAAGTGACTTGTGTCAGTAAATTTTTTCGCATATAGCTGCATTCGGTGTATGTGTTAGCATGCTTGAAAATACAAGCAATTATAAGCGTGAAATGTCTTCAAACTTGCAATGCACCAGGTATGGTATCTTAAGAGAATACGCGCCCTAAGGTGAGTGCCACTCGTAACAGTTGGCCGGCTTTAAACCACGGAGTCATTGAGATAATCACATGTGCGACACCTGATGGCAATGTACGTTTGTACCACAAAATGTTACTGAGTGCTTTAGTGTGATAACTCTATAGAGAACGCGTGCGTTTCTAGACAATGAAAGATAATTTCACTGCTTCTTGAAGCAGACGAGTGAGTGGGTTAGTGTTAACTTCATTGAGGACCTGAGGAAAAAGAAAGCGATGCAAAATGCAGCGCGCTTTTGCAAAAACCAGTACCACTGGGTACCAGCGTCCAGCGCCATGTCTGAACATGGGCCCATTATCGCGCTGGTACTGGGACGCTGCCGCGACAGCGTCCAAGTGCCAGCGCTGGGAGGTGCTGGGTACTCTGCGCAAATTAGCTTCACAGGGTTAAAACAGGGTGCCCATTCGCCATAAATAAATAAATGTAGAAGCAAAAAAAGTGACATTGCGCAAATTCACATTAAAATTACAAAATAAAAAAAAAACCAAACGTCCACATTCGAACTTGTCACCTTCGAATTACAATCCTAGTAATCTACGCACTACCACGCCAGAACGTGGGTTATGTTGTAAAATGACTATTTGTCCTAAGGACATGCCGTTCAACTTCGTGTTTACAAGTCGAACAGTCAATCAAGATTGACGCGATATGCCTTTCCAAATAACAATAGCGTCTTGATTCAACAGGGATGAACGGCTTTCTGGCACAAAATGACATGCGCATATCGGCGATAGCACAAAGTTCTTCGAAGGGTCCACACCTTGACTCTGAAAAATCTCAAATTGACTGGAGGAGCAGGCACAGATGTTGCTACCGATATTTTTTTCTTTGATAGTCGCTTCTCGCACTTGCTACTGGTCAACTTTTACAGATGGATTAAAATGACTGGTTTGTTGCATATGTGCGCACACAATTGAATATTGAGTATTTTTCTCGCACAAGCGACGATATACCATGCAGTATACAGCCGACGTATAAGTGTACAGATGTGCAGCTATATCAACACCTGTATGGAAGGAACCGCTGAAGAAATTACTAATGCAATCCGCTGAATAAGTATGCCAGTGTGTTAGCTCATTGACGCGTACCCAATTACCAACTAAAAATTGCGTGTTCTTACATACGAGTCAAAGAAGTACCGGCTACTGCGCTCAGAAGGAAGCATCTAATGACAGCCTGCTTTGCTGAAAGCACGACACATCAATCGTCGTCGCTTCTTGTGTGGGCGCAGCACACAAGGACAAATGATTGATTTAGGCTCAGGGATGTCTAAACTCTTTTTACAGTCATTATTACACTTTAGAATTGTGCCTACTTAAAGATAAAAGCACCGGTAGCATGTACACCAACACGGCCGGCACGATAGGCTTATAGAATGCTCACTTGGATGGGGCACTGGACAAGGCCGCTCTCGACGCAGCTGAGTTGCGATGGTTTAAGTTTCTGCATTAGAGCTTCAGAACATTTCTAACTGTTACCTAAAATGTACTTGAAGCAGGTAGAAGGTCAATCATTGCCAGACATGCATTTCCGAAGTGGCCATATCGAGTGACAGCTGTTTTTCTGGCTTCCGCTGGCAGTGTGTAGAGATTTGCAGTTACATCAATGCAACAACTAAAAACCGCCCAAAGAAATACTGTTGCAATCAAGGGAAAACGTATGCCAGGAAGCCAGTTCACGGAGCCGTACCAAATTATCAACTGGAAATTACGTGTATCTACATATAAGTCAGAAGAGTACCGGCTAAGTGCGGCCGGCAGCTTTCGGTGACAGTCTGCGTAGCTGAAAAGGTGACGCATCAATCGTCAGCGCTCTTTGTGCGGACATCGACACAAGGCAAAATAGTTGAAATAGGTTCATGGATGTCTAAACTATAGATATACACTTTACAGGTGTTCTCACACCTTCATGTGTACACAAAATTGTGTGTACACAAAGCGAGAAGCGTCGGTTACATATACACCGACGTGGCCGGCACGATATAGGCCTAATGCTCGCTGAGCCGAGTATACAAGACCGCTCTCGACGCGGTGAGTTGGGATCGTTGAAGTTTCTGCATTTGAGCTTCGGAACTTTTTGAACTGTTATCTGAAGTAAGTTGAAGGACAGAAGGATCCATTTATTGTGTGGCGAAATCGAACGACAGCCGTGGCGCTCGCCTCCGCTCGGAAACCTCGCGAAGCGATCGAGTGAGTTCATTTACGTTTGGTAACTTGGCGGCATAAACAATTTTCTGTTTCTGTTAGAAGTGGCATTCAGCTCGAGGCTTATAAACACTGCAACCTAAAATTGTTACCGTAATGAATTCAAATGAAATCAAATCAACCTTTACTTCGTCCACAAGTTTGTGTGTTGTGGAACATGAGGGCTCGAGAAAAAGTGGAACTATCCACTTGAGAAGCATCGAGCCCCCGTTTTACAGGGCATACAGCGAGGGCGCCCTCTACATATGCAGTTTTTATGGAACATAACACTTTATCTTATGCCACAGAACATTAGTCACAAGAATTACATTATAATATTATATTTATGCAATGACAATCCTTCCGAAACGATGACAACAAAATGAGGTTTCCTTTACACAATTTTTAGGAGAAAAAACAAAACAAAAAATAGTAAAATTTTGAACTGTATCGAACGGAAGCTGTACCCTTTACAAGATCGAAATGAATTATTTTGGTGACGAAAAACGCTTTCATTGGAAGGTTTCCAGTGGTTTTTAAGTGAATACCACATTCATGGAGTTCATCGATCAGTTTTGGAAGTGTATGACGAAGCATTCGCTCAGTTAACATGATGCGTGAAAATGGCATATTTCAGATATCATCATTACGGGTACCATAAGCCCTTGTAATCGGTGTCAAATGGGATTATGTACCAAGTAGTTCTTCCGTATCATGTTTATACTTTCTGGCAAGATATAATGGGTACAATTATGTTATGAACTGACGTGATAATGTATTTGATATACAAGGGTTTTGTGTGCGCAGTTTTTTCAGCTCACGCAATGAGTGCTTTTTCGTAATATGAACAACTGGTTGTGGTTCATTAGCGTTGTTGAGCCCTAATCGGAACAGCAATAGGTAAAATTACAAAGAAATAGTGCATTGTAAATATGCAGTTCGACGGCCGTTGGCAAGCAGAATTTAAATTTCGCCAATATTCCTGTACTACCTTAGCTACCGGTGTAGCAATATGATTAACCAGAATGTCCCAGGAGAGATTCTTTTGAAAAAAAAATAGTCCAAGTAATTTTACTGAGTCAATAATTTCTATGCGCGAGTTTCCCAAAGTAAGATTCTAATTGTGTGCTTCAAGTGATTGTCGGGAAGGGAAAATAACGGTTTTTGTTTTGGCTGTGTGATATCAAGCGAATGGATTACACTCCACTTGTGTAAATCACCGAGAGCTGTGGTAATGCTACTTTGAAGAGTATCATAAGAGTTGCTGTGAGAAAAAAATGGTTGTATCATCCGCATAAGTGATGTATTTTGCTCCGTGGTCAGTTTGTGAAATGTCATTTATGTAAAAGTTAAATTGCAGTGGTCCGAGAATGCTCTCTTGCGGTAGAACTGAGGTAATTGCTTTGGGACGAGATAAATTGCCTTGGATGCAGACATATTACATTTTATGCTGCAGATAGGACGTTATAGGTTCAAGTGGTGTTCATCTAATTCCATACTATTCAACTTTTTTGTCAGTGTTAAGTGATTTAGACGATCAAATGCTTTGGAAAAATCAATATATAGGCAAGCTATCAGACGTTTTTCGTCAAATGCAATTAGAATGATTTATTTTTGCATGACAAGGGCAAGTTCTGTTGATCTCCCTTTTCTGAAACCAAATTGAGTAGGGCTGATTAAGTTGTGCTTGTTTCAAACCTAAATATTCTAGCATAAAAGATCTTGTTCAAGCTCTTAGAAAGCACAGAAAGTATAGTAATCGGCCTAAATTCGATAAATTATTCAGTTCTCCACCTTCCAATATTGTAGTAACTTTTGCTATTTGCATTTTTCTTCGGAAATACACCTGTAGAGAGATCAAGATTATAAATATGCTTGAGTTGGGGTAGTATAATGTCAAGAACATACTTGACTGGCCTGAATTGAATGTTATCAATATGACATGTTAAGCTGTTCTTGAAGCTCTATGCAAATTACGTATTTCACTTTCAGTTGTCGGATTAATATATATATATATATATATATATATATATATATATATATATATATATATATATATATATATATATATATGCTTGCCGAATTTTTAAAAATGCCGTTTATTGCCTCCGGGGAATGAGAGCTTGAAAGTAGATTCAGAAAATATTTATTAAAGTCTTCTACTAACTCAGCTTGTGGTTAAACGTGATTGTTCATTGTTAGCTGATGGACCTCTCATTTCTTGATTCTCTATTTATTAGTTCAATGACTTTCCTCCGCATTACATCAATTTTATGATTATTCCCGATTTGGAAGTAATCGTACAGATAATTTTGTTTCACTTTACGCACAAATGCATTAGTTTTCTTTCTATGCAGCCGAAATGTATCGCAATCAGCCGCACTACGCGTTTTCAGGAATCTATTAAAAAGTTTGTCTTTCTTTTTAATCATCTCAAGGCACTCTTTATTTACCCAGGACTTACGCGTTCTTTTTAAAATTTTTATGCAAGATAAATGGAAATGATTTCGTATATGAATCAAGAAAGAGGCGCAGGAATTCATCATATGCACTGTCCGAGGTGTTAGATTTGTATACAGTGCACCATGTTATTTCTAGAGGGCTGTTGCGAAACTTCTGCAAGGTTTTTTCGCTTATGTCCTGAGTTGTTTTCTTCTGTAGAGTTTTACGGTTAAAATTGGGCATTTTCATCAACAAAAATTGGCAAGTGATCACTAATGGTTGATGTCAATACGCCACTGATAACTTCGTGCTCTGGTAGGTTTGTTTTCAAAAAGTCAATTAATATTTTTGATGGCTTTGTCACTGGAGTGCATTCCCTAGTCACATTATTTCAGCAGTATGAAGATGACATGCTACATAACTTGTGTTTAGAAATTGAGTTACATGAAATGTCTATGTTAAAATAACCGCCTAGTATTAGCACTAGGTTATTCTCGTTTGCATAGTTCAACAGACCTCGCCAAAGTGCAATGAATTCATCGACGATTCCATCTGGAGGGCGGTACATGACATCTATGATATATTTCTGCGATACAATTGCAAGACACTATAGATGCGGCGTTATAACACAATATTCAGGAAGTAGGTCACAAGCAATGCATTTATTGATACTTAACAGCACTCCACCACAACGCTTCTTCCTGTGGTTTAGGTGAAAAGTGTTGTCATTCTCATTTATTATGGCCTCACAGTCCGAATTCATCCCTGTTTCAGTTTACATGATCATGTCAAATTCAAAACAAAACTGGTCTAAGAAAGTGTCAGCAAGTTCTGTTTATGATAAGCAGTTCTCATGTTACAACGGAACTACGATAGTTCATAAGCGACTTTGGAAGCTGCGATTTGGTTCACATCTACACGACTAATGCGAATATGGCCGGTATACGTGGGGGCATGCGAAAAACGCGCGAAAAATCCTGCGATACGTAGATGCACCACAAAATTTTTTGTATGCTCGGGATCTGTCAGGGCAGCATCTATTCGTGCCGTCGAATCAAGCGTTTTATACTAAACGTCATCGCATCATGCGACGGCAACGCTAGATAAATATGCACGTGGTGCTGGTAGAAATAGTGCATGCTCCAGTATTCACCAGTGCTTGCCAGTTAAATTTCCAACGCTTCCAGCGCTTTCCATTGTGCACCAGCATAACAGCGGTTAAGCCAGCACCCCCACAAGGGCGACGCAGCTATTTACCAGTGCGCCCAGCGACGTACCAGTTAATACCAGCATGTACCAGTGTTTCCAGCGTGTACCGTTGCCACAACACGTGATGGCATCACGCTGAGGATGTCGCTTTTCGCAATAGGGCGTCCGTCAATCCGGCGATTTCACGCAGCTTGAGACGAGTAGACAGAGTCCTTTTTCGATGGCTCGGGCCCTCTGAACTGCCTTGAGCGAAGCGATGAGCTTTGGGCTTCGAAGTGCTGAGCCCCAGGAGGACTGGTCAGAAAAGTCTGCCGACGTTGGCAGGGCGCAGCCAGAGCATATGTTCGATGTTGTTATATACGGCCAGTGTGGTCATAAAGTAGAAAAGTCAGGTTGGATAGTGCTTAGTGTCGTTGCTGTGATAGATGTACGGGTCTGTAAATCAAACTATCACTTACAGACAGCTAAAGACTCGTACATATATCACTCCAAGAAAGTGAAGTTACTTTCACTGTACTTCTGAGCAGATGCGTGGCACAATGTAGATTGCACCAAATTCAGAAACATTCTATCATAAACTCTAATTCGAAACACTGCCACTATACACATAGTTAAATAAAATATTTTTTGTATCTTCTGTTAACTGCCGTCTATGTTATGTGCAGGACACAATAGAAAATCGCTTTGTTAACTGCAAAGGTGTCATTTTGTTCTCGGATGTCATTCAGCGAGCTTTGAAAAGGCTATGATAAATGTCACACCATAGGGTACCTTTTACCAACTTCTCTTCATGAAGTGACATAAGACCATTTTTCACTCATTGGTATGCACAGCTTATGGTAGGCACGTACGCACGACCGTAATGCACAGCCCACCACTTTTTCAAGCACCACTTACTCGAATGGCTATTCTCCTTAAGGACATTTACGAAGACACAGACTTTCGACTGGATTGGTACCCCGAATAACTGAGGTGTTCAGCTCTTTTTCTGTGTGACACGCTATGTTAGCCATTGAGTGTTCCTTAGTAACGTTTGAGCGCTTAATGTCACCACGTGATAATACCTCTGTTTGTTTTAACTGTGCATTCATTGCCCATTATAATGCTCTCTTTAATAAATATCATAAAATTTATTTATTTATTTTATTTATTTATGAATACTGCAACCCTAACATAGGGTTTTAGCAGGGTGGATACACATTTGCTAAATTAACAAATCGGCAAACAAGTAAATATAAAACAGGTGAGGTATGTACACAAAAAGACAATGGTTTGCAATGAACAGTCATAAGGGCATATAATGAAATCAGCGCTATATTCAAGTTGGTCACGAGTGGGGAATTGCTACTGTGATAGAAATAAAAAGCAGGATCACATATCAGACACTCGCTGCTGGAGCTGCGCAGCAAAAAGATTCAAGGAAGACTGGGAAACAACTTCATTACTAAGGTTATTCCATTCGATGATTGTCCTCGGAAAAAATGAATATTTGAACGTGTTATTACGGGTGGAGAATGGGGTTATTGTAAGGGAATGCCTCTGTCTTGTGGCATATCCCGTGGAGAAATTAAGTATGTGTGATAAGTCTAACTTATAATAACCTTTAACTAACTGAAAGAAAAATTTCAATCTTAATACTTTATTCCTTTGTGTAGGTGTTGCAAGATTGGCTTTTGATAATAAACGTGTTATTGAAGTGCGGCCGAAACTGTTATAAATAAATCTAACAGCTCTCTTTTGAATTTTTTCCATTTCACTAATGTTTTTTCTGGTGTGAGGGTACCAGATTATGGAAGCATAATCTAAAGAAGGTTGGACAATTGCATTAAAAGCAATAAGGCGAACGGCGGGGGTTGAAAGCTTGAGAGCTCGTCTAAGATAAAATAGCTTGTAATTGCACGAGCTTATTACAGTATTAATATGTCTTGTCCAGTTTAGGTCATTCGAAATCCAAAGACCAAGGTACTTGTAGTGTTGTACCTCCTGCAAAAAAACATTATTGGCTGAATATGCAAAATGAAGAGGGGTACGTTTGTGGGAAATTTTCATGAAAACAGTCTTTCTAAAATTAACTGACATCTGCCATTTATCACACCAACGAATGACCTTTTGAAATGCGTCGTTTAAATGAATTTGGTCGGTATGGTTTTCAACTTCCGAGTATAGAATGCAGTCATCCGCATATAACTTGACTTTTACAGGTATATCATGTGATATGTCATTTATAAACAACAAAAAGAAGAGCGGCCCAAGCACGGAGCCTTGGGGCACTCCCGAGTCAACCGGTACTGTACGAGAACAATGTTCATTGAAAGAGACGTATTGTTTTCGATTCAAAAGATAGCCAGAAATCCAGTTTAGAAGCTGGGTATTTTTAAGAATTAAATCAAGTTTAAAGAGTAATTTATTGTGTGAGACCGTATCGAAAGCTTTAGCAAAATCCATAAAAATTGCATCTACCTGTTTTCCGGAATTTATAGATAGCGCAAAATCATGTACTGTTGTTACCAGCTGAGTACAAGTAGAAAATCCTTTCCTGAATCCGTGTTGTGAATCTGACAAAATATTGTGCTTATCTAGGAAGTCTGAAATGTGCTTATGTATTATATGCTCAATGAGTTTACAGGAAGTTGAAATTAATGAGATCGGCCGATAGTTAGTAACAGAATGGGGATCTCCACTCTTATGTAAGGGCTTGACTTTAGCAGTTACCCAGTCATCCGGAACTTGACCATCTTTCAGAGATTTAGAAAAGAGAATTGTTAGGTACTTTGAAACCCATTGTGCATAGCGCTTTAAGAACTCATTTGGTATTCCATCCGGACCTGAAGATTTCTTAACATCCAGTTTTAAAAGCAGATTAAGAACTCCCTCTTCACTTATGATGATATCCGAAAGGGGTGGGCTTACCACATCAAATGTTTCCAGGACACCGTTATCCCTCGTAAAAACAGATTTGAAATGATCATTGAAAGCGTTAGAAATAACAAATGAATCACTAGTTTCAACACCATCAATTACAAAAACATCAGTAGTCATAGTATTAGGCGAAATTAAACTCCAGAACCTCTCGGTTCTGGAGTTTAATTAAAAGTAAGAAACAAAGTGCTTGCTGTGTCGTAAAACACTTTCTCACCACGCAAACGGTTTTGGTTCAATCCTCACACGGGCCTGCCACTTTTCAATATGTATTTTATTTCACCATTTTCGATGTTTCAGTCATGGACAAGATGTTGATTTCTTGCTCATCTCGCACACCAATCACGCACACCAATCACGCACACGCCGACGCCAGAATTTCTCGAAAACGACTTTTGTAACGCAATCTCATTAGTTGGAGAAACTGCATTCTACCAAATAGTCAGCATGAGGTGCGCTTTTTCAAAGTGACGGGTTTGTTTAACCATCAAAACATGTTTCACATGTGAAAGCTAAGAAACACTTCCATGGTATTTCAGGATGTCGCTTATAAAAAGAAAAGAAGTAGATGGGGCATAAGAAAATGGTAAAATACGTACGACAGAGACCACACGATATTATAAAAAAAAAGAACCAATTCGAAGCCTGCTTCTTATATATCAAAATGCAACATCTAGCCACAAGCGTTGTTTTTAAACATCAGAAAAATATTTTGTTCCATATATTTTACATAGATCTTGAATAATCAGTTTTAGGCAAACCCTGTCGGGTTCGGTTGAACCATACGTATGCAAGGTGTACATCTACACCTACAAATATAAAAACTTTTAGATGAACCTAATAGCCTACTTTTTGCCGTGCTGATGAGGTGTACAATTTAAATTTACCAATATGTATTTGAAATAGAGTTGAATAGCGTCTGAACCCGAGCCAACTGAATTATACCCTAGGTAAGACGGCGCTGAAAAAAGCAGGGACCAACAGACACACGACTATGGATGTCTTGTGTTCATCTTGTGTCCTCATTACAGTAAGCAAAAATTCTAGATAATTACTAAATAAAATGAAGAGTAGGACAGTCATGCTTGCTAATTAGGCACTTTTGGGAAACAGATCGAAGGCTGTTCGGTGAGGAAACCAGTGCATTATTTTGCTACTTTCACGCTGAACGGGTGTTGTTGCATTGTATGGCAAACGTGCATTTTTTATGTTAGGTGCATTGTTGGCTCACAAGAATTTTTCCCCGATATTTAGTTTTGGGTAATATAGAAGGCAGTATTTTGCACAGATTTGATTGAATTCAAGCAGTGTACCATGGCAATGTGCTATGCTTCTAGTGCACATTCAACATTCAGGTAATCACGCTACGTTTATATTATTAGGTTTTTGTATACTTATTACTGCTGCCAGCCTACAAATTGCACTTATGTATACATATATCTAGATTTCTAGATTTTCCTTTTAATTTAGTAAATTGCATGCAGTCACTGAGTGAAGATTCTTGGTCCTTGAATTAGATGCATTTCTAAAGCTCCTCACCCAGTGCCTTAATTTACTTCTGCAAGACATTTGGTTGTTTTATAGATATATGAAATCCTTCTTGTCATTACCTCGTAATTCATCAAGACTGTTGAACAAGACTACTGTTGAACTTGGTGCTCCGCCAAAAAGAACTTTCTGAACTTTATGTGGAAGCGAGCCATGTTCTCAGCAATGCAAGCGCATCGTGCTTACTTTCCATCAAATTAAAAAAGTGTAAATGAAGGATTAGAGAATGAATGAATGAATTGAACTATTATTAAGAGAATGAAAAATCTTGTATTAACATAGTTTCGCTCTCGGTACAGTGATACGGACATCCGCAGTGATGATCAAAATTTATTTATTTATTTATTTATCCACCTAATTATACCTAGGAGCCCTCGAAAGAAGATTTGAGAGAAGGGGCATTATAGTACAATTCAATGTCATCTGTGCGCGTATTCATGGCTTTGGTGGAGTAAAAAAGAAAAAAGTACAAATTACCAAACATTGCAGCTGCTAAAATAAAATAACAGCGAAGAAAAAAATGCCGACCGCATGTTCCCAAGGGGGCGAACTCTAGTGAATGCGTCGCCAAGTGATGGGGGTATACCTTCAATGTTGGGTAACTGGTACCATTTGAGAATACTTAATTTTTATTCCATCTTTATTATTCCCATTTATTGAAATAAGGAGAAACGTTGCCTTAAACGTCAAGCAATAGCAGTGTAGAAATTCTCTTGACTGAATGCCAAACGCGCGTTTCAGTGCCTACTTATACGGGGTATCCAATGAACGGTTGTGCAGCGCGAGCAGTTGCTTTTTTTAACTAGCAGGCGGTGCCTTGACAGGTGAAAGAGGGGGAGAAAAGTGAAGGTTTTACGGAAAGTTTTACAGGTATCTTCCTGAGCCTGCATGAGTCGCGAGCATGCGGCACCAGGCGCCAGATGCGAGCATGCGCAGTGAGGGTTTGGACGGTGCCACCGCCGACGTCCAAGAGCGACATCGTGCGACTAAGAAATGCTTCTCATTTAGAAGTGCATTAAAAATTAACAGAGAACTACACACAAATGAAAAAAAAATCGCTTTGTGCCAGTTCCGACATGAGACACCTGAGCCCAGACCAGTTATTTGCCGGACAATAAATAAACTTTTCCACCACCACCACCACCATAGTGTAGGAGTAATATAGTACAAATGTCATCCACAATACATAATATATTACAGCCACAATACAGTTGCATTATTATACAATATTACCGCCACATTGGCAAGTGGCTAAGGTACTCGGCTGCTGACTTGCAAGTTCCGGGATTGAATCCCGGTTGCGGCGGATGCAATTGAGATGGAGGCGAAGATGCTGTTGGCCGCTGTGCTCAGATTTAGGTGCATGCTAAGAGCCGCAGGTGGTCAAAATTTTCGGAGCCCTCCACAACAGCGTCTGTTATAATCATATGGTGGTTTTGAGATGTTAGACCCCACATATCAATGAATAATTCAATATACCATGTGTAATCAAGAACAATAGCGGGTGGCAGTGGTAGGAAAGGACAAACGTAATCATATTAGAAGCCACACTTGCATAAGCTTATCACAAGAATAAAAAATATCTACAAAATGAAGGACAGTAATCTCAACAGAGCTTATACCATTACACTCAGGCGATTACAAACTAGAACCTATCCAACCCGTGTTCAATTAACAGTTTTTATCCGGAGTTCGGTGTTTCTACAATATGCCGTCAATGCAACGACACCACAGATCTTGCTCACGTGCTCTGGCGGTGCTCCGCTATACGCAGTGTCAAGGAAAATACTCAAGAACACTGGAACGCAGCTTTGCACGGTACTACAATAAAGGGACAATGATGAGCAGTGCAACGGGCCCCCGAAGCGGTTAAAAAGCTAAATATTTCGGTCACAACGTGGGAGTGGCCCACTTCTGGCTAGGACACTAGCACGACCTACTGGACCTTAATAAACTTTTCCATCCACCCATTAATAAGCGCAGTGTGTGCGAAAATGTTTGTTTAGCTGAAGGCGAAAAGTGTCATGGTCTCTAAAGAAGCAATGTAGTCCGGTAAGATGTTCCAGAGACAGATGGTGCGAGGTAATGGTGAACAAATAAATGGTGGCGCTGCACAATATAGGCAGGTGCAACTGAGAGTGGTGTGGAATGTCCACGGTGTGTAGACTTAGTGTATAAAATACGGTAGTGATAATTCGTCAGAGTGAATGATCTACTAAAACAATGACAGCAATGAAACAATATGACAGACACTTAACGACAGTAATGTTAGTTTAGTTTTGATCTTCCTGATACTAGACAGGACACTGTAGTTGTGAGCAATGAAATGGCTTGCCCGGTTCTGATCTCCATTATGGGTTGTAGCCTCGCGCAAGTCTTGGCCAGTTGCCACGCAAAAGAAGAACGCTGAATGGCTCGTGATGCGCGAGCCACGAGGTAGTCAGATTAAAAGGAGTTCTCGCGTCTGGCGGCTAGGACTTGGGCAACCACTACCACTCTGCTTCGGCCCAATAAAATAAAGTAGCGAGATCTTTGACGTCACTCTGCCTCTCTTCATAGGGTAAAATATTGTGCAAGTATATTCTTTTAAGTGGTGTAACATAAACAGCATTTCGAAATAGAAAGAAATGTTGGAAGGCACAACTGCAAAACTTGAAGATATGGCAGATGCTGCAAAGAAAGCAAAGGTACGATTGACTGCCTAAAATTTTGGCAGCTTTGATCTGATAATTATGAAAATCAACAAATGCAACGATAATGCTTATAATAGGTTCCTACACAGCTATAATTATTAAATTATTTGCTTCAAGTCAAATATGTCTTTTGTAGTTAATATGCGACCTCGCAAAGCAACAAGCGAGTATCAGTTACTGAGAGAGAGAGAAAAAAAACTAGGAGAACGGCAGAGAAGTTAACCAGGGCTGAGCCCCAGTAGGCTACTCTGCACTAGGGAAGGGAAGAGGGGGCAGGAATGTTATAGAGGAGGAGAGAAAAGTACAGAGACTGGGCCGACGCGTAACAGTTTCACCATCATAAACGATGAAACAGGCCGGTGTCTTTGAGAAAATGCAACAGTGCTTTCGTTGCCTTTCGGAAATTGGATGGGCAGTGCCATGGTCCTAATACTTTGTCGACAGTGGAATCACTTCTGTCGAGTTTATTTAAAACACTGCGCAGGTGAAGCCCCTCGTTTGTGTATGCCGGGCAGTAAGATAAGATGTGTTCAATAGCCTCATCAACGGCGCAGTCGTTGCACTCCGCGCTGTCCGCCATCTCTATCTTAAATGAGTAGACATTGGTGAAGGCTACGCTCAGACGCCGATGGCACAACACTGTATCTTCCTCCCTGGAAAAACCAGAGGATAGCCGCAGTCGTAGAGATGGGTCGAGAGAATATAGTTGATGATGTGCAAACTGTGATGACTGCCACTTCTGGAGTGTCAGGTCCTGCGCCAGCTTGCTTAGGTATCTAGCCGAGTATATCCTAAATAAAGGTACCAATACAGGGTTTGTTTGTACGTGTGCTTTTCTGGCTGCTTCATCGGTGAGGTCGTTGCCGGAGATACCGCAACGACTTGTTATCCTTTGGAATACAACGTTGTGTGCTTGTTAGGTCGCATAGTGCAGCATTTCCCTGATCTCCTATACGAGTTGTTCGTACGACCCACGATGAAGTGCCGACGAAAGACATTGTAAAGCCGCCTTGGAGTCACAGAACACTGCCCATCGATTAGCCGGTTGTTGCTTGATATAATCGATGGCACCTCGAAGGGCAACAATTTCCGAACCAGTCGAAGTGCTCACGTGACAAAGTTTGTAAGTGATGGGAATGTGTCGCGATGGAATGACGGTGGCGCCGGTGGAGCTATCCTGGGTGGTAGATCAATCCGTCTATACGTAGATTCTGTCAGCGTAGAAAGTGTGTAAACAGTTCAGAGTCGCTTGCTCTAATTCAAGGTCAAGGCAGAAAAGACTTTCCTATTTCTTATTCCTGGGACTGAAAGGCGCACGTCGGGTGGTCGTAGGCTCCACAAGGCGGACGGTGAACGCGCCAAGGGTATAAAACCGGATGGTAGCAAAGCACGGTGGAAGCTGACGACCTTAGAGAACGACGCCTGTGGCCATTGTTCTGGCAAAAATGTCATGTGGCTCGATATCATTCGTGAAATGTGCCGAATATGCGCTCCCAGCACGTCGGTTATGACGTAAGTCGTAACCGGATGATCCCGAGCCAGTATAACTGTTTCAGTGGTTGAGGTAGTTCGTGGTAGGCCGAGACAAACATGTTGTTCCTGTGCTTGCACGCTCTAAAGTGCTCGAATGTTTGTCTTGAAAGTTTTAGTAAGCAGAGGAGAACTGTAGCACAGTACACCAATAAAAAGTGCTTAATAAAGCTGTAGCATGGAACTGAATGACGGACCCAACCTTTTTCTAGCGATGTCTTTCAGGACGTGGGCAATAGATACCAGTTTCGCTTTCAAGCTCGTCACGTGAGGGCTTCAGGAGAGGTCGCGGTCAACAATGACACCTAGAAAATGGAAAACGGCTACGCTTGTAAGAGATGGTATGGCCATTAATGCTTATCGGGTAACTTGTCATCGTCCTGGGCGTGAAGGCCACCAGTGCACATTTTTTTGTTGAGATTGCTAGACATTGCGTGCGATGGTAGTCAGATGCTTGCGACGCTGCCCTCTGCATCCTTGCTCGAACATGTGCGTGTCAATGCAGATGCCCAAACACAGACGTCATCAGCGTATATTGAAGCACTAACTGTTTCCGGGAGAGCTTCCGCCAGGCCAAGCAAGGCAAGATTGAAAAGAACTGGACTGAAAACACCACCTTGCGGGACACCATGGCACGTGTACTGGTCTGAGGTCGAACCATCTTCGGTATATACAAAAAAGGATCTTCGCGTCAGGTAGAATCAGATCTATTGAAACATGCGCCATTCTGGTTCAATTAACAGCAGTGCGTCTAGTATAGCTTGATGGGAAACGTTGTCATATCTACCTTTCACACCAAGAAAGAGCGCAAGTGCTAGTCATTTCCTGAATTTCTGCTGTTCTCCGAATGACACCAAAACGATGACGTTGTCAATCCATGTACGGCCTTGTCAAAATTCTGCCACGGAGTCGGGGTAAATGTTGTGCTGTTCAAGAAACCATTCCAGACGCGTGAGAGTCATGCGCTCCACGAGTTTCCCAACGCAGCTGGCAAGAGCACAGCTACAGGCTGGTATAATGTCAGCACCAGAGGAGATTTTCCTGCTTTTAGAAGGTACTGAGTTTTCTTGTACTGTGTATGGACTAATAATCTATATGAATGAAGGGACATTCTGACTATACAAACTGAAAAGCTAATATAATGAGGTAATAAGTGAAGGCATTTTATGCTGCCTACACATGTTTATATTGCGAGAAACTAGTTTTTGCATTTTGTTTCAAAAGCCATTGGCTAAAGCGGCACTGTGAAAAAGCCCTCTCATTGAAAGTACTTTAAATCCACCACATGTTCTAAGACCTCGCCATTTTATACTTAGGTCTGGTATTTCAGACATGGCATGACTGTAAGACCATGCCCCGCTCAGTGGATTGATGAGCCGTGCAGCACAATTTATGTGAAATCATGCACGAAGTCGTTTTAACTCCGTCGGACTGATCATATAATCATCCTGCTGTTCACATTGAGCAGTAATCTGGTTCTCCATATGTAAACATTGACGGTATCTTAATATGACACAGTATCTGTAGAAGATTGCTAGCAGCTCACAGCTGCAAGAATGGCAGATACTATTTCAGAATGTCAGTAAAACAAAATTATTATATGCAGCAGTACGATTGCCGAGCTCTCGATTGATATGTGGGGTTTAACGTTCCAAAACCACAATTTGATTAGGAAAGACGCCATAGTGGAGGGCTCCGGAAATTTCGACCACCTGGGGTTCTTTAACGTGCACCCAAATCTGAGCACACGGTCCTGCAACATTTCCGCCTCCATCGGGAATGCAGCCGCCGTAGCCGTGATTCAATCCCGCGACCTGCGGGTCAGCAGCCAAGTACTTTAGCCACTAAACCAACACGGTGGGGCGATTGCCGAGCTCTCACCCAGCATGAACAGAAAGAGAGCTTACCGATTACATCCTGCTCAGACCATCCCTCAAATGTCACCAGCCTTGGCAGCACGAAAATTGAGGGTGACAGGTGGGCTTCGCGTAGCATCGCCGACATGTATGCCATCTGCTCCTCTTTGCTTTCCATGGTGTGGCTCTTCGAAACATGCTTCGTCAATATCTGCACGTCAAAGTGTATAAAACGGTTTTTTAGGCGTTCCAATATCTTGTGTATTAAGCAGACGATCATTTTCTACATTTTTCGGGGTTTCTAGCTAGTTTCATGGCGTGATAAGGGTACTAGAAGAAAAAAATTCTAAGATTATGACAATATCTTCTAATTCAAATTCTGAGCACCGCTTCACGTTGGCGCAAGGCCCACTGTGTTTGCAGTGTTGATTCGCCACAAGGTATCGACCCTACAGTTCTCAATTTATTCAGTAAAGTGAACTCTCGCGGCAGTGTCTATGAGCGCTGCAACGAATGGCGCTTCAGTGAGCACGGCAATTAGGCGTTGTTCATGAATTTGCCTAATCTTGGTAGTTGAGGTGCCGTTTGGCTTCGTATGGCTTGAAGCTGTTTTCTCACAAAACAAAAAAAACAATTAGCAATAGTTATCACTTACGCTTCACCACCTTAATTGTTTAGGTTTACCAATTCGAATCGGGTCACGAAGTTCAAAATGGCAAATTTTTTTATTCGAAACAAAATCGAAACACTGCAATAAACGAAGCCACAACTGCAATTTGAGGCCCGGAAGTACGAAGACAAGGCAAATATATCTACTACCCCTAATTGCCGTGGTCGCTGAACGATCGCTGTACCAGAGTCCACACTAGTTAATATTAGAAAACTATATGGTATGGACTACACCACAAAAACTATTGTTTATGAAGACACTCTCTATGAAGACAGTTATGAAGACAGTTGTGTAAGGCATTCTGGGCATTGTGTTGATGCTACATGTGCTGAATGAAAATGAAAAATTCTTGCTGCACATTTTGTTGAGGGTTTAAGCAATAATCTACACACACTCGTTGCGCGATCGGCATTGTGTGATGATTGGTTCTTATCATTCCCCGCTGTATTACATATGTTTAACGCAATTTTTCGCGTGACATGACGCCTGTGTTGGGTGTTATTTGAAATCCAACTTAGTTTCAAGCACCACCTTGTCTTTTTGGTGCAGTACCCCAATTGGCACGCAGTGGGCTCTCATTTAAATTCCGTTTGATCGCAGGTGCCTTTTTTCCAATTTTATTTTTTAGGGGCGAAGCTCCTTAAAGCGGCACCCGTTCATCCCTCGTAGTCGTAGTCGTAGTGTGTAAAGAGTGTTGCATTTCGACCTGCAAGGTGGTGCCGGTGGGAGATTTCTCCTGTGCTTTGTTGAACAATAAAAAAGTTCACGGCGTGCGCGTTAAGTGAATCCCGAATGCTCCTGTCTCTTATTCCCCGTTAACAGCCATTGACATGTACATGAGCACTATCTGACAAGAAAGGGTTGCTACGTTATAATCGCTGGGTATAACCTCCTTAGTTTTAGAAAGGTTTAGCGAGCGTTGAGCCGCAGTGCCATGAATACAATGAACTAGTATATACCATGAACTCGAGGTGGTTAAAGGTGGGAAGTAGAATAGAAGCGCAAGCCGTAAGGAAGTGTGTGTGTGCCACCTCTCGTTTAGTCCTTGGAATGTCTGCTGCAGGGCGGTGCTTCTATATGGGGAATATATTATGAAAAAATGAGAGATGATGGTACTTGGAGTGTGTAATAGATTGACAAATGGACACACAAACAGATGCATGGAAGAACGCATGAACGGACGCAGGGGCGGATGCATGAACGAACGCCGCGACGGACGCACGAACAGACGCACGCACGGACGGGTGGCAGGACACATGGACGGTCACACAGACGGACGCATGGACGGACGGAAGCTAGAACGCATGAACGGACGAATGCTTGGCCCCACTCTCCATCATTCACTCCGTGGATAGGCTGCCATTTTTTTAAGCTTCCCTCCTACAGTGTCATCAGCCACAGCATCGGCAAAGAAAACGTAGTCTCACACACGTGTAACTTCCACGAAGGATGATGAATAAATGGATACAGGGTACTTCTTTACTTTGCCAAGTTTTTATGACTTATGGCATATTGTGTACCTTCCAACGATACTTGTAGTAGTCACGCCAAGAGAGTTTGTCACTGGCTCTGGAAATGCCAACCCTCCAGCCTACACTGCTATCATGCTGTGCTTTCCGTGCAGGCTTGGCGTTTCATGAATTCATAATTATAATGGATGATTGAGTGCTTTTCTATAAAGAATGGTTGTATTATTCATTTCACACCTTAATTTTTGTATAGGTAACATTGGCAGCGTTTCATTTTACATTCGCAATGCGACCTTAGCCAAAAGGCCTACATTTTCGCATGAAGTATGCAATTATAGGACTGGCCATTCAACACAATGGGCATCTACCCTGCAACCTTATTCATGGTCAATATTTAATATTTAGGCAGTAGGACAGTACTTTGCACAAAGATATTTTACATCTTTTCAAGGTATACAGTTACAGTGTAATTAATATCTTGTTTCAAATGACAAGAAACTGCTTACGTTACAAGTTTTTTTATTACCCCACAACAGTTGCAAACGATTTGAGCATAGTATTGACTTTGTCTACCCCCCCCCCCCCCCCAGAAAAAGCCATTGATGTGCAGACAATAACTTCAGAAAACGCGTCGATCAACCTCCTAACGTTTGGCTCAAAGCCAAAAAACACAGCCTTGATAATTACTGACTGGTTACTTCACAAGAAACAGATTTCCACAAAGCGTGCAATCTGAAAATTTTTCGGTTGAATGATTCCTGTTTAATTGATATGTGGGGTTTAAAGTCCCAAAATCACCATATGATTATGAGAGATGCCATAGTGGAGGGCTCCGGAAATTTCGACCACCTGGGGTTCTTTAACGTGCACCAAAATCTGAGCACACGGGCCTACAACATTTCCGCCTCTATTGAAAATGCAGCCGCCGCAGCCGGTATTTGAATCAGCGACCTGCGGGTCCGTAGCCAAGTACCTTAGCAACTAGATCACCGTGGCGGGGCAGTGGTTCCTTTTTGGGTTCCTAGAAATTTTGCATGGTCATATAGTAGAACTATACTGTGCAACTGAATTATGTACAACTGCATTTATCGGTGCTTGTGTATTTCAAATTTGTAGAATAGAAATCGAGGTTTTACTACTTGTAAATATGAGGATTTTGTGTGTTTTGTTGTCGTATTGTTAAGTTTTTTATACGAACCTAACAAATTTACTCAGTTTTAAATATAGTTGTACAAGACGTGAGATACCACCCTATCAGGCCGATTATGCCTCTGTGATATTTTAGTTTCAGTTTATTTGCGTGCAATATTAGCTTTGGGATTCAAAGCATCACGATGACGACAATTCATTGTGAACCTGAAATTTTTACTTTAATTGATCAGTTTATCAAACCAAAAGTTACAATGTGCTCCAAATTCAAAATGTAATAGGTTACATAAACTGTTCGCGGTGCATACATACATGGGTAGTTTTGCACTTTAGCTCAATGAGCCTGCGTTTTGTTTCAGATATTAAGCTTTTGGTGAGCTGCTTTCAATATTGAAATGGTTCAATACACCGAGTCATAAATTGCTACTCTTAAGAAGAAATCTCAAAATTTATTTCACTGGTATACAGCAGTGGCTGCGCAACATTTGCTTAAAATGCCATGCTTCATCAAGTTAATGTGTCAGTGGCCCAGGGAAACCAAAGATGAACTTAACAGGTTTCTTGAAGTTGCACCTCGAGAGGCAGTAAAAGCCACAGAACATATACATTCTGCTCTACCAAGTGGACATAAATTATCATCACCGTCACCATCAATGATTATCAAGCTGAAAAAAGAAAGCTTTTCTGAAAGATCTATAATTTAATGCCCGGCCATCTTGATGAGCGCAAATATTCTTAATCAGCTGACCTAAGCTGGCTTCATGAACATTGCACTCCTTTAGAATGTGTTAATCAATGAAATTGGCTGCTAAATGCATGATAGGTTCACTCCAATGGTATGTTTTCTTTTTATAGTATGAATGTATAGCAACGCGTCAAAAAGTATGCTCTGTTCATACCTCTGAGTACTTTTTCCAGCGGTCCATCTGGGCTAGGCGGTTCCAAACAGCAGCCGGTTGCTGGGAAGCGGGAATCACGAGAAGACATTGCCCTCCTGAAGACAGCAGCGACGCAATGTTCTTCAATGCCGTACTCTGGTCGTTTAGCCACTGAAGACAGTAAAAGGAATAAACTCGGTCGAAATGCCCGTATCGTGTGAGAAACTCTGTAACGTCGCCGCCGATGTTTAACAGTTCGTATTCGATCTTCTCGTGGGCTGAGTGTCGCCTCGCGTGCTCGATCATTTCGGGACTGACGTCAACGCCGACTATCTTTGCGCACGGTAGACAACAGGGTAACAGGCCGTCTCGCGTGAAGTCGCCAGTTCCACAGCCCACGTCCAATATCCGCGTTGTGTCACTTGGCTCAACAAGAAATGCTGGCTGGCAAAAAGCAAGTACGAGTTCATTGTGCTTTCTTTGAGGGCCGTTGTTCTTGGCGTACTGGATGGCTGACAAACGAGGTGAATTTGTGGCAGCACGCTGCATAGGTGGTAATCTGCTATTTTTCGTGGTTTCTGAACATGGAGGTGCGATCGAATGCCCATAGTTTGCCATGTTCTCTGCAAAGAAGGAGTAAGATAGAAAAGTTGGTGACGTCATTTGTGAAGCATAATGATAAGACATCGCACAAATGTTCACCCAATAATAGCACAGATAGTCAACCCAGGAAGTCGGTGTTGTTGCGCCAGAAAAGTGCGGCAGCATCATAGCTGTACTCATGAAATTAATTAAATATATATGGTTAATAAATAACTGCACCTTTAGCTTTCATGTGTGTACCGTTGTTAAACTTCATTCATATTTTGTCACTGCATTTCTGGCCTAACAGCGGAACTCACTTTCAGCACATGTGACCCAATGCCGGCGTTTCATGTTATTACAAAATGATTTCTGAAAAAAAAAACTGTGACATGAAGTGAAATTTCAGTTCCTGGGCAAGATTACTCTGCGAGATTTCAAATATTTGCTTGACAATTCTGGATACCTGCCGAAATAGTACATGAAGCCTTGCTCGTTTTATAAGTTTTAGACATCGCGGAACATATAGCGCGATTAAAGAACAGTAACCAGAACTCTATAAAACGTGTTATGGAACTCGTAAATAATTTGACGATGTGACAAGCTTCGAGGTATTTGTTGCTAAGTTGCCCGACGAGTTTCTCAATCTATATGCAAGAATAAAAAATAGCAGCATATCCACGGAGTGAATGATGGATAGTGGGGCGAAGCATCCATCCGTCCATTCGTTCTTGCTTCCGTCCATCCATGCGTGCGTCTGTGTGGCCGCCCGTCCGTGCGTGCGTCTGTTCGTGCGTCCGCAAGTTCATCTGTGCGTCCGTTCATGCGTCCATCCGTGTGTGGAGCCACCTGTGCGTCCGTCCATGCATCTGTCTGTGTGTGCGTTCATCCACCTATTCAGCACTCCAAGTGCCACCATCTGGCATCTTTTCATCATATATTCCTCATATAGAAGCACCGCCATCCAGCGGATATTCCAAGCACTGAACGAGGGCAGGTACATGACACTTTCGTACGGCTTGCGCTTAGTGTCTACTTCGCACCTTTAACCACCTCGAGTTCATGGTATATACTAGTTCACTGTATTCATGGCACTACGGCCCAACGTTCGCTAAACCTTTCTAAAACCTAGGAGGTTAGGCGCAGCCAATATAACGTAGCAACCCTTTCTTGTCTTCTGTGCGTTGTTGAGAAATAAAAAATTCGCGCGCGCGTTAAATAAAAGCCGAATTCTCCTGTCTCTCATTCCCCCTTAGTAGCCATTGGCGTGTACATTGAGCGCTATTTTTTTATTGTTCAACAATGCACAGAAGAAATCTCTCACCGGCACCATCTTGAAGGTCAAAATGTTATACTTGTACACACTACTACAACGGCTACGAGGGACGAACGGGTGTCGCTATAAAGAGCTTCGCCCCTAAAAAAGCGAAGCAATGAACGCGACAGCAACAAATTGGAAGGTCACATGCAGAATGGCAAGCAGATCGAAAGACGCCCCGCGTTTCTCACGCACAAGTGACGCAAGAAACGTACTTACAGGTACAGATGAACGCGAATAAGCATCTCAGTTGTTACTTCGCTGTGTCTTAAAAGCACGCCATTTTCGACAACGCGGTCTGTGCGACGATTGCAGTGACCTTTGGGCGCCCGGTAACTACCACAGAATCGCTCCAACGAAACCCAAAGGCTAGCCAAGACGTGCGATTGTCCCCACTGCAAGATACTAGTGTGCGCGAGCGAGCGTACACCCCCTTATTATCTACGCAGGCCAAAGTAGACGTGAGAGATGAGAGTTGCCGCGCTCTCACTGCGCTATCTTGCTGATAATGCTAAAAACACGATAGCCCCCCCGCACCCCCGAGATTCCCGCGAACAGCAGTAAGGGGTAGGTAGGAATAGCTTGCCGTTTGAACGTTGTAGGAGGTATCTCTCAGTGGCTCAGTGGTTCACGCCTCGCATTCACGACGCGGAGATCCCACGTTTGATTCTGCGTGACGGAGTCTTTTTTCGGGAATTCTTTGCTATCTTGCGTTTTCATATATATAGATACGTATGTATATACGGTGCATGACATCGACGCCGACACTGGCGGCAAAATCCAGCCTAAAGTATCCATATAATTACTATCGCAATAAAAGTTCTTTCAGAATGTCAATAAATGATCAATGCATTTATTGTGGTTCTTAATAGCACGTCAGCACCAGTGTCACGTTTTAGATGGTTCGATTTACGCGTTTTTAAATATTGTTACGTTTGAAAGAGACTGGTAGACGTTGAAAGGGGCCGTTTATTAGGTCGTTAGAGGCAGCTCAGAAGCGGTTGACTGGTTAAAGATCCTCCTGATCCTCTTCTTCCTCTCTCGCTCTGGGCGACGAGTGCGTTCCCCGTATACGCTTCTTCGTCTTCGTGCATGTACGCAACATTCCTCTCCGCGCAGACGAAGGCCGCCGGACGAGTCAGTCAAGTTGTCGTGGCGTGTAAAGTTTCAGGCGGGCAACATGAACCACTTGAGTTTTGGCAGCTCGTCGACCACTCGCCGTGAGACGAGCTATTACATAGTTGACGTCTGTAAGTCTGTCGACAATGACAAAAGGTCCATCGTAAGTGGCCAAAAACTTTTGGCATAACCCGCGCTTGCGCATCGGAGTCCACAACCACACCAGATCACCACGGCGATAAATCACTGGTCGATGGTGAATGTCATAGCGTGCCTTCGCCTTGTCTTGCGACGCCAATGTGCGTAGTCGAGCTATGCGACGCGCCTCTTCGGCGAGGCAGAGAGTCTCGGCGACAGTGACGTTGTCGTGGTCACAGAAAGGCAATATTGTGTCGATTGTGTGCCGGGGCGAACGTGCATAAAGCAAAAAGAAAGGGCTATAGCCTGTAATCTCATGCTTCGCGGTGTTGAACGCGTAAGTAATGAACGGAAGTACGTCATCCCAGTTCTTGTGGTCGCATGAGACATACATAGACAACATGTTGACAATGGTGCGGTTGGTACGCTCCGTCAGCCCATTAGTTTGGGGGTGGTATGGTGTCGAGTGACGCAGGCGGGATTCACATAAACGGAGTAGCTCCTCCACGACATCCGCTGTGAATTGTCGGCCACGATCGCTGATAATCAGGCGAGGTGGGCCGTGTCGGAGGATGACGTACTGTAACAAAAACGACGAGACTTCACTGGCAGTTGCGGAGGGGACGGCCGCCGTCTCGCAGTAGCGTGTGTGGTAGTCGACGCAAACAATTATCCATCGGTTGCCCTTAGCCGATTTTGGAAAGGGGCCCAGAAAGTCAATCCCCACTTGTTCGAAAGGTGCGCTTGGAGTAGGCATCGGTTGTAGAAGACCAGCTGGACCGGTTGATGGACGTTTGTGACGCTGGCATTGCATGCAGCTTGCCACATAACTCTCAACGGACTTTTGCATACCAGGCCAATAAAAGCGCTCTTTAGTCCGGTGAAGCGTCCGCGCCAAACCTAAATGTCCAGATGTAGGGTCGTCGTGCATGACACTCATAATAACGGTTCGCAGGCTCTCCGGGACCACTAGAAGGAAACGTGCGCCACTGCTGGAGAGGTTCCTTTTGAACAACAGTCCATCACGCATACAGAAACGGCGTGCACTAGTGGAAGCGGATGCAGCGGTGAATAGTGGTGCTAATTTAGCGTCTTTCTGCTGTTCCGCTATGAAACTGGGATAGTCTGGGAACGTAGGCGACACAGACGCTACAAGCTGGTCAAGGTCATCGGATTCACAGTCCGTTGTGCTAAGTGGCATACGAGAAAGACAATCCGCGTCAGCATGTCGACGACCACTCTTGTAAGCGACGGTAAAACTGTATTCTTGTAGCCGGAGGGCCCAGCGCGCAAGGCGGCCACAAGGGTCACGAAGGTTGACAAGCCAACACAACGAGTGGTGGTCGGTTACGACTGTGAATGGGCGTCCGTACAGGTAAGACCTAAACCGTTGAATTGCAAATAATACCGCCAGGCATTCTTGTTTCGTAACAGTGTAGTTTTGTTCCGGCCTGCTTAGGGAGCGACTTGCGTATGCGATGACGTGTTCGCGGTCGCCGTAACGTTGCACTAGGACGGCTCCAATACCTATGCCGCTAGCATCCGTATGAAGCTCTGTCGGAGCAGAAGGACTGAAGTGCTGAAGGACGGGTCGTGACGTCAGCAAAAACTTCAATTGACGGAATGAAGATTCGCACTCCGGAGTCCACTCAAAGGAATTGTCCTTTCGTAAGAGGCATGTGAGAGGATACGCAACGTCGGCAAACTTCGGAATAAAGCGGCGGAAGTACGAACAAAGCCCCAGGAAACTACGAAGCTCCTTGACGGAACGCGGTGCATTGAACGCCTCAACTGCTGCTGTCTTCTGGGGGTCAGGGCGGATGCCATCCTTGTCAACGAGATGCCCGAGCACAAGCGTCTGGCGGTCTCCGAAGTGGCATTTCTTCGAATTTAAAATTAGACCAGCATTTCGGATGCAGTTCAAAGCAGTATCCAGACGAGAGTTGTGTTCACTGAACGTGCGGCCAAAGATGACGACGTCGTCGAGGTAGCACATGCAGATGTTCCACTTCAAGCCACGCAGAATGGTGTCCATAAACCTCTCGAACGTTGCCGGTGCATTGCACAGTCCAAAGGGCATCACGTTGAATTCAAAGAGCCCATCAGGGGTTACAAAGGCAGTCTTTTCCTTGTCCTCTGGGTGCATAGGAATTTGCCAATAACCGGATCGTAAGTCTACGGAGGAAAAATAAGAGGCCGAATGTAAGCAGTCTATTGCGTCCTCTATACGGGGCAGCGGGTATACGTCCTTTTTAGTCACGGCATTCAGTCGGCGATAGTCGACGCAAAATCTCCAAGATCCATCTTTCTTCTTAACAAGGATTACCGGTGCTGCCCACGGACTGGCTGACTCTTGTACCACTCCCTTTTGCATCATTTCCTGCACTTGGTCGTTGATAATTTGTCTTTCTGACGGGGAAACACGATATGGTTTTTGGCGAATCGAACTTGCCTCGCCAGTGTTGATGGTATGGCGCGTTCGAGACAGGGGGACAGGGATTACTTTGCCCTTCTGTGCAAAGTCAAATACCGAAGCGTGCTTCAACAGCACATTAAATAAAGTTCGGCGCTCGCTTGAGCTGAGCGACTTATTTATCATTGCCATAAGCGCCCCGTCCAAATTGTGACAACCAGTTCCGTCACGTTTCTTCCGGCACGTCTGTGAGCTCGACCACTGATAAGGTCGCGTGTTCTTTGCTGACCGAAGCTAATTTCAAACCATTTGGTAGTGTCACGGGCTCAGAGGAACAATTTACAGTCCATAGGCCAGTTCGTCCGCCATCTATCGACACCACACAATGGGGAACCAACACATTCTTCTTCACGCAGTTTATGTGCATTGATTCTACGCTCGCATCGAAGCTGTCAGAATCCGCTCCGCGACAAACAACAGGAACACGTACGGTAGACAACGCAGGTATGAACGTATCGCCACAGACACACAGCGTAGTTTGATCATTCGCTGGAGTTTCCAGAAGTTCTGACGGCATCTGGCCACTCACAAAGACTTTCCCCGTGCGACAGTCTACAGTGGCACCACATTCTCGCAAGAAGTCCATGCCGAGAATGACATCATGTGTCGACCGAGGAATAATCGCAAATTCTGTCGTTATCATAAGGCCTCCCCAAAATACTTCAGCACTACACACACCAATATGGCGCAACGGCTCTCCACTCACTCCACAGAACGTCGAAGTTTCATCCCAGGTAAAAACAACTTTCCGCCCTAACACGTCTTTAAAGGAAGCACTCATCACGGAAATCGTCGCACCTGTGTCCACCAAGGCCATCACAGGCACATAATCCACCAAAACACGCACTCTGTTTTTATACATACACACAGGAGGTATTTCTGTCACTAGCACGTTTCCAGCGACCTCACCCCCCTTGGCCGCGCTGGCTAGTTTTCCGGTGGCGAAGAGGGCGCTTTGCGACGCAGCGGTGAAGGAGAACGATGAGCACGGGGTCGCGGTGGGGGCGTTAAACTCCTGTCAGATGCCGGGGAGACGTTGCGGAAGTTGCTGGGCCAATAGTTGTCATCAGGTGGTATGTGGGCCGGCCACCGGACACCATGAGGCTGTTCGAAGGGTCGTGAAAAGTCAGATGGTTGGTGATACCGAGGAGTCACCCGACGGTTGCAAAATCGCGATATGTGGCCTGGCACACCGCAGGAATAGCACACCGGCCGAGGTCGAAACGTCGGTCGCTCATCGAATCGAGCGTCATCATTTGTTCTTGTGTAACGTATGTTCTGGTCAGGTACGTCGTACCGAGACGTCGGGTGTCGAGGAGGCATGCGCTGAAAGCGCCGGTCATACCGCGACGCGGGAAATCTGGTTGTCATCCTTGACTGTGGGGCTGGGCTGTACTCCACAGTTGCCGCGCTCATCGTCGGTTGCCATGGGGTCAAAGGAGGCACATCCATAGCCTCGCGTGACAGAGACAACTCGCGATGGTCAGCTGTCGAACATGACATTTCTCGGTGTGACAGTTCCTCACGAACAATCTGTCGAATGGCAGAAAAAAGGTCGAGGCCAGGATTCGTGTCCACACTGGCAACAGTTGTAACGTTAGCCAGCCGACCAAACTTGGGCGAAATTCGACGCATCTTGAGTGTTTCAAACGTTCGGCAATGCTGAATGACGTCGGACACAGAACTGAGGCTTTCTTTTCCAATTAGAAAATTATACACGTCCTCAGCGATCCCTTTGAGCAGATGCCCAACTTTGTCCTCTTCCGACATGGTAGCACAGACCACCTTGCACAACCTTAACACTTCTTCTATGTAAGTGGTGCATGTCTCACCTGGTAGCTGTGCCCGTTGCGACAGTGTTTGCTCAGCCCGCTTCTTTCTAGCAACCGAGTCGCCGAAACACACCCTGAGCTCCTCAACAAAAAGATCCCACGTCGTGAGTGCGTCCTCGTGGTTATTGTACCATACCAGTGCGGTGTCGGTCAGGGAGAACACTACGTTGGCTAGCATAGCGGCTGCATCCCAACCGTTGGACTTGCCCACACGTTTGTACTTGGTGAGCCAGGCGTCGACATCTTCTTCGGCTTTTCTTCCGAAGGGCGGTGGAATTCGGTAGTACGGAGGCGGGCCAGACGGTGCCGTCCTGGAAACGCCTGCTTCTTCGGGCATGTCGAAGTCACTCACGGCAGATGGTGGGATACCGGCAAGTCGACGGCTTCGTCGAAGCTGTGGCAGTGATTGTTCCGTAGTTGAAGCGCTTACCCAGCTCCTCCACCACTCTGTTACGTTTGAAAGAGACTGGTAGACGTTGAAAGGGGCCGTTTATTAGGTCGTTAGAGGCAGCTCAGAAGCGGTTGACTGGTTGTTGTTGTTGTTGTTGTTGTTTTCCTTGTGCAAATGGCTCGTACCCAAAGATGGGGATTGGCCGATTATAAGGTGAATTTGCCCTAAACTTTCAGCATTGCGTCATTCCTACAATTTTTTTTGTAACTTAATTTTGATTTGAAATACCGGTATCAAGTTTGCAGAAAAAAAGAAGAAAAATAGTGAGACAGCAATTTAGCAAGAGAATCGTTTAGTCGCAGTGATGTATTCTTGAACGGCGAATAAAACATCCCTGTGGCTGAAACCCAGTGTAGAGGCCCCAAATGAAAGAAGATCAGGTTGTGATAGTTGCAAGCCCAGTCTTTAAAGATGTGGTGTTAGTATGCTTTGCCTGAATAAATCGAAACGGCGACAATGTAATAAAAAATGACTGATCGTTTCCTCTTGATTACAGTAAATGCACATAGGGGAATTCAATATGCCTGATCTATGCAAGTAAAAATTGAGGGAGGTAACGCGGCAACGAAATTTCGTGATGACTGGTTAAAGATCCGCCTGATCCTCTTCTTCCTCTCTCGCTCTGGGCGACGAGTGCGTTCCCCGTATACGCTTCTTCGTCTTCGTGCATGTACGCAACAATATTATCAATGACAACTGTTGGGGTTTAATGCCCCAACGCCACCATGTCATTATGAGCGACAACGTATTTGAGGTTGATGGAAATTCTGAACTCTTGAAGTTCCTCAACTTGCACCTAAATATACGTGGATGGGCTTCAAGGATTTTCGTCCAAAAAGAAAATGCTGTTGCCGCAGCTGCGATTTAATCTTGCAACCTGCGTGTTTGAGTAATCGCTCTCATAAAAATGATTTTGCTATACGCCACACGTGCTTGCAGAGAAAACACTTTAATTTTGGAATATGGTATTGTTACGCTAGAAGATTATTATTTGAAGATGGGCTGATGGAAAGGGGCTGAATAGCTGCCGCGCTGCACTGATCCACTTGCAAGAAAATCGCTCTTCGTCCTCTTCTTCGTCCTTGCTGTCGCGTTAGCGTATCACTCCTCCTTCCACAGACGAAGCCCGCCGGGCGAGTAACGGCTACGTGAACGGAGAGTAGCACAGGACACAGCGGTTTAGGCATGCAACGTGAACAAGTTGTGTCGGCCGAGAACGGTAGCCATGATTTATGAGACGAGCTATCGAGTACGTCAGGTGACTGAGGCAACGGACGATGATGAAGGGGCCGGTGTAGCGGGCCAGAAACTTTTAACACAGGTCATGGTTGCCAAACGGCGCCCAGAGCCAAACTATGCCACCTTTGTCGTAAGACACGTCTTTGTGCCGCGAATCGTAGGCGACTTTGGAACGGTTCTGGGATGACCACGTACGAAGTCGAGCTACACGCCGTGCTTCCTCTGCGCTGCAAAGAGTCGGGACAATAGAAAGGTCCGCTTGAGTATAAAATGGCAGAATGGTGTCAAGGAAGAGTCGGGTTTGTCGAATGTAAACGAGGTAGATGGGGCTGTATCCAGTGGCTCCATGCCTCGCCAAGTTGTAGACGTACCTATTAAAGGGGAGGATGCCATTCCAGTTCTCGTGCCTTGAATTGACGTACATTGAAATCATATTGGTGAGCGTTCTGTTCGTGCGCTCGACGAGACCACTTGTCTGTGGATAACAAGAAGCCGTGTGGCGAAACTGACAATCACAGAAACGCAGAAGCTGTTCGACCACGTCGGCAACAAACTGGCGTCCACAATCACTCAAAATAATGTGAGGTCGCCCATGTTAATGTATGACTGTCGACAGGAGGAAGTTCGAAACATGAATTGCCGTGGCTGTTAGCATTGCGGCGGTCTCCGCATAACTCGTCAGGTGGTAAGCACAAACGATACAAACGATCATCCCAATGGTCGTTTGATGAGCGCGAAATAGGGCCGACAAGGTCCACTACCATCATTTCGAAAGGTGTTGAGAATGGTGATAAAGGGTGAAGGAGTCCTATCGGGGCAGTGTTCGGGCGCTTGAATTGTTGGCATTTGTCACGAGCAGCCACATATTTTCCTATAGTCGTTCTCACTCTAGGCGAGTAGAATCTACCTTGAATGCGGTGATACGTTTTGGTGAAACCCATGTGTCCAGCGGTCCTGTCATCGCGCATAACTTGAAGCATGTCTCATGGCAACTTTTTGGGGACCACTAATGATAAGCGTTCACGATCAGCCGCGTACTTACTTTTATAGAGCAGGACATCTTGCATAACGAAGCCGTTGTTGTTTGTCGGCTGTGCAGCTGAATCAAAAAGTGCATCTAGGGTGCGGTCATCCCGCTGTTCTTTCCTGAAGGTGGCGAGGTCGGGAAAACATGCGTTGTCAATGAAGTATAAAAGTCATCGAAATTGTCGGCGTCACAAGTTGTTGTAAGTAGCGGGAGCCGCGAAAGAGAGCCGGCGTCGGCATGCTGGTGGCCACTCTTGTAACGGACCGCAAAGTCAAACACTTTCAAGCGTAGCGCCCACCGAGCTAGGTGACCAGATGGGTCCCGGAGACCAACTAACCAACATAGTGAATGATGGTCGGTAACAATCGTGAAGCGATGGCCGTAGATATACGGGCGAAACTTCTGAAGAGTAAAAACTACAGCGAGACTCTTGCTCCGTCACGGTGTAATTTTGTTCTGCCTTGCTCAACGAACAGCTGGCGTACGCAAGGCATGCTCGGCATAACCAAAACGCTTGGCGAGGAAGGCACCGAGGCACTTGCATCGGAGTGCACTTCCGTAGAGGCAGAAGAGTCAAAATGATGGGGTATGGGCCGGAATTAGCATGACCTCTAGCTGCCAAAACGAAGATACAGAAGCCGTTGTCCAGGCTAAAGGCGTGTTTTTGCGTAGCAACAAGGTCAGAGGGCACGCAGTGCCGGCAAAATTGGGTACAAAACGTCTGAAGTACGAGCAAAGACCTAAGAATCTTGTTAACTCGCATTGCGACTGTGGTGTTCACAAAAGTGCGGCATCTTGGGTTAGTTGGTATGCAATGACGATAGTTATAGCGCGAGAACAAAACGACGACACAGAGACAAGATCGTGTCCTTCTTGTCTCTGTGTCGTCATTTTGTTCTCGTGCTATAACTATCGTCATGTGGTGTTTAAGTTTGCTCACTGCGGCAACCTTCTGGGGGTCTGGCCTTATGCCGTGCTTGTCCACTAGATGCGCAGTATACTAGTGCATCTCGTTGGCCAAACCGACTCTTATTTGAGTTGAGGGTAAAGGAAGCCTGTTCAAAGCACGTCAAAAGAACGTCAAGTCGCTTATTGTTCTGAAAAATGGCGACCAAAAATTACAATGTCATCTAGATAGCATAAACAAATTCCCATTTAAGCCACGCATAAACGTGTCCATGAACCTTTCGAACGTTGCGGGCGCGTTGCAGAAACTAAACGGCATAACATTCAATTCAAACAAGCCGTCTGGTGCCACAAAAGCTGTTTTCTCTTTGTCAGTGGAATGCACTGGTGTCTGCCAGTAGCCCTATCGAAGGTCTACAAATGAAAAGTAGGACGCCGGGTGGAGACAGTGAAAGACGTCGTCTATATAAGAAAGCGTATACGCATCCTTTTTTGTCAAGAAATGGAGGCGCTGGTAGTCGACGCAAAACCTTCGGGATCCGTCTTTCTTTTTCAGAAGTACGACCAGCGTAGCCCAAGGGCTAGAAGAATCTTGAATGACGCCTTCGGCCAGCATGCCATTCACCTGGTCAGCGATAACTTTACGCTCCGACGGCGCACGCGTTTAGGCTTCTGTCTTATTGGGTGAGATAACCCATGTCGATCCTGTGAGTAGCCTGTGCGTTGGAAATGCGCACTTCCTTAGCTTCCTGACTGAAATCAAAGCGATGCGTGCTTCCTTAGGACACTGAACAGCACTTGACGCTCCTCGGAGGTTAGTGACTTGTTAACCATATTCAATAAAAGTGAGGAGTGTTGAGCAATACCAGGGCTAACATCAGTTGATTGGGCCTCGTGCGATGTGTCATTATTTAAAGCTGCTATATCAATGCTGGTATCCAGTTCAAACGATGCAAGCCTCATACCTCTGGGTAGCACAACAGACTCGCCAGATAGATTTGACGCCCACAGTGTGGTTGTCTCGCGGGCCAAAGAGATGACGCATCGAGGCACAAACGCACTTTTCTTCGTTATGATCGAAGACACAGGCTCGGCAATAGCAGTAAGTGCATCACTGTCAACACTATCAGCAGCTACTCGAACTGTGGATACGGAATGTGCCGGTAGGACGTCATCGTCAAGGACGGCGGGTGTGCACGAACAGGAACAAGGTAGGTCGGCATGAGGGGGCAGGAAATGCTCGCTGGTCCCACAGTCAAGCATGACACCACGCTGCGCAAGGAAGTCGAGACCGAGAATTGCATCATGTGTATATGGCGCAAGAACTGCATATTTGGCTTGATATAATTAGTCAGAGAAATAAACGTTCATGGTGCACACGCCTAGGGGTCAGAGCGATTGTCCACTTACGGCACAAAATGTGTTAGCGTTGTCCCAGTGAAACATTACTTTACGACCTAGTTTGGTTTTGCAATCTAGACTGATGACAGATACACTCGCTCCAGTGTCTACTAAGGCTGACGTAAGAACATTATCCGCTAAACACCAATCTTGTTGTGATGCATGATGACTGGCGGAGACATGGGAAAGTGTGGCTGAACATGCCTGGTTACCTCACCTCCATTGGTTGCGCAGCCTTGTTTCCTGGTGGTGGGGACTTGAGACCTTGCCGAGGAGCTAGAAACCTGTACTCCAATGCAGGCAGTGGCGTCAAGCACCGCACGCAAGCTGGCGAGTCACGGCAGTAATTCAGCCGATAGGGCATCCTGCTATCCGGGCCGGAAGGCCAGTTGGCTACATAACCATGGTAATCATTGCGCCGTTAGAAAGTGCGTGGTTCATCCCTTGATGGTGCTGACAAGCGATGGCGCTGAGGACAAAATCAGGCGGCATGGCCGCGGACGCCACATTGAAAGCAGACGGGGCACTCACGAGACATGCCGCAATTGCCAGCGGGAGGATAAATGGCGCGGCTGTCCCACGCTTGAGAGACAGCCGTTGGGCCGCGTTCGAAATTGTTGTGGGCCTCGTAACCAAGATGCTTGTTGATTGCAGGGCTTGGTATTGTAGCGACGTGACGGTGTCTGACGTAGACGTGCCGTCGTCGCCAGTTTAATGAAAGGACGAGAGACGAGACGTACAGGAAGCGAGCTGCCGAAGTAGAGCAGCGACCATGGCGTCCAGCCAGCCAGAAGCAAGCGAAAGTTCTAGGCTGTTCTCCTTCACATGGCTCCCACCTCATGTTCCACGCCGCTGACTTTTTTTAGCTTGGCCAGCTGGTGAAAACTGGCGGGGCGCTACATTGGCTCCCCCCTAGCGATTTGCGCGATTTCAAATGTGTATACAAAAGGAAAAGCAAGAGGGACGGATACTATTTACATAAGTGGCAGTTCTAAATATCTGTAAAGAAGTCCGAGTCGTCATCTGGAGTGGTATAGGGTATGTCCTATCTCCGGTGGATGTTACTAGGAGCAGCGGAGTGGGTGAAGGTTGCCAGGGATGGACACTGCTGGCAGGAGCAATGGTGGTCGTTCATATGGTAGCGTGACGCAAGTCTCGTGCCCCTGACGTAGACAGGGAATCGGTGATTGCCTGATGCCAACAGACGCGTTGCGCGGCGCCCATGATGCTGGAAAGAGCCCACAGGTCGACGAATCCTAGAACGTATCGTAACGTCCACACGACGCGTACCGTAGGGGGCGAACTGCACCGGAAGTCAAGAGGTGCCATTGGAGAAGCGCCGTTGACGGTGCTGGTGATGTGAATTATGTCATCGTCTTTGAAACGTAGGCGGGATAGATGCTTAGCGGCCAACTGGTGTTGGCGTACTTGACACTGTACCACTTGCTTTTCCGGGACGTAGCCAATGGCATATCCGATATTCGTTAGGGAAATGTCACTCATACAAGGCACTGACCGCGCGACAGGACCAGACTTCGAACCACTGGTGGTGGGATTTCCTCGAAGGTCCGGTGACGAGCAGCACGCGCGTATGGCAGCGTGCTGGTTGGCTGCTTGCGTAGCTGTCGTAGCATACGCGGGTAGTTGAAATGCTGGCTGGCCCGGTGCATTGTACGCATTCGTCACCATCCTAGTGGCTCGGTGGTTGTGCCCGAGATGTCACCAGGAGGATCAACTGGCTCGTCTGCCATCGGCGAATAGGGAGTCGGTGCAACAAGACAGGATTCTGAGATTAATATGGATTATTAATATGGATATGGACTAATTCTGGATTAATATGATGGTAATTAATATGATATACCGTAACCAGCGTCAAATGTGCCAAAGAAAGGGGTGGAAGTGGTCCTGGTGGCAAAGCCAAGACCTCGTAGGCAGGAACCGGAGACACCAGGGTGGCGGGCCTCCAGGTCGACAGACCACGTGAAGTACGAGGGTGATCTCTCTCACCTGTGTAGCTGGGAACTGTTGGGAGGGCGATAGAATCGAGTGGCCATGAGGCGGGAGGCTTACATAAAGACGAGCCCGGCACCACGATGCCGCGTTCGGGAAGGCGCTGTTTGAAGCTATAATACCAGAGCACGGCTTCGCACAGGTGATCGTAAGGGCAAGAGCTCCACGCGAAATATGTTAGGCGGCGTTCGAAGTCTCGCGGCAGATGGTATTCCAGTATCTCAAACGAATTCTTGGAGCCAGAGGGTTCCAAGAGCTCGAGGCAGGCTTGGAGCTTGACAGCTCCAAGGCTGCCTCGAACTCTTGGAACCATGACTCGATACAGGAAGTGCCGAATGAAGGTAGAGACGGATCAAAGTGCAGCTGCAAGGCTCGAGCTGGCTGAAACATGGCCGCGAAGCTCAGTGGAAGCGGTGCAGCGCCAGTCGCTTGTCCTTTGGTCCGTGGTCACCAACCGTTTACTGTGGTGAGGCGAGGCAGCATCACGTCCAGGCCACCAATTTTGGTCACGTGATGGCGTCTGACGTAGACGTGCTGTTGTCGCTGATTTGATGAAAGGACGAAAGATAAGACATACAGATAGCGAGCTGAAGAAGTAGAGGAGCAACCACAGCGCCCAGCCAGCCAGAAGCAAACCAATACTCTAGGCTTCTCCTCCGCGTGGCTCGCACTTCATGCGCCACGCCGCTGACTTTTTTTTCTGCGCAGCCAGCTGGTCATAACTCGCGGGGTGCTACAGTATTATTGGAGAGGGCGCGAAGTTGTATGCATTAACGGAAGCAGCGCTGATGGATGTCACACCCGGATAGCACGGAGGAAGAGGCTCTCGAAACCAAGGAGACGGAACATACGCCACATTACGTTGGTCGAGCTCTTCCCGCACCACTTCGCGGATAACTGATGCGAGGTCAGACGGGGCTGGGGTGACGTGAACGCTGGCGACAGACGTTAGGCTGGCCAAGTGGCCAAACTTCGGTGTATGCGGCGAGCTCTTAAGGGCCCTTACACGCGATAGCCGCACACCCGCTCCGCACACCCGCACCGCACAAATGGGCTAGAGCGGCCGTCTCTGTGACGCCAGGCAGAGCGGCTCTCAACTTGTGCAAGCCGCAAGCCGGCTCGCATGGCTCGGCTCTCATTGGCTACTGCGCAAAATGGCCTGGACGGCCGCCCTGTCGGGTAGGGCTGCCGTCGGCTCAATTGGCAAACATGGCGCTTGCTGAAGCGGGTGCTGCAGCGACATGGAGAAAGAAAAAGAACAGCTGATTTTATCGTTGTGACCATCGAAAGCGCTGTGAGACTCCCGGGGAGATATCGGTAGCCAGGTAGTGTTCGCTGCCCCGTCAGCAGGTGCGATCGACAGCGGAAACGAAGAAACGAGCGAAAGTGCGTTTGCGGATGCGAGTGTCGTCGTTTCGTGTCTTGCCTGGATGTACCGTCCATCTTTCAAGTGTAATCGCAAAGAACTTCAAAGATTTCTGTGATGTAATCATTGACATTTCTAAAGCAGGATATGCGCTTAGTGCGCGCCGAAGTGAAAAGTTTGTAATCATCGCAACAAGTGTTAGCGTCGGGTGTGTTCTGTGTGCGTCGTTCGTCGCAGCAAATAGTATGCATAAATTTTGAACGCTTACGAGCATTAGCTTCTACTACAATAAGGAAGGGCAAATTTTATTACCCGTCATTGTTGCCATTCGTAATGCGCGACGCCGTACGAGTGCTGTTGTGTGTAGCACCGTGGTGAAGTTCTGTGGACCATGTCACATTTGAGCGATTCTGTTCAGTGTTGTGAAATGTGTTCATGAAATGGAAAACGTGAAATATTAAGGAATAAATAGTAAGGAGTGTACAGCTCAGTTTCCGATTTGCGTAGTTGCATGCACGTGCCCTGAAGAGGAGCTTGCATACAAGATATTTTTGTGCATGTAGCCCCCCCCCCCCTTTAATTCAGGTACGCATTGTGATAGATTGTCTATGAATGCGTGGCACCGCCGCGGTGGTCTAGTGGCTGAGGTACTCGGCTGCTGACCCGCAGGTCGTGGGATCGAATCCCGGCGGCGGCGGCTGCATTTCCGATGGAGGCAGAAATGTTGTTGGCCCGTGTGCTTAGATTTGGGTGCACGTTAAAGAACCCCAGGTGGTCGAAATTTCCGGAGCCCTCTACTACGGCATCTCTCATAATCATATGGCGGCTTTAGGACGTTAAACCCCACATGTCAACTAATTTATGAATGCGTGAAATAACTTATTGTAGACCAAGTGTAAAACAAGTGTAAGTATTGCAATAAATGTTCGACAGTAGCTCCTAATGCAGTATCAATAATTTCATAAAGATTGCAGGCAGTCATGCTACATTACTTGAACACCATGACAACTGATATATTATGCGATGGTTATCTGCTTGCATCAAGGATTTGAAGAATAGTTAAACAATATTTTCAATATCCTGTCGAAATGTCCACATCTGTCTTGAAACATGCTTCTGTCATCATCAAGTGCGTAGCAAAATATTTCAAGCACAAGTCAGGTCAAGAAAACTTTAAGCAACAAAAATGCTTATTATTGTTAGCTCAGTGTTGGATGTCTGATCCTTCGCAATAGTGCACAGAAACTGAAAAATGTACGCCTTGTCTCCAAAGAAGGATGGCGTCTCTCAATCAGCTAAAATATTTTATCAAGTAATTATATGAATACGATGAAGATTCATCATTCTTGTCGGTAGTAGATATTTTGCAATTGGTACAATGTAGTCGAAGAAACTTGTCGGCAATCTTGTACACTGATCACCTGTCATTTTCAGTTGTTGAGGCTTTTTAGGTAAATGAAATCAGCATAATCTTCCAAGCAGGCTATAATGATTAAATCCAGCTATATGTGCATGTATTTCCGGGGAAGTTGTTGAGAGATTTCTGGAAAAAGCTGGAGCTATTCCACTCTGCGAAGGTTGGTGACCAGCCAAGCTGTGTAGCACAAGGATTTAATTTGCTTACTTTTCAAATTTATACATCTATTAGAATTTTTAAAATTTTAGCATATGCTTTATTAAAGCAGTTCCACCTCAGTTTACGTGGCCTAGAAGTGCAACATGTCGGTTATGTATTCATGTATGCATTGATTCCTTTGCTCTTTAATTTTTTCATTCACCTTTTTTCTGTCTAATTTTTTATGCACCAGTACTGAGTGGTAATGTTTGCCCCATTTCCGTGGTGCATACCCACTAGGAGCTTTCTGTACATTAGGTCTGTGTTTGCAGAATCGCAGTACAGCCATGCTTATTACTCTCACGGTTGCATTGACGTCAGTCAATTTACCTAGTGCGTCAGCTGTCAATTAATTTTAGTCTGGACGCATACAGTCCCTTAATTCAAAATTTGAATCTAGAGACAGTTGACAACCCTAATTTTTCGTTCATTATGTAAGCTCGTGAAGTTGTGTGGACCTATACAGTAGAACCTCACTGATGCATTCCCGCTTAATACGATTTCCCAGCTGATTGATATGTGTGGTTTAACATCCCAAAACCACGATATGATTATGAAAGACGCCGTAGTGGAGGGATGTGAAAATTTTGACCACCTGTCGTTCTTTAACGTGCACGCAAATTTGAGCACACGGGCCTGCAGCATTTTCGCCTCCACCGAAAATGCAGCTGCCGCAGCCCGGATTCGATCCCGCGACCTGCGGGTCAGCAGCCGAGTACCTTAGCCACTAGACCACTGCGACAGGGCAATGATTTCCCGACTGCTACGCTCGCAATCGTGAAAACAAATTAAACCAATTTAGATCATAAGTATTCTCAGATTCTGCATTTATTGTGCGCATTTTTTTCAGAAAAGTATGAACGTTTTATTGTATATTGATAGCATGCATCATAAATGTAAGACATGATTAGAAGATGTGAGACATGATTCCAACGTCGTGGCTTAGGTAACTTCGAAGAAGTCTAATCATGTAGAGATTAACCTGTTTTGGCGAGACAACGTCGCAGAAATGTTGTTGTGTCTTTGTGTGCATGAATAACAAATAGCACTGACGTAACAGCAGAGTCCGCATCCCCCGGGGCGGTACTGCAACATGGCTGTTTTAGGGCCAGCAGTGCAAGCCATTCATAGCCTTGCTATCAAGAACATTGAGAATACTCGTGTGCAGTGTGATAGCATTAGCATCCCCCATTTCACTGTATTCACAATTGCTTGCCATTCTTCATTTCTTTATGAACACGTGAACCATGCTGTGAAAGATGGAAAAATTGCGCACATTGTAGAATATTTGCTGTTGTAAACTTTCCCAGGGTGCCAATTGTGACTGCGACCGCAAAGTACCTACTATGTGTCTGATGAGCAAATCATGCTCCTGTGTAGCTGTGAATTTTTTAAATGCTGTGGTAGTTGATCACAATGAATTATATTTGCGCACTTTGTAATGGTTTGTCTTGCTATGATTTATATTAGTGGCTGATAAAACACTGGGCTTTTGTTGAAAGGAACCTGGAACAGTTTTGGTGATTTTGTACAAACACATTGGGCTGGTAGATTAAGTCTCAAGGGTTGTTTAGAGACCGATGTGAACACTCTGCGTAAACTGTGTAATTTATTACAACGCTTGAAAGCTGTCAATTGCTGGAAATTGGTGCAGATTGTTGCAACTCGGTAGAATGCCCTTTAAACTGCCCATTCATAGAGGAACATGCTCCTCCCAAAGCACGTCAGCAGCTACGTCAATATGGCTCCTTATCTGACTGGCTGTTATGGGCTGTAGAATGTACCGAAGATCAACTGGTAGGGTTGCAGCACCTATCAGAGCAGACATCAACCACTTACTTTGTGGGCTTTGTTTCTGTTGCCAGACGGCGTGCGTGCTGCCAGGCGCACTGCGTGATGGCCGCCGAGACTGCGCGCAACCTGTCGGTATGAAATCTCGAACGTCTAGACTGGTAAAAGCTCAAAAAGGCGAGTGCCCTCATGAGAGCTCTGCGATCGCCAGCGTGCCTCGTGAGTTGCGGCAGTCAGGCATAGGTGAGAAGGAGGGCATGATATAATTGTCTGTAGTAGTATTGGTACACTGCGTGTCACCCAACTTATGGTGCGAATTGTTTCATGATGCTCTAACCTAAACGCTGAAAAAGCTTCAAAAAACCGTTTCAGGGTCTCTTCAATGAAAGTTCGCAGAGATGAATAAGCATTGAAGCACAAGAATAAGTAGGGCTACATAGAAGAAGAAATGAATTAAGGAGATTCAGGTGGGGGAGCGGCCTGTGTGCAGAGTCGGAGGGGCAGAAACTTGATACTGCATGAGCTCGAAAAGGAGGACGAGGTGTAACTTAACAAAGAACAGGGATCTGTAACTTTTGTAAGCGCTAAATGCACGTACGTGACACAAGTGAAGGACACAGGACAAGCGGTTGGCTCGTGTTACATACGTGCATTTAGTGCTTACAAATGTTATGGATCAATACCAACTACCCTGAACACATTGCCTTCTCAGAGAAGGAGGAAGTAGAGAGTTCCAAAGAAGCATGTGGCTTGTGTAGGATGCTGCAAACGATGTTTTGTTTCATCTTTGCATAGGCGTACCAGCCGTGGAGGGCAAAGGGGGGTGCGAGCCCCTCCCACTTTCGACAGTGGTGACTGTTGGCTGCACGCCAGGGAAAGCAACAATTGAGGCGAAGCTTTCCTTCACCACAGTATTCACTGTATTATGTGAATACGAGGGAATATTGCAATATAGTGAAAGTTCTCCAACATTGTAGTTGTGACGATTTTCCTTGTAGGCTCTTGCGGTGCGAGCCGCCTAAGCGGTGCTTTGGTGCCTTGTGCTGCAGCATTGCAGAGCAGGCCAGCGCTGAACAGGGGCCCAATAACATTGCATAACTTGTCCACGCTTTCGTTTTGCTGCGACTGGCTGATGCAGTTACGGATGCGAATGAGCAAACTTTTTATGGACTGGTCAAACGATCTACTGCTTCAGGAAAATTATTTTCTTTGATCGAAAATAGATATCAATGCTGCTTTGTCGAAGCTGCTGTGAGATCATTTATGTTACAAATCTTTTTTAATGTTCTAGTGTTATCTGGAAGCGCCAAAAAGGGGCCTCCGCTTTAGTCTCCGATAAACCTGATCAGCCTTGCTTATGGTAACTTCGAGCAATGATGGCAGCTTGCGAAGTGGCGACGAACAAAGCAGTGGACTCGAGCACAATGGGAATCTCAAATTTCAAGCTTGTCCTTTAACTTGAGCCACCGGACCAAGGAGAAGGTGAAAGAGTAAGGTTTTTAGCACTATGGAGGCTTAATTGAGAGTCAGGCTAGTAGGTTTTCCTTCAACTCGGATGGTATTTTGCAGCTCAAAATACAACTTGTACAGCAAAGAAGCACACACTTGCAGCACTGTTTATTTCTCTCTCTTCCTCTCTCTTAGCAAGAACGAGCTCACAGAGATGTGTGCGCGCACAAAATACTAAACGCCTTGATGCTGCAAGTGAAAATATTTCATCACGCTCATGTTTTTCATCTTAAAAGCTGCTATAAGTAACCGTTGATAATGTGACCGGCGGCAACTTTACTTGAATATTGTCACGGGGGTGAGAGAATGAATGCAATAGATATATTTAAAAAGTATACAGGGAGAGTCAGAGGCAGCTGCAGCCAAGATGAAAGAACAGCAGCAACAACACGACCACGGTCGCTTTCATCGTCTTCATCGTCTATGATGCTCTTTCGTTGCCGATTTCGTGTAACACATAACCCCCCGCTGCTGGCAGCGCCGTCTCAGCGCCTGAAGGAGAGTAGGATCATATGCGGATATGTACGGTTTGAGGCGGGTCACGTGGACAACGTCAGTAGGGGGTGTGGACGACGATGACTGACTGTCCAAAGGAGCAATCTCGTATGTGACATTGGTAAGCCGGCGTAAAACCTTGTAAGGCCCCGAGTAGCAAGACAGGAGCTTCGAAGAGAGGCCAACGTGGCGGCATGTTGTCCAGAGGAGGACCAATGAACCTGGAGAGTAGGAAACTACTCTGTGATGGCTATCGTAGCGGGCTTTCTGAGAGAGCTGCGAACCAAGAAGACGTTCCCGTGCGATTTGGCGGGCCACTTGCGCCCGAGCAGTGACATCCCGGGCGTACTCGGTAACCGTTTGCGTAGTTGATGGGAGAAGAGTCTCAAAGGGTAACGCTGGATGGCGGCCGAACAATAGATAGAAGCGGGAGAAGCCAGCAGTGTCGTGGCGTGACGAATTGTACGCGAATGTCACTTAAGGCAAAGTACTATCCCTATCAAGGTGATTTTTGCAAACGTAAATGGAGAGCATTGTTATCAATGTTTGATTTAGGCATTCGGTAAGACCACTTATTTGTGGGTGATAGGCCGTAGTGAGCTTGTGACGCGTTGAACACGAGCGAAGGATGTCGCTTACAACTTTTGAAAGAAATGAGCGACCACGATCAGTCAGCAGCTGTCGAGGAGCGCCATGGTGAAGAATTACGTCATGAAGCAAGAAGTTCGCGACGTCCGTGGCACAGCTTGTCGGTAGCGCTCGTGTGATAGCCTATCTCGTGGCGTAATCAGTGGCTACGGCTATCCACTTGTTTCCAGTGAGAGAAGTAGGAAATGGTCCAATGAGATCAAGACCGACGCGGTAGAAGGGAATGGTGGGTATGTCTATTGGTAGGAGTTGACCAGCTGGTGGCAAGGTGGAATGTTTGGAGCGCTGGCAGGACTCACATGCAGGAGCGTATCGGCGCACAGAACGGTAAAGGCCTGGCCAGAAGAATCTACGCCGCACGCGATCGTACGTGCGCGTGACCCCGAGATGTCCCGCGGTTGGGGCGTCGTGAAGCTGTTCAAGTACAGCGGAACGGAGTGTCGCAGGAACTACGAGTAGTAGCTCTGCTCCCTCGGCACTGGTGTTGCGTCGGTAAAGAATGCCATCGCGTAGAACGAACAAGTGTAGCGACGGGTCTACGTGGGGCAAACGTAGACTCTGCATGATAGAACGCAAGTGGACATCGCTGAGCTGTTCCTAGCGTATGTCGGTGAAAGCCGACATGGCGAAGACACAAGGGTCAGAATCATGTGCTGAAAGGTTAGGTTGGTCCACGGGGTGACGGGATAGACAGTCGGCATCCTGGTGCATTAGGCCAGATTTGTATGCCACGTCGAAACTGTATTCTTGAAGTTTCAAGGCCCAATGGCCAAGTCGTCCAGTTGGATCTTTAAGGGACGACAGCCAGCACAAGGCATGGTGATCTGTAATTACCGAAAAGGTGCGGCTAAACAAGTATGGTCGAAATTTTCCGACTGCCCAGACTAGTGCGAGGCACTCACGCTCTGTAATGGAAAACTTGCTCTCCGAAGGAGAAATGAGGCGACTGGCATAAGCAATGACGCAATCCTGTCCTCGTTGCCGCTGGACGAGAACAGCAACAATTCCATGTCCGCTGGCATCGGTACGAACTTCAGTATGGGCTGACGGATCGAAATGGGCCAAGATGGGTGGGGAAGTAAGTAATGTTTTAAGGGTGCTGAAGACAGTTGCTTGGTCAGTACCCCAATAAAAAGGCATGTCCTTCTTCAGTAGCTCCGTAAGTGGTCGGGCAATGTCAGCAAAATTCTTCACGAAACTTCGAAAGTAAGAACAAAGGCCGATAAAACTCCGTACATCTTTTGCGCAACGTGGTATGGGAAAATCTTTGACAACTCGAACTTCGTCAGCATCAGGTTGCACGCCTCGAGCAGTGACAAGGTGGCCCAGCACAGTGATTTCCCGACGGCCAAAGCGACGTTTGGAAGAGTTGAGGTGAAGTCCTGCTTTCCGGAAAACTTCAAGAACAGCCGTTAGGCGGCTAAGGTGGCTTTCGAATGTAGGTGAAAATACGATGACGTCATCGAGATAGCACAGGCACGTGGTCCATTTGTATCCACGCAGGAGAGAGTCCATCATCCTTTCAAATGTAGCTGGCGCATTACACAATCCGAATGGCATAACCTTGAACTGGAAAAGTCCGTACGGTGTGATGAGTGCGGTTTTCTAACGGTCTTGATGATCGACAGAAATCTGCCAGTATCCTGATCGCAAGTCGATAGATGAAAAGTAGGCAGACCCATGTAGGCAGTCAAGAGCATCGTCAATCCGCGGCAGTGGATACACGTCCTTACGTGTTACTTTGTTTAGGTGACGGTAGTCTACGCAGAAGCGCCAGCTGCCATTCTTCGTCTTGACTAGCACGACCGGCGATGCCCATGGACTGCAGGAAGGTTCGATGACGTCTTTTGTTAGCATTTCTTCAACTTCGTGGTGGATAACTTATCGCTTAGCATTAGACACGCGATAAGGATGTCGTCGGATGGGGCTGGCGTCTCCAGTGTTAATCCTACGAGTTACAAAGGATGTCTGACCCAAAGGGCGGTCATCAAAATCAAAGATGTCACGGTAGGATTTCAGCAGGTGCCGGATGTCAGCTGTCTGCTCTGGAAGGAGGTCCGGAGCGATCATCTTGTCGATGGTGGCATCCGCTGTGCTCTTCGAGGATGAGAACGGAACAGAGGACGAAGAAGAATCGGCAACGAACGCCGAAATGACAGCATCCATAGAAGAAACTTTTGCCAAGGTCATACCATCTGGGATAACTTGAGCGCACCAGCTGAAGTTTAGGATCGGAAGAGATGCTGTATTTCCCGTAACTGTCAAAAGTGTGTGAGGCACGGCAACATTTTTGGTCAGCAGAACGTCAGCATTAGGTGTCAACATGTAGTCACCATCGGGTACAGGAGGGAGAGATCTCAGGTTCACGTAAGTAACGGTTTGAGGTGCTAGGCGAACGTGATCTGCAGAACACAGACGGGGCTGAGCTGGTGTTGGGTCTTCATGGTAACACGGTAAATCAAGTTGAAGCATGCCGGTTCCACACTCAATAAGAGCAGAGTGGGCGGATAAAAAGTCCACGCCGAGGATAAGTTCATGGGAACATTTCTCGAGCACAGCAAATAGCACTGTCGTGGAGCGATCAGCCACACTTATACGCGTGGAGCACATTCCAAGCACAGGAAACGTGCCGCCGTCGGCGACCTGGATTAGTGGCACTGTGGGTGGCGTTAAAACTTTCCTAAGGTGGCAACGAAGTTCTGAATTCATCACTGATATGTGAGCTCCTGTGTCCACAAGTTCAACAATGGGTGTGTCATCTACTTCAACGTCAATAAGGTTGCGTCGAGTCGGCAGCATGGTCAGAGGATTTGGCGGGCAAGTGGTCGATGCAGCATCACCTCCGGGAGCTGCATCATCTAGTTTTCCCGCGGCAGGTGGTCAGTCAGCGACTTTGGTCGGCGAAATTGGGGCGAGTGAGACGACGGGCGACGGGAGAGTGGTGAACGGGACTGGTCTGCATGCGGAGATGGAGAGCGACGACGATATGGCGGCATAGAAGGAACGTCTTCACTGGTGGCCTGAGGTGACTCCTGGTAAGTTTGAAAGCGTCCATGATCCCTCTCTGGCCGATGGGTGTACCCATAGGATGCCTGATGCCAATACCACCGAGTGTTACAATGGTGGGCCACGTGTCCGATACGGTGGCGAGAGGTACGGGGATCGAGACCCCGCACCTCCACCAAATGTCACGGGGGTGAGAGAATGAATGCAATAAATATATTTACAAAATATACAGAGAGAGTCAGAAGCAGCTGTAGCCAATATGGAAGACCAGCAACAATAACAACACGAGAACGGTCGCTTTCATCGTCTTCGTCGTCTATGATGCTCTTTCGTTGCCGAGTTCGTGTAACAATATTATTTAAAAGAATATGCTCTCCGACTACCCCAAAAAGCTTTAGGTATTGTTCAGAGCGTGAATTCCCTGTTTAATGTACATGCGCTGCAATGAATACCGCAAAATTTCACAGATTCCTGATATAAGAGGGAGCCGATTTTATGGCACACAGACAATTTTAAATGCCAAAGAAGCAATGGCAAATAATATGCTGCCGTAGTGAAAATAGTTTATTCTCTTTCTTTTTTCGTGGTCGTTTATAAGTGGTCCCTACACGATGAATGTGTGTGTGTGTGCGTGTGTGTGCGTGCGTGTGTGTGTGAGTGTGTGTGAGTGAGTGTGTGTGTGTGTGTGCGTGTGTGTGCATGTGTGTGGGGGGGTTAGGTTTGCCCCCCCCCCTCCCCACTCTCGGAAGAGTCGGTACGCCCTACATTTGTGGATCTTTTTTGTTACATTAATCCCTTTCTGAAGTCAATCCTTCAACCAACTGTGAAATCCTGGAGCCTCTTTGGAGGCTGTATGGTTCTTCGAGGTCGGGCGGAAATTCCAGTCTGCTTTGGTTGATCTGTCTCTGGCTCACTGACTTCACAATGTGTTTGTCTAAGGAAGGGCTTGCCCTGTTTAGTACTCGGTTCCTTCTCAGGATGCTGTCTTCCAACTGAACTTCATACGAGCTGTCATAAATTCTCCTAATTATTGTCTTTGACCCATGTTAGTGTTTCCTTTGGTTGAATGGGGACATCCACTGACCCTTTCTAATGCTTGGTGTATCCTTCGCTTGTCTGTGATGGTAGCTCGTGCTTTTCAGCCTCTTCTACATTCTTATTTCACTCACATTGACTGTTTTTGATTGCAGTAACAGTGAAGGTAGTGGCACACTCATTTTAGTGTGGCAACTCATTAACACTTGTGCTCGAGTACCATTCTTTTCTTGAAGTGATGTGTTTTGTTAATAAACAAATGTCATTTGTGGGTCTGATTTGTTAATGCTAGTCGAACCCAACCTTAAGCAACAATAATACACATAGATTGAGGTTGAGGCATCACTTGTCGAGCTTGGGGCACTGGGTCTGGGTATCTGCCTTGCGCACGATAGGGCAAGGTTGTGACTTGGCTGTACCGGAATGAGCTCACACTGGGTCGACACCTTCCCCAGACCAACTGCAGGGATCTACCTTTTTTCCCACTAAACAGGATTTTCTGTATTCTTCACGTTTGCCTATCAACATACTTGTACAGTTGCACGAGATATGAAAGTTGCCGTGTGACTGTTGGCTTGCCTAACATCCCAGAGGCATAGTGGCATAAACAGTGCAAATCAAGATTGTGCATTCTTCTCTCCCTCTTTGCCTCTTGCATGCTACGACAATCACCCATAAGGCGAAATGTACACATTTATTATCTCTCAGTTTTAAGCCCCTCCTTCGTCGCAATCCAAACGTATTCTTTTCTTTTATTGAAATAGAAAATACACGGAGGAGTTTTTGTCACCGTTACTTAGCGATGGCTACCCCTTTCCACTTGATTGGTACAAACAAAAATATAAAAAACAATAGTATATATACATATATACAGTCCTACATGGGTGAGAGCAAAAGTTCTCCTATAGGCAGAACAAACACGTAGGTGCCACGCTCACTTTTAACTTTTGTCCGCTCAGTAGTCGTCCAAATCGTCGTTTCTTCGAAGAACTGTTACAGCACCTTCATTGCTTTGCCATTTGTTTTGAATGGCCGTAGACCTAATATTTTATTCAGCGCAAATGGCCGCTCGGTATCTGACTTATGCAGTTCCTGTTCTAGTCGCCTTCGGTGTGTTGTGTTTCGGACAGTCGAGCAAGAGGTGACAGATATCCTTGTCGTCGTGGCCGCATGAACATGCTGATGATGTTGCACGCTGAATACGAAGTAGGAAGTGCTTTGTGTAAGCAGTTCCGAGTCGTAGGCGATGAATGAGTGTGTCGATGCGTCTTGGGAGGTCACGGTCTAATTGGTATTCAAGATTAGGATCAACAGAATATATTATCGATTCCTTTGTTTTGTCTGTGAACCAGGTAGACAGGCATAATTCACGTTTTGTTGTTCTTAAAATTCTATTTACATCATATTAAGATACCGGAATGAGGCACGTTTGCGTAGAATTATGAGCGGTTTTCGCCAACTCATCCGCCATTTCATTTCCCTCAATTCCCCAGTGACTGGGAACCTACTGAAATGCCTTTCAATGATTTGACTTCGTAGCTTCTGAGAGCTCATTTAGAATAGCGTATACTTTACGCACATCAATGTATTTTGAAGTGGCATTTCCTATACATGCCAGTACTGCCAGAGAGTCTGTAATTACCACTCATTATCTTGGTGTCATTGACAGTTTAATAAAGCTTACGGCTAGAAAATCGCTACGGGATCCGACGTTGTTGAATAGGAGAGGTGGCCCAACTGACATGCATATTCTTCGCGCAATCCCGGAATTATGAATGCTGATGTCACTGTCTTTTTGGTGACGGAGCCGTCAGTGTACACGTGAGTGTATCCTTGACACCTATCAAGCAGATGATGTGATGCCAACTGCTGTGCTGCAACGATTGGCACTTCACGTTTGCTGCGTAGTCCTTATATTGACGTTTCAATAGTTAGTAGCTCAAGCAGCCATGGTGGGTAGTTTTGGTTCAGTGGCCAATGTGTTGACACAGGCAGCCTGGAAATGTACTGTTGGTACACATGATGTATTTTCGACGCAGCACGGTTCAAGATGTTGGATATGAGCGGATGGGAAGGGTGTTGCGTGATTCTTCGTGGGCTTCTATCTCCGCAGCCGATTACAGAATTACTTGGGAAAATATGTTACAGCTGGTGCTAGGCACTGCCTCATTTAAACAGCTTTCCTGGGTGGGAGTGATCGCTGCCTAAGGAACAGCAAAAAAGTGTGTTAAGCTTGCGTGATACCACCTTATTCTCGAAAGTGTATTCTGGGACATGGAAATACTATAGTTCTTGGTTGTGGCTCCCGTAATAACCTTCAAATAGGGACTGAGTGTACAGATATCAGTTAAAGCGCACGAATAAACAGTAAGGAAGAGCCCAACCTTCGATTCTGTTACGGACTGTACACTTTAAACATTCCTGGCTAACAGCCTTGACTGATCAGAGGGCACAGTGCTGTCTGAAGCTTCTTATTACACTAAAGAAGGCTGTCAGTTGGCCTGCTCATTAACAACTACAAATGATCCTTCGTCGTGACAGCAAAGTTCCGTACACACACTGGACAGACTTTTAGTCTGGCTGATGAACCACTGGCCTGCTTTTTAAGCTCCTCACCAGACACTGCATTCCCTACCACATCAACGAGAGACGTCTCCAGTCAACCAGGTCTTGGAAACTGTCAGTTGATGAAAGATGTCGTAAATGTGACACTGCACGTCCAAAGCCTCTGACTTAATGACAACCTAACTGTCCTCTTGTCCCCTTACATTGTCAGGATGATCCTCTCTCTCCAGGGGCATTTGCATTTACATACAAATGTCTCGGAAGGGATACCCTATGGGCACATACCATCCTTATTGTATCACTGGTGAAGACATGCTCCCGTCATTATATTGTGCCAGTCTAAACAAATGCTTAGTTTAGACAGGCACATTCCAGAAATGAAAGTCAACCAAATTTCATTACAATTGTTTCAGGCGTTAACTGAGTGAAATTCTTTGGAAGCGATGATTAGGAGTGTTAAAAATATTGACCACAGAATTTGATAGGAAAGCAATACAACAAGAAAGTCTATTTTCTGCTGGAAAGAGCATCGTACACCACATGTGAGATGGCGGCATCATTAAGTCAGTCGCACTGAAGTTAATGAAAAGAAAAAGTACAGTGCATCATCGATGCATGTGCTTGAACGAAACAAAGTTCAAACTCAGTTTGTTTCAAACAAGTGGATGCATCCATGATGCACTGTTCCTTGAGTGCACACTGAGTTGAAGATGTTCTGCAAAAATATTTTACAAGCTGAGTTTCCCGTCATCATCATCATCATCATCATCATCATCATCAGCCTGTCTACGTCCACTGCAGGACAAAGGCCTCTCCCATGTTCCGCCAGTTAACCCGGTCCTGTGCTTGCTGTTGCCAATTTATACCCGCAAACTTCTTAATCTCATCTGCCCAGCTAACCTTCTGTCTCCCCCTACCCCGCTTCCCTTCTCTGGGAATCCAGTTGGTGACCCTTAATGACCAGCGGTTATCCTGTCTACGTGCTACATGCCCGGCCCATGTCCATTTCCTCTTCTTTATTGCAGCTATGATATCCTTAACTCCCGTTTGTCCCCTAATCCACTCTGCTCTCTTCTTGTCTCATAAGGTTACACCTACCATTTTTCTTTCCATTGCTCGCTGCGTCGTCCTCAATTTAAGTTGAACCCTCTTTGTGAGTCTCCAGGTTTCTGCTCCGGAGCTAAGTACCGGCAAGATACAGCTGTTATATACCTTCCTCTTGAGGGACAGTGGCAATCTACTTGTCATAATTTGAGAGTGTCTGCCGAATGTGCTCCACCCCATTCTTATTCTTCTAGTTACTTCAATCTCGTGGTTAGGCTCTGCGGTTATTACCTGCCCTAAGTAGACATAGTCTTTTACAACTTCAAGTGCACTATTACCTATCGCAAAGCGCTGCTCCTTTCCGAGGTTGTTGTACATTACTTTCGTTTTCTGCAGATTAATTTTAAGACCCACCTTTCTGCTCTCCTTGTCTAACTCCGTAATCATGAGTTGCAATTCGTCCCCTGAGTTACTCAGCAATGCAATGTCATCGGCGAAGCGCAGGTTACTGAGGTACTCTCCATTAACTCTTATCCCTAACTGTTCCCATTCTAGGCTTCTGAAAACGTCCTGTAAGCACGCAGTGAATAGCATTGGGGAGATTGTGTCCCCCTGCCTTACACCCTTCTTTATTGGAATTCTGTTGCTTTTTTTATGAAGCACTATGGTAGCAGTTGATCCCCTGTAGATTTCTTCCAGAATGTTTATATATATTTCATCTACGCCCTGATTCCGCAGTGTCTGCATGACGGCTGATATTTCTACTGAATCAAACGCCTTCTCGTAATCTATGAAGGCTATGTATAGTGGTTGGTTATACTCTGAGCATTTCTCTATTACCTGATTGATAGTATGAATGTGGTCAATTGTTGAGTAGCCTGTTCTAAATCCTGCTTGTTCCTTTGGTTGATTGAATTCTAATGTTTTCTTTACTCTGCTAGCAATTACCTTTGTAAATAGCTTGTATACTACAGAGAGCAAGCTGATCGGCCTGTAATTCTTCAAGTCCTTGTCATCTCCTTTCTTATGTATTAAGATGATGTTAGCGTTCTTCCAAGACTCTGGTACTTTTCCCGTCAGGAGACACCTCGTAAATAGAGTGGCTAGTTTTTCTAACAGAATCTGTCCTCCATCTTTCAGCAGATCTGATGTTACTTGATCCTCACCAGCAGCTTTGCCTCTGTGCATGCTCTCCAAAGCTTTTCTGACTTCTTCTATCATTACCGGTGGGGTGTCGTCTGGGTTACTGCTAGTTCTTATAGTATTAAGGTCGTGGTTGTCTCGGCTACTGTACAGATCTCTGTAAAACTCCTCCGCTATTTTAACTATCCTATCCATATTGGTAGTTAATTTGCCTTCTTTGTCCCTTAGTGCATACATCCGCCTTTTGCCTATCCCAAGTTTCCTCTTCACTGCTTTGACGCTTCCTCCGTTTTTTAGAGCGTGCTCAATTCTCTCCATGTTATACCTTCTTACATCGTATACTTTACGTCTATTAATCAGCGTCGAAAGCTCTGCCAGTTCTATTTTGTCTGTTGTACTTGACACTTTCATGATTTGACGCTTCTTAATTAGGTTCTTCGTTTCCTGGGAAAGCTTGCCGGTGTCCTGTCTAGCTACCCTGCCTCCAACTTCCACTGCACACTCCGTGATGATACTCGTCAGATTATCATTCATTGTATCTACGCTAAGGTTGGTTTCCTCGCTAAGAGCAGAGTACCTGTTCTGCAGTGACACTCTGAATTCCTGTACTTTCCCTCTCAGTGCTAGCTCATTGATTTGCTTCTTGCGTATCAGTTTCTGTCGTTCCTTCTTCAAGTCTAGGCTGATTCGAGCCCGTACCATTCTATGGTCACTGCATCTTACCTTGCCAACCACTTCCACATCCTGCACGACTCCTGGGTGTGCAGTCATTATAAAGTCTATTTCGTTCTTATTTACGCCATTAGGGCTCCTCCATGTCCACTTGCGGTTTTCTCGTTTTCGGTAGAAGGTATTCAAAATACGCAGATTATTGCGTTCTGCGAATTCTGATAGTAGCTCTCCTCTGGCGTTTCTAGTGCCGATGCCATAATCTCCTACTGCCTGCTCTCCAGCCTGCTTCTTCCCTACCTTTGCATTAAAGACGCCCATTACTATAGTATACTGTGTTTTCACCTTACTCATTGCCGATTCCACGTCTTCATAGATGCTTTCAACTGAAGCGTCATCATGGCTGGATGTAGGCGCGTAAGCCTGTACTACCTTCATTTTGTATCTTTTATTCAGTTTATTTACAATGCCTACCACCCTTTCATTAATGCTATAGTAATCCTCTATGTTGCCAGCTATGTTTCTGTGAATTAGAAACCCTACTCCCAGTTCTCTTCTGTCTGCCAAGCCCCGATAGCAAATGACGTGCCCATTCTGTAGCACATTATAGTCCTCATCTGTCCTCCTAACCTCACTCAGCCCTATTATATCCCATTTAATGCCTTCTAGCTCCTCGAATAATACAGCTAGACTTCCCTCACTAGATAACGTTCTAACGTTAAACGTTGCTAAGTTCAAGTTCCAATGGTGGCCTGTCCGTATCCAGAGATTCCTAGCACCCTCTGCTGCTTTGCAGATCTGACCGCCACCGTGGTCAGTTGCTCCGCAGCTGGTGGGGACTGAGGGCCGTGAGTTAATTGACGAATGCCTACGGGAGGGGGTGGCCAGATACTGCACCAGGGTGGCCAATCCTTCTCTGGTGAGATCATCGGTGCGTACCGGCTTTAAGCCGGTACGATCAGACAGTAGTGGGAATGCTCCATGCATGTCTTCCTTATTGTTGTTCAGCAGCGTTGGCGGCCATCCACCACGGAGCCCAACGAGGGGACGCTACAAGGTTACAAATGCTGAAACCTGCAGACGCCAGCCGTACAACGCCACTATAACCCAATGCGCCTAGACCAAGGTAGGCTATTTGCACAGGGTTAACCCTAGCCGCCAGGAAGTTTGGAAGTAAACGGAAGAGAGTAGAAGACAGGACAGATAAATAGTAAGAGATAAAGACGAAGATGTAGGGAGAGAGAGATAGGAAAAGGCGACAGCCGATTCCCCTGGGTGGGTCAGCTCAGGGGTGCCGTCTACGTGAAGCCGGGGCCAAAGGGGTGTGTTGCCTCTGCCGGGGGGCCTTAACGGTCCAATCACCCAGCGTCGGCTCAACCCCCAGGATCCCCTTTTCCTCGGACACGGCAAATCCACGCACGGCTAGGCGTGGGAGGGAGTCGAAACTCCCCCGTTGAGTTTCCCGTGGCAACATCTTATTTGCATAATCTTGAGGTATATGTAAAAAGAATTAGGAAGGTTGGAAATAGCAAACAAGTGCTGACAAACATAAAAATTAAAAACGAAAGCAGATGACAATTACTTGCACACCTTATAATATTTCATTCGCATAGCACGGTGGTTTTCTCCTTCCAGTGAAAATGCAGCCTACATAATGTGGTACCAAAGCATACGCAGCCACCAGCACAGTTTTTTGAAAGAATCATTATTAGTTACAGCAAGCACATGGGCCGAAACAATAGAATCTGAGCACTACAGTGACTTCAGCAGATCTTATGACTAGCATGCGAGCACCCATAAGAAAGTAAATAGTTTTGTCCTAATGTAGAAATGCAATGTAAGATTTCACTTTGCGTAGGTTGTTGGTCAACACTACTTGTGTTGGTCGCACACAAAAGCAAACCGTTTCGCATGAATGCACATCTTTTTTCGCTCCTTAGGAAGCATGACGCTTCTATTCTCATCATCATAATAATATCCACACCGCAAACATGCAAAAGAGATTCTTTATTTTTGGCCAATGAATACTCGCATTTGAATGTGTCACGTGTGTTGCCAGAAATTATTTAGATTGAAATGCTTTGATTTTGTCACTTTTACTGAAAAGCATGAAAGAAAAGCAGCATGCATCATTTGAAACACATGGTCCCTTTGGAGAGTACGACATAATGCATGATTCTGAAGGAACACAAGCTTGTTAATGGTTGTGAAATAATAAATTGCTTTGTGTAACATGACACAATAAAGTAATGTAAGTAAGTTCTGTGGAAACCTGCAAGGGGGCAGAATGGTTCAGAAAGGGAAACTAGACAACCACCAGTTTGTGGCACAAGGCCACAAGGAAGTTTGTATGCATATCTTACAAGGAAAAGCTAGTTGCCGAAAAATTTATCCCGGTCCAGGGATCAAACCAGAGACCAACGCTTTTCCGGGGCGGTTGCTCTACCAATGCGACAACAAAATGACAGGTAGCAGAAAACAAAGGCATACAGGGGTGGCGCAAGGATTTCTTCACTATGGGGGGTCACCCGTGATACACGAGTTTTTTCAAGGGGCGGCGACGCTGAGAACTTCTGTGCTGTGTTTCACTATGTTTGCTTTTGTGGTGGCTGGGGGGGGGAGCATGTGGAAATTTTCAGGAAGCTCCAGACCCCCCCCCCCCCCCACTGCTGGCACTGCCCCTAGACGTTTACTTACTGAATGGCAGGCAACTGTTAGCCATTAGTAATCACCTCAGCAATTTTCTGGAAGCCAGTTTTCTATGCAAAAATGTCAGTGCTCGAGAATTGTTAAAGTTGAACTCACCATGTAAGAGGCAACATATGCTGTTTACACTTGCATTGAACCATTTTATTGTTTCAAACCAATAACTCGTATAGTAATTGGCAATGTGGTTGCAGACACACTTCCAAAAACATAATTTCAGTTATGTGTTCAGTTGTAGTATCGCTGGTTTGGTTTGATGTCCTACATTTGAAAGTTTTGTTCTAAATTGGCAACATATATTTTTTGGCTTGGGTTCACGTGGGTTTTGAGAAAACTGATTTGAATTGATTCTTACTAAAAATTACTATTTGGGTACAGTTTCTTTATTGGGGATTGATGTGACACCATGGTGTTACTACAAATAATGAACGAGCAAATGTGTGGCGAAGACGGCATCTTACAACATGCATGCCGACTAGTATAAGCATGACGTGCACAGAGCCACCCTTGACTACCCAATCAAGGTTGCTTTCAGTGCAATAAGTTAGAATTCCCATGATTTGTCAGGCGTAGTGCTTAAAAGCTCGTGTTTGGACTTAGGTCAGATTTTATTTTGAGGAAATGAGGAGGGGAAAGGGGGGGCAATATAATCACTATGTACATACATATGTGATTGCACATGATCTCGCACATTCAAACTGAATCATTTTTTAAGTGTTTCAAACATATCTTCATTTTGTTTGTGGTCTGTCGCATAGGCAACGTGGGAAGAAATGAAGCATTACTTGTTATGTGTGGATTTGCATTGAGTATGTGAATGCACGATCAATTGAACTTTAGCACAATGGTTTGCCTGCTGTGGCTTTATAACAACCCAGAGTCTTAAATTGTGTTTATAGCGCTAATGGGGCTGCTTCCATTATACTTGTTTATATGAACAGCTTACTGTGGAACATGCTCACAGTGTCACATTTGCATGCAACGCATTCTGCACTGTTATAAAGGAGTGCCCAAAAAATGTGAGTCTGTACTACGACCCAAGAACAACGTGACATGTTTTCCTGTGTACCCTATGCTATATCCTGTGCAAGCTGCTAATAAACTACCTTGTGTAATGCAACCGTTATCGTCTTTCATTAGAGGATGCAAAAGTTACTCAGACAAAATTAATGAATTGATTGCTCATACCTTGCAGCAGTTTACAATGAGCATGATAGCACATGCGGCTCAATGTCCTATGCCATTTGTTGCAAGCTTTCATCTCATTGTCTATTTAAGCAGCTTGCCAGAAGAAATGCACGTGTCCTAGAAGGTAAACCTTTTTTCCATGACTTCACTGAACCCATTTTAAATTTTAATCAGTGTGTTATCTTGGTTCAGCTTAGAATAAAAGACAGATACAGGGAAGCTGTGCATGTCATTTTATTTTATATTTTTTATCAAGTGCTGACCTTTTGACACTTTATCACTGTGCTAGACATTTTTAAAATAAAATTTAGCGGAAGATGGTCAGCCACCAGGACCTTGGTTTGGTGCCCCCTCGGCACTTGTAATGCTTTATACTCAATAAATGCATGAATGAAATTTGGCACTGTGCATCACCACTCTGAGAAGAAGAAACACCACAGGTGGATTTTTATTTACTGCTATTTGTTCTCACAGTGGTGGCATTCAAAATCAATAATTAAAATCAATATTGAATTTGTATAAGGATGCTGTGATAGTCTAGTTGAAGACAAGGGAAGAAAGCAAGATATAAATTTACTGCAAAGCACAACAGACTTTTTTTTCAGTAACGTGGTTTTTCTGAAGCAAACTTTTCTAGTGGAACAACAGCTACAGATAGAGTATTTCACATATTACAAAAGTATAACACTGCAAGTAATCATCTTCTTGGGGTGTTCATGAGTATGTTGAGTTATTCTTGTTCTGCTCTATGGCAACAGACTGTCACAGACAGACAAAATGTCTCATCAGACTGACTCAAGAATGGCTTGCAATTTGCTGATGATGCTTCAGTATTACAGGAGCGATATGAAAGAGACTCATGTGATAAGCACAAAACACTTCATGTAATCAGCAGAAAACAATGAGTGATCTACCCATTACATTTACATTATTACCACAGGTGACACAACGAAACGGCTCGATGGGCTAGTACAGCATGACTGATATTTTACTTTAAGATGATACAACAAAAACATTAGAATGCCAATGCCCCATCTCAATTCCATACGTCACATCATATTCAACTGTAGTCAGTGGAAAGAGGCTGTGCATACACATCTTATGCTTAGTAGGGCAAGGCATATAACGTTGATGCAGCCCAGTGGCAAAGCCAGGGGTCGGCACACCAGGCTCACACCCTCTTCCCTTTTTCGAATATTTCCCCCCCCCCCGTGGTATAGAGTGCAAAATGACGCTTGATCACATCCACAAATCGGCCCCCACTTAAGATCATAGTGGTGCCCTTTTTCTAATTCCATGCCCACACAACAAAAAATCTGCCTACACTCCTGTGGCTGCCCACACACAATCTGGTGATCATTTCAGTGTTGTCAATTGTTGCCATGACCATGTGTACGAATAATGTGAAGGCACACATTACATGTGCATTTAGAATAGAAGGACATGCGTACAAAAAATAAAGTGCTGAAGCTCAAGCACTTTCACACCAGTCGGAATTCAGGATATTGTGGCAGATTTCGCAATATAGTCTATACTGGTCAACTTGGCAGCCAAAAAAGAAGACATCACAAATTGTATCACAAGTTGTCCCGAGGACAGCTAGTTAAAGCCAAGGCCATACCTTGTGCCAATAGAATGGTCTTGCACAGCGTATTACACTCCGTTGTGGCCGTTCTTGTTTATGTAGCCAGATTTAAAGCAAACCGAAGTGTTCTTGTCTCTTCGGAAGCCTTACACATTTCAACACATTTACATTTTCAGCAAAGTTTCTTTGCAAGAACCTTAAAATTCATAAATTGCAGAAGTGACAAATTGTTTGAATTTACTGATACAACAATGCCCCAAAATGACTGATAGCTGCAAATGTGTCTCAGAAGGAGACGTTGTGCACAGCTCAACTGATCATAGAGGGAATGCCTTGGATGCTGCCCATGTTTTACTGCATTTGGCACTCTGCGCCAGCTCGCAGAATATGAAATGGAGGAATTCAGGCTCCCCAGAAGAGACTGAGATATTGACTATTGGGAAAGAAGGTTTACCTTAGAGTGAGCACAAATATGCGTCAGTGAACAAGTTTCATGATTTCATAGGCGTCCAAAAAGAAAAATTCATTTCATTCAAACATGCCTTTCACTGGACTACTGTGAACATAGCCAAACAGAAGATTTCCTGCCAACAATTACTCAAACGGGGGAAAAGGAAGCTGAAGCACCAAAAATTTCTTACACATCATCCACAGATCATTCAAGTGGGTGGAGAAACCAAATATTTTGAAATGAGAACATGGTTATGACATCATGTTAGTCCATGTAACATTGAGGCTATGTCGGGGTATGTAATGAACCATATTGCCAATGGGAAAAGATGATGAGGTGAGCAACAGGAATTTAGAAGTGAATGGATTGTAGCAAATAAATTGTGAAACGTACAGATGAGTTAAAATAACAGCGATGTTTGTGGTGTCATTTTTTACGTACACCAACGAAAAATGCAGACATGTGTTTTCGACAGCAACAAGGTGTCTTGAATAAAATGTAAACGCACATTACGCTTCATATTTGGATTCTTTAAAAACAAGCTATAGCGCCTCTCATGACTACTTGATATGCCCATACATTTAATTCCAGCTTTAATGAATATATCACACATGCTAGACATTTTCTTCTAGGCTGAAACTTCAATTACTTCAATACTTGTCGAGCTCATTGTGACATGTTATAGAGCAAACGCGAACTTGTATAGACCAAAGTAAAGAGCGCGTCAGCAAGCTACGCACAACAATACACGCCAGCACGCAATCATAAACATTACCGACCAGTCGATTCCTTCAGCTATTTGTAGATAGCATCGCGCTATCGCAGCGTGCAATGCCACTGCCACTGTAGGCCTTTTCTTCATTGTAATACAAAGCGTTTGTGCGTGTTGGCGCCAGCATTCCTGGTAGCTGTAAAAGACCGCCGTCGCGCCAAATGCAACTTGAGCGATACGACATGTGTGCGGTAACGACGACGACAACAACAAAAAGGGATCGCGTAATTAGCCTCGAACACAAATGACTACGATGACGCAACACTTGCGGCCGAAAAACGCGTTCTGAAAATGCAACAGCCTCAATTTCATGATAAACGCGGCAGCTTGAACCAACACATTCAAGAACTTGTCAGCGTCGTCTGCAGTTGGTGATGGTTGCCGACCTCGAAAACTGAAGCTCCGCCAAATGGTTACCAGCCTCACCAGCGTCGCATCGTCCAACCAGAGTGCGCATCAGAGTCGCTCATGCGGCTAGCGCTTGTGTTGCATTTTGGCGCGGGGCCGCCATTTCGCTCTCCGTTCGCGGGCGGCAGGAGTCCCGCCTCGTGCGGAGCGGGTGTGCGGCTAGCGCGTGTAACGGCCCTGAAATTTCAAATGTGTGGCAGTGCAGGATGACGTCGCTCACTGACGCCAGACTGTCCTTCGCAATGAGGTACTGGTAGACGTCCTCAGCGACACTTTCAGAAAATGACCCACTTTGTCCTCTTCAGTCATCCGAGGATACAGGACCTTGCACAACTTGAGCACTTCTTCAAAGTACGTTGTGCAGGTTTTCTCAAGACCCTGAGCGCATGGCCTCTGCGTTCGCTAAGCACGCTGCTTTTTGGCCACTGGATCTCTGAACCGCTTTCTAACCTCCTCGACGAACTTCTGCTGGGTTGTGAAGCTCTCCTCGTGGATTTCGTACCACCCAGACGCTACTTTTTGGCCGCTGGATCTACGAATCACTTTCTAACCTCGTAGACGAGCTTCTGCTGTGCTGTCAAGCTCTCCTCGTGGTTTTCATACCACCAAGACACGGTTCCCTTAAAAAAGAGGCCAACATTGGTGAGCTGACCGGTGGCATTCCAACCATTGAACTAGCTTGTCATTGGTAGAATCTCAGCCATGCGTCCACATCCTCACCAGCTTTTCATGCGAAAGTTCGTGGCTCGATGTAGGGTTGCCATGGGCGACTGGAGGCGGGTGGTGTTGGGAGACCGGAAGCAGGTGCCAGATGCTTGTTGTTCGTTTCAGAATCAATTTCTGGTGGCAGACAAGCAAGTCGTCTTCTTGGGCGCATCGTCACGTATTGTGTCTCTGCAGTTAGTGCGTCGTCGTTATTAGGGAGTTCTGTTGTCTTACCCAGCATCTCTCACCAAAGTATCATGATGAAGCATGTTTATTTGAAGATTGGCTGATTGAAAGGGACTGAATGGCTGCCGCCCAGCACCGATCCTCTCGCTAAACAATAGACAAGTGCTTTTCGTCCTCCTCTAATATTCGTCCTCCCTGCTGCGTTAGCGTAGCAGTATTATGCGTACGCATAGTCGGCTTGACGAAGTTTAGTCACCCAGGCATTCTCGCATGGAAACGCTTCAAGCATGTCAAGCAAATGCGACGCTCTCTGACACAACTCCTAGCGCGAAAATTGTGATTGGCGCGATCCAGTGAACTGAAAGAAGCTTTGAAAAGGGGTCACGCAACCCTCTACAATATCTCTGTTCTATTGTTACACTTTTAAAGAAGTATGGTCCACGTTTAGCACGGTGGCAAGGCCTAGCACTGCCATTCAGGACCTGTACAGGTCCTGAATGGCAATGTTCGGTCCTGAGTGGCAATGTTCAGGTCCTGAGTGGCAATGGTTCGAAGGTCGTAGGTTCGATTCCTGCCCATGGTTGGTTATTTTTTCATCCACTTTTCTTTCTTCTTATTTGCATTCAATTGGGTCTAAAAGCTTCCCCTGTGCATTCCTTGGCATTACTGTCTGTTAGATCTCATTAATATTGTGTTAAAACATGGAAAAATGAGCCCTTAGGATACACTCCTTTCCTTTATTTCATTGAACGAGGGCCTCGTACTGGCAGACTTGGTGTGTTTAGGTTGCATAAGAGGGACAATTATTCAGCTGCCCGCTCATAATAAGTTCACGTGCTACGTGACGCCAAACATGCGCATAAGAGTGTTTTCGCACTCGTCGTTTGGCTTATAGATGGCGCTGACTGTCACTCCTACTTCTAAATTCACATATAAAACCCAAAAATATGGATGGAGATAAGGCCGCTGTGGTAGCTCAGTGGTTGGAGCATCGAACGCGTTATTCGAAGGTCGTACGTTCGATTCCTGCCCATGGCTGGTTATTTTTTCATCCACTTTTCTTTCTTCCTATTTGCATTCCATTGGTTCTAATAGCTTCCCCTGTGCATTCCTTGGCATTACTGTCTGTAAGATCACATTATTATTGTGTTAAAACACGGAAAAACGAGCCCTTAGGTATACACTTTTTTCGCTTATTTCATTTAACGAGGGTCTCGTACTGGCAGACTTGGTGTGTTTAGGTTGTATAAGAGGGACAATTAATCAGCTGCCCGCTCATAATAAGTTCACGTGCTACGTGACGCCAAACATGCGTATAAGAGTGTTTTCACACTCGTCGTTTGGCTTACAGATGGCGCTGACTGTCACTCCTACTTCTAAATTCACATATAAAAGCCAAAAAAGTGGATGGAGGGAAGGCCGCTGTGGTAGCTCAGTGGTTAGAGCATCGAATGCGTGATTCGAAGGTTGTAGGTTCGATTAGTGCCCATGACTGGTTATTTTTTCATCCACTTTTCTTTCTTTTTATTTGCATTCGATTGGTTCTAATAGCTTCCCCTGTGCATTGCTTGGCATTACTGTCTGTTAGATCTCATTATTATTGTGTTAAAACACGGAAAAACGAGCCCTTAGGTATACACTTTTTTTCGCTTATTTCATTGAACGAGGGTCTCGTACTGGCAGACTTGGTGTGTTTAGGTTGTATAAGAGGGACAATTAATCAGCTGCCCGCTCATAATAAGTTCACGTGCTACGTGACGCCAAACATGCGTATAAGAGTGTTTTCACACTCGTCGTTTGGCTTACAGATGGCGCTGACTGTCACTCCTACTTCTAAATTCACATATAAAAGCCAAAAAAGTGGATGGATGGAAAGTGGATTCCAACATGACTACAAGCCATGCTCATGATGCGCTCGCGGTCGTTTCACTAGCTTCCTTAAACCAAATCCGGTAATAAGGGACGTGAATAGATGATGAAGGTATGTAACTGGTGCTAACATAATAATTATGAGATGCGTGTCATGTAAAAACGTGACTACATACTACGCTCATGATGCACTCGCGGCCGTTACACTAGCTTCACACGTACCAAATTCGGTATTACGTGATGCCAATGGACGACATAGGTGAATGACACGTCCAAACATGATGATCATGACATGCGTGTCATTTAAGAACATGGCTTGGTCCCACACTCATGATGCGCTCGCGGCAGTTTCGCTACCTTCACATATTGCCAAATTTGGTATTACGTCACGTGAATGGATAACGAAGGTATGTGATTGGTGCAAACATTATAATCATAAAGTGAGTGTCATGTACGCACATTAATACATTCCACACTCAAGGCGCCATTACACTACGACGTGAGCCGGCGCGCGTGCGCTCCGGCGTTCGTTTTATCGCGTCGCGCCGGCGGTGCCACGGCGGGTGCCGATATCCCCTTTGTAGAGATCAGTGGATCTGTCCACTGACCTTCATTGAGGGATTTTTATTGACCTTCATTGACCTTCATTGATGCATGCTATTTACTAGCAAGCGCGCGCAGCGCTGCGTTGCTTTGACGCATGCGTGTTTGAGCACACAGGACGTCCCTCCGTCGTGAAGAGGGGCAGGCGTTGTGCAGAGTAAGTAACGCTGTCTGCATGAAATGCAGCATGCCGCATTTCGCGCTGGTAGCCACCGGGACGCGCCGACGGACGCGGGTCGTGCCGGTCGCGCCTGGCGTCACACTATATAGAGTGCTCGCGTTTTGCTAGCGTGGCGTCACTGCGCCTGGCCTGCGCCCGGCCTGCGCGTGCGTCAACGTTGCGTCGTAGTATATGAGGCCCTTCATGACGCGGTTGCCACCGTTGCACTAGCTCCACATGTACCAAATTTGGTATCGCTGGAAGTGAACAGACGACGAAGGTAAATGACACGTCCAAGCCTGATAACCATAACATGCGTTTCATGTAAAACATTACTTCAAGCTACGCTCATGGCGTTCTCGCGGCCGTTTCACCAGTTCCTCATATACCAAATTTGGTATAACTTGACGTGAATGGACGATCAATGTGAATGACACATCCAAATAAAATAATCTTGATATTGATTTATTGTAAAACACGATTACATGCTACGCTCTTAGCACGCTCGTGGCCGTTTCGCTATCTCCATATATAGCAAAGTTGGTATCAGCTGGGTAATGTTATTAGAAGACAAAGATAAATGAAATGTTCAAACATGATAATCGTGACATGGAGTTCATGTACGGCGTAATTTATCTCTGCCTCTTAATTTTGTGCTGATTTGAAAGTGTCCTAGCACCCTTCCTCATTCCTGCTTCGCATATCATGGATTTCTACTGTACGTGGGATCTGCCTTTTTTTTCATTTCCCCCTGTACCCACCAGTGTTGTCGGCATTCATCCAACCGATGGAAGGACACATGACGTGGACAGAAAAATTCTGTTTAAAAAAATCTACGCACTTTCTAGAGAAATTGCAGCAAGGTTTGACACTTCACATGGTATGCTTTTTGTTGCGACACAAAATAAGAGAGCCATGAAGGACGGTAGACAGCCCCTCTAAAGAAAATTCGGACGCCGAGATCTTCGCCTGAGGTCATCATTTTCAGTGCCGCGTAGAAGCAACGACGGGGGGAAGCATCGCGTATAGCTGAGCTGTAACAAAGGACATCATTCCTTACCATGGCGAGAGGGTCACTGGTCGAACGGGTGGAGTAAACGATGCAGTGCAGATGACCTTTTTTCGATTTCAGCGGCTGCGGATCAAAAGTCGCTGCTACTGATTTTAGCCATCAGGTTGGTTCATCGTCACTTTATCAAGACAACCACCATCAAAACCTATGAAGCGGGCGACTCCCCAGAGTTCGTCTGAGAGGGCGCCGACTTGCCTTTACTGAAAATGAATCTTCTATTCAGCTTTGGGAATACTCTTCCTAGTTTTGTCCTCTCCCGATGAGCAAGGAATACGTCTGAATTTTGTAAGTTTTACTTTCGTGGTCATCAAAAAAGCAGACATTGAGATGCGTGTCTGATTACTTTTGTTTTACTAATATTTCGAAAGGCAACAGTCCAAGTGTTTTATTTTAACAGAGAAGGCTGAGCGAAAGTCCATGTTTAAACTACTTTTAATGTTTGGCATTGCGTGTTAGTGTGCGCATCAGTATAGGTTGATTTCAAGTTAGTTTTGTGTAGCACGCACTAGTTTCATTTTCAGTGTTATTTTCTTATTTTTTTCAAGCGTGTTCTCGCTTGTCGTGATGGTCATTGGCAGCGGGCATTGAATCAGAGCTTGTCGGAGGACAAACTTTGTTATGTTTAACAGTCTGACGCTTGAAAGCGATGTCAATGTGCGTGAATCAGAAGTGCTTGGTATTCTAAATTGTACTTTCGGGGCCGAATTGAGTTCTCAGCAGCTTCGATCGTCCATCATCTCAATTGAGAATCGCTTGGAAAGAAACAAAATTGTTTGGTTCAGGAGTGCCATGCACTAACACTTAGGTAAATGTGTGTCCGCATTGTGTATTACTCCTGAGATATGTTGCTCGTGATGCTATTCGCTCGGCTCAATCTCTATGTAATATTTTTGTTCCTGCTGGTGGGGCAATCTGATTAGCATTTGGAAGGTGCTTGCTTTGGCAAGAGTGGTTTGGCTTTGTGCTTGACTCCGTCATTCCAGTGATCGTCTACAAGGCTGTGAAAGTCACCACGGGCGAAGAGAGCGGAACGGCAACAATTCTCAATGGTCAAGCAGCATGTCTCCTTCCCCGCCGTGCTAGACAGATCAAAACTCCGGATGCATTGTCTGGCGGCGGAGGTGCTGTTAAGCCAGAGACATGGACCTCGTTCGAGAGCCATTATTCCCACGGCAACGGGAGCACAGTTACGGCGAACACTGAGTGGCGGCCGAGACACGCCGCTCAAAGTTTCAGCTAAGTCTCCTCCCCCACCCCAACGCCACCTTCCACGCAGACAGCGGTGCACCACGTGCAGTTCCGGGGAAATCTTTGCCTCCTACGCCAAGAACCGGGAACTGGTCTTGAAGAAAAGACCAAAACGTTATTTATGGACGTGCCAGCCCTATGTTTGCGAATTTTGCCTTAGCCGTCGTCGTCGTCTGGCCGGCTCTGTACAAAGGATAAGCTTCTGCTGTAAAGGTTGCTACCTGTTTTGTTTTACAAAACGTTTGCCCCCCCCCCCCCCCCTATTTCACGTCTGGGTGAAGGCTTCAGCGAAGTCCGTTGGATGGCTCACTGCTCTCGGCTATCGCTAACATTGTGACACAGCGAATTCATAGCAGTGGTGGCAATGGTGGCATGCCATCAAATCCACGTTCACAACAGCACCTAGTCGTAAACGGGCAGTGAGACGAATAGATAGATAGATAGATAGATAGATAGATAGATAGATAGATAGATAGACAGATAGATAGATAGATAGGTAGATAGATAGACGCCAAAAGTGCTTGCAGTATTCAAGGAAATGCTTCGCTTTCAAAAGAAACCTATTGGGCACCGTGTCACCAAGAAAATGTGAGATATGTCAGTAATGGGATTCAATGGCAACGCTATACGGACGATAAGAATTGGGTATGCACTAGCGCCAGTACAAACGCCTTACTTGAAGTTGTCAGCCGTTGTTTCAAGGCGTGCAGGAAGGGAAACAGCCGTTTCACCCATGGCCCCGAAGCTTGCGAGACGAATCTGAGGCAGAGAATGAACACAGAAGTTCTAAGTAACTGAATAGTAAAAAAAAGGGATACTGCGGAGGTAAGCAGTGGGCGCTGAAGATTCTCGACAGCATTGAACAATAATCATGTCACATATGAAAGCTGGAAGCCCTTCAATATCGCGTCAAAACTCGGCGTTAGGCGATCATGGCCATAAATAGTGGGCTCACGTGATTCACGCAATGTAAAATTTCGGCGCCTGTGCTCAAGCTCGTGTTTTTCATGACATCTGCGTAGCCTGGAGCTTGTTTAGTCGAAAGAATTGTATTCTTTATCTATGGCGTTGCCCACGCCGAAGGGCCACTGGTTTAGCTTTTGGACTGCTGACCAAAGGTCGCTGAATTGAAAGCTAGCCGTGGCGGCCGCATGTACATGAAGACAAAATAACACAAAGCCATGAGAGCTTGGAGAACGTGAACCTTGAGAACTCCAGGTGGTCGTTTCCGAAACCGTCCACCAGGGCGTCTCTCATAATCGCGTGGTTGTTTGGGACGTAAAACCCTGGGTGTGAATATTGCCTGCTGCTGCTGCAGCTCTAACCATCATGGGCGCTGCAACATATAGCCTGTAAAAGTATAAGCGAGCATTTTATTGGCAACGCTAAACTAAATTCCTCGCGCGAACTGAATATTCACTTGTTCGTGGCTTGTTGACTCTGGCACACACCCATTCTGGGGGATTTTCGAAGATATGCACCTTGCTAAATTTAGTTTTCGTTTCTTTCTTTAAATTAATGTGTGGTGATGCTTAAGGAAGCGCCCAAATAATAATATGTTCACGTTCTTGAACACAAGCTGTTTGACAAACTAACGACGACTCTTACTAAAAGAAATTATTACAGTTTATTATGAAAATGCGAGCCCAAATAAAACTGCAAACAATGGATACATTTGACTAAACATTTTTTCTTGTTTTCGTCTTTGGCTACATTTGAGCTACATTTTCTTGGGCGTTCGGCTACGCCGTTTCTTGCGAACTGACAACACTCTACAACGGCCTTATATAAGCCGTCAAAAACGCAGACCGAAGCAGTTTGTGTAGAGCAGCAAGAAGATTGATACAACCAGCAGACGTTGGAGGGAAGAACGAGAACCAGTGTTGGAGTATCCACATATCCGTGATATGTGGACTGAGCGTGATCGGTAAATGTTTCAGGACAGTGCTGTGAAGATACTGAAATGCGTGAAATAGCATCTGAAGCGTGAGCTGTCTGTTTGTTCCCGCTGGTTAAACACCACAGAGTTACACTGAGAGTTATACTGTGAACTGACTCAATGAGTGTGCTCGCATGTACAGTCGGAAAAACCCTCAGTTATTGTACATGAGTGGCAGTTTCTTTAAGTGTATTTTTGCCACATGACTGAAGTAAGTTTCAGTAAGTTTCGCACAAATGTATGGACATAAAGCGCATGTCCACGAAGCAATCAGCCGTAACGTCGTTTTGCAATATGGCGCTCATTTACAGAATTACTAAACGAGCTGTTTTCACCGTTTGCACGGGAAAATTTAGCGGTAAGACTTCAAAGCATTTGTCGTAAGAAAGTTACCACGCACGAAATTCACGTATCAATGCTGTGAACCCCTGGCGTCTCAGGGAGAGGACCAGGGATAAGTGACAAGCAAGAACAAGCACAACCATGTCAATGACGCCAGCTACACTGACTGAAAAATGCCAGAAATTATGAACCGGGAAATTCCTTCACCACCTCATGCACACGCACGCTGCTTTTTTTTACATGAAGGAAAACCTCTTCTGCAGACATATCATTTGTTTGATGTTATACGGGAGCAAAGTGGGCGTGCAGAGAGTCGCCCATAGTTTTAATAAAGCAGCGTCAGACCATCGGCAACAGCCTCATTAGATAACTTGTTAGCAACAGCTAAAAGCTTGGTATGCCAGCACGAAGATGGTACCTGTCGTTTGAGTATGATATGCATGTGAAAGAAAGTCCACGTTGATGAAGTTGCCACAAGATCTGCGTGAGCATACATTCACTTTAGTCTACGTAACAAAAGGACAAATCCGTCTGAATGGTCCGAAAGGTGGTGGGTGTGAACATTAAATTGCAGTTAGGTTCAACAAGAACGAGCATGACTACTTCAACACGCTTGAACGCATACTGTTTAGGACGACCTCACTGAGCTCAGTTCATTGCTGGATTAAGTGAGTTTTTCGGAGAGGAACACGGCTGGCGAGGAATGATAATTGCTTGAAGAATGTGGTGCTTATGGGCATAGAAAAATACGAAGTAGTTTGGGTGTTAAGCAATATCGTTGGCGTAGACCGCAAGTGTGACCTAGTCGATGACACTCTCTTCACGTACTGCTGAGGCTATGGTCAAGGATTCAATGACAAAGGACCTGTCAAGTTGGGTTACGTCAAATAAAGGGACAACACCTACAATGAATGTTCGATTATAACACTCTGAATTAGCGTCAACTTAAGTGTTGGGGCAAGCCGATTCATCTAAATGGAGCGCGTCGCTGTGGTGTAGCTGTTACGGCGCTCGTCCGCTGAGTCAATGGTCATGGGTTCGATACTGGCTCCGACGGAGGCAAAATGCAAGATGCCCGTCTGCTGTAAAATGTGAGATCAGGTCAACAAGCATTAGATGATTGAAATTTGCGTAGTCTTCCTCGAGGGCGTCTTTTATTATGTTATAGCGTCATTTGGAGACGTAAAACCTTTATTACATTAGCGGTTCATCTTGCAATGAACTTGCATGAAACTGGCATGAAAAAACGCGGCGAATGATATAAACAAAAGAAAAAGGACAAGTTCTAAAGTGGTAAATGAATCTTTGTGGAAAATGCACACACACACACACACACACACACACACACACACACACACACACACACACACACACACACACACACACACACACACACACACACACACACACACACACACACACACACACAATGCTTTGTCCCCCCAAAAAACGCCAACATCAATTAAGTAATGGGCACATGTATTCTATATTTGCCGGTGTTTATAAAGGAAGCATATTTCCTGTGTAGTCAAACCAAGCGCCGTCGCACCACACCTTTCTCTTCATGTTTCGTAATATGTTAAGAAACCGAGATTTCTCTTTTCTATTCTGATCTTCCAAAAATAAAAACATTGACGTCGCTTAACTTAGGTGCGTGTGCGCATTTTCGACATTGGGAAGCAGGATGGCTACCGTACCATTAAGCCATTATTCTTATGTTTCCTAGCTGCATCCTTAGATCTTTGCTCTGTTCGTCCACTGTACACTCACAACTAAATACGAAGTAGTAGAGGTGCACTTGGTTAATTTTGTTGGGTAATTAGTAGTGCATAGCTATCGCTTGTGATTTTTCATAGCGTTACCCAGCATTGAATGTTTCGATGGATGAGAAAGATGAGGCTGACAAGGTGCTTGTCGGCCACTTTCCTAAGTGTGTGCTACGTAGTGAAGACGATGAGTGCTACTCAGATAGGCAGGGGGTATCACTCAGTTTGTGAAGAAGACGACGTTTGGTTGGCTGGGGACACAGGCTTATTCCACCATTACCACTCGACTTGTCGTGACCACTCTCCTGTTTTATATAAGAGTGCCGCTCTAAAACGCCTCATTTTAATTAATGGAGGTGCGGGGTGATACAAAATCCTGGAATTGCGAAACCGTACGTTGCCTCCAGTTGCTACGATGTCCAAGGACGACGATCAGCATGCGGCCGCCTCGGCTCCAACTACTGCAGCTCCTGTCTGCCTCGGCTCCTTTCGGCAACGTGATCCGCTTACCTTCAGTGAAACCAATGACAAGGACGTTGAAGACTGGCTCGACGAATACGGCTGGTTGAGCAAGCACAACAAGTGGAACGATGCGCACAAGCTTACTGTCGTCCAATTTTATTTGACCAACGTAGCCAGTCTGTCGTACGTAATCACGAGAGAGACATCTCCACCTGGTCGGCTTTCTGAACGGCGTTTGCGGACTTGTTTGGCCGTCCAGTGCTTCGCAAACTACGGGCCGAACAGCGCTTGCGTACTAGGGCTCAACAGAATGGTGAGAATTACACCAGTTATATCGAAGATGTGGTCGACCTTTGCCGGCGTGTCAATTCAGCCATGACAGAAGCCGAGAAGATCAAGCACATCTTGAAAGGCGTGACTGACAACGCATTTCAGATGCTTGTCGCCAAGAGCCCGCAAACAGTAGCGGAAGTGATTCAACTTTGTCAGAGCTATGACGAGCTCTGGAAACAGCGTGACACCACTCGTCGTGCCAGTGCGCCATGTGCAACATTCTCCGCGTTAACGTCGACTGGCACTGCTATAGACCACACCACTTTGCTTCACGAGATCAAGCAATTTGTACGAGAGGAGGTCGCACGTTAGTTGTCCCTCGTGCCTTATACCTTCGAATGTGCCCCATCTACTTTAGCGCCATCAATACAGCGAGTAGTTCAGGAGCACGTGTCCGAGGCGCTACCAACAGCTCACGCACCCTGTGGCTGCTCCACTGACCTATGCCGAAGCACTGAACGGAACGCGACGTCCACCTGTCGTGAACGCCCACGTTTCTTTGTTGCGAACGCCTACGACCACGCACCCCTTTGTCGTACCGACTAAGCCTATGTACCAGGCTGCCCGTCCTTTCTCCCGACCACCACCTCCGCACTTTCAGAACCCTTGGCGCACTAAAGACAGCCGCCCCATATGCTTCGCCTGTGGAATTGCGGGTCACGTGGCGCGATTTTGTCAACGGCGTGAGTTTTTCCTGCGTGACGACGTCCGGCCCAACAATTATGATTTCCCACCACGAACTGAGCCTGCTGTATCTGGCGAGCCTGCCACCGTGGACACATTTTCACCTCGCCGGAACACCAACAGACACCGGTCGCCTTCACCTCAACGCCGTTTCCTTTCTCCTATGCTACGTCGACCTCGCCCTGTCCCTGACGAAAACTAGGAGCCGCAGTTCCGGGGGCAAGAACAGCGGATCTTTCGAACTCCACAAGACCTTGTTTTACGCCGTCCAACGTCGTTGCTGTCTCCGCTGAAGGTATACCTGTTTTTGCATTGGTCGATACTGGCGCCGCAGTGTCTGTAATGACTGAAAAACTTTGCCATTGACTAAAAAAAGTCACAATGCCTCTGCACGACTTCATTTCGAGCACTGCGAGCGAGCAACGAATTCGCCCTTTTGCTGCATGTACAGCACGTGTCGCTATTGCTGACGATATTTATGTCGTCAAGTTTGTAGTGCTCTCGCAGCGTTCCCGTGACATTATATTAGGCTGGGACTTTCTCTGCACTCATCATGCCGTAATTGACTGTGCTCGCGCCGAAATGGAGTTCGCGCCGTCATGCGACGCTGCTTCACTCGACTCGCCCCTTTCACCAGCTAAAGTTTTCGTTGTCGCCGACACTTCGATACCCCCGATCTCATCCGCCCTAGTTCCGCTTTCTTGTGACGTCTCTAGTGGCTCAACTGTTCTTTTTACGCTTTCTGAAACCGCTGTTCGCCACAAGTGCTTCCTGGTTCCTTTGCCGTTCTGACTGTTCACGATGCACCAAGTGCAATTTATGTTTCAAATCCGTTTTCCTCGCCGTAAAACTTTCTGTGCGGAGGGTGCCTGGGCTTTGCCGATGACATTGATTCCTCGAGTACACGTGTAGTTAATGACCACTCTACTACACTACCTATTGACACTGTTGATTTCTGCGCATCACCCTCTTCCCCCATCATTCACCGACGCAATTTCGCGCTGCATCGACATCAGTCTCACGGCCCAGCAGCGCGCCGACATCATCACCCTCCACGAGTGCATCCGCACCAGCTTCGATCACGAGCAACTGACTTTGGGCCGTGCTTCCACAGTATCTCACCAAATCGACACTGGCCTTCACGCTCCTTTATGTCAGCGCCCGTATCGGGTATTGGCATCTAAGCGTCGTATAATTGCGGAACAAGTTGACAACATGTTGAAGCGCGGCGCTATTGAGCCCGCTAACAGCCCGTGGGCCTCCCCAGTTGTTCTAGTCAAGAAAAAAAGATGGTTCAATAAGAATCTGCGTCGGCTACCGCCGGCTGAATAAGCTCACGCGCAAAGATGTTTACCTGCTACCTCGCATAGACGATGCTCTTGACAGCTTACAAGGCGTGGAGTTTTTCTCGCCACTAGATCTGCGCTCAGGTTATTGGCAGGTCCCCATGGCTGAGGCTGAACGCCCCAATAAGGCCTTCGTTACCCCCGATGGCTTATACGAATTTAACGTCATGCCATTCGGGCTCTGCAATGCGCCTGTCCATTTCGAGCGCATGATCGACAACATTCTCCGTGGCCTGAAATGACAGACATGTCGGTGTTATTTAGGCGATGTCTTGATATTTTCAAACGACTTTTCAACGTATGTTCAGCGCCTCGAGACAGTGCTTACTTGCCTCACCTCCACCGGTCTACAGCTCAACTTGAAGAAGTGCTGCTTCGGCGCTCCAAAACTCCTAATTTTGGGCCATGTTGTTTCTAGAGATGGCATTCTTCCGGATCCGATAAAACTCCGTGCCGTTGTCCGATTTCCTAAGCTGAACACCTTAAAAGAACTTCGCAGCTTCCTTGGTTATGTTCATATTTTCGTCGTTTTATTCGCCACTTCGCCTCCGTCATATCGCCCTTGACTGACCTTCTTGCCGGCAACAGTGACCTTTTTAGTTGGTCGTCAGCTTGTGACGATGCATTCACCACACTCCGCCACCTTCTTACGTCACCTCTTATACTGCGACATTTTGATTCTCTTGCCCCGACGGAAATACACACGGATGCTAGCGGAGTTGGTCTCGGTGCTGTGCTCGCCCAGCGTAAACCCGGATTCGATGAGTACGTCGTCTCTTACGCCAGCCGTACACTCACAAAAACAGAAGCCAACTATTTAGTCACCGAAAAATAGTGTCTAGCCATCATATGGGCCACAGGCAAGTTTCGACCCTATCTTTACGGGCGACCATTCAGCGTGGTTGTAGACCATCATGTATTAGGTTGGCTCTCCTCGTTAAAAGATACCACCGACCAGCTCGCCCGTTGGGTGCTTCGGCTACAAGAGTACGACACTCACGTCGTTTACCGATCTGGGCGAAAACATTCCGACGCAGACGCGTTGTCTTTATCACCTGTATGATGTAGTGACTAGTCACCGTCTTCGCCTGCCCCCGACATATCTGCACTTAGTGTCAGCGACATCCTACAGGAGCAACGAAAAGATCCTTGGATCGTTTCACTTATCAACTTGTAGTGTCGAACTCCCTCGCAAAGTATCCCTAGAGATACGCGCCGTCAAATACAGCACTTTGTTATCGGAGATGCTTTGCTACACAGACGGAATTATCTCTCCGAAGGACGCAATTGGCTCCTAGTTATTCCCAGATGTCTCCGCTCAGACATATGCGCCTCCTCTCATGCCGACCCACAATGCACTCATGCTAGAGTGTTAAAAACCTACACCCACCTGTCCCACCGCTACTACTGGCGTGGAATGTATCGCTTCGTTCATCGCTACGCATGCGTTCCTGTCTCGCTTGCCAGCGCCGGAAGAATCTCACTCCAAGTTCTCCAACTCCACTACAACCCATGCGTTGTTCTGCCGGACCGTAACCGTGTTGGTATTGATCTGTATGGATCACTTCCGATTACATCGGCTGGAAATCGCTGGGTAATCGTCGCTATCAATCACCTTACGCGCTACGCAGAAACGTCACCACTCTCTTCTGCGTCAGCGGGTGACGTCGGTCGTTTCATATTGCATCAGGTCATTTTACGCCACGGTGCACCACGTGAACTCCTGAGTGACCGAGGGCGTGTGTTTTGTCGGACGCCGTCGAATGGCTTCTCAAGATATGCCGAGTCATTCATCGCACCACCCCCGCGTATCATCCCCAAACTAATGGCATTACAGAACGATTCAACCGTACATTAGAAGATATGCTGTCAATGTACGTCGCAACCGATCGCTCCAACTGCGACAGTATTCACCCTTTTGTAACATACGCGCATATCTGCCCAGACAACCACTGGTTTCTCTCAATACTTCCTCCTTTATGGTCGCGAGCCCTCTTGCACGCTAGACACCATCCTTCCTTACTACCCGGATGTTGCCGAGTCGACGACGATGTCACAAGCGGCTATAAAATTTTTCTTTTTTGGGCCCAAACTAGCGTATGGCTATGGGTCCACGCAGTGTATGCAATTTTTTTGTAAAAAGTGTGACCAATAAAATTCAATTCAATTCAGATACGCGGAAGAGTGTCGTCAGCTAGCCCGCTCCCTCACAAGTGCTGAACAGCAACACCAGAAACACCACCGCGATAGCCCGAAGCCTCCGGCTTCTTATGCATCGGATGACCTTGTCTGGCTTCGCACCCCTTCAACCAGCCATGGTCTCTCAACGAAACTGATGTACAAGTATAACGGCCCTCACCGTGTGGTTAAACGAACTTCACCCGTCAATTACATCGTGGAGCCGCTTGAGCAGCCCCATGATCAACGACGCCGTGGACGTGAGACCGTCGACACAGACCGCCTAAAACCGTATTACGATACACCTATTGTCTCCTGCCCATGAGTCGCCAGGATGGCTCTTTTCCGGAGAGGAGGAAAATGTAGTGAAGAAGAAGAGTGCTACTCAGATGGGCAGGGGGTATCACTCAGTCTGTGAAGAAGACGACGTTTGGTTGGCTGGGGACACAGGCTGATTCCGCCATTACCACTTGACTTGTAGGGACTGCTCTCCTGTTGTATAAAAGAGTGCCGCGCTAAAACTCTTCATTTTAGTTAATACATATTGAACGTTCACTGTTACGTGAAACGTTATTTTTGTTATTCTTTCTAATCAGTTTTCTGCGTGAGGGTTTTCTTTTGGCAGCACTGTTCAGCACACAGCTGCCACGATAAATGTAGAATAACCGTATTATTTGAGACGCCCGGTCTGTTGCTATATAAGCTATATGCCATTCGGTGCTCACAAATTGTACTCACTTTGTGGACAGGTGACGGCGATTCTCTGCTGCACAGGATTGAAGTGCGCACTATCATACGGTAGAATATCTTTCTTAGACCTGAGTAGATACGCCCAGCAAAGATGTTGTTATGCCTGCGAGTCCACAGCGAACGGCCGTGCCTCTGAAAAAGGCAATCTGTGTCAAGGCCAGTCCGCCTGACGCGAACAACCCAACGGCGTCAACAGGCGACGGCGCCTCTCTGGCGTGCACGTGCAGTGAGTCAGCCTCGGCAAGCGACCCGTCGAGTAAACAACTGGCGTCTTCATGTCTGGGGGTCTGACGCATTGCGCGGCGACCCCATTGGAGGAGTCTGCCCGGACGACCAGCGGCGCTTCTGATTGGACATTTTGGTTGGACCCGGTGCAAATAAAAGAAGCCCTGCGGCGCGTCGCGATCGGCGGTCCTAGGTGAAAGCTGACATGTGTGTCAGAGCGGACCCGTTTGAGAGCAGACCTATGTGTTAGAGAGGAGAGCTCGGCTCTTCGAGTCTCTGTCGGCCCCAGTGCCGATTTGTAACGCCTTTGTATATATGCTGTACATAAACCTTGTTAAACTCACCGTCGTCTCGTCCGCTCGTCTTATCAGCTCTGCGCAGAAGCAGTCGCGAGCTGAGAAACATACGCTACCAAACGACTGGTGACCTTCCCGGCGGAGTTGGAAGCAGTGGCGCCTTCGGGACCGTGTTGGCGTCGCCGTCTTTCGCAACAATGTTCAATAAATGCGTGAAAAGAAAATGAATATTGAAAAGCCTGAATGGAATATTGTTCCGTGTTTAAAAAAGGAACAGAACTTGAATTACCTCTCCCCCTTTTCACCACGCATCCTAAATATACTCAGAATATTTTTGAATTTCATTAAAAGAAGGAGGTAGTAATTAACGTAACGATATATACCAGTAACCTGGGAGATATATAAGTGGACCCAATTCCCAAGGTTACATTAAAATTATAGTACTGACATGGGTGCTATAAATGATCCGATGAAAATAGCGGTGTGTAGAGTGTAAAAAAATTATAGTAATTTTGGATGGTTTAAATAAAAGAAAATTGTAAGAATGCGATGAAGCCTCAACATATATGGCCACGGTGTTTTGAGAACCTCGTTCACTTGCTGAAAAGTTTTTTTTTACGTGAAGCAGCTAGGAAATGAAAATGAATAAATCAAATTTTCTACGTCGACAGAAAACCCATTGACACTATTTACATTTGGCAAACATGTTGTGTGTGTTCTTTAGTTGTCCTCGTTTTTCCTTGCTACTTCAAGTTATTTGCAACTGCTCATAAGAATGAAGTGTAAGACCAGCTTGCGACAGAGTTCTATAACTTGCAAAAGTGTATGCTTGGGTTGGTTGGTAATCCATATCTCACTGTTTTGCGCACAAGAGGACAAGGACGAAAAGCGACAGGGACACAGCGTTGTGTCCACGTTGCTTTTCGTACTTGTTATTTTGTGCGCTAAAAACTTAAACTGCGTAACCGTACCTTCGATAAGGAAATTTGCACTTAGGGTCAATCAAACTTAGGGCCACCTAGCGTGCTGATTTATTTTAACTGATGCCGCAGGAGCTCTCTGAAAAAAATATTATTTGACGTCTGGTACAGTGCCTCCTTCATTTATTACTACATAATGAGTAAACGGCACTGGTACTCGATCAATGATAAGGCAACACCCAGCCGTAACTTTAACTTTCCCTTTGCTCATTTCGATTCTCCTAATTAAACCCAGTACACAGTATAGGAAGGCCTTCCTATTGAGGTTTTACCCCTAGCGAGATGCAGCCATAGTTCGCCACTGGCAACCACGCGTGTAGTAGCACTGCACAGCGTGACATTTACATCTTTTAAGTTCTAACGGTAGTTCTTAAATACTGCGGACACTAAGTATAAAGCATTTCCACCCTTACCTGTGAAATTGGGATGACATTTGACCCAGGTAGAGCGTGTGTCGGCCACAGGAAAGTATCAATAACTGCTGCCACTCCAGGAAATCTCGCCGGATGTTTTCTTTTTTCCGACGCCACTAGACGCAGTTGCAAAAGTTCATTGACTGCTGCACGTGGTATTCCTTTTGCTTCTTTTTTGTAGACTTGTATTATGCTACATAAACCGAAGCGATTGCCATTGAGAAGTCAATTAAATGTAAAAAAGTTCGGCAGATTCCACGTACCACGGAAATCTGTGTCATGCGAAGCATGCGGAGGGAAAGTGACTATGGTGTAATTCTTCTATTGAGCGAAGTGTTACGAAATGAAGCTATAGATGTCCACATATCTATAGACATATTTTGAGCAGCTGTGTATGTTTAGCATAAACTCATGTATAGAATCGCACGGCTAATTGATTCGATATGTGGGGTTTAACGTCTCAAAACCACGATATGATTATGAGAGACACCGTAGTAGAGTTGCACGACTATCCCAACAGCAACTGCTTGCTGACGATTGTATTGTATACGCCGTTGTGACTGACCATTCCAACCAAGTTTGACTCAATGATACGTTGCACTGAATTAGCGTATAGTGCGAAATATGGGCGTCGAAGATTAATACTTCGAAGACGGCATGTATTACACTTAGCATCAAAAAAGAACCCTTAGAATTTTCCTATACTAATATTAATGCTTATATAAAAACAATCAAGTAAATATTTAGGTGTTACAGTCACAAGCAGTGTAATTTGGGAACTACTTGTAAAAATGTTTCCACCAACGCGCTAGAAAGTTCGCATTTTTAAACGAAAGTTACGTCGTACGTCATCGACCGAAAAATTGACTGCATACAAAGCTCTCGTCAGATCGAAATTAGAATATAAGGAGGTTATCTGGAGCACGCCTTAAAATACCTAATCAGAAAGATGAGGTTTATATACACAACATACTTGCGTTTTTTTTTGCGACAGAAATATGAAAAAAAACCTACCTTACTGCAGGACTGCATCTCACATGAAACTTTTATATCAGCTGTATCACGGTCACTGCCGAACGCCGTATAGTTTCCTCCATGCGGTATGGTAGTGCAACCAACGACAACTTCAGTTAAGCAGCATCCTTTATTTTTCGTACATACATCAACATTCCCCTTTTCCAGATGTAGTATCACTATAGAACGATTTACGAGAAGTTGTTACCGCTAATTCAACATAAGCGTTAGTTCATTTGCAAAATAATCTTTCGCTTGACAAATAACGTTATGTTTATACTGTGTAGCAATGTAGGCAGTTTATTGTTGTGTTCACTTTTTCAATACATTACCTCACGCGTTGAAGGTTGTAGGTGCATGTTTTATCACTGTTAAATATTGTATGTTTAAAAATGCGAAGCACAATTAGATTTGTTGTTTGCTTCTTTACTGTAATCTGCATAACCTCTACCATTTATATTAGTGAGAGTTGTAATTCCTCTTGTTGGTACTGTGCATGTTTAATGATGTTCCCACTCCTGCTTGGGTTCGACTAGGGCTAGCAGTAATCGTAAACAAAAAAGTAAGAACTTGGGCATTACGAATGACAGAAGCGGTAAGTTGATATGTAGCGTTTATGCCTAGGGGACTGGTATAGCGCTTTCTATTGCTACGTATAGAAACTTCAGTGGATGGCGCTTAAGCGTAAGAGATGTCAACCCGACGGGACAAGAGTACTAGTACACAATTAATGATTAAATTGTTACGTAGCCAGCACTGCTGCATCCCTTTAGGTTTCGTCAACGTTATGCCCGCGTTAGAGTATGTTTTCTTTTCAAAACAGCTTGAGGAGTTCACATGGCTGTGATAGAATACTAGACTACCACGCAAAACGCCTGGGTTCAATTCTTACTGTAACAGTGACATGTATTTTTTGTATTTGTCGGGTCAATGCTGTTATTGGCTGTTTTTCTTAACGCTCTCGCATTTAAATTACCAGCGTCTGTTCTCAACCTTTGTGGTTGTATATAAACTGCCCATGACCTACGGGTATGTTCCACACGTGTCTGGAGCAAAAGTTTGGCTGCGTACGCGACGAGATTTTCACGTTATTCATGCTATGATCAGCAAGACGAATTCGTCGAGTCCTGTTATTCTCTAATACAAATTTTTGTCTACAGCAAGGTATATAGGTAATCATTGGCCGGATAGATAAGATACGTTAATATAAACGCTTAAAAGGGCCTGCAGTTCACTAGGAAGTGCTTCACGTTTAATAGAGGCTTTTGTGTAAAGAGCAAATACGTCTGACGTGATAACTGTTAGTGCATGTACATATACCGTTATGTAAACAAAAAGCACATACCAAACACGATGCAGTTACATTCCTGCTGTTTTGCGGACCGTGAAATAGTGGTCGTTTGTGGGAAAAATGAAGGTTGCCGAAAACTTGCAATGATTTTCCTGTTCTCAGTCCAGGCATTGATGTCTGCCGATGGGCGAACGCTCAATATAGGCGTGTATGTGCCGCATAAATAGAATAAATCTCACCGCTTTGCTAAAAAGAAGAAAACTCGTCATCAAACGTCACTTTCACAGATCGTCTTCATAAACGAATATGTACAGAGAAATCAGATGAGTCTCACTGTTGACCACTGGTCCACTAAAAATGAAGTCAACAGTTGAAGGTTCTTTGCAGACACGTGTATAAGGGTGGAATGTTCAAGATGCATTAAAGAAATAGTATACAACATTGAAACCTAATGAAGAGAGACAAATAAAGAGCAGTGATGCGACACATCTGAAAGACTAGCAGAACATAGAAATGTGTCAGCCTGACGAAAGTAAATTGACCAGCTTCCCTGTTTGATGAGCGTCCACGAAGCGCAGCCGGTTGATAGATTTTTTTCATGTAACCTTCTAGCGGTCACCCCGGTAAAAATGTTCTTTCAATGACGTATTTAAAATTGTGCCTTAGAGAGAGCGTGGTGCGTGCGGCCAATCTGCTAATTGTCGAATGGTTAGAGGCTCGTTGGTGCCGTTCTACAGTCCAGGCCATTTTATGCATCCTATTATAAATGACACTTCCATTGCTGCGCTTAAGTTCCTTCTGACAGGTATTCATCTGTTGATCTTTACAGAATGACTAGAGATTTGTGGCAAGATAAAAAATAGAGGGTGCTTAAGCTTTGCCTTCTAGAGTAGAACGCGATATCGCCATCAGGCCCCGTGCTTCGATGCCCTCAACAACGCTGATAGAAACAGGACACTTGTGCGCCTAACATGGGCCATTCCACGCTATTCTATAGAATGTCTACTGCCATAATTATTCATTTAGAGCGAATCATTGAGGTAGCAACTACACTCAAACTCAAAGGCCTGCGCAGCTGCTTAATTATTTGATGCCTTCGTTGCGGAAGGATGTCCCAGTACTTTGCACATGACCTTTAAATCCTGCAATCGTTGCGTAAATCACATGTCTTGATGCAAATTTATGCTAATGCCACACAATAGTACATGCGTTAAGGAGACTGAATTACGTGACTTTTGGATCGATTTATTCGGAAGCAGCTCAAAGGAGCGCTGAAGCTCTGAACACTTGCTTGCTACGACGACGGCCTGGGTTCAAGTTTCACTCGAACCGAAGTTTTCTTTTTAGTTTATTTTATTTGCATCTTTCTCATTTTTCGGTCAAGGAGTAGATATTTTTTTCGCTCACAACGAAAGACGACGACATGAAAATTACTGTGAAACGAGCTTTCTCAACGCTATCGCATTATTAATAACCCTGGAAATGGGGCGCCACAGGTGACACGAATACTTCAAAACTGAAATAGTGCTTCATTCACCCTCTCAAGTTGAACTCAAGGGCCAGATGCTATGTTAGTTGTGTATCAGACACTTTTAGTTGGGCGTAAGGGGAAGATGCGTAAGCTGCGAACATTACGTTGCATACGCTACAAGTGAAGCGTGCAGCGCCACTTTAATTTAACGTACCTTGATTCGTTTCACTTAATCAGATAAGTCGTATTTGAGATTAAAGGGTTTTGAATTCTTATCAGCGCCACCCACGCTAGAAGTATGCTAGGTCCCAGTAATAACGCGGCCTCTGTGATCTGACGGCCAGGGTAGGAGCCACCAACGTACAGGTCAGGCCGTGGCGTTCGCTGTGTATATTTTTAGCATCGTTTCTAGGTGCACTGAGTGTGAACAGTAACCTTAATTGCTTTGAACTTGGCTGCACAATGCGTCTGATCGGGCACGGCCACACTGGATCAACGCCAGCGTTCTACCCAGTGCTGCTGTGGATGAGGCGTAACGTAAACCCAGCGTTCTATGCAGCACTGCGGCAGATAAGCCCTAGCATACCCCCCACCAAGGGGTCATGTTTCGCTTGTTCAACGCCTTACGATGACTATCGGTCCATTTAAGGAGTGAAAGCTCGCAGAACGCCCAAGGCGCGGTATGTTGCACCATGAACCAGTACGTACCAAGCTGCCGTTTTGTTTACGGGTTCATTCACCGAGACGCTTGACAGAAAAAAAAAGACGCGTAACATTGCCTTTTATTGTGGAGAACGCATGCCTTGCATCAGGTCCGCTGTTGCTGTTTGCTTCGAACGCCACTGCTCCCACCATATACTCTCGTTCTCGTTTCTTCGAGGTCTCGCGAGAACGTAACGTAGCAAGCGTTGAGTTACGTACGCAGCTTCTTGTTTCGGGCGTACGCGCGCATCTCTGGAATCTATACGTTACGTACTGCACATGCGCAGCTCTCCCGAGGCAGAGCTGCGTACGTGGACTCGGTAGATACGCCCAACTAAAATTGTCTATTATCTCTTTGCGGCGGTTACGTTGATGACAGAGAAACAGCAAGCCTACACATCCCGTTACGTGTTGAGCATTTTGTGCCCCAATAATGCCGCGCAGCGCGTTGTATGCACAGGTGTTCTTTTTGCACTTGTTCGTATCAAAATCCTAGATTCGATATAGCGACCTTGTGCTTATCAGCGCAACACTATATGGAACCATTAAGCCCACATGGGCGGTCATCGTTATAGCATTTTACTTACATCATGAGTGAGCACAAGAAAGATGCAAACTTACCCATGAAGTAGAGCACGCATTTACGAGAGGTCGAGTGCCGCGCCGACGCAGTGAAGGACTTGCATAGCTTGCCGCTGGCAGGAAATCTTACGGAATGTCGGTTTCCGATGATAGTATGCCGAACGCCAAGGTTTATTGACCAGCTACGCGTGCTGTCTCGCGATATCAGTGCTGCGTTTCCTCTGTGTATACTTTCTTGAGTGTGTCTCCGAGAGCTTCCTATTGATGACCGCTGGCATGGCACAACAAAAGTAAGGAAATAAAGCACCGCTGTAGTGGGCGATGCTTCAAAGCCATTCCTCATGGTGCGATTCCCATGTTTTGACGCACTTCGGTTGTGCAGCAACATTGCGTGCAATAAGAAGACCATTTGGCATCCGTACATAGCATTCATAGAGAGCTCTTTTTTATTTTTGAAGCATTTTTTTGCAGAATTTCTGGTAACACACTCGCTTAGTCCGAGGATGGGACTTGTTTGAATCTCCCTTAAACAGAAGACTTTCATAGCTGAATTTATTTGCAATTAGGCAGCTTTTTTTGTATTTTGCCCTAATGGCCAAGATGATTTTTCACTCAAGAGCAATGATGCCGACACGGGGACCTCCGCGAAGCGAGCTCTTCAACTAAATCGTTTTAATAAGATGATCGCGCGAGAACGATGTGATTTTCAATTGTCATTCGAAAAGGAAAAATATATACCCACTTACAAACACATATGGCATATTTTACATGTTCTGATGTTCCCGGGCGTCTACGGCACGTTTAAATAAAATAGCTATTCCCTAAATTCCCCTATCGGACGGGAATAGCTATGTTGGCCACACGAGGTGCTGCGTCAATGACCGAGTGAGAGAACACGCTCTCACGGTAAAGAATAAAGACTGTGCGCATCTGAGCGCTCTTGTTACAGCTTGTGGATGCACACCAGATTTAGCGCAGATTAGGATCCTGGGAAGAAGTACATACAAGCTAGCACGGAAAATTCTGGAGGCATATCACATAAAGAAATGGGGTAGTACGTGTGTTAGCGAAACGTCACTAAACCTGTATGAGTGAGATGCACGTTATCTAGAGAGTAAGTGTTCGATAGCGTGATTACGTAGGAGAAGTGCTGATCATGTTGAGCGTGTGTCTACGAAGAGTGGTTTATGTTAGCCTGTTTCCTCAAGAAATAGGCAATTGTAAGTGAGCCCGTGGTGTCTATATTTGTTTCTTTCTGTGTGTGGCTGTTCGTTCGGCGCAACGCTGAATATTTGATAAAGACATCCACCAACTAACCCAACAGCGAGTTCTACTTGATATATGTAGATGTGCTCGCCCTCTCGATTGGGCCAGAAGTACAGCCTTCAGCACATTTAACGCGAACACCCCGCCGCGTGTCCTGCAGCAGTTTGATTGACGCTGGCACCACGTATGTTTGGATTCTGTTGCCAAGATGGCAACCATATATCACGACATACTATCCAAGCCTATCGAGGTATTATATCGGCAAAAGCGCCCAGCACTTCGCGACTGGCATCAATCAAACTAGCCCTCGCCATGCATCGAAGTGTTCACGTTAAAGGTGCTGACGGCTGTACTGCAGGTTCCACTGGGTTGCACGGAACTACTAAAACAGAGTATAGACTGGTAGCCAAACGCACCGCTTCGCCTATGCAACTCGCGTGTCGCGAAGTTGCTCTAAATGCCACCACTTTTGCACGAGTTAGCAGCAGAAGTACTCAAGTGCAAAATTGTTGGTCCAGTGCGTTTGAAAGTGCGTAGCTGCGGTGCGTAGCAAGTATTTAAACTGCATTTTTACGTCTCTGGGTTCTGATAAAGACCTTTGTGGTGCAGTGCTGTACAACAAAAAGATTTTGAGTAATACTGACGAGTTACCGTAACTTAGAACGGGCTTTCCACGGTGGTTGACTCTTGCAGTACGCCTGTCACGAGAGATATCAGACGACGCGTGGTGTGCGTGTTGGGCTTTCATGTGACTGTGTGACATTTATTTATTGCGTCATTTTTTTCATTTGACTGGGCACAAATTAGTCCTGAAAATCTTAAGGTGAATAATGTGTCAATGCCAATGATTAACAAAATGACTAACGTCTATTGTGGACCCCATAAATTTATTTCACCGACTCACCAGGTTTGAAATAAAGGTATCTTCCACGTGCTCACGATGAAGTCGATTGTTTCTTCCATTTCATTTTATTATAAAGAGGAAAGCCTTTAACGAATGTGCAAATATACAGAAACAGTATTTCTTCTCAAAAATACTGTTGGCAGACACACATGCATAAAATAACTAAGCTAGCGTAGCAGGTGAAGCTACGTTGCAGCCAGAACATAATAAATTAACAAATTACAAAAGCGCAGCTTTTCATGCAATAACGTGAAGTGCGAATATTGTTGTTTACTCTGTACACTCGGCGGTAGCAATTGATACGCTCCAAAAAATACTCGTGCATCTTTTGCGATCACTGCTTCATGTCAGTCTATCGAGAAACCACGCCAATTAGAAACATTTGAGCTCTAAAGATAATGGCACACTCATTTTGGTGGATGAATCCGACAGAAGGCAGCTATAAGCTATTGAAAACACAAACAGCGCTTTAAAGCCGCAAAAACGGCTATCGTATATAGCCGGCATTCACAGCACAGCGAAAGCTTGCGATGCGAGTCTTTCAGTACAGAAACGCATCACGAACCTAGCGGCGGCTACGAGCAACTCGTGCAGTTATAGTTGGGAGAAGCGCTCGCGGCACTCGGGTGGCCACCTGTCGTATTCTACCGTCGTGCGCTGGGGTAACCTTAGCCTGTGGTCATTCATATAGTTGAAAGAGCTTGAGAAACGCGAGAGGCAGAACTTGTAGATTGATCAATGAATACGAGAAGACGTTCTGTTGACCGCAAGCATCGCCCTCCCTGCACCAAACCACTCGCGGTGTGACGTTCACCCGTCGATAATGCCACGTTACATTCTTCAAGTTTTTTTCTCGCCCCAATACACTACACAATTCTCATCGCAAACCACGCCTGCAGTTTTCGAGAAGTTTCAGGACTGTAGTAGATTATTTCGATAGGATCACGCCCACTCCGCGAGCTGTACAGATTATTCTGGAACCTACGCCACCGCCAGCGATAACGCTAGAACATTCGATGGCAAGAGTATAAATGCCGACGCACTTCGCCGATTGTCAGTTGTAGAACGACGGCCGACGCTCCGTTCGCCGCTATCAGTCCAAGACTGCTACTGTAGTCCGACTTTCCGTTTACTGAGCACAGGTTCACCCAAATAAACAATTTATTATTCGACTCGCAGTGTGCTCTATTCATCCCCGTCACGACCCCGTGACAATATCACTGCCTCCCTGTGCCGCTTATTGCAGCGCTTTTGTTAAAGTAAGGTGTCGCTTTTTTTTTGCCCCGCCGCGGTGGTCTAGTGGCTAAGGTACTCGGCTGCTGACCCGCAGGGCGCGGGTTCGAATCCCGGCTGCGGCGGCTGCATTTCCGATGGAGGCGGAAATGTTGTAGGCCCGTGTGCTCAGATTTGGGTGCACGTTAAAGAACCCCAGGTGATCTAAATTTCCGGAGCCCTCCACTACGGCGTCTCTCATAATCATATAGTGGTTTTGGGACGTTAAACCCCACATATCAATCAAAGTAAGGTGTCGCTTTCAAAACAGTAAGAAGCGATGAAATGCCATTGGTACATATGGAAGATGCGCTACCACACCATCGAGATGTCACGATAACACGACGCAAAAGGTGAACCACATACTGCGTCGTCACGTTCAGCCTGTGTCATAACAGAGCATTGGACTGACCGTAGCGGGTCCTAAAATAATGCGTTGAAAGCTTCCGTTGTGCAGAGACTATGAAGGCACTTCATATCGACACTCGCTAGCGCCATGATGATGTACTTGGCTTCCCCGCTCATAGACGGCGGCAACACCCCACCAACGACGATCACGGTGAACGGGATGTGTGAGAGAGGCGCACTTAAAGTCTCGTAGATGTGCGTTAGGGGCGCGATGGGTAGAGTGCTGTCACGTTACGTCGTGGATCAAGAGGTATTCGGTTCGATTTCCAGCTACTTTAAATAAACAAATAGCTTTCATCAGGTTTTCTTTGTCGTGCCAGTGCATGGAGCTGAAGCAGACAAAGCAGATAGACTGGCGCGAGCTAATCTGTCTGGCTGACGCTACTCGCCTAACCGGCTGTAAATACATCGCTGACTACCCATCCGAGTCAGTCTCCTTCCCGTAACATATTTGGTGGAGTTGTTCGATCCCCGTCCTCGCCACGGAACTCCGAAGTGGACGCTCCCTCACGGCTTAAACATGACCACTCAAGACTCGGCTACATCCTCTCCGGTCGCTCCCCCTTCTGCCCGACCTGTCAACCCAGCGCCCGCAACAACTTTTGTGACGCTTCTCGCGCTTAAAAACCCAGGTGTGTTCTCGGGCAGCGAGGGTTCCGACGTCGACCAGTGGCTACGCCTCTACGAACGCGTCAGCGCCGCTTACAGGTGGGATCCCACTCTTATGCTCGCAAACGTCATCTTTTATCTCGAGGGAACCCCTCGTGTTTGGTTTGATAACCACGAGCATGACATAACAAGCTGGGACCGCTTCAAGGCAAAGATCCGTGAGCTTTTTGGCAACTTCTCTCGTCGTCGTGAAGCTGCGAAAAATGAGTTGTCGACTCGCACACAATCTTCCACGGAGCCCTACATCAGTTATATTCAGGCTGTCCTTTCACTATGCCGCCAAGCTGACGAAAATATGTCTGAACTTGAAAAAGTTGCGCATATCCTAAAGGGTATCACCGATGCGATCAACATGTTGGTATTCAACATCTGTTGATGCGATCATTCAAGAATGCCGCCGGTTCCAACAAGCTAAAAGCAGACGCATCTCCCATCAGTTCCAGCGCCTCCCGAACACCACTGCGACGTCCTCGTGTCTCGACACATATCATCCACCAGACACCTGTGACAACTTGACGCGAATCGTCAGGCGGGAGCTTGAAACGGCTGCTCCGGCTAAGGTGGGACCAACATCCCCTGACCCCTCTCCACCAATTACGTTGCCTCTTATTCAAGCAGTCATCCGGCAGGAAATCGCCAGCTTGGGAATTAATTCTATCTCACCGCCTTCCCGCACCGACTACCAGCCCCGATACACACCTGCACGTCCCTTCCCGACCGGCTCTCCCTCAACGTTCCGTAATCCGTCCGCATGGCGAACACACGATGACAAGCCGATATGCTTCTCGTGTCACTGAATCGGGCACATTTCTCGCCATTGCAGAAGTCGCTGGGGTCCTCCTGCACAACCGTCCTCTCGTCCCTTCTATGCACGTCCTGCCTATCGCCATGAGACCAGCCGCGACCATTTTGCCCAGGAACCTGTTTCTGAACACAGCTACTCCCGCTCTCCATCCCCCCAACGTCGCCAGTCTCGTTCTCCACAGCCCCGCCGACCATCTTCCCCCGCCTTCCCACGAGGTTCCCCGACAAAAAACTAAGCGTTGCAGCCCCCGGAGGTGGCGATGCATCGCTTGGACTGACCGAAAATCCTCCTTTGACTTCGATGATCGCTTCCAACTTAACACCGCAGCAGACTGATGAGCTCCACCGGGTTCTGCTGTCCCACATCGATGTTTTTGACATCAGCAGCCGTCCGTTGGGAAAAGGTACCGGTATGAGCAACCGCATAAACACTGGTATTGAGCATCCTATTCATAGGCGTCCATATCGGGTGTCGGTGGCCGAGCGTCACATCATCCAAAGTGAGGTCGACAAAATGCTCGCGAAGGACATCATTGAGTCATTCTGCAGTCCTTGGGATTCTCCTGTAGTGCTAGTCCGCAAGAAAGTCGGTGCATGGCGTTTCTGCGCAGATTATCGGCACCTAAACAAAATTACCAAAAAAGACGTCTACCTTCTGCCACGAATAGATGATGCGCTTGATTGCCTCTATGGGTCCCACTATTTTTCCTCCATAGACCTTCGTTCCGGCTACTGGCAGATAGAGGTAGATGAAATGGATCGTAAAAAGACGACATTCATCACCCCCGATGGCCTATATCAGTTCAAGGTGATGCCTTTCGGCCTTTGTAACGCTCCAGCCACCTTCGAACGAATGATGGACTCCCTGTACAGAGGATTCAAATGGTCTACCTGTTTGTGCTACTTGGACGACGTCATCGTCTTTTCACCAACATTTGAAACTCACATAGAGCGCCTCTCAGCCATCCTGGGAATCTTCCGTCGCGCTGGCCTGCAGCTCAGCTCGTCGAAATGTCACTTTGAACGCCATGAAATCACAGTGCTTGGCCATTTAGTAGACACCAACGGTGTACAACCAGACCCGGCAAAAATCAGCGCCGTCAAAAACTTTCCTGTACCACGATCTGCGAAGGATGGACGCAGCTTTATCGGACTATGCTCCTACTTCCGACGCTTCGTCAAAAATTTTGCGCACATAGCGAGGCCGCTTACACAGCTCCTCAAGAAAGAAGTCCCGTTTTCATGGGGCTCAGAAGAGGCTTCTGCGTTCTCGACTCTCGTAGCTCTTCTCACTACCTTCCGATTCTGGCACACTTCAACCCTGCTGCCCCTACGGAAATCCGTAGAGATGCAAGTGGGCATGGCATTGGTGCCGTGCTGGCTCATAAACAACATGACCATGATTGCGTTATTGCATATGCCAGCCACCTCCTATCCGCCCTTGAACGTAACTATTCAATAACAGAGCGTGAGTGCTTGGCTCTTGTATGGGCGGTGGCGAAATTTCGACCTTATCTATACGGACGCCCATTTTCGGTAGTTACCGACCACCACGCAATCTGCTGACTCAACTCTCTGAAAGATCCATCAGGCCGCCTAGGTCTCTGGGCTTTGCGCCTGCAAGAGTTTTCTTATTCGGTGGTCTACAAATCTGTCCACCTACACCAAGATGCCGATTGCCTCTCCCGGTACCCTGTCGATGATCCTGAGGACACTGACGAGCCCACGGAGAACTCTATCTTGTCAGTGTCCGACTTCCTTAATATAGGGGAAGAACAGAAGCGTGATCCAGAGCTGCTTGACATCATCAGCCGTATGGAATCCTCCACAAATGATGCTTCCGTCCGCTACTTTGTCATTCAAAAGGGTGTGCTATACCGTCGCAAATTCCTACCAGACGGGCCCGACCTTCTCATTGTTGTGCCTAAGCATTTGCGCCGCTGTGTTCTCACCGAACTTCACGACGCTCCCACGGCTGGACACCTTGGAGTATCCCGCACGTACGAGCGCATCCGGCGCCATTTTTTCTGGCCAGGCCTTGCTCGTTCGGTACGCCGATACGTTGCCACGTGTGACCTATGCCAACGTCGTAAAACACCGTCGCTGCTACCCGCTGGCCATCTTCAACCAATTGATATACCCGTGGAACCATTTTACCGTGTTGGGTTAGACTTGCTTGGTACTTTTCCCACATCAACATTGGGAAACAAATGGATAGCCGTTATTACAGACTATGCTACACGCTACGCTATTACGTGAGCTCTACCGACCAGCTGTGCAACCAACGTCGCTGACTTCTTGTTATGGGACGTTATATTGATTCACGGTGCTCCGAGACAGCTTCTCACAGACCATGGCCGGACATTTTTATCCCAAGTCATCGCCGACATTCTGCGTTCTTGTTCCACGCAACACACACTGACAACCACTTACCACCCTCAAACAAACGGCCTCACGGAATGATTTAACCGCACTTTAACAAATATGCTCGCTATGTACGTGTCGCCCGACCACCGAGACTGGGACCTTGCCTTACCCTACGCAACTTTCGCGTATAATTCATCTCGTCACGACACAGAGGGCTTTTCGCCGTTCTGCTTATTGTACGGAAGAGAGCCGACTTTGCCACTGGACAGTCATCCCAGCTCACACCTCGTCCACCAGCGAGTATGACCGCGACGCGATTGCGCGAGCCGATCATGCCCGTCAGCTCGCTGGCGCTCGGCTGATGGCGTCGCAAACCACCAATGCCGTCGGTACGATGCGGAACATAGAGACGTACATTTCGCTCCCGGTACCCTCGTTTTACACTGGTCCCCTCATCGTCGGCTGGGCCTATCCGAAAATCCTCTGTATCATTACACGGGACCCTACCGTATATTGCGTCAAGTAACACCTGTCACGTTCGACATCAGCCCCATCTGTCCATCATCATCTATTATGCGGCCCAGTGATATCGTGCACGTCTCGCGGATCAAGCCCTACAATAATGCGTCAGATAACGACCTTTAAAGCACCGGGACGGTGCCTCCGCCGCCGGGGGTCATGCTACGTGCCAGTGCATGGAGCTGAAGCAGACAAAGCAGATAGACTGGCGCGAGCTAATCTGTGTGGCTGGCGCTACTCGCCTAACCGGCTGTAAATACATCGGTGACTACCCCTCTGAGTCAGTCTTCTTTCCGTAACAATATGTTCGTGTACATTTTACCCACGTCACTTTGTAGACAGACACGATGTTAGTGGAATATTCAGAAATCCCGGCATAAAACATTCTTCTGTATAGAACGTGCGTAGCCATAGCCCTGTACAATAAAAAATGGTGTTCAGTCAGTAAAGTTACAGGGAAGAATTGACTGGTCCTTTCGACGCCTAGCAAGGCCAGCCACACCCCCTGCCTTGTTTGGTACAACTTTACATTGTCACGCTCATTGTCATCGCAATTTGTCACTCATTGAGTTCCAGTGAAATTCCCCTTTACTGCGGACCAACTTAAGGGAGCATCCTCGTGGCTATATACTGATGTCTTACTTTGTTGTCACGCAGTATTATCTGTGGCATGGGGGTAATGCTTTTCAGTTTTCTTTCAAAAATGAAACAAGCTCCACGCCTATAAAGCGCCCTAATAATGACCTGAAAAATAAATATCTTGCTTGGAAAGACTGATTCCAGTTGACAGATATATCAGAATGGTGATGGTGCACTACATGCGCTGAAGTATCAGCTTCTAACTTTTTGGTTTTGTAGCCATAATGATGTAAGTCCGAAAGAGGGATTTGTCACAATCAGGTGCATGTACTTCCCGGACAAGCGTAGTTACATCTTCGAGGAGTTGATGCCTTTCCTCCTCAGTAACGAGGGCGTTTACTGGAACGATGCTCATATGCATTCCTGGAAATACAAGAAATGCAAATGAAATCATGCATAAAATGGCCTCATAATTGTTCATGTGGAAAAACGATAACACAAAGAAATACTATACATTATTTCGTATTCAACGCTAGCTTGTTGCGAAATAAAAATCTAGTGCTCTGTTTTTACCGTCTTATGCTTCAGGGTCAATTCATTTAGTAAAGCGAAAGAAAAATGGTTTCCAATACTAAACCACACAGTAGTGGCTCAATAGCGACTCCTGCGAACACTTATCGCGCACGCAGGCTTGTTCGAACATTTTCTTCAGAGAACTTCGTGTGCTTACTTGTATATTAGTCTTGTACAAAATAAAGCCATTCAACGCGAATGTAAGTAGTAAAAAATTTTATTCTTTTAATGATCAAAACGCTATGCTGTATTTTTTGTTCAGAGTTTCCAAAGAATAAACAAAGACATAAACAAGGCTTGACGGAGCCATGTTTAATGAAGAGGCATAGTACTTCTTAAAGAGAAACTCCGGCGATTTCTCAATATTCACGGATTTCAATTAACTTTTAATATATCTTCTCCTGGATACCATGACCGTATGTGACATACTTTATACAGCCGCCAGTTTTTACAGGAAAATGTAAGTTTCATGGTTCGTTTTCTTTCTTAGACATAATATAACAAAAATTGAGCAAACAGTAAGTCAAGAGAAGCATAACGGACGTTGCAATCAGCAATGGTAACGTCATCATCATCAGCCTGACTACGTCCACAGCAGGACAGTTAACCCGGTGCTGTGCTTGTTGCTGCCAATTTATACCTGCAAAATTCTCATTCTCATCTGCCCACCTAACTTTCTGTCTCCCCCTAACTCACTTGCCTTCTCTGGGAATCTAGTCAGTAACCCTTAATGACCAGCGGTTATCCTGTCTACGTGCTACATGCCCAGCCCATGTCCATTTTCTCTTCGTGATTTCAACTATGATATCCTTAACCGCCGTTTGTTTCCTAATCCACTCTGCTCTCTTCTTGTCTCTTAAGGTTACACCAACCATTTTTCTTTCCATTGCTCGCTGCATCGTCCTCAATTTAAGCTGAACCCTCGTTGTAAGTCTCCAGGTTTCTGCTCCGTAGCTAAGTACCGGCAAGATAGAGCTGTTATATACCTTTCTCTTGAGGAATAGAGGCCATCTATATACTTGTAATAATTTGAAAGTGCTTGCCAAATGTGCTCCACCCCAATCTTATTCGTCTAGTTACTGCAATCTAGTGGTTCAGCTCCGCGGTTATTACCTGCCCTAAGTAGACAAAGTCTTTTAAAGCTTGAAGTGCACTATACCTATCTCGAAGCGCTGCTCTCTTCCGAGGTTGTTGTACATTACTTTCGTTTTCTGCAATATAACTTTAAGACCCACCTTCCTGCTCTCCTTGTCCAACTCCGTATCATGACTTGCAAGTCGTCCCCTGAGTTACTCAGCAATGCCTTGTCATCGGCGAAGCGCAGGTTACTAAGGTACTCTCATTAACTCTTTATCCTAACAGTTCCCGTTGTAGGCTTCTGAAAACCTCCTGTAAGCACGCGCTAAATACCATAGGGGAGATTGTGCCCCCGTGCCTTACACCCTTCTTGATCGGTATTTTGTTGTTTTCTTTATCAAGTACTATGAGCACTTGATACCCTGTAGATTTCTTCCAGGATGTTTATATATACTTCATCGACGTCCTGATTCCGCAGTGTCTGCATGACGGCTGATATTTCCACTGAGTGAAACGCCCTCTCAAAATCTATGAAGGCTATGTATAGAGGTTGGTTATATTCTGAGCATTTCTCGATTACCTGTTTGATAGCATGAATGTGGTCGATCGTTGAGCAGCCTGTTCGAAATCCTGCTTGCTCCTTTGGTTGGTTGAATTCAAATGTATTCTTTACTCTGTTAGTAATTACATTTGTAAATAGCTTGTATACTACAGAGAGCAAGCGGATTGGCCTGTAATTCTTCAAGTCCTTGTCCCTCCTTTCTTTTGTATTAAGATGATGTTAGCATTCTTCCAAGACTCTGATACTCTTCCCGTCAGGAGACACATTATAAACAGTGGGGCTAGGTCTTCTAACACTATCTGTCTTCCATATTTCAGCATATCTGATGTTACCTGATCATCACCAGCAGCTTTGCCTCTTTGCATGCTCTCCAAAGCTTTTCTGACTTCTTCTATCATTACTGGTGGGGTGTCATCTTGGTCACTGCTAGTTCTTATAGTATTAGGGTCGTGGTTGTCCCTGCTACTGTACAGATCTCTGTAAAACTCCTCCGCTATTTTAACTATCCCAACACATTGGTAGTTATTTTGCCTTCTTTGTCCCTTAGTGCATACATCCGATTTTTGCCTATCCCAAGTTTTCTCTTCATTGCTTTGACGCTTCCTCCGTTTTTCGGAGCGTGTTCAATTATCCCCATGTTATACCTTCTCACATCGCATACCTTACGCCTAATAATCAACTTCAGAAGCTCTGTCAGTTCTATTTTGTCCGTTGTACTTAGACTTTCATGATCTGACGCTTTTTGATGAGATTCTTAGTTTCCACGGAAAGCTTGCTAGTGTCCTGTCTAACTACCCTGCCCCCAACTTCCACTGCACACTCCGTAATAATACTCGTCAGATTGCCATTCGTCGTATCTACGCTAAGATTGGTTTCTTCACTAAGAGCCGAGCACCTGTTCTGAAGCGAGAATCGGAATTCCTGTTCCTTCCCTCTCAGTGCTAGCTCATTGATTTGCTTCTTGCGTATCAGTTTTGGTCGCTCCTTCTTCAAGTCTAGGCGAATTCGAGACCATATCACTGCATCGTACCTTGCCAACCACTTCCACATCCTGCACGATGCCTGGGTGTGCACTCATTATAAAGTCTATTTCGTTCTTATTTTCGCCATTAGGGCTCCTCTATGTCCACTTACGGTTTCCTCGTTTTCGGTAGAAGGTATTAAAAATCTGTAAATTATTGCGTTCTGCGAATTCTACTAGTAGCTCTCCTCTGGCGTTTCTAGTACCGATGCCTTAATCTCCTACGGCCTGGTCTCCAGCCTGCTTCTTCCCTACCTTTGCATTAAAATCTTCCATCAGTATAGTATACTGTGTTTTTACCTTACTCATTGCCAATTCCACGTCTTCATAGAAGCTTTCAACTGAAGCGTCATCATGGCTGGATGTTGGCGCGTAAGCCTGTACCACCTTCATCTTGTATCTCTTGTACAGTTTTATTATGATACCTACCACCCTTTGATGAATGCTATAGTATTCCTCTATGTTGCCAGCTTTGTTTCTGTGAATTATAAACCCCATTCCTATTTCTTTTCTGTCAGCCAAGCCCCGATAGCAAAGGACGTGCCCATTCTGTAGCACCATATAGGCCTCATCTGTCCTCCTAACCTCACTGAGCCATATTATAACCGAATTAACACCCTCTAGCTCCTCGAATAGTACAGCTAGATTTCCCTCACTAGATAAGGTTCTAGCGTTAAACGTTTCCAAGTTCAGGTTCTAATGGCGGCCTGTCCGGATCCAGAGATTCTTAGCACCCTCTGCCGAGTTGCAGATCTGACCACCGCCATGGTGAGTTGCTTCGCAGCTGCTGGGGACTTAAGGCCGTCAGTTATTTGACGTATGCATGTGGGAGGTAGTGGCCAGATACTGCACCAGGGTGGCCAATCCTTCTCTGGTGAGGGAGTGCGTTACCGGCAGTGGTTACCAGTGAGACCACACCCCAGGCCTCTTAATGCAGTTCCGTCACCACGCGGATTTTTTAAAAATCCGGTGGGAATAGCGCGGCACCGGTATTTGAACCACGGACCTTTTTCATGCGAGGCGGATGCTCTAACCACTACGCTACGCCAGATGAAGACGAGGATGAAGAGGAGTATCAGGACCTGGAGGAAGCCCTGTTTCGAATGCAGGACCGAGATGACTACCTCTTTTTCCACTTTGAGGAAGTATTCCCGTCGTCTGGTAAGCAGCTGGCTACTCGTGTCGCGCCTTCAGCCATGTTTGGTTCCAGTGGCTATTGGTCCGAATCACTAGTGGCTGTTGCAATTACTCTCTAGTTGCAACTATTGCGCTTGCTTTCTTTATTTGTTTTTTGGCATCATACATGAAAATTTAGCTTCGAGTGTGTAGCTTGGCTGTTGGTGGAGGTCACTGCACGAGAAATGGGAGAGTTCGTTGCGCGGATTTGCACTGCGTCATCAGGTGACGATAAGCTCGAAGCAAAATTGTTTAAAAAATAAATGGCATCATAGAGTAACATTGCTGGTGATTATAGAAGCCTTCGTTACTGAAAATGTTCAAAGTCAGAGCGTGGTGTATTCCAAACTTGTTGTCTGATACCTGTGTTTAATTAATTTTGCCTGCTATTAAAACAGGTCATTTGATATGCTATGCTATGATTTACTTTAGAACATTGCAATGATGCTGCTGACAGTGCCAGCCGCAATATCTGCGTTGTTTCCGCCCTAATTTACATTGTTGAACGCAGAGAGCCCAGGCAAAACATGGCATTGTTAGGGTAATTGATAATCGGCCAGACTGACAGCTGTTTCTTCTGAAGTGAATTACCGAGCAGTTTGATATTTTGAGGATAGCACCCATTTTGGATTACTTTTGCTTCGCGTGCAACATTATGGGAGTGGAAATCATGGAAGCGCATTTTTGAAATAAGGTGACCTTCTTGGTTGTGAGGTACAGTGGAGCGCAACTTCCTACCACTTCTGTGTAAATGTTTTTTTTTGTGGTGACATATTACAAGGAAGCTTACGCACAGACGACTTGAGGCAAGCGACTACAGTCTCACTGTTGAGCTCGCAGCGAGGCTAGCGTGCGGGCCTAACTGAGATAGTGTGGGAAAGTACCCTTCCTGGGAGCTGGTTCAAAAGATGCGACTGTGCGCTGCGCTGCCGCGTACGGTGTTAGCTACATGACAAAGAGTGAGGTGTTTTTCTGGTAAAGTTGTGTTGCTCCAGAAGTCCTGAATGTAGTGCTCCCTGATTTCCTTCCTGAATGCTCAGGAATTGTGTCCTTTGGATATTCAGGCACCTCGATAATATTTGGCGGCTCTGAGGGTATCCGCACTTACCAGCTGCCTATTGTTCCTGACGAAAGCAACAATGGTGCAGACAGAACTAGTAAGTAACCCTTTCACACCACTCGACGGCACTACGTTAAAGTTGCTTTCGTTAATATTTTGTGCATACCTTCAAGCAGTTCTGGCTCCTTAAAAAGGGGGTTTAACAGAAATGTACAGTAAAGCTTTACAAAACGTATTGAAAGGCTCTCTAGAAATTTCAGTGTAGATCACTTATGACATAACCGCTTATAATGCAGAACCACTTACAATGTGGTCTCTTTATACCCCTGATTACCCTCCCAAAGACCGGTTATAATGCGGCTGCCGGAAATCGTGACAAACGTGGTAGCAAGTGCGCTTCTATAAGGAGGCACACTGGGTGCGCCACTAGGGAGCGAACGACGAGATCGTTACAGAGGTTGAGGGGACAAGTAGTGAACGACCAACGGGCGGAGGCAAGAAAAAGAAAATGAAAAAAGGCAGTGGGACATTGCGCGGGCTCGCCGAGTGAGGGAGGCGGACGGTTCTCTCGATGACCGATAAGCCTTTGCACCAGCGCCGATGCGGCTACAGCGTACTACGTCGCTAGCGTGGCTTCGGCTGCCGCCACTCAACGTGGCATCAGCGATGCCGCCCTTATCAACTGCATGCGCTCAACAGTTTCCTGTCGGGAAAGACGTCGCCGTTATCGAGCATGCAGCAAATATAGCGTTTGCGTCCTCGTCCGTAAATTGAAAACCTTTTACGGTTTTATGAAGCGAGCTTTCACATTTGCTGCCAGTGTGCTGTCGTACGTAAGCTAGCTTGGCGAGTTGTCCTCGTCGTTGATCTGCTGGCCGTGAACGCGAACTTCGTATCAAGCACGCTGTTGCTGTTTCACTGCTAGCACGATCTTTTTGATTTCGAATCTGCATATTTTGGACAAACTTTCGGCGACAACATACCAAACGGCAAGCAAGGCCTAATCGACATTGGTTTCGCTTAAATCGGTAGCGGCTGCGTGAATCTAAGTTGCGGTTTGGTGCCGAATCAACGAAACGTTTTGCAGTGGCCGCACTTGAGGGGAAGGAGTACATATCGTTAATGAAAAAGAGGGCAGCGCGTGTTGCACTCAAACAGTGTTTCGCGATTCCCTTGCGATGTCTTAAATCAGGTGTGCGCCCGTGAAATGAAATGGTTAGCGTCTTTCAACGCGTCAAATTTTGGACATGATTCGACATAGTTTCTGTGTAATGCGCATAATCGAGGCTGTCTGGTAGTCTACGAATTTCCGCGAAGGTGCTTTTTTTGTTAGACCCCCCCCCCCCCTTTCACGTTGATATCATTGGCAACACGTGCCTTCAAACGTTGCATCCCTTTTCCTTTTAATATTCAGAAATATAAATGTTGGCAAGCACGCATCGCATGTTCCGATTCTCGGGCACGCAAAGATGCATGATCAACACGTTTTGCGCAAGTGCGACCCCTGAAAAAGGTTGGTTTGGTTATAGTGCGGCACCGCTTATAGTACGGACATTCACGACTCCCGTGACTTACGTTATAAGCGGTCTATACTGTATCTGTATACTGTAGGTGCAATGGTAACGTAACAATGAAGAAATAAAAATTGACGACAATGTAACTCGCCACCGTCAGCGACGGAACCCACAACTTTCGAATTCGAAGGTCGCACGTTCGGTCCTTGCTGTTGTCAAGTGATATTTTTGTTCATTTTTTTATTCATGGTATAGTTGAAATTGCTGCTAATAACGTCCACTATGCTTCCTTTACTAAACTGCCTTATAGTTCTTATAGTTATTAGTTCTTGTAATGTTGTTGGTCGTTTAGTATTTATAAAACGAATTTCGAAAATTGTTAGACAGTTCTGGAATAGCACTCGTATAGCTACACGAGAAGAATCCTTCCAAAGACAGCACATCGTTTATAATGATGATGATATCCTATTGCTGAATGCGTTGAGCCACAAAGGGGGTTGGGTTAAGAACCGGGTGGCAGGAACTTTGCGATAAATACCTTCGAAGCTAAAACAAACAAACAACATAGTATCTTTAGTCCAAGATGAAATATAGCTAATAAATGAAAATTTTATGGAGCGAACAGATTATCAGACGAGATGTTAGACGCATTTAACAACCGTTTGTAAATAATAATAAAATAAGAAAGTATGCACTAGCATGGTAATCTTTTCTTCATGAATATAATCAAGCACTGCATACATCCTTGTCGTTATAACCCGACATACTTCCACCAAGCGATACACTTAGCGCAACATTGATTCCTGGTCCTAACTTTTGTACGGGAGTGAGCAGGTATTCTTTCCTGTGACAAAAAGCGGTTAATGAAAAAAAATAGTGTGCTATTGTCTCCATTTCACCGCAAACTTGGCACAATGGGGACGCGCAAAGTCCTGCTTTATATAAGTAATAATTCAGCTTTGGGTAGCCAGCCGGTCTGAGAACTGGCTAACATCTCTGTCTTTCCTGCTTCCTTCCTCCTACTTCTCTTTAACTTTGGAATTCTGCAGTGTAGCCTGGTGAAAGTAACTTTAACTGCAGTGATACGCACCACTCCTTATTCTAGCAAAATCCTTAATGTGCGCAGTTCCTGAGTGGAGACAATGAACATTTGCCTATTTCATGATGCAAACACGCATTTCAAAATCTCATAGTTTTATGCTGTGTGGCTATCTTTGTCAGTGTCTGTGTTGTTGCATTATAAGAGTGAAACAACAAAAACTGGTTGGAATTTTCGCGACGTTGCAATTTGTGAACACATTTATGTGTTGTTCCCTTTATGTACTCCTCTGCTCTCCTCATAAGAAAACAACGTAAAGCTGCATTCTGCCAAGGTCTACAACTAAATATACGCATGAAAGCCTGTTAATAGCAAGATACGCAATACCTTGGGTATGGTTTGCAAAAGTCGTAACTGTATACTTCTCACGTAGTTCGTGTGCATGTCCAATCCTATCTCCTTGTTTAACAGAATTCTTAGACACTATAGAGCGAAACAGTGCCTAGGTTTAGATTGATGAACTGCACAGTTATAGTTTTAATGCAATAAGTTTCACTATCGTAGGCTCATTATCAAGGTTGAAGTTCCAGTTTTAAATGACGCATTGCAATCTACATGCGTGACGTCACTGATTTCAAAATCTATTTGTTGTACTTTTGCTACATTTGCTCAACAAAACTTTTTCCACCTTCGTATATTAGGTCTATGGAACCCACAGATAAGAGTGTACTTCATTAATACCCAATAGAAGCTAAGTATAGCCTACTAGAGATGGTCCAATTGTGCGACGTCATGGTGTTTGGTCTGGGAATCTCGAGGAGTCCTCTGCACCCACATTTTATTTTCGCGTGTTTCTCGCTTACTAAGAGTCATGTCGTCGCAGTGTGTTCTAGCATTTGGAAAACTCACTTCGCTATAGGCAAAAAGTTGTTTTGCTTTTCAGTGCCCCTAAAAAGGAGAATTATGGTGCATTTTTGACCATATTTAGGTAATGACGTTTTGAAATAGGATTAAAAGTCCTGTAACAACTACGATGGTTCATTTTGCTGAAAATTTTGCCAATAATTTTAAATAAGCAAGAAACAATGTGACAAGAGCGAAACCAAAACAGGCTGCTGCTCCGGGCTGGAAGTCCCGACACGCCACCGCGGAGAGTGTAAACATAGCACAGGTGCTCTTCCTATCGCGCGAAAAGCAAATAGGTATTGCCGTCTAACGTGGAATCAAGCTGTGCCAGCTCGCTTGAAATTACTAGTTCAAACGATGATTGCAGCTACTATCTGAGCGCGAAAGCATCGCCTTTCATTGAGAGCCAACTGTCGCGTGAATAATCTGACGTGCCCGGAACGATCTCCTCGTTGCTCAGTATTGCGCATGCTTGGTGTAAAACTCGATGTGAACGACAACTAACTCGAACACAATATACAGCTGTTAAAAGCAAGCTGTGCTCGCCTCATCGTCACTACGTAGAAAAAAGTGCTCGCTGAATCCCTCTGCTAGGCAAAGTGGGGTTTTTAAAATAGTAGGCACTTACGTCTTATACAGATAGTGGGTTGTGCAACGAATATTTTTTGTAGAAGTTAGGCTGTGGTTAGGTGCAACGCCAAAAGATTTTTTTCGAAAGTGAGGTGGTTGATTGATTGATTTGTGGGGTTTAACGTTCCAAAACCACCATACGATTATGAGAGACGCCGTGGTGGAGGGCTCCAAAAATTTCGACCACCTGGGGTTCTTTAACGTGCACCCAAATCTGAGCACACGGGCTTACAACATATCCGCCTCCTTCGCAAATGCAGCCGCCGCAGCCGGGATTCGAGCAGCCGAATACCTTAGCCACTAGACCACCACGGCAGGGCAAAGCGAGGTGGTTTCCACATCGTGTATGCTCGTAGAAAACTGAGTGAAATTTGTTGGCTTTTTTGGTACGTATTTGTAAAGACAAAAAGCACATGTAACCATCAAGGAAAAACTTACGACGCCCTTGTCGGTTGTTTGGAGTTTGCATAACAATAAATGCGCATGTTCGCGTGTTTTTATGTGTGCTGGTATATACAATTGCCCTTGCATGCACAAGTTTCAAAGTGTCGATGCTTGCATTTAAGCACACTTAAAAAAGCCAAAGTGGTTGAAATTTTTGCAGCCGTGCATGACGGCGTCTAATAATATTATTGTGGTATTTGAACGTTCAACCCTCGCAATGATTATTAGAAGAATAAAATATGTCGTGCATGGCATGTGCGTCTTGATTTACACGACACGAAATCGGTGCTCTAGCAGACTTTTGTCATTTGTTTGATATTGTAGCGTTTAGGAATGCTATGTGTGACAAACGTAAACGCCAGGTTTTACATGGTATGTAATAGAATATAAGTTCCAATAACGTGATATATACTGAAATGTATGTTCTTGAATGCATGCATGCGTGCGTGCGTGCAAGGCAAACACGGGATATCCAACGACATTCCATGATAGGAATGGTATCACTTGCCTAGGAACAAATCAATGCTGTGTATGTAGAATCATAGACAAATTCTTCAGATTACATCAGTCCCCACAATGCATACTATCAGCAGGACTAGTTCTTTTTGTGCTCTTTGAGTCATATAAGGAGGCTGTTAGGTGTGCCCCAGATATTTGCTCACTCGAGCCATCCCGTCATTACTTAGAGAACAGCATTATGACCACCCCTAATGGTGACCAAGGATCTTATCTTGTTCCTCTATAGCGCTTACCGATGATATCGTGCTCAGACCATCCGTCGAATGTCACCAGTCTAGGCAGTACGAAAATTGACGTTGACAGTTGGGCTTCACGTAGCAACGCCGACATGTATGCCAACTGTACTTCCTTGTCCTTCATGTCATGACTCTTCGGAATATGCTTCCTCAATATCTGGGCGTAAAAATATGAACAGAGGGATCAGCATTTGTTGTTACAATTTTCTTAAACAGCGACACTTCTATGTCTTACAAGGAGTTTGTTACTGGGTTCGGAGATGTGATTAATCAGATGAAGAAAGCGTATTGATACTTGTTTAGTATTAGTGGCAGTTCATGCATAAAATGCAGCAGTGTAGTCTAACGTGGGTACAATAAAATGGTTTCACCAGCGAATCACCTATGCTACTTATCTACAACGTCATAAAAACTTTGCCACCGTAGCTGGGAAATGTTCTAAACATTATAGATATCAACTTTTGCGGCACCCGCTATGGTAGTGTAGTGATTAAGTACTTGATTGCTGACCCATCAATCAGGGGATCGAATTCCAGCCACGGTGGCCTGCATTTTAGATGAAGCAATAATGCTTGACGCCTGTGTACTCAGTTTACGCCCAAGTTAAAATTCTGCAGTCCTGGACTACGGCGTCTTTCAAAATGATATCGTAGTTTTGGGCTATCAACCGCAATGATTATTATGTATTATTACCTTTTGCGGTTGTGAGTGCCGATGCCTATAGAAACATTTTCTCGCTAAACGTTCTGTGAAATGTGTGTTATAGCAAGTCTATCTATCTATCTATCTATCTATCTATCTATCTATCTATCTATCTATCTATCTATCTATCTATCTATCTATCTATCTATCTATCTATCTATCTATCTATCTATCTATCTATCTATCTATCTATCTATCTATCTATCTATCTATCTATCTATCTATCTATCTATCTATCTATCTATCTATCTATCTATCTGTCTGTCTGTCTGTCTGTCTGTCTGTCTGTCTGTCTATCTATCTATCTATCTATCTATCTATCTATCTATCTATCTGTCTATCTGTCTGTCTGTCTGTCTGTCTGTCTGTCTGTCTGTCTGTCTGTCTGTCTGTCTGTCTGTCTGTCTGTCTGTCTGTCTGTCTGTCTGTCTGTCTGTCTGTCTGTCTGTCTGTCTGTCTGTCTGTCTGTCTGTCCGTCTGTCCGTCCGTCCGTCTATCTATCTATCTATCTATCTATCTATCTATCTATCTATCTATCTATCTATCTATCTATCTATCTATCTATCTATCTATCTATCTATCTATCTATCTATCTATCTATCTATCTATCTATCTATCTATCTATCTATCTATCTATCTATCTATCTGTCTATCTGTCTGTCTGTCTGTCTGTCTGTCTGTCTGTCTGCCTATCTATCTATCTATCTATCTATCTATCTATCTATCTATCTATCTATCTATCTATCTATCTATCTATCTATCTATCTATCTATCTATCTATCTATCTATCTATCTATCTATCTATCTATCTATCTATCTATCTATCTATCTATCTATCTATCTATCTATCTATCTATCTATCTATCTATCTATCTATCTATCTATCTATCTATCTATCTATCTATCTATCTATCTATCTATCTATCTATCTATCTATCAACGAACAATGAAACCCCGTTATCCAATAATGAGTGTACAGGTAATTGCCATAAACCTCAGCCCGCATACCTCCGAATACTTTTGCCAGCGGTCCATGGTGGCTAGACGGCTCCAGATGGTAGCCGGTTGGTGAGTCGCGGGAAACACGAGGAGGCATTGCCCTCCTGGCGACAGCAGCGAGGATATGTTCTTCAACGCTGCTCCCGGGTCCTGTAACCATTGCAAGCAGTAAAAGGAGTACACTCTCTCGAACTGGCCGTTGCAGCGGAGGAATTCGGTAACGTCACTGTCTATGTCCAAAACTTGGTAGTCGATCTTCTCGTGGGCAGAGTTTTCGTGCGCGTACTCAATCATTTCGGGGTTGATGTCCACGCCTACAACCTTTTCACATGGAAGACAGCAAGGCAACAGGCAGTCCCTCGTGAAGTCGCCAGTGCCGCAGCCCACGTCCAGTATCCGCATCTTGTCATGGGGTTCCACGAGAAACGCCGGCTGGCTAAAGGCAAGAACGAGGTTACTGTGTTTACGTTGAAGGCCATTGTTTTTGGCGTACTTGCTGGGGGATAGGTGAGGTAGCTTCGTTGAAACCTGCTGCAGCGGCAATCCAGCATTCATAGCGATGTCAGGAAACCAATCAGCAATAGAAAGTCCCCAGTCTGGCTTGTTTTCTGGAAAAGATATTTTATCTTCAGGAAGACTGCTGTAAAAATGCTATTCTAAAGCTTCTTCGTAAGAGCGTTCAGCACCCATTGCGGGCGATAATTTTTTTCATTCAAGAAAAATGCTTCTGGACGAGGGCTCTTTACCAAGAAATTGACTATACTTGGCGACAATTTTTTTTTGTCATTGGAGCGAAGGCTTCAGAGCCAAATTGCGGGCATCCTACCGCCAGTTAATGTAGTCAGCTACAACCCCGGCCTTCAAGAGGCTATCCTGAGGTGGACTGAGGTGGTAGAAGAGGCCTAGCGCGAGTAGGATCCCTCGACATTTCGCAGCCCCTTTCCCTTAATATGGGATAAATAAAGTTTTTTCTCTCTCTTTCTATCTCTCCACAACAGCGCCTTTCCTTTTTTTCCTATAAGCGATCCGAGTTTGGTGTGTTGCTATCAAGTGCACACAACTCAAAAGTTTTGTCGCTAGGACATCAAGAAATGCTTTACAGTTATTACTTACAAGCAAGCTTGCTGCGTTTTGCAATGACAAATGTTCTAAGTATCTTGTTCACTGCCGTAGTTTTTACGTCGCTCATCATTTCTTTCGTACTTGTTACCGAGCTCAAAGTTAAGTGTATTGACTGCAAAATTCGCCTTCGGTTTCTTTTTATTTCTTTTTCATGTAAAAACTTTTCTAGTATGCTGCCTTTGACTGTCTTAGTCATTTTTGAGCGCCTGCATGATTTATGTCGTGGAGGTATGTACACAACTTATGAATGCGCCTTCTAAAACTCAGTTTTTTTTAATATGCATAGTGCTGTGAACCGCAATGATGAAACACAGTATAGATCATTTCTACTTTTATCCATCTCCTGGCCTTCACGTGTGCTTTGTGTTTAGGGGGGAGAGTACTATTTACTTAGGTGAAGCTTCATGACGGAGCTCAAACGAAGCATGTTTCGTACAGTTATATCCGTGGAGTGGCGTCTTGCATCACCAGTGTTTTTCTCTTGCTCACTATGTTGGCTGTCACGCTGGATATGCAAAAGTGACAGTCATAACACGAAAGTCTTTTATGCCGGGTTCTACCAAGGTTTCAGTGACGTACTTTTGTCCCGGAAATGACGACTAAAATAACACAATCAGAATAGAGAACAAAGTACCATATGAGAGTGGGACTCCCGACCTCTCGAACCGTGACACCAGCTTCCGGATAGGCTATCCATTGAGCCAAATGAAAATGATTCTTTATTATTTAACAATGAACGTTAGCCGTCGGGATGCAGATGCATCGCTAAACGTCAAACGTGGATATATTTACGAAAAGCGGTGCTTTAGCTGACAAAACCAACGGAGATTGTATAAGCTCGATTACAATATTGCACTGTAAGCATTAAACTATGTCGTTAAGGAGACCTTTTTGCTTTCGTATAATACCGATGTATGTGACAGTGGGATCAATCATGTTTTTCAGGGGCGAAGCTTCTCTTAGTGTATTCTTCTCCGGTGTTCTCAGGCGTTACCGGCAGTATCTCTCGAACAGTATAGCAGATTGCGCTGCCTCATCACCATTTCTCGTCTGATTTTCTAGATGGCATTGGTCCAATAGAAGTATGCAATAGGACGGACTTAGGGAACCCTTCGGTTGGTGGTCTTTACTGATGAAACTTCGTCGCTGACAAAAATACCGTTCATAGAACGGCTTGCTCGATCAGTCGGTCAAGTAACATAACTGAGGCCCTAGGAGCTACAGAGCCGTATAGTTACGGGCTGCGCCCACGTGGTGGCCGGAACACCATGGTCTTCCGTGCGTTCTTGGGCTTTTTGGACAGTCCTTGGTGGCTCCTGAGAATCAGCGCTGTTGAGGGCTTCCTTTCAGCCTTTTAGTTGTCATGTTGTAATGTAGAAAGTCATGTTGTAATGTAGATAGTTGACAGAGCATGTGTGCTAACGATCAATACTCTTCATGGTACCCAGGACAGTGCAGATTGATGTTGGGAGCAAGGTGTCTAAAGCTTTCTCTCGGCGAGGAAGTTACCGCTTGTAGCATTCTCAATGTGAAAGATTTACGTATGGGGTGTGAGAGCGGCAATTAGGAGGCCTAGCTTATCGTGTTTCACTATTCCGTGAAAGCAGAGTAATTATACAGTGGTCAGAAAGGTTTTCTTTGTGTCGCGAACAGACGCCTTCCCAAGCGGCAGCGGAGAAACCGGATTCTGTACACCGTGACGTAGCGTTGTTTGTCGCTGGCGCGCGGGCGAGTGACGGCGGAGGTTGACGACGGGGTGCAGCTGGCGGCTGTGAAACTGCGTCGTTGCCGCATAACTGCTTGCCGAAACGCTTATTTTAACCGTAGACATTATCGCTTATTATCTTCGTGGCAGGGATTAAAGAAAATATATTTTTTTCCATTCATATAGCCTTCTTAAAATGCACAAACTAGGAGTTCGGCGTTGCTGCACGCACACAATTTTAGTGGTCTTAGTGATGGCGTCTGCCTCACAATCCAGTTTTACCAATGCTTTCCTCCACCCTTCCCCAGTCAAGGTGGATGTTTCAGCTGACAAACGCTGGAATGGTCAACAGGTCAATTACCAGACCAATTACCAGACCTTTTTTGTTTTTTGGAGCTGTCTGTACCAATTGTTGTTAATTTAGTAAACATGCCCACTTTATTTTGTTCTCTACGCACGCAGAAAGCAGCTGCGAGAAAGTTCTTCACAAATCAGCGTGTACTTTTCTTAGGTGTGTAGCTGGAAGGGTGGGGGAGAAAAGAACAGCTGCTTCCACTAAGAGGAGGGTGCGCTAAGTCTGCCTCATGCATTAAATTATTAGGGAGGGAATTAAGCTGCTGCGCTGAACTTCCGCCCTCCTCCAAGGTGGATGTTTCAGCTGGAAAAGGCTGGAACGGTCATAGTAGCGGCCGGACGAATAAAGCAACTAGGGAAAAAAAAACAACACAGGCAATTAACAGGCCGCACCTTTTTTTTTTCGACTGAGTTCTCTGTGCCAATTGTTAGTTTGGAAAATGCACCCGCTTTATTGTGCTCTGCTGCGTACGCAGAAAAGGGCAGCAACTAGTTTTTGACGACCAGTACGTGAAGCTAGCTTAGGTCGTACGTGGAAGGGGAGTGGGAAAGCCGCCGTCACTGAGGGGGGTTTCCTGTTGGAATATCGATATTGTTTTTGCAAAGTTTTGTTGCGATAGGAGCCCTGAGAAATCGAAGTTTACATCCAGCTATTGCTCGGCTTTTACTTATTGTTCTTGCTTCTTTAATATGTTAATGTAACTACATCTATTACCTTTGTCGTAGCTTCCTAATATGTTCAACATTTTATCCACATGTCTGCATGAATTACAATTTAGTGTCTGCTGAAGCTTATTTTTTCAATAATCACCTATTATGTAGTGTTTATTTCATTGAGGTATACCTGTCTTTCATTTTTTCACTGTGGAGTAATATTCTGCGTCAAAACGCTTGTCCTTACACCATTGTATCTGGTTGTTGTATTTTTTAGGTAACAGCTATCAATATACATGGATATCGACGTATTTACACTCAAACGCAATTGTGTGGAAAAGATTGTTCATAAACGTCTCCCACAATGCATCTTCTGTCAACGTCTCCCACAATGCTGAGTAACGTATGCTGTCGGGCTACTTGATGTATAGCTGTGTAAAAAATCGTTGGCGCAAACTTGAAACAAGACGAACGAAGAGACACGGAAGAGCGCGCTTTTTCGTGTCTCTTCTTTTGTATTTTCTTAAGCTTGCGCCAACGATCTTTTACACTCTCATAGTGCTTTGTGCGCCCGTGGCGCGTTGTGGGAATGCTTGAAAAATGTCTATTCGTCATATGATGTGTGGTAGCTACCGACGCTATTCAAGCAACCGTGGGTCTCCGCTTGTAACTCATTTTGAGAACACAGCGTTATGTTTCGTAGAACTGCGTGCGTCCGCTTGTCTCCACGGTGAGTGCTGTACAAAGTTAAATGTTAAAAAGAGCGTATTTATTATACTTACTACATTAGAGTGCAATTTTATTGGCCTTCCAAGGCTCATCCATAAACTATCTCTCCAACCTGCTGTCTTGTAATGTTGTAATGCTGTAATGGCAACATGAATGCGAAAGCTGTAAAATATCTATGGCCCCAATTGAATAACAGGAAGAATAAAACACGGTGCCGCCGCACTTGAGTATTTAATTATAAGGATAAAACTTTGGCAACGTTATATATTCTGAATACTTCGGAGTTAAAACTAGGTTCCTAATTTAGAAACATTAACACAACGCCGAATGTGATATAAGCTCAGCAGCAGCAGCAGACTAGCAGTGAACATAACTTCTATGTTAGGTTACACGAAGACATAGCCTCAAACTGCGGCACACATGTTAAGTTACACGCGTAGGCATTGCCTCATCGTGATTAGCACAAATAGCGAGCATTCACCACTTCATCGCAGTCGATAACGATGGAGACGTTGTGTGGCGGGTTCGCAAGTCCACTTGGTTGCAAGAAAAGAGCCGCGACTGGGATGCGGTATCCGTTTACAGCCTCGACTACGCATCGAACAACGCGGCCTGCACAATACAACACTTCGCCCTCAATTAGACGCCATGACGTTTTACAAGCTTTGTCTTCATACTTGTTGATTCTCGAGAAAAGCACGATTACCAAAACACCGAAAAGAAAAACACCCGAACAAAGCAGTACCGCACGGTGAAAAGCTTTATAACGATATAGAAAACAAACGCTCATAGTTTCACTTTCTTACCCGCGCTGCAGTTGCTGGCTTCGGCGCACTCGTCGGCCATCCGGGTGATTTTCCTGCCCTGTCTGTTGGGGTGCAACTAAAACAAGGTTATAAATTGCACTCAAAAGGAGTCGTTGAGGGCGCTCATTGACAATCGCAAGGCTGTTAGTTCGACAATGTTTCCGCCTGGAGCAGACAATCTGCGTACAGGATCTGCTGCCGCTGCAGTGCGGTTGAAAGTGGAATCCCTAAATTGACGTCTCACCCGAGCGGGTCTCAAGGCCAGTACTGCCTCCCATCAGACAAGAACTATCGACGACAAGGAAGTGGCGCTTATTGAAAGAAAGCGCGTCGGGGCCGTATCTCTGTAAAAAGCAGCAAGTTATCTCACTTGGACCAGGAGATCGTAGCATTTGTTGTCTGGTGCTTATCTGCGTGTTTGGCGTTGTTTATTTTGAGAACATAAAGTTCGTGTGCAAAAACAGCCACTCTCATACTGTCATACAATCTTTATCGAAAATTTTTGTTGTTTAAATGAAACACCTTATACAACAATGGCCATGACTAGAGCAATAAGATGCTTGAACGCGATGGCGTCAGAGTATGAACTCAAAGAGAAATACGTCTGTGTCGAAACGAAAAATAAATTGTCGTTTCAATGATTTGTTTAAAGAAACAGTTGGTTGTTTCTGATGCTGTGCTAATTAGTCTCGCCCATTTGGGTAAATGGCCACACTGAATCCTATAAGTACCTGCCAGTGAATGGAAATTTTCGTTGAATCGGGAAACTTGTAAAATTGACGTTTGATGTGCAGTATTGTAAACGTCTATAGCACTGCATCAAAGGAAATGGAATTCATGAATGGCTCCTTCCCCATTTCTATTGTTTATCCGGAACACACCACGCAACCTAAATGCCTATTTTGTTTTCGCACACTGCCTTTAGCTTGCATTATCTCACTGTATCTTTTGTTTTCGCACACTGCCTTTAGCTTGCATTATCTCACTCTATCTCTTGTTTGCGCACACATCATTATTTTCAGCAGTGAGTAAGCGCTCGTGTCGTTCTTATGTTTTGAATTGGTATGCACCGTGCTGCACGTTTATTGGAACATGTGGAGCATCAACTGCGTTATTTCCTTGATCAATTTCTAAGCTTTGAAATTCTAGCTCTAAAAAGACGACAAATATGTGCCAATACGATACAAAAAGCTTAGTCGGAATTTATTTCAAATGCTTTCGTGTATGCATGCGATTACATAATTCTCGCGAATGTCTCACTTATGCTTTCGTTTCATAAGCTTGTAACTTGCTAATTTGTGGAGAGTGGTAATACAGAGTACTACTGGCCCAGCCACTTGTGAAATGAAGCAAAAAAGTTAGCATGTACCCGGCACAAAACCTATCACATATTATTCCACTCAGCATGTGGTCGGTTTCATTTGTAAGTTTAGATTTCAAGTCTAAATTTAGATATTAGTTTCAAAACAACAAACCGTAACAATTAAAAACACATTTTTATCTCGCAGACCTATGTATAAATAAATATTTACTTGCGTTCACAGAGAAGCCTGATAGAGTGTGAAACTTGACAATTCAATTCCTTAGCTGCACGTCGAATTCAGCCGGGCGAAAAGGTTTTGGAAACCCGTTCGAACACGTTCGTATCGCCTTGACCAACCCTTTCCGTAGCACATTTATATTGCTTTTGTGCTAGCTGCGTCATTACGAAACATTAGTTCAGCATGACCCTAACAACATACAAACAATACAAATCCTCAGATAATAAACCGAAATTTTAAGAAATAAGCTTGTTTCATTTTCCGCCACCATAATCCTTGTATGTTGATCTACTCAATTGCTAATGATTTATTCAATCAGATAAGTGATTCAAATATCTTGACTTCGACTTCTCTCATGACCGGTCTCGACGTAATCACACTAAAAGCATCATTTCGGCTGCTCATAAATCCCTAGAATTGCTTACATGACCCTTACGCCATACTGCGCCACACGCTTGCACATAAATCATTTTTCAGATCGAAGCTCAAATGGCCATCTTCCATCTGGAGCCCCCATCCAACATATAATACAAGGTGACTCACATCTCTTCAAATTTGGGTTCATGCATTCTGCATATTCATAATATATTAGAATCGGAACTGTGAAGACGGGATTCGGCTTCGAAACACTTGCTTGCCTCTAGCAAGTTGTCACCCTCTCTCTTTTTTGTATGTTCTATGTCAGTTCGATGCATCATCCACCGTACATGCCACCTACTCCACACCTCGTCGCACTGGTCATCCGCATCAAGTTGTACTACCATGTACCCGGAACACTACATTCTGAGCCTCTTTTTTCTACGAGTAGCAAAGGACTGGAAATACCTTGGCCATTTCAGCCATCATTAAGCCATCTACGTTTCCTGAAGCCTTTGAAAACAACCTTTCATAATTTAATTAAACACGATAGCTTATGTGATAACCCTAAAAGTTACATTAAAGAAACAATGTGAAGAGCTGCCTGGCTAATTGTTGTTGTACGGAATCATGTTATTAAGCTAGTCAACGATATGATCGATGGACCCAATAAACGTCGGCTGACCAAGGGCGTTACCTTTCGGTGCTTCTGCATGTCCGGCTGCGTTTGTTCACAAAGCACAACGGTAAAGGATGTCTTGGGCTCATTCACTGATATGAAACGTCGTGAAAGAACAAAATGCATTACTGTAACAAAATTCTGTTCCGAAGTCTTCGGTATGAAGAATTGTAAAATATTTCAAACGCGTGAGGGAGGGCAAAGCTTCATAAGATGTAGAACATGGTGTTACCTAAATAATTCGAACGAAGTATGATACCATATTTCTATTTTCCTTTGGTAACCGGTCTAAATTTTTTGCGCACAATTGCGTGTGAAACAACCTTAATATACATTGTGCACATCGCAGCTTCGGTTTAGGACGCGTCGTGGGCAATACTGAGGCTCGTAGTGGCATACCGTGATCACCTAGTCTTGCTGTTTGAGAACTGAACTACTCAGTGTGGCCCTCCACCGAGCATCGAGTTTCTTTGTCTATTTATTTTATTACTTCTTGAAATGCCCAGTTATGGGGTACTTAATGAGGGATGAGCATAACTTCTCGGCGATGGTTTTGATGAACGCCTTGAAAGATCTACGGATGGAGTGGTGCACTAAGTAGGCAGGAAGGCAATTCCAGTCCTTGGCTGTCTAAACGAAAAATCATTTCATGTTAGCGGAAGCGCTGAATTCTAGTTGAAAAGAAAAAACTGGCTTCAAGGGGATTCGACGATACGGAGTATGATGGCAGATTGAGATGTCAGCCTGATGAGGTCGGAGAAGATAGAAGTTGTGAGAACGAGGTTCAAGTATACAAGCAGTTCTAGCATGATTTAAAAGCACTCACATTTCAGCGCAGGTACTCGAGCATGCGACTAGTGGCCTAGTCTATTTTTAAAACGCTAATGATTGTAGTGAGCTTACTGTGTAAGTTAACAACAAAGTAATTGTGCGATGTAACAGCATATATTTCTGAGCAAGTCATGGCGCATCAAGAGGACGCGAACGATTTACGACGATGAAAAATAAGAAATGATGCTGCATGTAACGTTAAAGCTTCCTTAAGAGAAACGTCTGACAGTAAGGTCAGGATGACGCTCGAGTGAAACATAGAACGGCAAATGACAATACCATCACCAAACAGACGAATTAAAAAGTGTGTGCTACGGTTAGGCAAGTTGTTAATGTATATTAAAAAAATCAGTGGTCCCAAATCAATGCCCGGTGATGCGCCGGAGACAAACAGGTGATAAAGTAAAAAATGGCAGCATATACACGAAGTGAATGATGAAGAGTGGGGCGAAGCATCCGTCCGTCCATTCGTTCTTGCTTCCGTCCGTCCATGCGTGCGTCTGTGTGGCCGCCTGTGCGTCCACCCGCCCGTCCGTGCGTCCGCATGTCCATCTGTGCGTCCGTCCCTGAGTTCGTTCATGAATCCGCTCCTGCATCCGTTCATGCGTCCATCCGTCCGTGCAGCCATCCGCGCGTCCGTCCATGCATCTGTCTGTGTGTCCGTTCGTCCACCCATTCAACACTCCAAGTACCACCATCTCGCACCTTTTCATCATATATACCGTATATAGAAACACCGCCATCCAGCGGAAAATCTAAGGACTGAACGAGAGGAGGCACACCCACACTTTCTTACGGCTTGCGATTCGTGTCTACTTCCCAGCTTTAACCACCTCGAGTTCATGGTATATACTAGTTCACTGTATTCATGGCACTGCGGCCCGACGCTCGCTAAACCTTTCTGAAACCGAGGAGGTTACGCCCAGCGAGTATAACGCAGCAACCCTTTCTTATCAGATGGTGCTCAATGTACATGTCAATGGCTGCTAAGGGGAAATGAGAGATAGGAGCATTCGACTTTTAGTTAAGGCGCACGCTGCAAATGTTTATTGTTCAACAATGCACAGAAGAAATCTCCCACCGGCACCACTTTGGAGGTCAAAATGTAAGACTGGTTACACACTACGACTATTACTACGACTACAAAAGACGAACGGGTGCCGCTATAAGGAGCTCCGACCCTAAAAGAGTGTTCGTTAGCGGGGCCGAATTTGATGGGGGTTAGGATGAGTGTTGCAGAGTCAGTCATGAATAGGAATGTTGACATTTAATTGTGGGTTTGAAAAAGAGCCGTTTGCTGGGGACCTTATCAAATGATTATTGAATAGGTTGGAAGGAGATATTAACGTGTACGTTTTGATAGGCGTGAGAAAATATGTCACTGATGAAGTGACCAAGGTAAGTTTTGCACAACATACCATCTTGATAAGCATGCTAACGGATTGAATAAAAAAAAGAGGTGCTTAAAAACTGCCACGTGAGAATAGGTTATATGTTACATTAGTTTGGAACAAAAATAAAGTTGAGGGAAATTGGATGATGACTATTGCATGAAGATTACGATCTTTTTTCGGCACTGGAGCTATATTTAAGTGACTTTCAATCTTGCCTTCAGTCGACCAGGGTTGTTTAAATATGTCATCGAAAGGTACTAGTAACGTGTTTAGTATCTAGAAATGCACTATTGATCGCGATGATAACAGTTCAATATGTTATATTAGGAGCCTCATTCATTTAGAAACACGGCTTACTTCAAAAGTTGTATCAGACATAGGTGGGCTGTCGAGGCAAGAAGATTCTAGAAGACCAGTACAAGGCTCCTAATTAAATACGCGGGAAAAACATTGAATTACGTGCAGTTATATGTTGTATGGAATGAACTGTTTGCCGACATTAGCTGGTGACAATGGCATATGCGCGTCTGGGCTCGCTGTGGCATATTTAGCAACATAGGTGTCAGCGTTTTATAAAGAGCATTCATTTAGCGGCATTTCCGCCGGCTTACCTGCCGTTGGGAAGTGTTGGGCTGCTGAAAGCAGCATCAAAAGATTACTTAGTCTACACCCGTCTGGTTGATTTATTGATTGGCTTGTGGAGTTGAACGTCCCAAAACCACCATATGATTATGAGCGACGCTGTACTGGAGGGCTCCGGAAATTTCCACGACCTGGGGTTCTTCAACGTGCACCCAAATTGGAGCACAAGGGCCTACAGCATTTTTGCCTCCATAAAAAATGCAGCCGCTGTAGCCGACATTTCATCCCGCGCCCTGCCAGTCAGCAGTCGAGTAGAGCCCTGGCCACGTACAGCCATCGAGCGCGCGAGAAGCCGGTTTTCTCTCTTAGGGTCGAAACTCTGATGAAGTTTCGGACTCTGCATTGGGGTAACAGGAGCATGCATGGCCTAGTTGTCAGGCTGAGCATATCAGGGCCCGATACTGCCTCAAGGTTTTGCCCCGCAGAGTGAAAACCGGCTGCTCGCGTGCTCTACACAGACGTGGCCATGACTGTACCTAGGCCACTAGACCACCGCGGTGGGGCACACCCGACTAATAGTTAAACAGTTATTTGCGTTTAGAAACTGCAATCAAAGCCATTTGAACCGCACTAAGGAACGCTTCTTTTAGGCGATATTACTTTGAAGTATGACAACAATACATGTAGTATTATACCAACGTCTCAGCGTCATTTTGACGCATCTGTAAAGCATAACCTGTGCTATACATCATCATTTACACTAACGTTCTAAGCGTGTCGTCGAAACACGACATAGTTCACTATGTAGGTTCGTCTCGAGCACCGACTGTAACCTTGTAGTTATGAAATCATAGCTCGTATAATTCATCGAAGAAACAGAGTTTGCTTCCATTTTTATGACAATTTCAACCTATTTAGACGTGGTCGTAAAGTTAAACGGGGTGGCGGTGCTATCATGGCATTCCACAAACGTCGTTCAAATGCGGCGAAATCAATAAAGGAACACTAAAGAATAATTGAAGCAATACTTTTTAGATGCGGAGCATCTTATACTCGCGCCTTGTAGTGCGCCGTCCGCGTCGTCCGCGCCGTCCACACCGCTTCTCGAACATTCGACAGCTGACGCGCGCGCATGCGCTGTCGCGCCGTCGCCCACTCTTCCACCATCTGTGCATCACTTCCTCCTCTACACACCGCGCGCGCTTCACTCCTCCACCATCTGTGCACCCTTCCTCCTCTACACACCGCGTTCGACATCTACAATTCTCCTGATTCTCCAGTGGACGCGCATGTGGCGTCGCGCTTCGAGAACATCAACAGCTGACAGTGCATGCGCCGTCGTGCTGTATATATACTCAAGGTCGGCGCTCGCTCGCTCAGTTGCCGCTCGTCGGTTGGTTTGTACGGCGCGTCGACGTCCAAGGTCGCGGTGAAATGAATTCCAACGAATCCACAAACACAATGATCGACGTCCCTTCGACCAGCGCCGCCCTTTCGCATACGTGTGTACGTGTTCACTCATTTAACACCCCCTCCTACAACCACGTTAACCAATTTAGCCTTCGACCCAAGTAAGTCGCAATTTAACACCCCATTTCACAACCATGTTAACCAATTTAGCCATCGACCCAAGTAAGTCGCACTTTAACACCCCGTTAACCAATTATATGGTCCGCATCCTCCTCAGTGTTCCCCCGAGGGAAGCTGCGGGCAATTTTTTTTGCAGACTAGTTGGTTCATACTTGAAAAATTGATTCACTGCACAAGCTTGAAGGAAAACAAGGGAGACAGGAAAGAGCGCAGACTACCAACTGTTTCTTGTCATTTCTTGAAGCCATTATATACGGCCAGACTGTGCTTGCGTGAGCACAGTCTGGCCGTAAAAGGAAAAAAATTGTGGTCATTTAGATTTCTACTGTAGGACATGCGTATGCACCCCCCGGTTTGAGAATGCGTCAGTCATGGGTAAGGCACGTAAAAAGACCCAAAGAGAGATTATCGAAGCGTACTTTATCAGGCAATTTAATGACAAGTGCATAAGCATGCCTTCATTTTCACTTTCGGACAGGGAAATGGTCTTCCTGCATGGTCATGTGTAATGTTGTGGGTAACGCCTTGCATTGTGTTCTCTTCCATATCTCTTCTTTCGTTTTGTTCGTGAGTGTTTGTGCTTTTTCCCATGCGACGCTACGTAATGTTTTGTAAGGTTTTATGTTTGTTTTTATATTTTTTACTTTCTCGGCGTACTGATTCTTCGGGTTTCTCCCTTGGGGCTGCTTAGAGTGACCATAAAATTGTTATTTTAGTGTTTTATTCGGTGCTAAGCGCATTTTTAAATGTTTTTCAAAGAAGAGTCTCTAGAGTACGTTTTCATATTTTCACGCCTTTGTTGATGCTTGGTGCAATAAAATTACAAAAAATTAAAAGAAAAGTTTTAGGTTAAATAAGAGCTCACACCTTAGGAATACGCAGTTTAGATTGTGGTGGGTATCACTTTTGTATTTTGCCATTTTTCGCATTTATCATTATGGTGGCAGTCACATTCGAATTGATTTGTTTTGGGATGGCTTTGTTTGCGGCATCTTTGTTTTTGTGCGCATCGTGGGTGCACAGCGTAGCATGCGTATATATTGGCCTCAAGAAACGACAATAGACAGTTGGTAGTCTGCACTCTTGCCTGTCTCTCTTGTTTTCCTTCAAGTTTGTGCAGCAAATGAAGTTTTCTTGAATAATTGTACAGCTTTGATTAATGAATTTGTTAAGGCGTTTATTAGCCGGCAACGAGCGAGAATATACAATGGCGACAGTCACAGCCAAGCACGGGCTCTCAGCACGAGCGGCGTCCTTGTTGGGTTGCCTCACTAGAAGGTACTCAAGAGTTCGACCCATTTCAGAGTTCGTAGGCTTCGCCACAATTACCCTGGGGTCGAAGAGGGAGCCGCCTGGCGACCTAACAGCTTGTTATTATGAGCGGGTCATAATAAGCCTTCAGGCGCTCCACGTTGACGATGTCTCGCCCATGGCGGCGCATGTCCGAAGATTGTTCAACGGGTTCGATCAGATAGTTGACGGGTGAGGTGCGCTCGATGACACGGTAGGGGCCTTCGTATTTGGGACGTAATTTGGAAGAGAGGCCAGCTGCAGTGGTCGGGATCGAGAGCCATACAAGCGCACCAGAAAGGAACGTGGGCTCAGAAGTGGTGGAGCCATCACGAATACTCTTCTGCCGCTCTTGCTCTTGCGTCGTAAAAGTCTTGGCAAGCTCGCGACACTCTTCAGCAAGCCTGGCTGTCTCAGAAATAGGTATACACTCAGATGGATCCGGCGTGTACGGGAGTATCGTGTCCATGGTGTGCGACGGGTGCCTTCCGTACAACAAGTAGAAAGGTGAAAAACCAGTCGTGCTCTGAGAGGCGGTGTTGTAGGCGTAGGTGACGAAGGGCAGTATATTATCCCAATTAGTGTGGTTGGCAGTGACGTACATAGAAAGCATGTCGCCGAGGGTTCGGTTAAAGCGTTCGGTGAGGCCATTCGTCTGTGGGTGGTAAGCAGTAGTTTTGCGGTGGACAGAATGGCACTCCGTCAGAATGGCTTCGACGACTTCCGACAAGAAGACACGGCCTCGATCGCTGAGAAGCTCTTCGGGTGGTCCGTGGCGCAGTATAAATCGATGCAGCAGGAAGGACGCAACATCGCGCGCAGTAGCCGCAGGGAGAGCGGCGGTTTCGGCGTATCGCGTTAAATGGTCAACGGCAACGATGGCCCAGCGGTTACCAGCCAACGTCAGAGGAAGTGGTCCATACAAATCGATACCTACGCGCCCAAAGGGACGGTCAGGGCAAGGTAACGGTTGCAGACCGGCGTGCGACATGTGGGCTGACGGTTTACGGCGTTGGAAAGTGAGGCAAGAGCGAACGAACTGCTGCACATAGCGGTACAGCCCGCGCCAGAAGTAGCGTTGTCGAATGCGATGGTAGGTTTTGAATACCCCAGAGTGCGCGCATTGCGGATCAGAATGGAACGATTCACATATCTCTGACCGCAGACGGCGGGGTATCAAGAGTAACCACTACCGGCCGTCGGCGTCGTAATTGCGTCGGTGTTGAAGGCCGTCACGGATGGCGAAATGGCGAGCTTGACGACGCAAGGCACGCGTAGATGGCGTTGCGGATGAATCAGAGAGCATGTTAATGAGCGGGCCGATCCAATTATCCTTTCGCTGTTCGGTAGCGATGATGTCAACATCAATGGCAGAAACAGCAGCCGAGGATACTGAGCAGAGCACATCACCTTCAGACAGAGGGGAGCGCGAGAGGGCGTCGGCGTCAGCATGCTGGCGTCCGTTGCGGTACAGCACGCGGATGTCGTAGTCTTGTAAGCGAAGAGCCCAACGGGCGAGACGGCCTGAGGGATCCTTCAATAATGAAAGCCAGCATAGTGCATGATGGTCGGTGACGACATCGAATGGGCGACCATACAAATAAGGTCGAAACTTTGTAAGAGCCGATCGCCAGGCACTCTTTCTCCGTGACGGTGTAGTTTTTCTCGGCTCTCGTGAGCGTACGGCTTGCATATGCTACGACATATTCAGGGAATCCGGGTTTACGCTGCGCCAGGACAGCGCGGAGGCCTACACCGCTGGCGTCCGTGTGCACCTCCGTTGGGGCCGCAGGGTCGTAGTGGCGTAGAATGGGAGGCGACGTCAACAAATGGCGGAGCTTCGCGAACGCGTCGTCGCACTCGGATGACCACGAATTGAAGGGCCCGTTGCTTTTAAGGAGCTTCGTCAGCGGTGATATGATCGTGGCGAAATTTCGTATGAAGCGTCGGAAGTATGAGCACAGGCCCCCGAAACTACGCAGTTCTTTGACAGATGCAGGTTTGGGGAATTCGGCCACGGCCTGAAGCTTGGCAGGATCAGGAAGAATGCCGTTTTTGGACACGACGTACCCCAGTATGGTGAGTTGCCGTGCTGCAAAGCGGCACTTTTTCAGATTTAGTTGCAAGCCGGCATTGCTCACACGTGCGAAAACGTCTTTCAGACGTTGGAGATGCGTGGAGAAATCCGGAGCAAAGACGATGACATCGTCGAGGTAACACAAGCACGTGTACCATTTCAAGTTGCGCAGAACGGTGTCCATCATGCGCTCAAAGGTCGCAGGTGCATTACATAGACCAAACGGCATGACGTTGAACTCGTACAAGCCGTCTGGCGTGACGAAGGCGGTCTTTGGTCGAGCGTCGTCAGCCATGGGTACTTACAGTACCCCGAGCGCAGATCGAGAGAAGAAAAAAAAATCGGCTCCATGAAGGCTGTCAATCGCGTCATCGATGCGTGGCAGTGGATAAACATCCTTGCGAGTGATCTTATTGAGCCGTCTGTAGTCCACACAGAACCGCACAGAACCGTCTTTCTTCCATTAAGAACAACAGGAGACGCCCATGGACTGTCCGAGGGCCGAATAACGTCGCGTTGGAGCATATCGTCAACCTGATCATTAATTACTCGACGTTCAGCAGGCGACACGCGATATGGACGTTGCCGTAAAGGTGGATGGGCACCAGTGTCGATGCGATGCGTAACAACGGACGTGCGACCGAGAGAACTTTGCCCGACGTCGAAAGAAGAACGATATTCTTGCAACAGGTCCAGAAGTTGGGAACGCTGTACGGCCGTAAGGTTGTCAGCGATGGAGGGGCCAAATACATCAGCAGATGACGAATCAGAAGTGGAAACAGCATTGATGGTACACGACCTGGGACCGCGCGTGTCATCGGGTACGTCCAGGACTTGTGCGTCGTCGACTGGTTCCACTCTGCCGAGACATTCCCCTCGAAGCAAGGTAACAGAGTACGGGGACGGGTTGGTTACAAAAATAGCAGTGTTGCCCTGGTTGACCTGCACGGTCGCGAAAGGTACTAGCAACTCTTTCCTGCTGCAAGCGTGGTCAGATGGCGAAACAAGTCCAATGGTGTCGGAGAGACCAGCGCAGTAGACAGACACAGCCGTCATCGAGCTTGGAGGCACTGTTGTATCGTCTTTCGTTAGAATCTTGCTCAGTGTCGGGGGACTGTCTTCTGGCGTCAAATGCGAGAAGGGTGAGAGCTCAATTTCGGCGGCGGCACAATGGATGACGGCGTCATGGCGGGAGAGAAAGTCCTATCCCAGGATGACGTCATGAGAGCATGCCTGAATGATGATGAACTGGGCGACATACAGAACGTCCTGGATGACAACGCGAGCTGTGCACCCTGCTGTAGGATGAATCCGGTGCAAACTTGCAGTACGGAGGGATAACCCAGAAAAAGGCGTCGTCACTTTTCGAAGTAAGCGGCAGAGTTTTTCGTCCATAACTGATACGGCAGCTCCAGTGTCAATAAGAGCCGATGCACAAACACCGTCCACAAGCACGTCAATGACATTCGAGGGGCTGCTCTGAGGGCTTTCACATTGCGATAGCGTCGCAGTCCTTGCCTCGGGGACTGCGACGACTAGTTTTCCCGCTCATGAGCAGCCGCACTTGGCCGCATGGGGGACAGGGAACGACGTCGTGGAGACGGCGATCTTCGAGATGGACCTGGGCGAGACCGAGGTGACATAGACGGCGGTTCTTCGTGATAAGGACAGCTGAGTTGGCCAGCAACAGGTGAAGAAATCGGAGCCGGCTGTACGTGATGGCAATGACGGGCTACGTGACCGGCGTAACCACAGGCAAAGTAGATGGGCCGGTTTTCGGGTGTGCGCCATCTGTTCACCGGGGTAGGTCTCGCCCATGTCGTAAGGGCCGATGGACGGAACGGTGGCTGCATGGTGGACTGAAGCTGAGGCTGAGGGGTTACGTCAACATACGTAGCGGACATACCCGCTGCAAAGGACGGAGGTCGTGCAGCAGCTTCAGCGTAGGTCAGAGGGGCGGGTGCTTGAATGACTTGGGGCGGCCTGGCGACCACTTGTGCGTAACTCAGGGACGCAGGAGCCGGAGGCTGTTGGGGGTGGTAAGCAGGCATTACCTCCGCTATTTCCTGTTCAATCGCTCGGCGGATGGGAGGGAGGAGGGTAGTAGCCGATTGTTGAACAGCAGGTTGGTGGGCAAAGGGCCGGAGCGAGAACTGACGCGCGATTTCCTCACGGATAAATGACTTCAGGTCTCCCATCAACGCCACTTGCTCACAACTGGCCTCCAAGCCAGCAAGTGTTGCAGCTCGTGGTGGGGAGCGTCGGGTCATCGAACGCTGCCGGCGGAGCTTCTCGTAGCTCTGGTACAGTGTGATGACCTCAGCCACCGTGCCGGGGCTTTTGGCGAGCAGCATCGTGAAGGCATCATCGTCAATGCCTTTCATGATGTTTCGGATCTTGTCAGACTCGGACATGGTGTGATTGGATTTGTTACATAGGTCCAGGACATCTTCAATATAGCTGGTGAATGACTCAAAAGCCTCCTGAGCACGTTCACGCAAGCGCTGCTCGGCATGTAGCTTGCGAACAGCAGGGCGGCCGAAGACGTTGACGATTGCGGTCTTGAAATCGGACCAGGTGGCAAAATCGGACGCGTGGTTGTTGTACCACAAACTGGCCACACCGGCAAGGTAAAACACCAAGTTGGTCAGCTTGCCGTCCTCGTCCTATTTGTTGGGGACGCTCACGCGCTCGTAAATGGCGAGCCAGTCCTCCACGTCAGTGCCATCATCGCCAGTGAAGATGGGTGGATCGCGGATTCTGGGGACACCGGGACAAGGGGGTGGCATTGGAGGAGGCGTTTGCTGAGAAGCGTCGTGGTACATAGTAGATGGCAGGGTACGTGATCGTAGCTCCAAAGGCATAGACAGGGATCGCAGCACTCTCCACCAAATTGTTAAGGCGTTTATTAGCCGGCAACGAGCGAGAATATACAATGGCGACAGTCACAGCCAAGCACGGGCTCTCAGCGCGAGCGGCGTCCTTGTTGGGTAGCCCCACTAGAAGGTACTCAAGAGTTCGACCCATTTCAGAGTTCGGAGGCTTCGCTACAAATTGTAATAATAAAACTAATATTGTTACTTTCAGTGGTAAATAGATTAGTGGAGGGGTAAATTATGGTCGAATTTTGAATTTGAAATTTTGCGCCGAAACTCCGCGCGTGACGCCACGCATTTCAAAGTGCAATATATTCGTGACAATGGCTAAACAAAATTTTATGAAAGTGGGTAGGTTAGAACTAGAGACCTCTCAGAGCACATAGAGGGCATTGTACTTTATTGTTAGCATCTCAGAACTTCGTATAATTTTCTACATGCCCCTGAAATGCAAGACGTCACTGTGTTTAGCACGAGAATTGGGAATTGACGTGGCAACTCAGATTTTATTATCTAAATGATCGTCGCTTAAGAAACGAATCTCGTGGTAGAGCCGTGTTTCTGGTAATGTGAAATTGTAATTCACTAATATATAAAAAAGACAGATTTTCTGTTCAGTGTCCCCATAATTTTCCTACATCTTCGATATTCGTTAGTGTGCCGCTACCTATACACTAAATGCTTTACCAGTGTTTGCAATTGTCGCTCACCCCACCTCCCCCAAACGCAGAAACTTTTCTCCCCTGTTATTTTTTAGTTTTGACATGCACAGTTGCTCTTCTTCAAAAAAAATTGCCCGCAGCTTCCCTCGGGGGAACACTGAGGAGGATGCGGAGCATATAATTGGTTAACGGGGTGTTAAAGTGCGACTTACTTGGGTCGATGGCTAAATTGGTTAACGTGGTTGTGAAATGGGGTGTTAAATTGCGATTTACTTGGGTCGATGGCTAAATTGGTTAACGTGGTTGTAGGAGGGGGAGTTAAATGAGTGAACACGTACACACGTATGCGAAAGGACGGCGCTGGTCGAAGGGACGTCGATCATTGTGTTGGTGGATTCGTTGGAATTCATTTCACCGCGACCTTGGACGTCGACGCGCCGTACAAATCAACCGACGAGCGGCAACTGAGCGAGCGAGCGCCGACCTTGAGTATATATACAGCGCGACGGCGCATGCACTGTCAGCTGTTGAATGTTCTCGAAGCGCGACGGCGCATGCGCGTCCACTGGAGAATCAGGAGAATTGTAGAATGTTCTCGAAGGGGAGAAGCGCGCGCGGCACAGATGGTGGGTGACGATGCAAGCGCGCGTCAGCTGTCGAACGCGGTGTGTAGAGGAGGAAGGGTGCACAGATGGTGGAGGAGTGAAGCGCGCGCGGTGTGTAAAGGAGGAAGGGATGCACAGATGGTGGAAGAAGGAGGAGGAAGCTTGCGGACGGCGCCGCACTACAACCCTCGAGTATTAGATGCTCCGCATCTAAAACAGTAACTTCTGTGATATAACATGGTCTGTGCGCATGCTGATACTGGAGATAAGAAAAAAATGTTTCAAGCACCTTTCTTAACACTTGCCTTACTCTTGGATTGGCGCAAGTTGTATTGGCACTATCGGGAAGCAATTCATGAAGAAAGTCAGCAGCATACTCGACGGGATTTTACCATCTCACCCCATAACTCATTTTCAAGGTGAAGTAATTCTTTAAGTATTGCACGCCGAAACGAATTGTCAGCTTCCTATGAGCAAGACAAGAGCACATTGGTGTGTTACAATAAAGGTGCTTGCGATATCATTATTGGAACAATCAGTGCATGACGTCTACAGCTCATGTACAACAGAATTTCTGAAGTCCACTGGAGTCTGAAATTTTCTTCCTAAACATTTCGAAGTCCTGGAGTATATGCTGAATTATGTGTTCGTCTATTTAAAGAACGCTACGGGTTTAACTCTCTTTTTCTGAAATGAGAACGCCTGCCTACATCTGTTGCGAATAAAGGATAGAACGTGCATAAAGGATAGAACGTGCAGGGCGCTGTGTAGTGGAGTACCGCGCCGCATTCTGTGATGTGCTAAAATAGAAATTTAGCGCATATTGGCAAGATCGAAATTTCTAATTTTCTTTGAGACACTTTCGCGAGCCTATTTGTGCGCAATAATGTGTGCACTGTTTGCACCTAAATATAGGACAACGAATATAACCGCAAATGTCTTTAAAAGTGAGACGTTATAGACAGTAAGGTCTAGACAATTTAGAGGTGTGTGGTTACAGCAAGATTTGTCCTGAATTGAAAATATAAGTAAATTGGCAGTATAGTTTAATAAAAGTGCTGAACGTATGCACAAACTGGTGCCCTGCTTACAACAGCGGTTTAAGAAAACTTTACATTAGCCATAATCTGCTTCCGCCTCAGTTACTACAGGCTCATCTGGGGATAATGACGGCTCATAAATATGAAATATACAACCATAGCGAAACAACACGGCCGCCCGTAAGGTATCCGCGCACGTCCGCTATTTCCATGCATGTCTTAATACAACCTAACCAAATATATCTTCTCCACACACAAAAAAAAACATAATCTAAATTTTGTTGTATTTAATTGATAGTGAGCTTTTAAAGAGAATAAATCAAGTGTGATTGCTATGACCAGGATCACCAGCCGAGCCCCTTAACCATGGACAAGCGGCAGTAATATTTTTGGCTGTTTTTTTTCTTTTATGTGCTTCTTTTTATTTCTCCCTCTCTTTCGAGTCCCACATTCACCAACCCCAGTGTAGGTTGGCATATCAAACACTGGAATCTTGTTGACGTTTCGGCCTTCCTGTTTTCTCTCTTTCTCTGCAAAATCTGGTGTACGAAGTTTTTGAGGAAAGTGCATGTATATGTTCAAGTGCAGTAATAGTGCTGAAGAAATAATTAATTTGCGGCACAATTTTCTTGCTCAATATTTCAGTGGACTTGATTTCAAACGTGTAGTTAACCACCAAAACTTGCGGACCAAGAAAGCGCGGGGTCATCAGCCTCTCCACGAGTTTTTACTACGTCAGCGGTGATCGGCATGAGCGAGACTCTCAAGAGGTATCTCTGTCCCAATCGAGGGCACCACTGTTTTCCCACTGCGCACAAATATTTTCTATCTTTCCCTTGATAACACGACCTTTCCTTCGTCAGCCATGACTAATACCTTTGTCTCAAGATCAGTATATCAGTATAATTATCTTTTTTTCGTGACTCTTGGCACAAAGTGTAACCAAACCAAGTACGCTCTACGTGAAGCACAACCTCATTTTGCTATCAAGAGATACATAGGACTCCCTCAATGTAAGTGAAGGCTACGCCTGAAAAGAAGTGACTTAAATCGTGATCAGTGTCGATCCGGATTAACCACGATCAAAATTAAATGCTGCAGCACGATCACTTTTAATCACAATCAGGCATGATCGGGATCAAGACTATCGTGAGCAGCGCATCGGTATCTGTCTGAGAGATTGCGATTTCGCTGTCGTCTGCACCCCCTAGCCGAACTTGTTGAAAGCTCAACAAACAAGAAAATCGAGCACAGTTTAATAAAAACACTTTAAGACAGCTAGATGCTTACAAAAAGTCAAATTATAAACTGTTTACATGAGAACAATATCTCACCTAATGCATATTTTAGGATGCGCATCGACCGCATGCAGTTAGGGGAGAAGCAGACGACAAGCAGTTGACCATTGCCTTCAACGCTTAGTTCAAGTCTCGCCGCGTCGCAGCTGTTGAAGCACCTGAAGCAAACTGATTATGAATGTCACAAGCCTTTCCACTACGTCGCAGCGTACGTGCACTTCGTGGTCGAATCAAGACATCTTTAAAGTAACTGACCGCTGGCAGAAACGAATGGAACAGACCTGAGGCGTCAGAAGTAAAACACTGGCGGGTAGAACAATATTGACGCTTCGCTGTGACTACAGGGCTACGAGCGGGGGCTATCAGAAATAAAAACTAAGGTTAAGAATCTCAAACAACAATACAGGAAAGTGCTAGGAAAATTTTATCAAATGATGAATTATTGAAATTACTACTGTAAAGGAACGCAAAGTTTTTGACATTCGAGCGGTTCTTGCACGTATAGCGTTGCAAGATATACCGTACGCCGAGTTTAGTCAGTAGCATGTTTTACGGCACGCAAATACCACCTGGGGCATTTCATCTGACCCAAGTTCGAACCGGATCAGCTTGGGCCGTGTAGCAACGGTCATAAAATTGATCGAAATCAAGAAAACTGATCCAGACTACCCTGATCGCGATTATAAGTGCCCGTATGACACCGGCATAACACTGTGCTCAGCAGCAGAAAAGTTATGTGGCATTGAATAAAAAAGAAACTCTTTTTTTGGCCTAGCACTTGGATTGATGGTAAATGGCGCGCCCCGAGGCGGCATGGTTGGCACCTTAGCACAAAGCTCCTGAAAAGAAAAACTAAAGTATTGCGGATAGTATTCATTTACGATCTTCACCAGTATCATGCGCTTTGTAGATTGCAAATGAAAACAGTTATGAGCCTCTCCAAACACGGCCTTTGGCCAGAGTGGTATAGCGCAGTGAGAAGTAGTGCTATTAAGTAGCACAGTGAACAGGGTCTGCGGAATATAAAGTAAAACATAGGGATAAATAGGAAGTTGTAATGTACTATACAAAAGAAGGTATCGTAGCTTTGTGCTTTCCAACGAAGTACTTTTCGACAAAATGCGGCAGATAATGAATGTGTACAGTACACGAAGGGCTCAAACTTGATGGCAGACAACTAGAAACTCAGCGGTGCAAAGAAATCGCTAGTTTTGAAGAGTGATGCGCAAGCTCTCTAGAAGGTCGTGCAAGTGCCATCTTGCGTCCACGCTTGTGGTTTATTGGCAGGATGGGTGCGTGGTGTTGGGTCTACCGAGCTTGAGTGTGGTTGTACAGCGGTTCTTGTTTGAAAATTTGGATAAAGCGCACAGAAAACACACGGACAGAAGAGGCTCACCAGGGTAGCGCGTTCACCAACTGGCTAAATTCGCCATCTTGTACAGTGGTTCTGCTTGCTTAGGTATGCTTACCTGTTGTTCCAGTGGGAGCAAAAAGAGGTAAAACACCATAAAAAAGCGGTTGTCACACCTGCGGGACACATCTGAAGTTTTGTAAAGGACGCCAAGGAGGGACGAGTGTGTGCATGGTTGCCATTTGCTTCGAACTGCTTTCACTTGTGGCGGAAGAGTAGTTATGGTGCTCAGCTGCCTACTAAAAGGCCACAAATTTGGTCACAGCCGCAGTGGCCCCATATGAGTGGAGGTAAAGTGCTAAAGACGAGTGTACTACACAAATTCTATGCACATTTTAGAACACGATACTGTCGAAATTTCTGGAGCCTTTCACTACGGCGTCCTTCATATTCATGTCTTGGTTTAGAAACGTGAAACACCACATATTATTGTGGCACGCTGCTCAAACACAAATATAAGCGCACAGAAGGAACACACGTAGGCACGCGAGACGAGTTGAGTGTATTGCGCAAGCTCCAAGGCACAGCGTGCGCGTCCTCGCGGTTTTCCGACGCATTCTCTGCTCTTGTGCTGTCTAGCTTTCACCGTCTTTGTCTGATGTCTACGCCTCTTCAGTTTGTTAGCTTGTCTCTGGCGTGAACGCGATAAGACTTTTGTTAGAACCACTTGGGTGCCCTCTATAGATCACTTAGTGGGGCCTTATTTGCGGACAGTCAAGACGATATATAGCAGCTGGAAGATATATGCGGAAGGGAAGGTGAGGCTATAGGACCAGGACTTAGTGCAATGAAATGTGGATTGCTTATATCTCATGATCAAGAAGACCAGACAGTCTCAATACAGGGCCACGAAATACCCAGGGTAAGCGAGTACAAGTACCTCGGAGCATACATAAATTATACAGAGGTATAGACATGTCTAGGTACACAAGAAAACTTCGGCAGCAAAGGGAAAGAATGATGCTGCAATAACCAAGCACACAGCATTATAGAGATATAAAAGATACAAAGTCCTTCGAGATCTGTGGAAAGGCGTAATGGTTCCAGGGATTACATTTGGGAACTCAGTGGTGTGCATCAAGTCAGAGGTGCAATCAGGAATGAATGTAAGTCAAATAATGTGGGGATCACAGGATGGAATCCTGGCTGCGGTGGCTGCATTTTTGATGTCAGCGAAGATGCTGTTGGCGCGTGTACTTAGACTTAGGTGCACGTTAAACAACCCCAAGTGGTCGAAATTACTGGAGTCCTCCACTACGGCGTCTCTCATATTCACATGGTAGTTTTGGGACGTTCAACCCCACATATCATCAAAGGACAGTAGTACGCCTCGCGTTGGGCGCTTGGGGAAGACGTTAAATGAGGCTGTAAAGGAGGATATTAATTGGAGATGCTTTGAAGTAAGAGGAACTCAGAGTAACATAGACTTGAAGAGAGGCTTAGGAAAATGAAGGAGAGTAGATGGGCGTGGGGTAATTTTTCACGTATTTTTATAGGAAGGGCGTGGGCACACCACGTGAGTGCGCTTTGCCAGCTGCACCGTCTCTATTAGTTTTGTTTATACTTGTGAGCTGAATTAGTGCACGCCAAACGCAATCCAGCATAGCCTGCCTTCGAGAAGCTCATGAATTAGAGGTAAACAGTTGCACCGTAAAAAAAGTATCACAGCACGGAATAAACCTGTTTTAGTGAACTGCGTAAAAATGTAAAGTGGGAATGACAAGTGACGTAGCCAAGAGGGTGCACCTTGCCCCCCCCCCAAAATATATTTCACCATAGCATACACAACAAAAAATTAAAAATTCAAGCGGGTGCTCCTCTTACCCGCCCCCCGAAAAAAATACTTCCTAGGCCCCTGAGACGAACGGTTTCAACTCGAGCGTCACTACGCGCACGGGAGCGGTAACGACACTTTTAAAATGAAGTAAATCATCATAATACGAGCTTTTACGGTTTTAAACCACAATCTGGTTATGAGGCACGTCATAGTGAAGTACAAGTAGCACAGTAAACTTGATATTATGAGCAACAATAACAGCCCTGGAAAGGGGGGCCTCAGATGACACGAACAAAATAGGACACCTGAACTTGGCTATAGCTATTCATTCTACTTCTTATGATGAACTGAAGGGACGCGAGTTCGTGTTAGTTGTGTATCTGATCTCTGATTCTGTTCGGTTGATGATAGCAGACACATAGCCTACACCTTTGCTTAATTCGGACAATTGGGGACTTTGTGTTATTGTCATAATGCCACACATGTGCCATCCAACGCATGGTATCTATTAGAATTTTTACATGTTGTCTTCTTGAATTTCGTCGACGTGATACCGGAATGTCGTGCTTTAAGGCATAATGCTTTAAAGATCTCAAATCCTCATGAACGGTCGTCGTTTTATTTTGCTGACATCATGAGAAACATGCAAACACTCAACTTTAAAATCTAGAGGACATTGGAGATAAGTGGAGAGCTGCGCCCGAGCTAGGGAAGGACCTACGTAACCTGCCGCTGACGGAAAATGTAACGTAATCTCGTATTGTTATGACATTTGCCCAACGCAAATGTTTCACGCTGCTAGTCACGGTATCACTGTGGCCTTTCTCTGTGTGCGCTTGCGTGGGAGTCCCCGGCTGAGAGCTTGTTATCCAGCTGATGACTGTGCGTAATGAAGACTTTCAGTGAAAACATTGCAAACGGAAACCCCGGCAGTGACAAGTGTACGTGTTGGTGCATAAGGTCAAGCGCGCTTTTTTGCGTAGTATCAGCCCTGCCTAGTTGGTCCTCGAATTTCGTATCTTTGTTATTGTAATTATACATACACACACACACACACACACACACACACACACACACACACACACACACACACACACACACACACACACACACACACACACACACACACACACACACACACATATATATATATATATATATATATATATATATATATATATATATATATATATATATATATATATATATATATATATATATATATATATATATATATATATATATATATATATTAACGGTCCTTGCTGTCAGATGTCGCACCACACCGTTACAGCCACAACAAGTGCTATAATGAAAATTTCAGCCTAAGTAAAGGCTGTTGTGCCCTGCCAGTTCCTAAGCGTGCAGTAGTGACAGGCTCATTCTTCGCTGTTGTAGAGAAGCCTCAGAAATCTGAAATGGGTCGAACTCTTGAGTGCCTTCTAGTGGGGCTACCCAACAAGGACGCCGCTCGCGCTGTGAGTCCGTGATTGGCCGTGACTGTCGCCATAGCAGATGATCGCTGGTGGCTGGCTAATAAACGCCTTAACAAATTGGTGGAGTGCTGCATTCCCTTTCGACGCCCTCGGAGCTTTGATCACGTACTCTACCATCTACCATGTCCCACGACGCGTCTCAGCAAACGTCTCCTCCCATGCCGCCCCCTTGTCCCGGTGTGTCCAGGAACCATGATCCACCCATCTTCACTGGCGCGTAAGATTTCGCAACCTGGTCCGATTTAAGACCACTGTAATGAACGTTTTCGCCCGCCCTGCTGTTCGTATGCTGCAAGCCAAACAGCGCTTACGTGAACGCGCTCAGCAGGCTAGTGAGTCATTCACCAGCTATGTTGAAGATGTCCTGGACTTATGCAACCAATCCAATCACACCGTGCTCGAGTCTGACAAGAAACGAAACATCATGAAACGCATTGACGATGATGTCTTCATGATGCTGCTCACCGAAAACCCCGGCAGAGTGGCTGAGGTCATCACACTGTGCCAGAGCTACGAGGAGCTCCGCCGGCAGCGTTCGATGACCCGACGCTACCCACCACGAGCTGCAACACTTGCTGGCTTGGAGGTCAGTTATCACCAAGTGGCGTTGATGGCAGGCCTCAAGTCCTCCATCCGTGAGGAAATCGCGCGCCATTTTTCTCTCCTACCCCTTGCCCACCTACCGGCTGCTCAACAATCGGCCACTACCCTTCTCCCTCCCTCTGTCGAGTGATTGTGCAGCAAATAGATAATTTATTTATCCAAATAAATAACAAAATGATAATTATATCTCCCGCTGATCTAATTGCTCTCTGATCCATCCGCAACACCACCCACGCGTGCCTTGCGTCATCGAACTCACCATTTCGCCATCCGTGATCGCCTTCTACACCGACACATTACGGCGACGATGGCCAGCAGTGGTTACTCGTGATATCCCGCAGTCTGCGTCGGAGATATGTGAATCTTTTCATTCTGATCCACAATGTGCGCACTCAGGGGTATCCAAAATTTACCACCGCATTCGACAACGCTACTTCTGGCGCGGGATGTACCACTACGTGCCGCAACTTGTTCCCTCTTGCCTCGCTTGTCAACGCCGCAAACCGCAAAGTAACGTTTGCAGACACTCCGGTCAGTTTTCAGTTTAGTTTCAGTTTATTTATTTCGGACATAGTTACATGGCATGAAATATGTCCACGAGGCAAGGCAAAAGCAGACTAGTATGTCTGCTGACGAGGCCTTCACCTCGGACTTACACGTCAGACAGCCAGGAGCAAAATCAGAGAAAATTAGTACAATGCTCATTGCGCAACCTATATAAACAAAAACAAACGAAGAGAAAAAACACAATAGGACAAAAATTATACAAAGTTTACATTGTTCAGGTTTAACAGTTTTATAAAGTTACATAAATATACAAAGTTACATGTTTTCGTGTTCATAGCAAAATAATTGTAATTTCAAGGAGGCAGGAAAAGTAGCTTTACTTGTTTTTTAAAACGAGACATACTTGAGTTCTGATTAGCCAATTTCATTAGGGTTGGGTATGCATTCAGCAATGAAATAATCTGATAATCTATAGCTTTAGTACCATAATTAGTTCTTGGTCTTCATCCCATCAACGAAATAGTTCGAAGGTCATATGCCACTTGTCTGTTTAGATATTTTCTTGAGAACATGGTGCGATCACGTTTGAATTCGCGGAAAATCATTGCTGCCAAAGATAGCTGATATAACTCTGAGAATGGTGGTACGTTCAGATTTTTATACAGAAAGTCAGCTGATGGGGGAGGATGGGAAGAAATCATTTTTAGGCTCCTTTTTTGTATAGAGGAAACACGTTCAGCATCCGTCTTGTTGCACGTACCCCAGACTATGTGACAATATGTTAAGTGGGAATGAATAAAAGCGAAGTACAATTGTTTTCTAACACGCAACGGCAATAAATATTTTAGCCTGTATAACATAGCAAGAGATGTAGATAGCTTAGCACGAACATAATTTATGTGCTCAGACCAGCTGAGGTCAAACCCAAAAAACGACTCCCAAGATGCGGCAAGAGTTGACGGGCGTTATTATATTGTTATCGATACTCAATTCTACGTTCCAAAGAAGTGGTTTAATTTTTGGATGAAATATTACGTACTGCGTTCTCTTTACGTTTAAGTTTAATTTGTTCACATTAAGCCAGGTATGAAGTTCGTTTAGCCAGATATTAGCACGGTGCTCTAATAAATTTAGATCTGGACCAGAAAAGAAAACGTTAGTGTCATCGGTGTACATAGCAATGGCAGGAGTAAAAGAAATGTTAGCAATATCATTAATATATAAAAGAAAGAGCAATGCACCCAAAATTGATCCCTGTGTGACCCCAAAGTTTATCTTATTTAAGTCTGACTTAATTCCTGAAGCTGTGTATATTGCATTCTGCCTTCGTGGTAACTCTTTAATAATGTAAGGGCCAGTCCACGGATACCATATGTCGTTAGCTTATGAAACAAGTTTAGGTGTTTGATCGAATCAAACGCTTTTCGAAGGTCAAGAAAAATTCCAACTGTAAAATATCGCTGTTCGAAATTACTTTGTATCTTTTCTTTTACCTGCAGTAGAGCAGATTCCAATGATTTTCCTTATTGAAAGTCGTACTGGTGTTTCGAGATAATATTTTTAACTTGAATAAAATCATACAATCGTTTATAAATAATACGCTCGGCGATTTTTGAAAAAGAGGCAGTACCGATAATTATTCAGGTCATTTTTACTGCAACCTTTATGAATGACAGTAACACGCGCAGCCTTCATTTTCTCAGGGAAAATGCCTGTTTCCAACATTATGTTGCAGATAGAAGTGAGTGGAGCAGAAATGTCACAGAAAGCAGCTTTAATCGGCGAAACGCTGATTTCATCGTAACCGGGCGAGCACGTGTCTTTCAGTACGAACACCGCAGATGCTATCTCTACATCTGAGGTAGGTGTGAAAAACCTAGAAATGATGTAGGAAATAGCAGATTTTGAAGATGATGCTACCTTGGGGCCAAGAAAAGCACCTGATGTCAAAAAATGCATATTAAACTGATTTGCAAACGTCGTGCCAGAGATGGCTGTTCTATTTATGTGTAGTTCAGTAGGTATACGTAATCGTTCAATTCCTATAATTTTGTTAACAGCACCCCAAAGCCGTTTGGGGTTATTAATTAGCGGCGAAATCTTATTTTGATACTATGCATTTTTTGCCTTCTTTAGGTACAAGCTTAATTTACTCCTATACTTTTCAAACGCGACGAAATCTGCCTGATTTTTTGTTTTTAGGAAACGAGCGAACATGGAGTCTTTTTCTTTAATGCGTTTAAATAATGACGGTGTGATCTACTCGTCTAGCTTTTCTGTGCTTCTTAAGCATAACACGTGGAAAAGCGTAATTATACTTCTCACTGATTTTTTGAATAAAGATATCACAGGCTTTTGATGTATCAAATTAGTGGTACAATTCATCCCAGCCAGTTTCACTCATTAAAGAACAGAAGTTTGTGATGCTAGCGGGGTTTATTATCCAACGCGTGTAATTAGATTTTGATACTAGTTTTTTTAGGGCGAACAGAGCAAAGAATGGCAAGTGGTCACTCACTCACGAGGAAAACACACCAGACACTATGTTTTCCGGATGAAAACTTTTAAAGCAGACATCAAGCATTGTAGCAGATTGTTTAGTGACCCTTGTGGGTTGATTAATTACGTTTTCACACCCATAAGACGACATTACCTCAATCAGATTTGTTTTAACATTGCTGTTTGCAAGTAAATCTACATTTAGATCAACAAATAATATCACATTGCATTTGTTGAGAGCAGCAAATTCCAAGGAACACTCAAAAATGCTAAAAATGTTTCTACTTTACTATGAGGAGGACGATATAATAAAAGAACAGCGACCTTGTTAGTAACAATACAAATTGCTTCATAGGCATCATTGATAACAGTAAACTCATCAACAATGTCATAAAGCATGTTTACTTTTACCTACAGGGCCACACCACCTCCCCGTTTATTTTCACGGAACATTGTTGTTGTAACCAGGAAAATGCCTGACATCCATATTGGATCTAAACCACGTCTCTGAGAAGCCAATGGTGTCAAAGCAGTATTTTAATATTTGCGAATTTGCCTCACATTCCTCTGCTTTGTTTTTAAGGCTTTGCGCGTTTAAATGGTATAGGGAAAGGAATCCATTAGGAGGGTGACTGTCATTGCTTATTAAATTATTAGAGCTGTCTGCATCAAAGTACGACGTCATGGCTACTGAAGATTACAGTCACTTCTTGCTGCTCTTGGCAGCAGTTCACGAGATCTTAGGTACATCGTCTTCTGAGGCGATCCTTATCGCATGGGCGTTAGGTTCTTTTCTTGCAAAGATCCTGCCCTTGGAAGACTACACGAAGCGATAGTTTGCTTCCCTTGCTTTTTCTTTAGCAAGCCACAGCAATTTTTTGTTCAGGGCCGTCAGATTAGAAAAAAAACCGAGTATTGTCTTCATTGTCTTTCAGACTACCACGTTTTGCAAGCCAGGCATCTTTGGTAGCCAACGCATGAAAGCGTAATAGTGTAACTGGCACTTTGTCTTTGTTTTTGCCGAGCGGAAGACGATGGAATGCTTCTGAGCTATTGTCGCTTAAGGCGGGTAATCCATGATTTTGAGCAAGGTTGCCCAGTTTTTCCCGAAGGTTCTCGTTTTCGCTGTAGGGCAAGCCATTGACCTCCAAGTTGTGGCATCAGTTATACTGCTGCAAATCGTTCAATTCTTGCTTTAGTTCGGTTATTTCTTGTTTTTCTTGGCTCTTTTCGACAGAATCGACTCTTTTTCGAAGGCCCTGAATGTCCTTCTCATGTCTTGTAAATACTTCAAGCAACTTATCATGCTTTTCTGAAATGTATCGCGCAGACTTTTCAATGTTTGCTACTGTTTGTTTCAGAACGGACAGGTCGTCTACTTTTGTTGTATGGCCAGCTTCTTAGTTATTGCACTCAGTTGCTTGCTGAGAACGGTCAGCTTCGCAGCACACTGTTTATCGGTGCTAGAATAGCCGGGAGATCAGATATGCGACATGCGGGACATTTCAGTTCCTTCCTCACGTCTTCATTTTTACTCTTCTACACGTGTTCAGTTATCCCGGCACATTTCCCAAAATGGTAGTTTTCAAGGCAGTCAGCACACTTCATCACTAATTCATTGTCGTGAAAATCTTGATAACATTATAAGCAAGTATCTCCTTCCCCAGCAGCCATCGCTACAACGCCCAGCGTAAAAAACAGGAACAACAATAACGGCAGCAGCAGCAGGGGCATCAGAGGCACCACGAAAGAACAGCTAAGTTCGAAAAAATAGGAGGTTATAACCAACCTGCACATACAAGCTGTTCGGATTCTGCTCTTCCGAGCGCTCCACTGCCCCCGCTGACAGGCGAAATGAAGCAGTCGCTGTGATTCCTGATCCTTTTATGTACTCTGTGGTGGCGGGGTGGGGGTGCTGTTGGTAGCTGTTTTGCACGTGGCGGTAGGCGCTCCTTGTCGGTAGGCTTCCTTGTTCAGCAAGCGGCTTGATAGGATCAATTCCGTCGTCTGCAGTGAAATCTTGACAGCTCGCCCTGCATATACAAGCTGTTCAGATTCTGCTCTTCCGAGTACTCCGCTGCCCCCACTGCCAGACGAAATGAGTCTGCAAACGTTACCTTGCCCTGACTGTTCGTTTGGGTGCGCAGGTATCGATTTGTATGGGCCACTTCCTCTGACGTCGGCTGGTAACCACTGGGCTATCGTTGCCGTAGACCATCTAACGCGACACGCCGAAACCACCGCTGTCCCTGCGGCTACTGTGCGCGATATTGCGTCCTTCCTACTTCATCAAATCATACTGCACCACGGACCACCCCAAAAGGTTCTCAGCGGTCGAGGCCGTGTCTTCTTGTCGGAAGTCATCGAAGCCATCCTGATGGAGTGCCATTCTGCTCACCGCAAAACTACTGCTTACCACCCGGAAACGAATGGCCTCACTGAACGCTTCAAGCGCACCCTCAGCGACATGCTTTTGATGTACGTTTCCGCCAACCCCTCGAATTGAAATGATATACTGCCCTTCATCACCTACGTCTACAACATTGCCCCTCAGAGCACAACCAGTTTTTGACCTTTCTTCTTGCTGTACGGAAGACACCCGTCGCACACCATGATAAGCATACTCCCGTACACGCCGGGTCGATCTGAGTGTGCACCTATGTCTGAAAGAGCAAGGCTTGCTGAAGAGTGTCGCGAGCTCTCCAAGACTTTTACGACGCATGAGCAAGAGTGGCAGAACAGTTTTCATGATGGCTCCACCACTTCTGAGCTCACGTTCCTTCCTGGTGCGCTTCTATGGCTCTCGATCCCGACCTCTGTAGCTGGCTTCTCTTCCAGACTACTTCCCAAATACGAAGGCCTCTACCGTGTCATCGAGCGCACATCTCCGGTCAACTATCTGATCGAACCCGTCGAACAACCTTCGGACATGCGCCGCCGCTGGCGCGACATCGTCAACGTAGAGTGCCTGAAGGCTTATTATGACCCGCTCATAGTAACACACTGTTAGGTCGCCAGGCAGCTCGCTCTTTGACCCCGGGGTAATTGTAGCGAAGCCTTTGGGCTCTGAAATGGGCCGAACTCTTGAGTACCTTCTAGTGGGGCTACCTAACAAGGACGCCGCTCGCGCTGTGAGTCCGTGATTTGCCGTGACTGAAGCCATAGGGTATAATCGCTGGTTGCCGGCTAATAAACGCCATAACACTGTGATAGAACTGGCATCATATCTCTGCACTATTGGCCAAACCAAGTCTCGTGGGCTTTACGCGTTTCGCAAAGACGAATCGAAGCCGAAAGTCATTTTCACCCTTTTTCTTCTCAGTCGGTTGTATTGACCAGCCCTGCTCTCCCTGCCAACAGATTTTTGCATCAAACGTGGTTCAGAAACCACGATCGACAAAGCCACTAGGTGTGTTCGCACTGTCCTTCGCGTAGCTTTGCAGTGCCTGCGAAATGATCCCACCTTTCACCAAGCAACAATGTCCCGTCATGACGCCATACTGACTTCCCGATGAGCAGACAACTTTTTGGCGACGTGCGGTGATTTGATTGGATAATGATGATTTTTCGTATGGCTTGTGTCGGTTTATTTGTCGGGTTTAACGTCCCAAAACCACTATACGATTATGAGAGACGCCGTAGTGGAGGGCTCCGAAAATTTCAACCACCTGGGGTTCTTTAACGTGCACCCAAATCTGAGTACACGGGCCAACAACATTTCCGCCTCCATCGGAAATGCAGCCGCCACAGCCGGGATTTGATTCCGCGACCTGTGGGTCCGCAGCCGTGTACCTTAGCCACTAGACTACCGTGGCGGGGACGTATGGCTTGTGTCGATGGTCACTTTTCTGGAGTTTCATGAGGCATCAAAATGTTCCGCCAGAACAAGACGCCGCTATTGATGGCAATGATACTGATGACTATAAAGAACAAGCCCGTTCCACACCACACATTCTCTTTCTACCATCACGACACAGCACATGCAAGGTAGCCAATATGTGCCATGACGATGACGTTGACACTGATGGCGATGAAGAAGATGACAATGATTGTCACGGACAGCGAGCGTCTTGTGCAGCAGATGACATCGCGATATGCTATACGATGCGTTTCGTATATCTGAAAACAAGCAACAACCACCAGGGGAACGTGCTCAGATTTTTCTTTGCTGTCTTCAGGCTAGATGAAACACTACAAAGCAGTAATAAGGAAGAGAAAACAAAATTCGGAACTCAACACAGCATACCAGCCAGGACCAATAAACATTGTACATAACTGTCACTACTCGGCATTACTTTACATGTGTGAGTGGTCAATGCCACGGGTGATTTGAGTAACATCAAACGATCCCACCGCTTCGCCCACTCATCAACATTCACTCCATGGATAGTTTTTCTTTCTTATAGACATCGACTTGTCATATTAGTAACGTCTGGTAAAATTTTCGATGGTGCAAATCAAACGACCAAATAACACGCAAAATTTTCAATCTTTATATCTCTAAGGAACAGAGCAGCCGTAAAGATTTGAGCCTGCGTTTTTATGTTATACAGCGAAACAATATATTTTGTGAACTTCAGTTGTGAACACCGTACCACTTCAGTGGCTACGAGCAACATTGCCATTCATGCGCTCATACCCAGGAAATACTGAAATGTGGCAAATCTATGTGGCAAGCGAGCTCTATAAAGGGTGAAGTTGTCGTATCGAATTGAGATGATCTCGGACAACGCCTCCATCGAGAGAGTGACAATAATTGGAAAACAACGCATACTAATGTGCGTGTTCCCAGCGCATTCTTCGAGGGTCGCATTCGTTTTCACACGCTCTGGGTACTTCGAACGCCACCTGCGCCGCCGCCACTTTAACCCCCGAAATCGGCAGTCTATTCAGCAGCTCTGGTTGCTTGCTTCCGACCATTTGCTGCAAGATCGTGTTTGTGTTTGCTTGTTTTCGCGATCAAAAAGTCTAATTTTGTTACATCGAAGAGTTGCACTCACCTGAAGTGCTGTAACTAGTATGCAATAAACTTCCGTTTCACTCATGTTGTTAACCCTCTTCGCTTGAAAATTTCGTGGAGCAGCGACACAAGCCCGCGGGGATAGATTAAACGCAGTGATTTTTTCGCACTTGTGCTATGGACGCCTGTCCGTTTGCTTCTGCGGCTTGTGCACGCGCGTACGGTGACAAGTTTCACCAGGCTCATGGTCTATTAACGCAATCTCCGTTTTGGCACACTTTCGCTATCACTGTCTCTATCAGCGCTCCTTTTTTTACACAGCTCTTTGCTCTGTTACTTGTTTGTGGCGTGATCGCGATAAGGCTATTGGTACATTCGCAACACTGAGCGGGGCAACGCTAAAAGAGACGAACAAATACAGGAAGTACAGAAGTAGGGCGCCCGTCTTGTTTACTGAGTTGTTTCTTCCGTGTGCGTCCACACTGCCCTGACAAGCGTGAATGAATGAAACAACTTTATTGCGAGATCCGGCTGCTGGTCCAGGACAGACCGCTCAGACAGGAGGGGGTCGACCTTGCCTTCCAGTAACCTCCCTGGCCAGCTGAATAGGCCAGGTTTGATCTTGTAAATTGGAGCTGAGCAGCGTTGTACGCCGTTGATCCCTGATAGATTTTAGGGAGTCTGTTAGGTGCTTGTAAAACTCTCACTGCAGTGGCTTAGATAGGCCGCTAATGTTTTTTACGTGCTTTACATATTGTCCGGGTAAACTTCCGGAAACATTTTTTGTAGCTGAGAAAGGCTGGGAAAAAATGGGTTTGTAGTTTCCGCCAATCTGTCGCTCGTTTTTTACCTAATTTTTGGTGATGTGAGGAGGAAATCCACCTCTTGCGACGCTTTTACCAGGCCAAGTCCTCTTCGGTTTATTGCAGTGGTCGACGGAAATTCAAGGCGAGCTTTAAAATATACCTTGCGCAACCTCATTCTCTCTTTTTTCTTTTCTCCGTTGTAAGTACCGACAGGTGAGTGCGTTTCACTTCTTGCAACATATCCTTTACATTTGCCTGTATTTGTGTGTTCACCCCGCCGCGGTGGTCTAGTGGCGAAGGTACTCGGCTGCTGACCCGCAGGTCGTGGGTTCATATCCCGGCTGCGGCGGCTGCATTTCTGGTGGAGGCGGAAATGTTGCAGGCCTGTGTGCTCAGATTTGGGTGCACGTTAAAGAACCACAGGTGGTCGAAATTTCCGGAGGCCTCCACTACGGCGTCTCTCATAATCATATGGTGGTTTTGGGACGTTAGACCCCACATATCAATCAATCAATCAATCAGTTATATTTGTGTGTTCATTTTGACTTCGTAAAACGTAATGCGATGCCCCACTTTCCCCCTGGTTCTGAGGAGATTATGCATGGCTGTAGAGGTTGACTGATTGATATGTGGGGTGTTACATGCCAAATCCACCATATGACTACGAGAGACACCGTAGTAGAGGGGTCCGCAATGCTCGACCACCTGGGGTTCTTTAACGTGCACCCAAATCTGAGCACACGGGCCTACAACGTTTCCGCCTACATCGGCAATGCAGCTGCTGCAGCCGAGATTGCATCCCATGACCAGGCTATAAAACAGCTTCACTGTAACAAAATTATCGCGACGCGCGAAACAAAAGAAAGATGCATTGCTGGCTCCGCTGCCAATTGCAAAAGTCGGGCTGCCTAAATCAACTTGACCGTCGCCACTTGCACGGTTGCTGCCGCAGTGTATACGCTCCTCTGAAGTACATCATTATATTCCGATTCTGTGTGCCTCAACACCTCGAGATTGCTATTTTAGCATGTCGTAGGGAAGTAAGACGCAATACACTTGGCATTCACAGCAATAACTGAGAAACATGACACTGTAGATGACGCTAAGAAAACACGTAAAATTAACCTAACCTACACTGATTGTTTTTTCTAGTTTAACTTAAGAGCCACGAGTTCGTATTAGTTGCAAATTATCTTTCTGGCATCTTCGCTAAATATAAGACGAACACCTATCGTATACCCTTTAGGTCATCTGCCAGGTTTGTTAAATTCATCGATCGCGTAGAATGCACATGTGTTTACGCATTTTGTTCCCATCAAGATGTCCGGCTTGCTACCGCGAGCGGGCGCTTTTCAGCGCTACGCTGTATACGACAACCAAGCACCCACGCCCGGTGGTCATTGTATTCTGTTAAAGTATGAGGTAGTGAAAGAAATATGTAAGCTTATTTTTGAAAGTGAGGGTGCCCTTGAGAGAAGTGGATTGCTGCGCCTAAACTAGGGAAGGACATAATCTTCTGCTTAACAAGAACTGAAACTTCAAACTTAGCTGTACAGCCGTGGTAATGAAAGCTATGGCTATACAATTTGCAAGTTATTTTAAAAGAAGGTGCAGGATGCAATGAAGTGATTGACCCGATTGTTTGGTTAAGTAAGTAGTTAATCGTCAAGAACATTTCAGCAGCGCAAAAAATACTAACAGAAGAAAAGAGAGCTTCATTTATCTCAGTTCTCTTTTTGTTTGTGCGTTTTTGTTTTTCGTTGTGTTAAAATTATCTGAACTATGCCATGAAGCTCAATGTTGCTTTAATATTTTGGCTAGTATTTTCATTGTATTTTGGAAAGCTTTTGTACATAGGTACTTTTTTATAAGAATAATGGTTGGCACGGCAATTCACCGTACAAAGGTAAACCAACGGCTTACAAGGGCTAAACTAAAGTGATCACATAACAAAAACAGGATTTGTGAAGTTTTTGCGTTTGTATATGCATAGAAATTGCCATTTGAGGATAACTCTTTTTATACTAAAATATACACATGCTTCTAAGCTACTGCGTCAATTAGTTGTTATCTATGTATGTATGCATGCCACTAATTAAAATATATCAGAATTTTTCTCGGCCTGTGCCTTATCCCGAGATTAAAATCACGACCCCCTCTCCCCGTCAATGTTGTTTCGAGAAAAAAAGCACACACCTTGAGAAGTAGAAAAAGACTTCCTGTCAACATATTGAGAATAAATAACCAAATTTATTTTTTAAACTACGAGTGTACCCAAGTGTGACAATATTCTTAAAAAATTGAAAAAAATTTCTACCATATAACTGCCAAATCTCAAAGTTCTATTTCTCGAACAAACAAAGTGTCACTCTATCGTAAGCTGTCACGGCCTGTCCTCGTAGTATTGTGGAGAGACAATGAGTGGGTAAGTGAAAAAAGTAAACTTGCCTTCGAAATCCCGAGTGCATTCCAAAGAGGTCGATTCTCACACTGTCGCAAGAAATGGCTCACATAACCTGCCGCGTGCAGGAAACCTTGTGCTTTGCCGGTTTGCGGTGATAGTATGCCGAAGACAAAGGTTGGTTGACCAACTTCCCGTCCTGAGTCGTGGTATCAGCGTTGCGTTTTTCCGTGTATACTTGCGTGAGCGTCTAACACCGAGAGCTCGTTATCGAGGTGACTGCTGAACACACTAGAAGAACGGAAATAAAACGTTACACCCAGAAACCTCTGCAGCAACACGTGCTCCCGCTTGTATATTATGTCAAGCGCATTGTCTGACGCCGCTGTGATGTTCGTCACATTCAGTGACATAAAACGCATGCTGTCATGGCACACCTGCAGAGGATCTTCTTGCGCACAAGTGTCGGACATTGAGGTAAAAACGAGGGGGATTTGCAGTAAAGGACGTTCACTGCTAATGGAATTATGTGCTTAATCAACAAATTAAATCTTTCCGCCTCTTCTGGTATTGACGAAATCAACTCTAAATTCCTTAAGAATACAAAATATATTTGTGCATCTTTTCTATGCTTGCTTTTCTCAGAGTCACTTTTAACAGAACGTCTACCATATGACTGAAAGAACGGGAAGGTTGATCCAATTTTCAAATCAGGGAACAAAAACTCGCCATTAAACTATCGTCCCATATCTTTAACTAGCGCGCCCTGTAAAATTATGGAACACGTTGATGATTGATTTGTGAGGTTTAACGTCCCAAAACCACCATATGATTATGAGAGACGCCGTAGTGAAGGACTCCGGAAATTTTGACCACCCGGGGTTCTTTAACGTGCACCCAAATCTGAGCACACGGGCCTACGACATTTCCGCCTCCATCGGAAATGCAGCCGCCGCAGTCGGGATTCGAACCCGCAACCTGCGGGTCAGCATCCGAGTACCTTTGCCACAAGACCACCGCGGCGGGGCAAAATTATGGAACACGTCATCAACACGCACATCACAGACTTTCTTGATTCAAACAGCTTTTTCTATCCAGCACAACAAGGGTTCCGCAGAGGTTTCTCTTGTGAAACGCAACTGGCCTTATTTGTTCATGATTTGCATACTAACCTGGACTGTAAATTACAAACCGATGCCGTATTCTTAGATTTTTCCAAAGCGTTCAACAAAGTACCCCATTCTCGACTGTTACTAAAGCTTTCCCAGTTATATCTTCACCCGAACATACTGATTTGGATCAGAGAATTCCTTACAAACCGCTCCCAGTCTGTTAATATCAACAATCGTACCTTTAATCCTCTTCCAGTAACGTCCATAGTACACCAGGGTTCGGTTCTTGGTTCCCTTTTATTCCTTATATACATAAATGACTTCCCTTCAAACCTACCCTGTAAAACCCGGCTGTTTGCTGATGACTGCGTTATATATGACACTGGTACTGACATTTCAAAGCAGTAATCCTTACAAGCGAACCTAAACTGCCTCCAGGAATGGAGCAACCGCTGGCTCATGGAACTTAACCAGAGTAAGTGCAAATTCGTTTCATTCCATCACCACCGCATGCCGCTTGTGTATCCGTACACAGTAATGCCATCCCCCAAGAAAATGTTTCGTAATACAAGTATTTGGGCATTACTCTTTGTAGCGATCTTTCATGGAACATACACGTCACTAATACAATTTCATCTGCAAATAAAACACTGGGTTTCCTTAAACGCCATCTACGCCTCGCTCCACAACACGTAAAATTACAAGCATACAAATCCATCGTTCGACTTAAACTAGAATACGCATCGCCAATTTGGGACCCATGCCAGGGAATCGCTTGAAAACCGGGCCGCTAGATTTATTCACTGTTCTAACTCTTTCACTGTCAGTGTATTTGTATTAAAAGCAGAATCTGGTTTACCAGATCTAGAACTTCGCCGTCGTATTGCCAGCCTGTCATTTTTTCCGCAAAATATTTCATAGTCCCTTGCATTCCACACCTTATATCGTTCCCGCAACACGCATATCTCACTGCACGAGCCATTTGCTTCAAGTTGCTCGGTCAGGATTCCGGACTTTTACTTTCTCTGCGTCATTTTTTCCACGTATTGCACCAGACTGGAATGGCCTTCCCCGTGAAATCGCAACCATTCCCTGCCCATCATCGTTCATAGAAAATATCAATAAGCACTTTCTATGTTAAATCTTTGGCTTCTATGTTTTGTCTTTATAATTACCCACCCCTTATGTAATACCCCCTCACGGGTCTTTAAGTGAATAAAATGAAATGAAATTAAACCGCAGTGGGAAGAGGTTTGGTATCTTCTAGTCATATGAATGTACTGTTTTAAGAAGCTTTTATATAGTATTCTTTTTACAAACTCATGTTGTCTGAATATCCAAGACATTATCGCAGGGGAGACAGTTCTAGTACCATGTGCTGCCAGTATTACAGTGACAAGCAAGTAAAAAGCAAACGTTATTTCGAAGGCAAGTAAATTAGGTGATGACTACAGTAAGTAAACAATTTAAAAGGAAACAGAAGCGACAAAACTGAAACAAAACCTGAGCGATTATATATTGTTGCTAAATATAAACTTCGAGAAAAAAGATCTAATTTCGTACAGTTAGCAAGAAAAACAGTTCGAAAACTGGGTTTGTATTACAACTGCACACATGTATCTTCTTTTAGTGGTCGTGCATTGTCAGAACCATACCGTGGTTTTAAAGATAGGGTGATGCTGACTGGTAAGATGTCAATGCCCGTTTGATCATAAAGAATAAGGTAGAATAAGTTAGGTTTCGAGTGTTTTTTAGCTTTTAATGTTTCCCTGCCAAGCAATGCTATTAACTCAGTGGCGCTTTGAAAATGGTAAGTTACTGGAGCCAAATCATGAAGCCTGATTTTTTTTTATTGTGACAAGAACTACTAGTTTGTGACCCAGACCACACAGGCGTAATCTAGAATACATTTCTTCAACTTCTTTTTTAGAAGAGGAATATGGCTTCTTTTTGGCGCGATCGCACGCTCAAGATACTGCATATGGTTATGCGACATCTCGTTTTGCCTATGTAATTATCATTCCCAAGAAGCTAGAATGGCTAGAGGAAGAATTATTTGTGGTGGGAGCACTCGGTACAGATGGCATTGCTATGCGTGGTTTTGTGCACGTTACTTGAAGCAGCGAAGGCAGCACGCGAGTATAGCGTACGGCAGCCCGGACCACTGATGTACTCCGCACATAAGTGGATTTAAGGGGAGATGCTACTCGACGACACTTTTTTAATATTCACCATAGAGCAATGAAACGTGAGCTGTTTTAGGAACTTTTTATGCTGATTTCAAATATATAATAAGTTTTTATGCAAGTTACACACTTTTAGCTCTGCAACATGACAAACTTGAGTTTGAGTTTATTTGTGTTTGAGTTTATTCAACCACGTGACAATTATACGAAAATACACTGTATACGTGGTTTGGTGCGAAGGCAAAAAAAGCTGCGTTTCACAGCTTGATTGGGCCCTTCACCCAGAAAAGAAATCTAAACTACATGTTTACAAAAATTAAAAAAATACAGGCAGCGGAAAGTGACATGACAAAAAGAAACACGCATGTGGCCCATGACAGCAAATAATAGAATCACAACTCTAAAATACATACAAAATATTCAGAACAAAGCAATGCATGAAAGAATAAAAACCAATACAGAAATCACCCAACATTCATTTGCAACACAATTAGCCCATCCGATTTAACATTTCAGTTTTAGACAATATACGCAGATTATCAGTTGTTAGTTTCCATTTGTTCATCACACTTGGAAGGCGGTAACGTAGTGTTTCAAATCCATAGTTTGTGCGCGGACAAGGTACGTGCCAAGTCTCCGTACATCGAGTAACGCGACTGGTAGGATTTGGTTGCAAGGTGGCCAAGGTGTGCAAAAAGATACTTTCCCTGCGTATTTCTGATTTAAAAGCTGACAGAAGGTGGTATTCGTAATAACAGGTAATTCTTAAAATTCTATATTTTGCAAATATTGAAGCAGTGTGTGCGTTATAGGATACACCATCAATGCACCGCAAGGCATTTTTTTGTAACACGACCAGGTTCTTTAGAGATGCTTTAGAGCCTGTAGACCAGACCAGATGACAATAGTGGAAATGTGAAGAAAAAAGAGCATTGTACACTAATATTTTTTGTTTCACAGGTAGTATGTTCTGGCATCGACACAGCACACCTAAAACTTTACAAAGTTTGTGACTAATGCGTTCGGCATGGTAATTCTATGCCATGTGTTCGTGAAAATGGACACCGAGAGTTTTAACGGTTTGACAAAGTTTAATTTTAACGTTATTTAGTATTAGTTTGTGAGACGTTTCAAATGACCTGGCCTTCGCACGGAATAGTACAGCCTTGCATTTAGAGCAATTAATGTGTAGAGAATCTGCCACAGTCCAGGCATATATTTTATTTAGTATTTCATTACCAGAAACAATGAGGTCATCAGCCGTTTCCCCAGAAAAAAAATATACTAGTATCGTCCGCGTAGATTAAATATTCTACAGAGCTGTCAATACATACAAAATTGGTGATAAAAATATTAAATAATAGGGGTCCCAAAATGCTACCTTGAGGTACGTCATACTTAACGTTCATGGATGATAATAGCTCTCGATTGATTGATATACATTGTTTCCTATTAGATATGTAGCTTCTTATTAAAGCTAAAATGGTGCCGCGAACTCCATAACAGTCAAGTTTTTCTAGCCTAATATCATGGTTTATTCTATCGAAAGCTTTCGAGAAATCTAGAAATATTCCTAGGGTAAATTTGTTTTGCTTCTATATTTCTTAGAATCAATTCCTTTTGGTATAGTAAGGCGCTTTCGGTTGAGAGGCATGACTGAAAACGGAACTGTGATGGCGTAATAATGTTGTGTTTATTGAAGAAATTAGATAACCGAACTAAAATAAGTTTTTCACACCCCTTAGAGAAAACTTCTCAAATCGAAATGGGTCTGTAGTTGCCTAAATTGCTTTTGTCACCACCCTTATATATAACCGTTACTTTAGCGTTTTGAAAACCTTAGCCCTTTTGACCCCCTGTTTTCATCTCTAAACTTTTGTAATTTTCTATTATTTATAGTTCATAATGCTTCGAATAAATTGTAGAGTGCAAATAACTAATTAGCAAGCACATAAAAAATATAAAATACGCGTAAAAAATAGTAGACGTAAAAAGTCTAATATCACCTATCCTAGTAAAGGTATAAATGCAAATTTTTTTTGTACAATAGAATATTGAAATTTAAAATAGATAATTGCATTTGTCATACTTTGAAAAAAAAATTCGGGCAATATTTCATGCATATTAAAGCAATAGAAGTGCCCGAAAAAGAAGAGGCACATTACGAAAAATTGAAAATTTGGTATTTTGAGAAAAAAAGTTTTAAAGTTAAAATTGAGTTTTTATTTATGAAAGATATCGTTAAATCAGATGAAATTTCTACACCGAAAAGAACAACCTTTCTTGTAGTGGCCACTGCGACTAAAATACGCCAGCACCATCAGTTTGTCCCTCTCATATTTTTCGAGCCGACTCCTCACAGACATTTCGCTCACAGACAGGGCCATGAAACGCTTGCCAAACTTCCGCTCCATCTCGCGGAGCCTTGTGCCAACTGCAAGGTAGGCAGAAGTTGGACAGGACTGTGAAATTCAAACTAAGTCCAGTGTCATGCCATTTTGCGGCCATGTTTGTGCCACATACTATTGTACATAATGGCAATGTCGTCCCTGCTAAGTTCTCTCACTTTTCGACCTCTCAAGATTGGCGCTGACGTCATCCATTGCCGCATCACGAACTTTGCGGCTGACGGGTGTGAATTACTTTTGATGCATTGGCTTTTGCAAGCCAACAACTGCCGCAAATCGGACCAGCTGCTCGTAGCCTATTCTCACAGAGCGCGCCGCACAACGGCTTTTACTTGCGAGCAATGGCTTTTTTCATTCACGACGTAGATAATTACATAATAAAAGTATTGTTCAGCTGCGCTGCTCGACAAGACATGGACCCCACAAATAGGTTTCACAGCACATACAGGCGCGCAGCGGCCAATGGTGGTCCCCGATTCGTACCACGTGATAAGCCAGTCGCGGCACTCGAAAACGCACAGAAGAGTGCTTCTTTTTATCATTTATTCCGCTGCGTCAGTGAGAGAAACTGTTGTTATTTGAACAGTGAGGCTCAACTCTTCGACTCAAGTGATCAACAATGGCGAGCGGCGGTGCATTATCGGCGGGAAGGTGCTCGAAGACTGCACGCTTTGGATCTTTTAACAGGCCCTTTGTGCCCTTAAGATGCAATTTTAAAGCATTTTAAGTTAAGTCTCTACCTGCATTATTTTTTTCATACCAGTAGAGGTACTAATCTTATCAAACAGGAGAAAAAAAAACGGTAATTTTGAAAAAAAAAATTCGCGTTTTTCGACCCGCATCTGCCTTGAATAACAACCAGCACACTCTAGTATGTGGTGCCTGTTATTGAAGAGGCTAATCATTTAGAGCTAGGTAGCTATTGACCAATATCATCAACTTTTTTTTTGTTGCAGACTACATGAGCATATTGTCGCCAACCACAGCACAGAATTTTACTAAGAAATTTAATTTTGATATAATTTCAGCACGTCTTGAGAAAAGGCTATTCCACTAAGATAGAACTGTTAACTGTAATTCATACATATACGAAAAGTTTAGATAATAATGGTGAAGTGGGCAGTATATTTTTAGATTTCTGTAAGGAATTCGGCTATGTAGTTCATTATAAACGTATTTAGAAGCTTAGAGATTACAATCTTCCGAAAATAGAAATTCTTGGATAGATGCTCATTTGTCACATCGAGTGCAGTTTACTGCTATTGAAGGTATCAACTCGAGCTGTCTTCCAGTAACATCTGCTGTCTTCCAGTACATCAGGGCAGCGTCCTCGGTCTATTGTTGTTTTTGATTTATATAAATTTCATTGTGAGCATTGGTACAACACGTATACAGATAAGATTGTTTGCGGACGATTGTGATTTATTCCGGGAAATATGTACAGTGCATGACCAAGCAAACCTTGAAATAAGTCTGTAGAACACTCAAAAGACAGCTCAGGCATGGCTTCAAACATGAATACAATAGAAGGTCTTCGCATAACATGCGAGAAAATCGCACTGAAACATTCGTACACGCTGACTGCTTCACCCCTGAGGGAGGTTAAAAATACAATTACTTAGGTGTAACGTTCAGGAATAATTTATTATGGAACACACATATTAGCAATATTTATTCCTCTTCTTTCCGTAAACTTTGCTTTTCCGAACCAACTCAAAAATTCTGGTGCAAATATTCAATTAGTTATATGAAAATTATTCAACCAAATTACAGTACGCTTGTATCAAATGAGACCCACACACCAAATATAGCAATGAAGGAAGGTAGAGAATAAAAAAACAGCTGTCCAATTTATTTTTTTAAGTTTAAGCGCACCGATACACCCACACAGGTCCTGATAAAAAATGTCATTCCGCGGCATAAAACACGCCGCCATATGCTTCGCCTTCACTTTCTACAAACATTGATTTATAATGAACCATCTATAGGGCCCGCGTTTTATGTGTCCCCCTTTCCACTGACGTAAGCGTTATGACGGCACACACGTATTAACAGTTCGTTTTGCAAGAATAGATTCCTACAAATATTTTTTCTCTAGAACAGTGTCGGAATGGAGCTCCTTGAACTAATTTACCCAAATGAGGTCGTTACCATGTTTTACTTGTAATACCACCATACTATTTGCAGCATATTCTTATTATATCTATACTACCTATATCTTAGCAGTAAGTTGCATTTTTCGTTTACATATTAGGCTTCTTTCTGGGTTACGTTTGAGGTTTTGTATATTGCTTGATATATCTTTATTGATATTTCGTATTGGACTTCCTGTTTGTATATGAAATCAGTGCTCTTCCAGCAAGGACCGAATTGTGGCTTGCGGTATGTTGAAAATAGCAAAAAAATAAAAACGGAAACCTATCTCTAGCACTCCATGATCATCTGAAAGTAAGCCACTAATACTTACGAAAGCATGGCTAAGTGATGAAATATGAGATGATGAAGTTTTGTTAGAATTACCGAGCTTCAATTTGTACTGAAACGATAGTGTGCCTAAACGCGGTGGCGGTCTACTCATTGCTGTTCAAGAGCATTTATGTTGCTCAGTCGTACATTTTAAACAGAACTAGAAAAATGCAATTGCTATGTGCTGAAGAAAATGCATCGTTGGCAAGCAGCATCGCCACCGCTTGGGTAGTGGGTTCTGGGATCCTCTCGCTCACCTTGTGCTGATCGTCACCGGCATCTGCCTGAACGTTGCTCTGTCCTGATTGTGTTTTCATCGAAGAGCCGCCGTCACAACACACGCCAATAAACTCCTTTTCAATTGGTGGAGGGCGCTGACATTCCCCGTCGCCTGAACCCAATGTCTTCATCGGAGTTGAAGAGACTGATGTGGAAGACTGGCTCACCTACTACGAACTGGTGAGCGCAAACAACAAGTGGGATGGCGTGGGCAAGTTGACTAACGTCATATTTTACATCGCTGACGTTGCCTAGACGTGGCAAAACAACCAAAAAAACGATATTTCGACATGATTCATCTTGAAAACGTCGTTTACTGACGGTTTTGGCCGAACAACGCTTGCGGACTCGCGCACAGAAGCCATCGGAATCAATCACCGGGTACATCAAAGACATTGTTGATCTTTGAAACCGGGTGAACAACGCCATGCCTGAGTCAGAGAAGATTCAGCACATCCTCAAAAGGATAAATGACGGCACATTTCAGATGCTTCTGGCCTATAATCCTGCTAGCGTTGCGGAACTTGTCACTTTATGTCAAAGTTTCGACGAATTGAAAAAGCAGCGCGCCCTGATTTGGCCGTTTTCCTCACACGTCGAATCGCTCTCCAGTTTTACTTCTGTTCCCGATCACTCACCAACCCTGCAAGAGAATAAAGACTTTGTGCGTGAAGAAGTAGCTCGGCAACTGTCGTTGATCCCCTTAACGCAGCAGCCGCCGTCCTCTCATCTGCCCTCACCGCTCCGCGACATTATTGCCGAAGAGGTAGCTCAGGCTGTTCTCGTCCCTGCCCACCAGCAGCCTGTGGCCACGCCTGTTCCCCATGCGCCAGCTATAAAGCCCGTAGCCACGCCTCTTACGTATGCCCAGGTGGTACGCAGCAGACCCCCGCCAGCCACATCTGCCACCCATGTCTCCACATGCTCCCAACTCCACCCCTCTTTCGACACCTTGGGCCGCACCGCGAGTCAGCATTTTCTGGTGCACTCATGACAATCGACCGATCTGCTACACCTGCGGTACTCCAGGACACGTGGCACGAAATTTTCACCACTCCACGACACTACTCGGCCGTTCCCGTATGACCCAGAGCTCATGCAACTACTTGCTCCATGTCCCTCATTGCAGTATGGTTTCACTAACCTTCCCGAGTCTCATTCACCCCAGCACCGATCTCAGACTCACTCTCCTCGCTCCCCGTCTCCTCGCAAGCGATCATTGTCACCAATGCGTCCCGACATGTTTTCTCCGACCGGGAAAACTGAACGCCGCAGTTCCACAGGCAAGAAGTGCGCCCTCGTCAAAATGCCCAAGTCGTCGTACTTCACCGGCTAACCTCGTTGCCAGATCTGTCGATGGTGTTTCTACGTTTGCCCTCGTCAACAGAGGTGCTGCCGTTTCTGTTATAACCGCCCAGCTATGCCGCTCACTAGGCAAAGTGGCCACGCCACTCTCTAGACTACCGCTCTGTACGGCTAGCGCACAACCAGTTCGACCTCTCTGCACCTGTACGGCCCGCATATTCATCCAAGGCTCTATGTACGTTGTCTGGTTCATCATCCTTTCGGTGCGCTCGCATGACGTTATTCTCGGACGGAACTTTCTGTCACATCATCAAGCCGTAATCTACAGCGCACGCACTGAAGTTCAATTTTCACACTTGTGTGATGAACCTTTGCACGAAACCCTTGATCGATCGCCGAAACTGGTCGTGTGCGAGGACAATGACATTCTGCCAGCCTTTCTTGCCGTTGTCCTTGTTTGCTGCGAAGACCATAATGATGCTACGGCAATGCTTGCACCTTCTGACATTTTCATAAGCCGCAGAGCCGTTTCCTTGCCTTTCACTACACTTCACGTCACTGCTGGCCAAATCAATATTTTCATCCACAACCCCCTTTCTGCACTGCTTTCGCTACTAGCCGGTGAATGTCTTGGTCGAGTGGAGTACCTTGATTCTTTTTTCTTCTTTAACATGCCATACGAATCATGCAGTGGCGCTTCGACCGAACTTCATGCCCTTTCCCCATTGGAATGCTCGTCTCGAGTGATATTTTCTCGAGTTCCATCGCCGACACCTTAAGTGCTCAAGAACGCGCCGAGCTTCTTAATCTTCTCCAGCACTCAACGAATTCATTCGACGTTTCTCAGCCGCAATTGGGTCACACTTTCCGGAGTGCACCACTAAATTGTCACCGGTTCACACCAGCCTTTGAGGCGTCAAAGACCGTACCGTGTCTCTGCTGCAGAACGTCACGTCATTAATAACCAGGTCGAAGAGATGCTACTCCGTTGCGTTTTTCAATCATCGCACAGTTCTTGGGCATCGCTTGTCGTTCTAGTTCGAAGGAAGGATGAATAGATTTGATTTCGCGTCGTATACCGGTGACTAAACAAGGTGACGCGAAAACACGTCTATCCGTTACCGCACATCGACGACGCCCTTGACAACCTCCTAAGAGCCAAATTCTTCTCCTCCTTAGAATTGCTATCTGGATACTGGCAGGTTCCGATGGCAGAAGCTGATGGCCAGAAAACTGCATTCTTTACGCTAGATGGCCTGTACGAATTTAAAGTAATGCCTTTTGGGCTTTGTGATGCTTCTGCCACGTTTGAACGACTTATGCACAACACACTGCGTGGATTGAAGTTGTCTGTGTGTCTATGCTACCTAGACGACATTGTAGTTTCCTCTCCCGATTTTTAAAGACATCTTCTTTGGGTCGAACTGATTCTGACGTGTTTAACGAACGCTGAGCTTCAACTGAACCTTGAAAGTGCCGCTTCGCCGCACGAGAGCTGTCCATCTTAGGGCATATTGTGTCAAAGCATGGTATTCTACCCGACCCTGCAAAACTTCGTGCAGTCATTGAGTTCCCAAAACGTACTACACTGGAAGAATTACGCAGTTTTGTTGGACTATGCTCGCACTTCTGGCACTTTGTTCAAAATTTCGCGTCGATCATGTCACCACTGACCAACCTCCTATGCGGTGACGCATACCTTTCATTCTTGTGTCCTGACTGCGACGTCGGGTTTGCCACGCTCTCTGGTCTCCTAACCTCTCCTTCCATTCTTCGGCATTTCGACCCAGCAAGTGTAATGGAAGTTGACACAGATGCTAGCGGGGTGGGTCTCGGCGCAGTGCTCGCCCAACGCAAGCCGGGCTACCCGAATACGTCGTCGCTTATGCGAGTCACACGTTCACTAATCCTGAGGCCAATTACAGCGTCACTGAAAATTAGTGCTTAGCGCTAGTGTGGGCGCTTCGAAAGTTTCGCTCTTATTCGTACGGTCGCCCATTTGACTTGGTAACGGACCGCCATGCACTTTGTTGGCTCGCCACATTGAAAGATCCTTCTGGCCGCCCAGCTAGGTGAGCACTGCAAATCAAGGAGTACGACATTTACGTCATCTATCGCAGCGGACGCAAGCACTTTGACACCGACGCCCTGTCCCGTTCGCCTTTACCTCACGACTCAGCCTGCGGAAACCCTCATTTGACTCTTTTGCTAGTGAAAAACCTTGACTCCTTTGCTAGTGAACAACACAAGGACCCGTGGACCGTTCCCTTTTTGACTGTCTCTCAGGATCGTCCACCACAGCGGCATCACGATCTCTCCGAAGTCAAGCTGCTCATTTCGCCATTCGTGATTGGCTGCTACACCGACGCAGATACGCCCCTGAAGGTCGTAAGTGGCTGTTTGTTGCTCCCCGCAGCTTGTGATCACAAATATGCACCTGCTTTCACGACGATCCCCAATGTGGCTATGCCGGAGTTTTCAAAACTTACGAACGTATTCGCCATCGCTTTTACTGGCACGGAATATATGATTTTCTTCGAAAATTTGTTATGGTCTGTACTGACTGTCAGCACCGCGAATCACCGCCTTTCCGCTCGTCCGGTGCGCATCAGACACTCCCGTGCCCTGCCAAACATTTCGATCAGATCGGAATTGATCTCTATAGCCCTCTACCGATACAGTCAGATGAAAATCGGTGGATCGTAGTCGCTGTGAACCATTTAAAACGCTACGCTGAGACCGCCGCCCTTCCAAGTGCCACTGCGCGGGACGTAGCGTCCTTCGCTCTCCATCGCTTCATACTACGACATGGTGCACATCGAGAACTACTAAGTGACCGAGCTCGAGCCTTCCTATCAGACGTCGTCACGGCTCTGCTTTCTGAATGCCACCTTGTTCATCGCAAGACCACAGGATACCACCCGCCGACTAATGGGATTATGGAGAGATTTAACCACACCCTCGGCGATATGCTCACGATGTGCGTGACATGTGATCATACTAACTGGGATTGCATTATTCCATACATCACGTTCGCATACAAAACAACTGGACAGTCTACCACTGGATTTCCACCTTCCTTTCTTTTTTACGGACGTGAACCTTCCCACGCCACCGACACCCTCCTTCCATACAGTCCTGATGCATCCGAATGCCCATGTGCGTCCGGAGCTGCCCGAAAAGCGGAAGAGTGCCGTGAACTCGCACGTACCTTTACGTCACAAGAACAGCAGCGCCAGAAAGAAAACAACGGCGACTCTTGACGAAGCCACAGCTATTCCCCGGGATTACTTGTATAAAACTCGTCCCATAGTACAACGGCCCTTACCGCGTTTTGGAGCAAACCTCGCCGGTGAATTTTCTCATTGAGCCACTTTCCCCATCTGTCGACGTGCACCAGCGTGGACGTGACATCGTCCACGTCGCCCGCCTTAAGCCATATCATAGCCCTCTGTCTCCAGACTCTTAGGTCGTCAGGATGGCTCTTTTTCGGCGCGAGAAAATTGTGAAGAAGAAAACGCGTCGTTGGCAAGCAACATCGCCACCGCTTGGGTACTGGGTCCTGTGCTTCTCTCGCTCGCCTCGTGCTGATCGTCGCCGGCATCTGCTTGACCGTTGCTCTGTCCCGATCGTGTTTTCATCGTAGGGCCATCGTCGCGAAACACGCCAATAAATCCCTTTTCAGGTGGTTATTCAGGCACGTCCTTCATTCTCGTTACTGGGAATTAGTTACCAAGCTACTCGCGCTAGTTCCGAGCTCAGCAACCAACATAATCAGGCTATGCGCCAACTCCCATCTGCTCATACAAACGCCCATGTGCTTTCATACAGCGATCCTAGTTTCCCACATGTAGACTGGCGTACTAACAATTTGCAGCCATCGAAAGATGTAGGCGAAGCTAGTGGGTTGCTTGATATCTCCGCAAACTTTAATATGACCCAAGTAGTCACTTAACTAACGCACGCTTCACAAGATACAGCCAATGTTCTCGGTGTGAAAGTAATCCTAAATCATAAAAGCCAGCCACACGATCACTATCTAAGAGAAATCAGAGATTATAGAACAATTTATGCCATTTTAGAGCGAAAGCTGCTATTACATCAAAACTCGGGTCACGCGCTGCCGTAGTTGTACGCCGCCGGCCACGCTGCCACCATTGGTGTCCGTAACAAGATTTCATAAAATTATAAAAAATTGGCAGATCCCAGGTGCCATGGGAATTGATGATACGCGAGGCACAAATGAGAAATGTCCTGGGGTAGTGACGGGAACGAAGGAAGCGGACTTCAGGTCGAAGAAAAAAACTTTATTCGGGCTGAACTTGTGTCCACGAAAAAGGAAAGCAAGACACTGGCCCTGATAGCGGTGAACATAGCGTCTAACGGAGTGGCCTGGCATTTTTTTCTATTAAAATTGAATGTTTCGCGACAGGGGTCTGCCAAATTCTCGATGACGACAAAAAGCAGTTCTTGTATTTCAGCAGCAGGTTTTTGAGCTTCTCTTGTTTATGCGCCGGAAGGCTAGGATTACCGTCGAAATCTGGCTGAAGGGTTTCAGTCATCGGAGTAGATTTGGCGGAATCGGTGAGGGCGAAAGCGTGGCTGGCTTTCAGTGTCTCTTTGATGGGGTAAATGACGTGCCTTTGCTCACGTGCTTCTACTCGTGGCTGAAGTTTGTGAGCATCACTGTTGCGTTCCCTCCTCGCAGCTTGGCTACTCCTCTGGCGACGCATATTTCGCAGTTGATCAACAGGTGCTGGTCGCCTTCAACGATGCATTGCATGTCTGTTGATTCTTGAGTGCCCGCTAAAATGTTGACACTGGATCGAGGAGAATATAGTGACTTGATCTCCCAGAACATTGAAGGCGTGCGTACCTGACGATGGGTGCGGCAGCAGTGCTTTATGTGTGGATAGGGTTATGAACTTTGTTCTCAGGTCGACGACGGCACCATGGAGTTTTAAAAAGTCCATACCAAAAATTACATCCCTCGAGCAATGCTGTAGTACGAGGAAGCTTGCGGGGTAAATTTTGTCATTAATGGTTACTATGGCTGTACAGAGTTATGAGAGCGTGAGTAGGTGACCTCCAGCAGTACGAATTTCGGGGCCTTCCCAAGCTGTCCTAACTATCTTCAACTTCGCGGCGAACGTTCCACTGATGACGGAATAGTCGGCTCCGGTGTCGATGAGAGCTGTGACGCTGCGGCTGTCGATGAAGACGTCAAGGTCGGTAGTTCGCACCTTGCGTCGCAATTGGGTCGGGGCACCAGATCATGGCTACAACAATTTTTACCACTCGTTTGGCGTTGCATCGTCAGGTATTCTGCTCGCCGCGAAGTGTCGACGTTGGAGCTGCATTCGGGAACCGGCACGTTCATGGGGCTTCGTCACGTCGGCGTCGGCTACGGTGGCGGCAAAGAAGGAGGATCTTCATCAGTTTGTCGTACAGCAACCACACATTCATCGGTTACTGCCCTTCATTTTTCTGATATGGGCTAGGCGACCGGCCCTGTTTACGCCAGTGTACTGCCGACGGTGCGGTGACATGTAGTGGCCTGGTGAGGGTGAACAAATGATTACCGGGGTGTTCTCTGCGCTGCGGCGAGATAGTCGGTGATTTCACAAGGTGTTTCACCCCACTGTGGACGCGGTGCATCGATGGCGAAACAACGTAATCCCATCTGGCAGTAATGGCAGTGGTAGTACGTTTGACTGGTTCACCACAGTGGTAGCAGAGTGGGCGGTGGTCAAGGGCGCGCCAGATGTCAGTCTTCCTCGAAACGTAGCGCTGGCTGGATGGCGGGTGGTATGGCGTTGGCGGTGGTGGTGGCGGAGCCTGGCGGAAGAACTACAGCGGGCAGTGTCCTGACGAGGGCGCGGAGGAGTATTGCGGCGCACTGCAGCGGCGTAACTCATTGCTTACGCTTCAGGTTGCGATGCTTGCGGGAATTCAAGCAGTTGCTGGACATCTTGACGAGCAACGTCGCTGATTGAGTCCACTCTAGGCTGCATTTCCGGAAAAATCTTACGTAGCTCTTCACGTACGAATGCTCAGGTGGTCTCATTCAGGTCGTCGGTGCTGAAGGCTAGAACTTCGGCGTATCCTGCAAACGCAGAGCGGTGGTTGTATTGCCTTCTTCTTATCTCGAGCGCCTTCTCTATTGTTGTAGCTTCTGTCAGGATTCGTCGACATTCTGGGGCAGGTTGCGAATGAGTCCCGTAAAAAACTCCTGCTTACCTCCACGCATGAGGAACCAGATATTCTTGTCCTCAGCCATGTCAGGGTCGGCGTGACGGAACAAGCGAGTCATTTCTTCCATTGTAGTGACAAGTCCGGGCTCTGCTATAGAAACGACAATGAAGATGGTCGTTCTGGCGGAGGCTCGTGCTGCTGCAGCTGCTGCTAAAACCACTGATTGCTGTCTCGCTGCTGTTAGGCTCATAAAACGGTTGCCTCATCCCGGCGTGGCGTCTTACAGGCTTCGTACACTTGTTGGAGAGTGCTGACTGTCTCAAACTGGAACTCCGTTTCCGTACTATACCTCAACCCCCCGCCTCGCCAATGCCTGACGACATGACCCAGCCACCTGAGTCATAATCCCATCTTTCATGTGTTCTGCAATGCCATGACAGCGAGATCGAGTGATTTTCAACGCGACCGACGACCAAGACGCCGAAGACTGGGGGTCCCAGTATGAAGCGGTAAGCGCCCACAATAGGTGAGATGACACAGAGAAGCTCGCTTACCTTCATTTCTACTTCGCAGGTGTGACAGTACTGTGGTTTGAAAACCACAAAGCGGAAATGACCTCTGGGTCAACCTTCAAGGCGCGCTTTGCAGAAGTCTTTGACCAACCGGCTGTTCGCAAGCTCCGCGCCGAACAGCGCTTGCGCTGCCACGCACAGCGCTCTGGCGAGACGTTTACCTCGTAGATCGAGGATGTTCAGAACCTCTGCCGTCGTGTAAATTTCGACATGTCTGACAATGACAAAGTACGGCACACCATGGAAGGTATCGATGATGACGCCTTTCACATGCTTGTCAAAAAAGCTGCAAACTGTCGCCAAGCTTATTCAGCACTGTCAGAGTTTTGACGACCTGCGGAGAGTGCAGATTTATACTCGACCTCCAAACCTCGACACGACCTCTACATCTGCGTTAACCATTGGCGCTGTTTCCTCTGAACAAACCACGTTGATGCAGCAAATCTAGCAGTTCGTCCGAGAAGAAGCGTCGCGCCAATGGTCTCTTGTGCCGCACATTCCGACCAGTGCGCACACGCTGACCCCTACGCTCCCCAAGGCAATCGTAGAGAAAGTTTCCGACGCCCTGTCTTCCCCATACCATCCTTCGCCTATCTCCGCCCCTCTCACTTACACTGAGGCCGCCAGACGATCACCGCCGTCGCTACCAACCGTCACGGATCTTGCTCAACAGCCCCGTCTCCTCTACGCAGCAAGTCTACCTATCCGTCCCCACCCATCTCCTGTTCGCCACCCCGCACCATCATCAATTAACCCTTGGTGCACTCCAAATAATAGGCCAATTTGCTATTTCTGCCATCTTTCCGGTAAGGTAGCACGCTACTGCCATCGTTGCGATTACAACCCTACTGCTGGTGAGGCGACTTACGACTTCTATCGTCCAGAGCAACCACAAGCGTCTTCGTCCCCCCCCCCCCTACGTCGGATCAGCCGCCGCCACGTCGCCGCGGCTTCGACAGGTCTGGGTCGCCCTCCCCACGGCGCCATTCTATTTCTCCGATGCTTCCTCGATCACCACCCAACCAAACGGAAAACTGACCATCGCAGTTCCCAAAGCAACGGCTGCGCACATATCGAAACCTCCAAGGCCTCCATTTTTACCTGCAAATGAAAAAAACTATGCATATTGATTGTGTACCTGCGAAAGCGCTCGTTGATACCGGTGCTGCCGTGTCTGTGCCAAGTGTTCAACTTTGCCGCAAGTTGAAGAAGCTTACGGGGCCACTTTCCGATGTCTTTCTACGCACAGCCACTGCGCATCACATCCAACCTTCAGGGGCGTGCGCAGCTCGACTGGTCATCCAAAATATTTTGTATGCAGTCGAATTCGGTGTGTTTTCCCCATGTTCACATGATATCATCTTAGGCTGGGATTTCCTCTGCGCTCATCATGCCGTCGTTCACTGAGCGCGTGCCGAAATAGAGGGCTCGGCGATGTGTAAACTTCCCTGTGTGAAGCACCGATGTCTGAAAGACCTTCTTTAAAGCCGCTATCTTTCGAGTCACCGTGGCCGCGGACACTCACATCCATCCTCTATCCTGTGTTCTTGTGCCTTTCTTCTGCGACGACGCATTCGCTGTCGCCACCCTCTTTATCCCCTCCGACGCTTTCGGCCTTCGCAAAAGCTTTTTTCTCCCATTCATAGTTGTCACCGTAGAAAACTCACGTGGCTTCATTTATTTAATGAAGTCGCTTCCTTCCACAGCCATAATATTTTGTGGCGAAGTCCTTGGTCACCTTGAGAAAATTGATTCTGTTTCATCCAGTCACCTACCTGATGACTTGCCATCATCTCACTTGAACACTATTACCCCTGATACCACTCTCACTTCATCTCCGGATGCGTTTTCCCCATCGATTGACCCTAAACTTCCTGCTACTGAGCGCACTCAACTCCCCGCTCTACTCGGTCGCTTCAAGATGTCATTTGGCCATAGCCAACCTCCTTTGGGTTGCACGTCTTCCATCGTTCACAAAATATGCACCGGTAGCCATGCAGCTTTGCGTCAGCGCCCATATCCAGTTTCTCACGCTGAACGCCGTACCATTAATGATCAGGTGAACGATATGCTTTGACGTGGCGTAATACAACCTTCAAACAGCGCTTGGGCATCTCCCGTTGTACTGGTGAAAAAAAAAAGAATGGCAGCATCAGATTTTGCGTTGATTACAGGCGTCTTAATAAGATCACGAGAAAAGATGTTTGTCCGCTTCCCAGAATCAATGACGCCTTTGATTGCCTGCAAGTAGCAGAGTTCTTTTCTTTTTTAGACCTTTGATCTGGCTACTGGCAGGTTGATATGAATGAAGCCGACCACTCTAAGACTGCGTTTGTAGCACCTGACGGATTGTGCAAGTTTAACGTGATATCATTCGGCCTCTGTAATGCGCCTGCCACCTTCGAGTGTCTCATGGACAACATCGTTAAAGTCTTTAAATGAAACACATGCATGTCCTATTTGAATGACGTCTTCGTTTCCTCGAAGGACTTCGACTGCTACCCCAGCCACCTCGCAAGCGTCCTCACTTGTCCTTCGAATGCTGGACTGCAGCTGAATTTGAAGAAATGCTAGTTTGCTGCCCGCCAGCTTAAAATCTTAGGGCATGTTGTTAGCAAGCATGGTGTCCGTCCTGATCCAGCCGAGCTTCGTGCTGTCGCCGACATTCTTAGGCCGGCAACATTAAGAGAACTCCACAGCTTCATCGGCCTCTACTCATATTTTCGCCATTTTGGAAGCAATTTCACCGCCATAATCGCACCCCTGACGCAGCAGCTTGCCGACAACCAAGATATCTCGGCGTGGTCCCCAGCATGCGACGAAGCATTCGCCTCTTTACGCCATCTTCTGACATCACCACCTATCCTACGCCACTTTTATTCACACGCTAAAACCGAATTCCATACGGACGCTAGTGGAGTAAACCTCGGCGCTGTTTTTGCTCAGCGTAAATCTGGCTTCGATGAGTATGTTGTATCCTACGCTAGTCGCACCCTCACTAAAGCGGAAAAGAACTATTCAGTCACCAAGAAAGAATGCTTTGCCATTGTTTTGGCAATCACAAAATTCAGACCATACGTATATGGCCGCCATTTTGACGTCGTGACTGATCACCACGCATTGTGTTGGTTGTCGTCATTAAAAGACCCATCTGGCCACCTTGCTCGCTGGGCACTACGTCTCCAAGAATATGACATTCGTGTAATTTATTGGTCAGGCCGCAAGCATTCGGACACGACGCTCTTTCACGCTCGCCACTTCCTCACGATTATATTACAAAGTCTGTTTGCAGCTGCGAATGTTCTTCACTTGAACATGCCGACATGTCCGCTGAGCACATCCAAGATCTATTGATAGCGTCTCTCTCAGAGTACCTGTCTCAGTCATTTCCGCGTACCGACAACCGTTTACTTCGACGAACTGCTCACCATTCTACCATCCATGACGGTCTTCTGTACCGGCAAAAATACCTATCTGATATGGCAGGACCGGCGCCTGGCGTGGCAACGCCGGCCTGACGCGACGAAATGAGCGTCGGCGAGCACGTGCACCGCGTCACGTCGAAATGTATTGGCGCCTTGACTGTGGCATGTAGTCATGTTCTCACATGACACGCATCTCATGATTATCTCGTTTGCAGCAGTCACCATACCTTTGTCATCCATTGGTGTCACGTAATACTAAATTCGGCATATGTGAAGCTAGCGAAACAGCCGTGAGTGCATCATCAGTGTGACATGTAGTCATGTTGTTACATGACACGCATGTCGTGATTGTTATGTTTGAGTGTGTCATTTACATATGTAGTCCGTTCGCGTCATATAATACTAAGTTTGGCACATGTGAAATTAGCGAAATGGCCGCGAGCGCATCATAAGTGTAGCATGTAAACAAGTTGTTACATGACACGCGTCTCATCGCTATCATGTTTGTACCAGTCACATACCTTCGTCATGCATTCACGTACTGTATTACCTAATTTTGTGTATCTGACGCTTACGAAACGGCCGCGAGCGTATCATGAGCATGGCATGTAGTCATGTTGTTACATGACACGAATGTCATGATTTTCATGTTACGGTCTGTTGCTTGTGTTCGCTATGCAATCATGCCAAAGTATACCAGTTTTGCAACATGACATGTCAATGAAACCACTGCAAGAGCAGGATGACCATGAAATCGAAATCATAATATTCATGACATATCTGTCAAGATTTTTATAAACGACTTCTCAAATATGTTCTTCATACATTCATGTTTTGCCATACGAAGTTTGGTATTGGTGACATTAACGAAATGGCAGGAGAGGTAAAAGTGTAGCTGGCTAGATAGATAGATTGATTGATTGATAGATAGATAGATAGATAGATAGATAGATAGATAGATACGCTCAAAGTTCCCGAAGTTCGCTAAGAAATGCTCCGCATATAAGACGCAGAACGAGCGTGCCGACAAGTGCGGAATTCACATCTAGCGTTGAACCATCAACGGATGCTTTGGACACTATTCTAACAAAATCTATATATTTGAAAACTCTGATAAACAACACAGAGATGGAATGCATACCACTGTGTACTTTGTTGGCAAGAAGTCCTTCCGGGGAACAACTCTGGTACACGCTGCCCGCGTAATTGTTTCTGAAGGAAATCTGTGCACTCGTACACTTGGCTTTCCGTCATAATTTGACTTGCATTTTTGTGCACAGGAACAGCCAGGCATAGTTGCACTTCAGTAGATGACCATGGATATGATGACCATGGGTATGACATTGGGTATGTAAACATGTAACTACAGTGTGCACCCCATAACAGGCGGGAGCAGCAATATTCACCAACATTGTTGTTTGCGTTCCCCGTCAAGCAGATGACTACTGAGTTCGAACAATCGCTTCAGTACTTTCGCTGAGAAGTAGATTGTGCTTTGCACATAACTCTTCAGTCTGACTTGGAAATACCTAAAGATTAGGAAATGGCTCTTAGTTTGTGAAAAAATATCGTAGAAAGTTTCATTATGCAGACTTGACTGCAATGATTATTCACTGCCTATTTTGTAACATTGCTACCGTGACTTCCTGCACTTCTCAGCTGTCTTGTGTTACTAGTGCTGCATATGTCCCTATTGTATGCATATATGTAATCTGCTGTGTATTTGCAAGTACTATCCACTGGTGCATAATTTCTTTTTTACGAATAAGTGCTTTTGCGAGCACCAACAGGCATCCTCTATCTTGTGTGTCAGCTGATCTACAGTAAGCGAGCAAGGGCAAGGGTAGCGAATTCTTTTAACTTGTCATCCGTGACAACCTTCACAAGAATATTGACTTGCTGAAATGTTTGACTCAGGATTTCGTTATTCGCCAACTGTTACTCAATTAAAGAGCCTGTCACTGCAACCTTTTACCTCTTCTGAAACGTCAACCAAGTTTTTTTCAACATGATCCTGTAAATGGTGTTTTACCAAGATGCACTTGCTTACCAGAACTGGAAGGTGATATAGTTAGTCATAAAAAGATCGGACGTGCAGGTAAGGGCACACATTCTTGACATAATATTGAGAACAATGTTAAATGCAGGGATACCTAGCCCAACGGCGTGGTGTCATTTCGTGTTATTCAACGTGATGTAGTTCTCGCTAATGCGTTGTCAAATATCATATGGCGGCTCAGCCTAATCTCACTGACACTGCACTTTTTTAGAGCATGTGTGGTGAGAAAGAGAATGTGCAGCACAGTACCAGGTACTGTGCAAGGGGTGTCCAGTGTAAATATCCTTGTCTGACTGAAAGAGCCAAAAGAAAGTTGCCCAAGTTCAGCGGGTAATTTTATTAAACAGATGGATATCAGTGTTTTTGTTTTTCATGTATTGTTCAACTCTGTGAGAGACAGTACTCCTTGTTTACATGTACACTGCTGCATTCACAATTTCCAGTAAACAATGTAGGCTTACTTGTTTGGCGTGTATTTTACAAGTTGAGGCTTCTCATTCCCCCCTCGGCATTGCGAAAATATTTATAGTAACGTTAGGGTGTCGTGTGCGAGAATACCACCCCGCAATAGCAGCGAATGAATGCCCATTAACTTGCGGGCGCGCACCGTGGCCCCCCGCCCCCGCTACGAAAGCAGCCGCCATATTGCCCCATAGCGCTATGATGATAAACCTAGCAGTGCCATCCCTACGTCGGTATGATAGTTCGCAACGCCACCGCTACCCTTCTTTTCGTTGCACTGTCAAAGGTACAGTTTCTCTTCTCTAGGTGGTAGTGTTTAAGTGTCCTGTGGGTGGGCGCCGAGCTGCTCGCAACCGATCTACGGGGAAGCCAACCGTAAAGGTGACCAATTTTCATAGACTTATTCCGACGCTAGCTAAAGCCTCGCCCAGTGATGCCAGTTAAGCGAATTTCCGGCTAAGTCTGGCGCATTTTATTTTAGTTTGACGGGAAAAAAATTCGTGTAGCGGTTAGCGGATTTTCTGACGGGCCATTTTTCTGCATAGCGGGTTTCCGGTGGATACCTCTCGCAGTGGACTGATTCAAAATCACCCTGCAAGAAACCATTTCCGCGTTCTCTAAAAATGCGGAAATTGTTTAACTTCATAGGCTCCTGTTAAATTGCTCCGCCTATCTCAGACAAACAAATCCGCGAGGCAAAGCGGTGTTCGCTTTCTAGGTAATAAATAACGGACGAGCTGCGATGCACCAATCTGTGGATTCTGCGTGTTCCCTGCCACTTGCCGTCAGCTTAACACAGTAAAATCCAAGCTGAAGAACAAGCTGACGCCTAAAACAACAAATGCCATTCTCGTCGTGAGAGCGGGGCTGAAGTGACACCAGAAAAAAATGTTTTGATTACGAACTTCTCGCGGCAGTTGTTAGTGAAATCGGGACATCTGCAACGTATGTGCAACCAATTAACCTGTCTTGTCCCTCAGCAAGTACCAGCGGTCTTGTGGAGATGGTGTCAGACGACAACAGCGGTGACGAAGACCTAGAAGTGTTTTTCGTTGACCTGTAAGTTGTTTTTTTATCATAAGTGTGACTATTTATAACATTTGCCTCATCTTTGATGACGTCATCAATGACTACCACCGCATCTCTGAAGCCTCAAGTGCTCTAGTTAGACTCCTTGAAGACTGTTTCATATGGTATTTCAGCTGTCGTAGTTTTGGGGAGCTTTTAGGAATGATAAAGGTATTTATCACACAAAATTGCAGTGCTTTTAAAATAAAATAAGCCCTAACAGGAGCGGATATGTTTTAGAATCTAGCGGAATCTGGCGGATTTCTCAATGCTTTTTAGCGGATGTCTAACGCTCGGTGATGGCAACACTGGCCCCGCCAGTCCGTGTAGGTGCAATTACAGAGCGCGACATACTACAACCAAGCTTGTTACGAGAAGCCGCAACGTGTTTTGGACGACTCGCAAAACAGACGAAATCTCCGCACAAATATTGTGAGCCTGGAGCTTATCACGGTGACGAAGACAGGCGAGCACTCGATGAGTGAGCGTCCGGGCAGTCGAGGACAATGGCGGCCAATTTCCGAGCGGTCGAAAAGCACAGGCGAACTACTCACGCCGAAGCCGACTTTCGCTGCGCATTTCGTACGTGCGATATACAAAACGACCGAGCCCGTTGCCGCAAGCGTCACACGTATGGCACACCCGACAATTACGGCAGAATAGAGAATGATCACCTACTTGTGAAAGATTGCAGTGCTGATTCCTGCCCTGAGTCAGACAAAAATAATGTATCCGACACGCCTGCTGTTTTCTCTGCCGCCATGTTGGCCTTGATTCCCAACCGGTGGTGTTCTGAGTTGGTCGTCACCATCTTACTGAGCCAGGGATATAAAGCGTGGCGTGGCGCCTTGTGAGGACCGGCTCCAGATTTCATGGGTGAGTAGAAACGTAAAAGCAGCAGCGCACGCTCATTCAAGCGTACAAACAAAAACCACGTCACATATTCTAGATTGATTGATTGATTGATATTTATGATTTAACGTCCGAAACACACGACATGATCATGAGAGGCGCCATAGTGGAGGGCTCCGGAAAAGTTTTACCCCCTGGGGTTCTTGGACATGCACCCAAATCAGAGCATACGGGCCTACAACGTTTCCACCTCCATCGGAGATGCAGACGCCGCTGCCGGGATCCGATCCCGCGACCTGCGGGTCAGCAGCCGAGTATATTGGCCACTAGACGACCGCAGCAGGGCGTAAATCCTAGATGGACGAGCTCCCCGAGCGCGACTCAACGCTTACCGTCACCAGCGAAATGGGGGGGGGGGAGACTGAGCGAGCAGAGAGGAGAATGGCTAGTTTCCTCGACAGCAATTTGCGCACGGCCAGCATCTCCCGTGCGGTTCATAACTTTGTACGGAATAGGGAGACTAAGTGGTTTGCACGCGGCACGCATTCCTCTGTGGTTACTTCTCAACGGTCTATCCGTTTATCGCGCGCGCCTTTCGGGCTCCGTTACTCCTTGTTCGGGTAATTTTGCCTTAGAGTGCACAATGCTTCGCAATCAGTGTCACCAAGCTCACAACGTTACTAATCACAGCCACGTTATCGCCATTATGCGAGCGCCCCTGGTGGCCACTTCTTATTTTATTTATCTTCTATATTTGATAGGAGCGAAACAAGCAGCTCAAGAGTGCTGTTGGTGCACCCTTGCTGCTTTCGATAGTGGAGATTTTCATGCTGCAGGAGGAATGCAGAATCTGTCCGAAAGAGGACATACGCCCACGAACGCACCTGTGGAAGGCGCGTGTTGAGATGGCGAAAAGATACCGCGGCAATCGCTCTTACGTCGCTGCACTGTGAAAATATTGACTGAGTGGAGACGCTGACGTGTACGCACACTGTGTTTGTTTGATAACCACCGCAAATGTGCCACATGCGTTTCCAACGCCACGCACTGTTACGAAGGCGAGGCGTCAACACGGTCCTCAAGGTGCCACTGCTCCGAACTCCGCCGACACGGTCACCAGCCATTTGGTAGCGTGTGTTACTCGCGACTGCTTCTGCGCCGAGCTGATAGACGAGCGGACGAGATGACGGTGAGTTAAGGTAAGGTTTATGTACATCATAGAAACACATGTGTTACAAATTCGGCAATGGGGCCGACAGCATAGGGACTCGAAGAGCCGAGATGTCTTCTCTCGCACGCATCCATCGGCTTCTCTCTCTGTTACAAAGCGCACCAGCGACGAGGTTACGAAGCGTGCCACGAAACTCGCCGCTGCCAAGAACACCGGGTGCGCCGACTGCGAAATGGGCTCGACGAAACGAGAGTCTTTTCTGACACATAGGTCTACTGCTGACGACGCGCCGCAGGGCTTTTTTTGTAGGCACCGGGTGGATTCTTTGAGTCACCAAACGTCCAACCAGAAGCGCTGCTGGCCGTAATGCCAGAATCGTCCAATGGGGCCTGCCGCTGGGCCGCGTCATGATCATCAAATACGGAGCCGCTGCGCGTGGTTGCAGCCAAGGAAGAGTGACGTCGCCATGCATTGCGTAAGACTCGCCAGACTGGAAGACGCTGATTGCTTCAACGGGCTCGTGGGCGGAGGGAGCTCGCTGTGCGTTGCGTGACAGACCGGCGCCGCAGCTTGATGACGTCGTTGAGTTGATCGCGTCAGGCGGGCTCGCGCACTGCCTTGACACAGATTGAATTTGCAGAGGCATTGACGTTCAGTGTTGACTCCCAGGCGTAACAGCCCCCCCCCCCCCGGTCACAAGACAATGCGCCGGAAAGACGAGCTGCTTCCACGAGGCTCGGATGTCGGGCGCGCTCGTTCGCCAGGTCCCTCCATGTTCACCTCCAAGACCATGGGGAGGATGTAGCTCCAGACTCCGTTCCGTGCACACATCCCATTCGTGAGGACGGATCCCAGTTTCACTGGCTTGTCGCTACAATTTTCCGGCCAGCTTCACTCGTCTGTTTTTTTGGTGGTCTCAGCACTTGTCGATGGTTCTGCAGCTTGTCAAGAACGCTTCGACAACAGACAACATACGACACAAGCAAGTGCCCTTGGTCACCCGACAGAACACCAGACAAGGTAAAGTACAACATATACCTAGCTACCTGTCTATCGGGATTCCGTTCCCTCTACATGAAGAGGCACATATAGGACACAAGACTCTTAAAATAAGAACTCGATTTTTTTTCACGTACAACAACGTAACGAAATAGAATACAACATGAAGTTGGCCCTTTGAGATCTCTCTGGACGAGAACGCTCAGCTAAGGCCGTGGTGAGAAGAAAATTTTGCCCTGAATCGCCAGCGAAAAACCGAAAAGTGGAGAAGGTACTAGCTAGAACTCACGGCTCAATGCGTCTGCATTAGCGTTCAGCTTTCCTTTGTTTCTTTGTAGCGAACTTCAAAGTTGTGCTGTTGGAGTATCATGGTCCACCTTAGCAACCGGCTACTTTAAGGCGACGATACCTATGAGTTGCACATTCTTGCGACGTTGCACACCTGTGTAACTACAATATGGCAGTCCTGATTTCTCATAAAAAGAAACTGTAGTGACAAAAATACGGGCTTGCTAGAGACGACGAAGAAAACGTTTGTTGTGGCAGTGGCTCGCGCTGCTGCAGCTGCTGCTAAAACCACTGGCTGCTGTCTCGCTGCTGTTCGGCCCATTACACGGTTGTAGCACCCCGGCGTGGCGTCTAACAGTATTCTTTCATTTGGTGGAGAGTGCTGGTTGTCTTAAACTGGAACTCCGTTCCCGGACTCTACCTCAACCCCCCGCTTCGCCAGTGCCTGAAGACATGACCCAGCCACCTGCAGTCATAATCTCATCCGTCACCTGTTCCGGAATGCCACGACAGCGAGATCCAGTAATTTTCAACGCGACCGACGACCAAGACGCCGAAGACTGGCTGTTGAAGTATGAAGCGGTAAGCGCCCACAATAAGTGGGATGACATGGACAAGCTCGCTTACCTTCATTTTTATCTGGAGGGTGTGGCAGAACTATGGTTTAACAACCACAAAGCGGAAACACCCTCTTGGTCAACCTTCAAGACGCGCTTTGCAGAAGTCTTTGGCCGACCCGCTGTTCGCAAGCTCCGCACCGAACAGCGCTTGCGCGGCCGCGCACAGCGGTCTGGCGAGACCTTTACCTCGTATATTTAGGATATTCTGGACTTCTGGCGTCGTATCAATTCCCACAAGTTTGACACTGAAAAAATACGACACATCATGAAAGGTATCGAGGACGACGCATTCCACATGCTCTTTGGGAAAAACCCGCAAACCGTCGCCTAGCTCATTCAACACTGTCAGAGTTTCGACGAGCTGCGAAGAGAGCGCATTCCTACTCGACGTCCAAACCTCGACACGAGCTCTACATCTGCGTTAACCATTGGCGCTGTTTCATCCGAACAAAGCACCTTAATGCAGCAAATTCAGCAGTTCGTCCGAGAAGAAGTGGTGCGCCCATTGTCTCTTGGGCCGCACGTTCCGACCAGTGCGCACACGCTGACCCCAACGCTCCGCAAGACAATCGAAGAGCAAGTTTCTGATGCCGTGTCTCCTACATACCATCCTGCGCCTATCTCCGCCCCTCTCACTTACGCTGAGGCCGCCAGACGATCGCCGCCGTCGCTACCAAACCCCACGGATCTTGCTAAACAGCCCCGTCCCATCTACGCAGCAAGTCCCTCTGTCCGTCCCCAACCACCTCCCGTTCGCCACCCCGCGCTACCATCAACTAACCCCTGGCGCACTCTGGACAACAGGCCGATTTGCTACTTCTGCCATCTTCCCGGTCATGTAGCACGCTACTGCCGCCTTCAGGATTATAAGCCAACTGCTGATGAGGCGACTTACGGCTATCGTCCAGAGCCACCACAGTCGTCTTCGTTCCCCCCCACGTAGGAACAGTCGCCGCAACGTCGCCGCGGCTTTGACAGGGATCGGTCGCCCTCACCACGGCGCCGTTCGATTTCTCCTATGCTTCCTCGATCAGCACCCACCCAAACGGAAAACTGACCATCACAGTTCCCGAGGCAAGAGCTGCGCATATATCGAAACTTTCAAGGCCTCTGTTTCTACTTGATAATGAAATAACTGTGCATATTGATGGTGTACCGGTGCAAGCGCTCGTTGATACTGGGGCTGCCTTGTCTGTGCTAAGTGGTAAACTGTTCCGCAAGTTGAAGAAGCTTACACTGCCACTTTCCGATGTCTCTCTCCGCACGGCCACTGCGCATCACATCCAACCTTCTGCGGCGTGCACAGCTCGACTGGTCATCCAAAATATTTTGTATGTAGTCGAATTCGTTGTGTTTTCCCCATGTTCGCATGATATCATCTTAGGCTGATACTTCCTCTGCGCTCATCATGCCGTCGTTCACTGTGCGCGTGCCGAACTAGAGTTGTCGAAGATATCTGAAGTGCCCCTGTGTGAAGCGCCGACGTCTGAAAGACCTTTCAAGGCGCTATGTTCTCTAGTCACCGTGGCCACCGACACTCACATCTCTCCTTTATCCTGTGTTCTTGTGCCACTCTTCTGCGACGACGTGCCCTCTGTCACCGCCCTCTTTTACCCCTCCGACGCCGTTGGCTCTCGCAAAAGCTTCCTTCTCCCGTTCGCAGTTGTCACTGTAGAAAACTCCCGTGGCTCCATTTATATAACGAACTCGCTTCCTTCCCCAGCCATATTATTCCGTGGTGAAGTCCTCGGTCGTCTTGGGGAAACTGATTCTGTTTCGTCCAGTCACCTACCTGACGACCTGCCATTATCTCACTTAAACACCATTACCTCTGGTACCACTCCCACTTCATCTCCGGAGGCGTTTTTCCCATCAATTTACCGTAAACTTCCCGCTGCTCAGCGCACCTATCTCCTGGCTCTTCTAGATCTCTTCAAGATGTTATTTTACCATAGCCAACCTTCTTTGGGTCACACATCTGCAATCGTTCACCAAATCGACACCGGTAGCCATGCACCTTTGCACCAGTGCCCATATCGAGTTTCTCACACTGAACTACGTGCCATTGACGATAAGATGAACGATATGCTTCGACGTGGCGTAATACAACCTTCAAACAGCCCTTGGGCCTCTCCGGTTGTACTGGTAAAAAAGAAACATGGTAGCATCAGATTTTGCGTTGATTACAGACGTCTTAATAAGATCACGAGAAAAGATGTTTATCCGCTGCCAAGAATCGATGACGCCCTCGATTGCCTACAAGGAGCAGAGTTATTTTCTTCTTATGCCTTCGATCGGGCTACTGGCAGGTTTCTATGAGTGAAGCCGACCGCCCCAAAACTGCGTTTGTAACGCCTGACGGATTGTATGAATTTAATGTTATGCCATTCGGCTTCTGTAATGCGCCTGCCACCTTCGAGCGTCTCATGGACAATATCCTTAGAGGCATTAAATGGAACACATGCCTTTGCTATTTGGAGGACGTCGTCGTTTTCTCGAAGGACTTTGACTCCCACCTCAGCGGCCTCGCAAGCGTCCTGACTTGTCTTTCGGACGCTGGACTGCAGCTGAATTTGAAGAAATTCCACTTCGCTGCCCACCAGCTTACCATATTAGGTCATGTTTTTAGCAAGCATGGTGTTCGTCCTGATACAGCCAAGCGTAGAGCTGTCGCCGACTTTCCCAGGCCATCTAGACTAAAATAACTCCGCAGCTTCATCGACCACTGCTCCTAGCTTCGCCATTTCGTGCGCAATTTCGCCACCATATTCGCACTCCTGACGCAGCAACTTGCCGACAACCAAGACATCTCGGCGTGGTCCCCAGCATGCGATGAAGCATGCTGGGGACCACGCCGAGCATCGTCTGACATCACCACCTATCTTACGCCACTTTGATCCAGACTCTCCTACCAAAATCCATAGGGACGCTAGTGGAGTAGGCCTCGGCGCTATTTTAGCTCAGCGTAAATCTGGCTTCGATGTGTATGTTGTATCTTACGCTGGTCGCACCCTTACTAAAGCGGAAAAGAACTATTCAGTCACCGAGAAAGAATGCCTTGCCATTGTTTGGGCAATCACGAAATTCCAACCTTACGTATATGGCCGCCCATTGACGTCGTGACTGATCACCACGCAATTTGTTGGTTGTCGTCATTAAGAGACCTATCTGGTCACCTAGCTCGCTGGGCACTACGTCTCCAAGATTACGACATTCGTGCAATTTATCGGTCAGGCCGCAAGTATTTCGACGCCGACGCTCTTTCTCGGTCGCCACTTCCCCACGATTATGTTACAGCGTCTGTTTCCTGCTACGAATGTTCTTCACTTGAACATGTCGACATGTCCTATGAGCAACACTAGGATCCATGAATAGCGTTTTTCTTAGAGTACGTGTCTCAGACGTCTCCAAGTACGGACAACCGTTTACTTCGACGAACTGCTCGCCATTTTACCATCCATGACGGTCTTCTGTACCGCCGAAACTACCTATATGATGGCCGCAAATGGTTGCTCGTAATACTTCGCCACCTACGTTCTGATGTCTGTGCTTCCTTCCACGCGGATTCGCAATGCGCCCAAGCAGGTGTAGTGAACACGTTTGCTCGCCTACGAGTTCGATATTACTGGCGCGGAATGTACCGCTTTGTTAGGCAGTACGTCCGTTCATGTACCTTGTGCCAACTCCTTAAGAGCTCCCCTCGCACAACTACAGGACCACTCCAGCCACTGCCATGTCCTTCTCGGACTTTCGGCCGCATCGGAATCGACTTGTACGGTGCCCTATCATACACACCAAATGGAAACCGCTAGGTCATCGTAGCCGTGGACCACTTTACGCGTTACGCCGAAACTTCGGCGCTTCCCGAGGCCACTGCGCGTGAAGTTGGCTTGTTCATTCTGCACAACCTCGTCCTTCGACATGGTGCACCCAGTGAGATTCTTAATGACCGTGGGCGTTCCTTCTTGTCGGAAGCTGTAGAAACCCTCCTATGCGAATGCAACATCGTGCATTGAACAACCACCGCATATCACTGCCAAACCAACGGGATGACCGAGCGATTTATTCGCACGCTGGGTGATGGCATGCTCTGCATGTATGTTTCCGATGACCATACGAACTCGGACCACGTACTGCCATTTGTTACGTACGCTTACAGCAACGCAATTCAATCTACATCTGGATTCTCCTCGTTCTTTTTCTTTATGGTCGGAAACTTTGATCTTTCTTGGACACTATCCTTCTGTACCGCCCAGACCCTTCAGACTCGACGACTTTGGCCGAAGCCACCACATATGCCGAAGAATGTCGGCAGCTCGCACGTGCGCTTATTACACACGATCAGGCTCGCCAGAAGGACTCCCATGACCAACGCTCATCTCCATCGTCATACGCGCCTGGAACAATCGTGTGGCTCCGCGTGCCATCGTCTGCCCCAGGCCTTTGCTCAAAGTTCACACCCAAGTATGACGGCCCCTACAGGATCTTGCGCCAGACATCACCAGTAAACTACATGGTTGAACTTATTCAGCCACCTACATATCAATGGCACCGCGGGCGTGAAACTGTGCACGTTGACCGTCTAAAACTTCACTTCGACCCACTAGTCATATCTGTGCCATAGGTCGCCAGGATGGCTCCATTGACCGGGGAGTCAATGTAGTGACAAAAATATGGGCTTGCTAGAGACGACAAAGACGTTTGTTGTGGCAGTGGCTCGTGCTGCTGCGGCTGCTGCTAAAACCGCTGGCTGTTGTCTCGCTGCTGTTTGGCACATTAAACGGTTGCATCAACCCGGCGTGGCGTCTAAGAGTATTCTTACAAAACATTCCTTTTCTGTTTTCCCAAGTTTACGCTTTCATAAGCGCTTTAATCGAGAGGTTCTCACGCTGCTCTCGAATGAGCGTTTCTCGATCAACCCTTGACAGCCCACTCCAACTTTCCGCTACAGGCGAGTGCGTCAGCTCACTCCAACTTTACGCTACTGGCGAGAGCATTGGACCTCTCTCGCCCTGACTCAATGGCGCCATGTCGTCTCCTCCGCCGACACAGACCGCGCCAGCGGCTTCGGCGACGGGCCACTGGAGTGACTGTTCAAATTACTCACATGGAGAATTTCGTGTCTGAGGTTCCGTCGACTCGCCACCAAGGTCACACAGACCAGCAGCTTTTGAACTTGGTGTTTCACCATATTGAACAAGATCAAGTCCCTGCGAAAGCTTCCGCGCTTGCGATCACGTGAGGGCCTTGTACGCTAAGTTGGAAAAGAGCTATTAACCCTGCTTTTTGAGAAGCTGGTCTGAGGTATTCGAAAAAAGATAAGAAAACGAGCGGGAAGCGTGAAAAACGGTGCCGCTTCGGTGCGAAGCTTACCGAATGGCCTTCAATGACAACTGTAGCGATTGGTAAGCAAGCACTGTGCTCCTCGGTGACTTGTCTGATCCACGCGCATTCTCCTGTAAGGTCATCCGGAGACACCAACGAAGGATGGACAACGTCCACGGTTGCCGCTGAGTATCGAAGTGCTCGACACGTTTTCCCATTCACCCTGATTTCTTGGAGATACGGCTGTAAAAACCGCATGTTCTTTTTCAATTTTCGGATTGTTGCGAAAGCGAACTACTCGCTACAGTTCATCGCGATGTGCCCTTCCTTTTGCAGTTGTAACAGATTAGGGGCTTCCGTGATTCAAACGCCCGTGTGGTATCAGTGCGTTGTTTAGGAACCTCACTCGATTTCTCCGCTTCCGTTTGTCCTTCCCTGACAGTGCCCTTCGTAAGAGATGGGTCCTTCCTGAAATTACGGTGCGGAGCTGGTTTTCGTTGACCAGGTTTCTTTGAAAAGCCCTCTTTTCTTTCATCTTTTCTAACGCTCTTTGCCCTGCTATGCATCTTTCGGCGAGTATAATACTCCTCAGCTAATTCTGCCACCCTGTTTAGCTGTACTTCACCGACTTTGTCCTGCAGAGAAAGCTTGAAATTCTCCTCAATGCAGCAATAGTATTGCTCTAATGCAATGCATTCTACCACTTTATTACGATCGTCATAAACACCTTCGCCCATGAGCCATTCAATAAAATCGGCTTTAGGACGAAACGCGAAGTCAACGTCTGACACATTCCCCGTTTTAGCATACCAGAACCTTTGCCTGAAAGCCTCGGGGAACAACCTATAACGTCTCAAGAACACTTCCTTAACCTCCTCATAGCTCTCGAACGCTTCCCTCGACAAGTATGTTATCACGTCGGACACTTTGCCGGGAAGAGCTAACAAGTTCTGCGCGCAAAGAGACCGTTCCAAAGCAATTCTCCCACAGACGTGTTCAAACTTGACGAGGTAATTCGCCGTGTCCTCGCCTACTAGGAACGGTGGCATTTGGTCGCGAATTCTCTGACCACTGACCTGAACTTTCACAGAAGCTACGCTAGGCGCCTGCGAACACTGTAGGATTGCCAATTGTATTCGTTTCAACTCAAGGCGCTCCTGTTTCTCGGCGTCCTCGAGGCGTTCTCGCCTTGCAGCTTCTTTACGTTTGCGAACTTCTCGCCTTTCATCTTCTTCGCGTTCGCGAACTTCTCGCCTTTCAGCTTCTTCGCGTTCGCGAACTCGCCCTTCAGCCTCCTTGCGGCGTGCTTTGATATCCGCCCAGATCCCTTTGACTTCCTCAGTCGTCACTCCTGCCACTCCTGCATCCCTTCTGCATCCCAAGTATCGTCACTCCTGCATCCCAAGTATCGCTTGCTTTCGTTTCGCACGGCCAAAAATAAGGCCACGTTCCTCACAGGTTTCGATGAGTGCTTTCACTTTAAGGTTCTTCATCGTTCACACTAGACTCTTGCTGTTTGCCCCTGTTAAGAATCTACTTGCCGTACCCCCTATAAGTGTAGTAGCAAGACGCGCAAGCAATGTTCAACGCTGCCGTGTTTACACCCTCCACATTAACTTTGGTTTTAAAGCGCTTCGACTTGGCTTGAAACAATCAAAGCTCACTCTAATACTTCACAAAGCCCTTCTCTAAACTACTATAACCTGTGCTAGAGTAGTCTAGTGAACTGAGGGGAAAACATCAGGCACTGACCGCATCAATGTCGTTGACGCCGGCCGATCCTGCAGCTGCCAACCACTGTTACGAAGCCGAGACGCCAACAGGGTCCCGAAGGCGCCACTGCTCTGAACTCCGCCGACAAGGTGACTCACCAACCGTTTGGTAGCGTGGGTTACTCAGCTCGCGACTGCTTCTGCGCAGAGATGATAGACGAGCGGACGAGACGACGGTGAGTTAAGGCAAGGTTTATGTACAGCATAGAAATAGAGGCGTTACAAGTTTGGCACTGGGGCCGACAGCTTAGGGATTCGAAGAGCCGAGATGTCTTTTCTCACTCGAATCCGTCGGCTTCTCTCTCTGTTACGAAGCGCACCACCGACGAGGTTACGAAGGGTGCCACGAAACTCGCCGCTGTCAAGCACACCGGGCCCGCCGACTGCGAAAGGGGCTCGACGCAACAAGAGGCTTCTCTGACACACAGGTCTACTGCTGGTGACTCGCCGCAGGGCTTTCTTTATGGACATCGTGTAGATCCTTTGAGTCACAAAACATTTAACCAGAAACGCCGCTGGCCGTGATGTCAGAATCCTCCAACGGGGCCCGCCACTGGGCCCGCGTCATGCTCGTCAAACCTGGAGCCGCTGCACGTGGTTGCAGCCAAGGACGAGTGACGTCACCACGCACTGCGTAAGACTGGCTAGACTGGAAGGCGCCGATTGCTTTAACGGGCTCGTGGGCTGAGGGATCTCGCTGCGCGTTGCGTGACAGACTGGCGCCGTCGCTAGATGACGTTGTTGAGTTGATCGCATCAGGAGGGCTGGCGCGCTGGCGTTGACACAGATTGCCTTTGCTGAGGCATTGACGTTTAGTGTTGACTCCCAGGCGTAACAGAGCGTTCTTGTAGCCATTTTTATGAACGTTGCTCTCACGCGCTCCACACTGTCTTCATGCCATGGCCCTCGCAGAGCAAGCTTAGAGTGAACTTGTATGTCGAGAAGCTCGGGCCATCATGCATCTTACGCACAACTGTATGTTTTCCTTGTATAGTCAGTGGCGCCCCTCACGACCTATAGGCTCAAAACGCGCCCCAACAGCAAAAAGTAATGCGCAACAAGCATATATTTTACATTGTAAAATGTTGTGTCATTACCGGTGAGAGTATGTCACCGCTACAGTGTCATTCGCCCACTGTCACAGGGGTACCGGTTATACGTTGTCGCACGTCTCGCTATTTCACGTCACAGCGATACACCTTCTATTAGACTTGCCATCGAGTGCGCAGGCGAAGTTCCTTGGCCATCGTTGGAATTGTCCACTCCGCCATGCGAAAGTGTGAATAGTTTTTTGAATGAGTAATTCGCAATTATGTAAGCTAATACATAAAGCTGAGGTTGTATCAGGTTGAAACCATCTATTTCGCTATGAACCAACACTGTTAACAATAAAACGTTTAGTATTCTTTTTTTTCAGGTAAATGCCAGCTACAGCTTCCGGGGGCAAGAGATAGCACATGCACTAACGGCAACCTCGGTGTCAACGTTCCTTTTTGTAGGGCGGTGACCCGCGCACCATTACTGCCATATTATTCCGCAGTACGTACGCGACCCCTTGTCCATTTCCTTCAATGCCAGCGCAAACGCGCGCTTCTCAACGGGAGCCATCAGTACGCCTTAATTTAGGAAGTGGTCGTTATGCGGCGCTATAAGAGAGGTTGTGCAGCTCGCGTCACACGTGCTTCGGAGCGCTTTCCACAGGACATGCAACAGACGTGTTCCCCACTTTAATATCATACATACATCAGATATGTTCCTTCCGGCTGCTTCTTTGTAACTCGAAGCAATGCCACCGCTGAAACACAGCGCTCTCAAAGCCGGTGCATGAAGTAGCGTTGCAGTAACGCTTCCTCCTTGGCTCGCATAGAGCAACGAACAACTCCATCTTTTACAAAACCAGCGTGGCAGTCAACATTATAAGCATGAAGATTGCAAGACGCCTCCCCACGGATTTGTATGCAACTGAACAAAAAAATTACTTGATATTGTTACGGTTAGATTTCCGTCGTGAGGCACTACATAAGGGGCTCTCTTCCCCAAGACCACAAAGCACTCACGATGGCTAGGCATGGACGAGAGCAGGAAGCATCCATAGCAGAGGGTGGTGAACAGATTGATCAGGCGCATCTGTCTGGCATTCATAAAATAGAGGAGGCGCTGGCGTACGGAACCACTAATCTAGCGAAGCCGCACAACGCGTCCGCACAACGAGCGCCCGCGTCTCTCGTCCGTGTGTCGGTCCGACACATTATATTGGTGGCGACACATTATAGTGAAGACAGAAGGAGACGCTGCCATAGGGATAGCAAACCTACTCTTAAATAGTCACACGTGCTGCGTTTGCAGATGAAGTTAATATAAAGACTATTTATAACTACAACCCTTTATCCCCCATGAAATAATGTCTAAAATACCTAGTGCATCTTGTGCTGCTGAAATACCCATAAATACTACCCTTACAGTGAAAGGTCGTTTATTCTAGTTTGATAGAAAATGAAAAAAAATATCCGTAATGAACAAATGGCCAATTACGAAAATTATCAAAAAAAACAATAACCAAATGTCTATCGCGTCAATGCACTTTTATTTGCCTGCTCAATGCAAAAATCTTACTCTTCTTCTTCCTGCGATTTCTCTAACAAGATGACCATGGTGAAAGGTGCCCTTGTCTTTATTAGCCCGAAATGTGCTATGAACATTTTTTATGTACTATCACCCGCAGCACCACGAGCACAAGAAGATACTTTTTTTTCACTGGTTATCGAAAGAAATTTGCCGCCAGTCATTGAATCTTTAGTTGCCAGCAACGCCAGTATGAATGACCCCACCACCCGCATCCAATGAGGTTGCACATGTGGAGAAAAATGTCCATAGTCATGAGGCGTTGTGGCTTTCCAAATTTTACTGTGTGGTTCACAAGGGCAACTCTGGTGGTGCGGACAGTGCTGTCATCAGAATCTTCGCTATACACTCACAAAGCGAAATTGGCGAAGAATCGGATAGTTTTTATAAAAACATTTGAACGAAGGTTAGGAACTGTCTATTTAAAAGTAAAAAAAAAAACAGACGAAACAAGAAGAACTTATCAATGAAATAATGAAACTTTATGAAAGGAAAACAATGAAGTGGCGTTTTGCAATTCCAAAATTGAAATCGGAAATAGAAAAAATAGGAGCAAGGATTGATTGCATCTATTAAATCGCTATTAACCTTCGACGAACACCTGCAGTGCATCGGCAATCTCCCCGTCACTGTGGGACAAAGCACTGTGAGACAAATCTGATACAAGGAGGCAGTAAATGGCACCTGAAGTCTTTGTGCGTAAGGCAGAGTGTATAATAAAGGAAATGAGATAATGCTTGGCTGTTTCATGTACAACACAGAAAGAACAATGCGGTAAGCTACCAGACCAGCTCTGTGTAAATATACATCTAGCTGCGCAGTCTCAGAACGCAGTCTAGTGATTGCGACTTTCATTAATCGAGTTGGACGTAATTTACTATTCCAATAACTCATGAAAAGCTTGAATTTAGGTGTGGTTGTGTTTGACCTTGCAGAAAATTCGCCTAGCATAAGTTTCCTCTCAATCCAGCACCTATAGTGAACTTGGATATGTGTAAAATATCCATAACAGGTCCATTTCAAGATGATTGCCAGTACATCAGGCATTTCATTCATAAATGGGCATATCTGTCCTGGAATCCAGACCAATAAGATCAAATTTATATGCGCCGACAATAATGCTTGAAAACCACTCAGCGCAAGCGTGTTTTGATTTGCAGTAAGAGGGGAACAGACTGAGAGTAAATCGGTCAAAGTTACTGCAGAGCTTATCGATGTCAATATTTTACAGAAAAGTAGATTTATCGCTAAATATTCTACTTGAAAACTGAGCACGCTACCTGGAAGGCTAAAGAAAACGAGCAATTTAACACATGAGCAATAACATCACGTTTGACAACACTTTTCGATTTGCTGAAAACATATCAAAAAACGGTTTTATTAAAATTCTTACTGCCTCTGAATAAAGGAACGTCATTATTTTATCATGTAATTAATGTATAGGTCGCTGTATAACGACATTCTGAGGCGAATGAAATCTCTGCCAGTATTGTCCAATGAACAAGGCAGCACGGGCAATCAGAACTGTTTCTTAGAACCTTACCGGAGATTCATACAGCCTGAAAAATTACTGTGCTGCGAATAATTTAAAACGGTTAGCAAGTGAAGAAAACCTAGTTTTGTGATACAAGACCTTGATTGTTACAAACTTAGGAAGACCTAAGCGTAGTCTCAGTGCTTTTTTCTGAATGACTAGCATAGAAAGAAAATACAAAAGTTGACGAACAGAATACACAGAAAACGAGAAAACAGATTTTTTTATACAAAAATATATACCACATCATGAGCACTGCCACTCGGGTATTTGCAGAGACGTAGGTATTGGCAGAGACTACACTGAGAGAAAGCCTTGTCTTCACATGCTTTACTCACTATTCCTAATTATGCTTGACAATCCTACCACCCAACCACCCTTTGCTGCAACGTATTCAATGTACGGCTTTCAAGTCATACATTAGTCGCAAATCACCTTAAAATATTTCACATTCACTACTTAAGGTAGACTATGAAGATGATAAGAGAGCGAGCTATGAATAGAACTCTCAGTGGAAATACTAAGAGAACTTTTCCTGGTATATAAATACATGTAAACCGTTAAGCCACTTTTCCACGGCTGATGGTTGTGAATGTAATATTTGGAATAGCTTATATTATCATTTGCCCATTAAAACTGCAATGTGATCAGTATATACATATGTGTGGACGTCATGGCCTTGTGGGAGAGAGCTCATCAAAATCCTAAATAACACCGAGAGATTAGGACTGTCCCTTGTGGGAAACCTCTCGTTTGTGTGTGTCCAAAAGACTAGATGCTGCTTTGGAAGCAACAAAACGTCCTATTGCGAAAGAATAGGACAATTCATAATTGTATATAGTACTCCGTAAAGTTAAAGTTGTGCAGCTGAATAAATAACACCATATGCTTTTGCAATATTGAGAGTAATTAACGCAACATATTTTCTTTCAAGCGTCGCTAATTTACGGCAACATTGAAGTTCATTATGAACCAGCAATTTGCGAACAATTATGAATTTCTCTCTCGGCTGAAATTTGTTATAAGACTGTTTAGAAGTCTATTATGCCATTTTACAAAATTCAAGGTAATGCAATAAGCGTAATGTTATTCAGTACATATCCATTACCCGGTACTTTAAGTAATGATGTTACCTTTGCTATTGTCTAATCCAATGAAATGCATGCCGTCCTTATTGGAATAATGATAACATCCAGAAGGTTATAAGGGTATTTGCTTGGGCAAGATGGTAGCTATTTATTGTTACCTTATTGCGAACTGCTTAAAAAACGAACACTTGGAATCAAGGACTAAAAGGACACACGCGCTTGTGTCCGTCTAATCCTTCACCCCAAGTGTTCGTTTCTTAAGCAGTGCGCTATAAGGTAACAAGCCAGTATGTACTCTAGGAATCTTTTATACATCATTTTCAACGTGGCTGATAGCTACCTCTGGGCCAGAAGCCGCTCACAGCATGCTAGCTAACACTTGTGCCAATTTATACACAAAAACTTCTGTGAAGTCGTCAATGATCACTTACTCCATCATATGCAGCTTTTCTGGACACCAATGGTTTAGTTAGCGTGACACCATGTGTTGCATTGACCTTGAGGAATTCGAAATTCTCGCTAGTCTTTGGTGATGCATGCGAAAAATACGCAGAATCTACGCCATAGTGCCCTAGGTATTTATGTTAAGGAATGATCGTACATGCAGTAATACCTCCGCATAATGTTAATGGGTCGAGAGGTGGACAAAGGAAGCATAATGTATGTCTAGGATAAAATTGTTTAATTGACCGAACTTGCGACTGGTTAACGGGAAGTCAGATTACAGCGATACACACTGACACTGATACCAGCAAGCACAGCGTCCCCCGTCAATCAACTCATCGTCGTTTGGACGCGCCATGTTTGATACATCAAGTGTCTAACTTTCCAGGCTTTTCTTTGGTGGTCCCGGAAGCTCTGGAATGATCTGGTCTTGCACGCAATCTTGATGAAATGATATGTTACAAACGGGGAAGTCCGTGAACACTGAGACGCGTTCTGCGCCGAATAATAAAGACGGTCTTTGTGGGTTTAAGCAGAGTACATCAAATATCACTCGTGGTAATACTCTGTTTTCATTGCAGAGAGTCGCCTATCTTACTCTGCATTCGGAGAATCATACCATAGGCGAGAAGGGTGAACGACGAAGATCGAATAAGGCACACAAACTACCCCACGTACCGCAAGCAAGTGATTTTTATTTTGATAAAAAACGTAAACATATATGTTTCAAATTTGTGTCAGTAACAACAAAAATGAAAGTAGAAAGAGAGAAATACATAGACCCCAATGCTAGAGGCTGTGATAGAAGTTGGTTAATATGACTTGTCTGCAGAAAGGTGCGCAATGTCTTGTCAAATAATAAAACAGGCAGCGTCTGCATGTTTGCGCTGCTGCCCTGTGATGCGGTAAATCAAGTAGCTCATATTTTAACTTTTAAAAAAATTAGGTAGGCATCAGTGTAATCAATTTAACATACACTGGCCTATTCCGCCGTTGTTAGACCTACGGCCCCCGCTTTGGGTCTTCTTTTCATACGGCTTTGCCGTGAGCATCCACTCTCATGATATCCGGATGATCTTCCATTTGAAAAACACATGCATGCCTGGAAGAATAGATAATGTATAAAAATCAATGAAGGAAAATAGGAATCGTACATAAAGGATGTTAAGCCTATTGGTGTATCAGGCTTTTGAAAATGAATTTCTTCAGGGCACAGCTCTTGATAAATCAATTATTGAAGGCACCCTTCTTGAAAATTTTGCTTTTGTGCGGCAGAAAACTTTTCACAAGTAGTCACTGACCATATGTGTACACTAATTGCTAGAACACTATATCGAGCAGCCCTAGTAGTAGTCGGAGTAGAAAACTTTATTATGTGCATAATCCAGACAGGCTAGAACTCCAGTTCTCCAAGGAATATACAGGGTGAAGAGCGACGTCTGTCCGGTAAGGTGGTGCCCCTATTCCAGGGTCCCACCGGCGCGAGCCATTCGTTCAGCTCTGTGGATTAGTCGCAGCTGATCCACCAGGGCAGGGCTAGACAACAGTGCCTCCCATTCCTTCCATGTTTCATTGGTGTCGTTTTCTTCGTCGTGCTCTGCACACTCCCACGTGATGAGAAAGAGCGTCGGGGTGGCTCCAAACCACGGGCTTATATCTCTTCGGGAGATGCATAGCTAGGACTCAATCCGACATTCATGTTATTCAAACAAACACATGTGGTAACTTTCATAATCATTGTTTCCAAACCAGTTCTAAACTTCAGAAGGTACTTGAAAAGATTCCGGCATGATGCTTTTCAATGCTGCTAATAATCATTGTTATTGAACAAAACTCTTCCTTTGAAGAACCCTTTTCTAACTAAGGCGAAAGGATTTTGCGAACTTTGTTCCGTGTTTTCCCAGTCCCAACTCGTTATCCAGCCGACCAGAATCACTTCCACCACTGCGAGCACGCTTGACTTAGTCTTAACTAACCGTCCAGATCTAGCTTCCCCCATAACTTTTCTGCCTAGTAATAGCGATTATTATTTATTAAGTTTTGGTATTAACGGTAGCGCTCCTAAACAACTATGGTTAAGAAAATTAGTCGTGATTATAATAAAGGAAATTTCGAGGCAATTAAAAATGCATTGGGCGCATTTTTCGACAGTTATTTGATTAACTTTGATACGCGTTCTGTAGAAATTAACTGGTGTATTTTTGCAGATCAGGTACGTTTGTTGACAGAAAAATTCTAAAACATATTACCTAACCCACAACCTACCAGACATGATTAAAACTGACAATCGCAAGTTCTGGTGCGTCACTGACCCCTCTTGCGATAGCACTATCATTCTAAAAGACTCAGAAGGCAACATCATCCTAAGTAACGCTTGCGCGATCACTCTTAATGACGCATTTTGCAATAAATTCTCGGTTTCAAGCATCATTCACTTACCGGACACCAGCGCATGCAACGATCTTATCATGGATTCTGTAACAGTACATTCATCTGGAATTGCTAAACTTATTTATAAGTTACCCTTTAACTCAGCTCCAGGCTTTGACAGCATCAACAGCAATTTTTAAAAAGCCCTAGCGTCTTCAGCTCAATCATATTGACCCAAACCTTTCAACAATTCATAGACTCATCTACTGTTCCTTCGCAATGGAAAATAGGGAAGTGGTTTCTCTGCACAAGTCCGGCCACTAAAACTCACCCTCGAATCACCGCCCAATCTCACTGACCAGCACCTGTTCCAAACTTCTTGAACACGCCGTAATTTTCACCAACCTGGTTAACTTCCTCAACTCCAACTCATTTTTCACCACAGCTCAACACGGTTTCCGTAAAACTTACTCATGGGAAACGCTAATAATATCGATTACTCATGGAATAAACTGTATTTTAGATCACGCCTCATCTGCTGACTGTGTGTTTTGAAATTTTAGTAAAGCATTTGACAAAGTTTCGCATCAACTACTTTTTTTCAAAGAAAGTCTTTTGACCCTCTATATTAACATACTGAAATGGATGGAATATTTTCTTTATAACCGCCATCAGTTTGTTACTGCTAATAATCATGACTCACTTGTAACTGAAGTTCATTGCGGCGTGCCTCAAGGATCAGTACTAGGACCACTTCTTATTCTAATCTATATTAACGACTTGCTATCTACATTGACATCTCATGTTCACTTATTTGCTGACGATTGGGTAATTTTGCCGTGAAATAATCAGTACTGACGATTCTAATGCTCTTTAATCAGATATAAACCTTATAAGTGATTGGTGTAGTATCTGGCGAATGCAACTAAATATTACCAATGTAAAAGTTTACGTGTTCATAGAAATTCTACCATCCTTCCATTGTACCGTATGAATAATATCCCCTTAGATCTTGTAAATTCATATAAATACTTAGGCGTTCATATAACTTCAAACCTAACCTGGTCTCTTCATATTGAGAAGTGATTCTTAAGAGAGAAAGGAAGAGAAAAGTGAGGCCCGTAACTGTCTGCTTCAGTGAGCGACACCTCAACAGTAGCTCACAAGGGATGAGGGTGAGGAGGGATAAAAAGGGGTAGGAGTAAAGGTGTAGAAAAGAGGAAGAAGAAGAAGAGAGGAAGCGACGTGAGGTGGTAAGCCAGAGTGAGCGACAACAAACTGAGGGGATAGAAGAGAAAGGAAAGATGGAAGCACGGTCACTGGAGTCCGAAGACGGGGCACAGTTGCGAGAGCTCTTGTCGGCGTCGGTAGATGGCGTAGAGCAAGTCCAGTCGGTCGGAGCTACACTGTCGTCGAAAGTCGTCGGCGTCAGGAGGTGACGTAGGGCGAGCCCAGTCGGCCAGAGCTACGCTGACGCCGGAGATCGCAAGCGCGTGCGCGCGCGCGCGCGCACAACCGGTTGGCACGGAATCCAGCAAGCGAGTCACCCTCATATTGAATACATAACCAGTAGAGCTAACAGCACGATTGGCTACTTACGTCAGAAATTTTCTAACGCCCCGTCATCTTTGAAATTACTATTTTATAAGTCATTACTGCGCCCGAAACTAGAACACGCCGCAGCAGTGTGGGTCCCACACAACGAAAACCTCATCTTCTCTCTGGAAATCCTTCAAAACAATTCTGTTCGTTTCATTTTTTCCGGTTATAACCGCACTTCCAGCATATCTTCAATGAAAGCTAACCTATGTCTTCCATCACTAGCATCACGGAGAAAATAGCTCGCTTAACTCTGTTTCATAAGATATAGCATCACCCATTTCTTCATAATAACTTTTTTCATAGCCACATTACTTATCGCACTGTGTAGACCATCGTTTCAAAGTCGGAATTCAAGCAGGAAACACACACACCTTTAATCATTCATTTTCCCCTAGAACATCTCGACAATGAAAGCACCTTCCCAATGATATAGTCACCATCATTAATAATAAACATTTTCGAAAGGCTATAGCTAACATGGTTTAACCTAGAATTCATGGCACCTTATTATTGTTGTGAAGTTGTATAAACATGAATAATGCCATGTTACTTTGTTTTTAATATTATTGCAAAGCATTTCCTTGCTACATTGTATGTACTGTTATTTCTAGTCGTTTGTTTTATTGCACTTTTGTATTATGTTCTTGTCCCTGTTACTTACTACCCAAGTTTGTAACATTTTCGTTCACCACTCCCCTCTGTAATGCTCTCGGGCTTTGAGAGTACAATAAATGAATAAATTAATAAAAATGCTATGTGACAGTCCTGACACAATTTCGTGTGGTCATGTCATAACTCTTTCTACATGCTTTTAAAATGAGAAGAAGTTTTAGCCACTTTCGGATGCTTTGAGCGTATTATCTATCTATCTATCTAGCTATCTATCTATCTATCTATCTATCTAGCTATCTATCTATCTATCTATCTATCTATCTATCTATCTATCTATCTATCTATCTATCTATCGACTATCTATCTATCTATCTATCTATCTATCTATCTATCTATCTATCTATCTATCTATCTATCTATCTATCTATCTATCTATCTATCTATCTATCTATCTAGCTATCTATCTATCTATCTATCTATCTATCTATCTATCTATCTATCTATCTATCTATCTATCTATCTATCTATCTATCTATCTATCTATCTATCTATCTATCTATCTATCTATCTATCTTACCTGGCGGTTTCTATGATGGGATCTATATCAAAATATTTATGTCATAACATGGATGTATCGCCACGTTTCTTTCCTCAAGTTTTGTTATCACCCCGTTACATTACGTTCAGTGCAAACCACGCCTAGTGATGTTCGAAAAAGTTCGAGGCCGTAGTAGATCTTTTTGTTGAGAGTATGCCCATTTCGTGAACATAACAGATTATTCTGAAACGTCGCCACTAGCGATAGCGCTAGAAAAAATCATTGGCAAGTGTATAAATGATGACGCGTTTCGCCGCTTGTCAGTTGATCGACGGCCGACTATCTGCTCACCGATGTCAGTGGCAGTGTTTTGCTGTAATCTCACTTTCCTCTTACGTGGCCTCAAGTTTGGCCTGAATAAACAGCTTGTTGTTTGACCTGCAGTCTCTTCGTTCATCCACGTTATGACCTTGTGACATCTGCTGAAGGTGCTTCCTGTCTGTGTACCGAACGTCTCCCCTCCAGTCGCGAGCCAAGCCCCAGCCGTGAACGAAACATCCCCGCCAACTTCGACCTGCGACCAAGCCGTCTGCAACAAGGGGTATTTCCGGAGTACGGGGCTCTACTCGATAGTACTCGTGAGCCGAAGGCCACCGCCACTACTGCGACAACTGAGACAGCCCTTGTATCAACGCCCGCCATGGTCCTAATGCAGCGCCCAAAGTTGCCACTGATCTTCAAAGGATCATCAAGTGAATAACTGGACTCCTGACTGCAAACGTACGACCGAATAGCCGCCTTGAACCAATTGAGCTAAAAAAAGTAGCGTCATGTCTACTTTTATCTGGAAGACGCGGCGAGGACCCGGTTTGAAAATTGATAATTCGAACTGCAATCTTGCAATCTTTTTCGCGGCGCATTCCTGAAAACTTTCACGAGCGTCGACCGCAAAAGAATGGCAGCTGCTTTGCTTGAGACCTGGGTGCAGCTACCCAACGAAAATGTTAACATCTTCACAGAAGAGATGACGAAACTATTTTGGCACGCCAATCCTGCCATAGCCGAGGACAACGTACGGAAGAAAAGTTATTGGCGAGACTTGTTCGCAACCTGACAAAGACGGTTGATAAATCCCTTTATGGGGCTGCGACAATCGGGAAGGCACTTGAGATGCGTGAAACGCGGTATGATTACGGCTCTTCAACAGCCAACTATGCTGGAGCTCATGCCCTCAGCAAGGATGACCTGCCTGAGACAATCCGACAGATAGTGCAGGAGAAGTGAGGAAATCTGTTGCCTTCGTCACAGCCCCAAGTGGATTAAATTGCTGACACCATCCGCGAAGATGTTCGGCAATCCTTTGCAAATTCCGAAGCTCCGAAGCCTCAGCCCCAAGCGATGAGCCACGCTGCTGGAGAGGTCTAATGTATCAGGTGTGCTTCGCCAGTTCCTAATGTTTTGATATTCTTCTCAGTCTGACAGTCCCTATCGCTCTCCTGGGCTTCGCACTCCACCCGAAACAACCTGGAGGCTCCCGTTCATCTGGAGAAACACGTGAAGTGGACCTCTAGGTGCGCAGCATCATACACACCACGAGACGAAACATCAACGCCAGATGCATTCGATGCCGCATCTATGGTAGCGGTGGCAAGTACAACTCCTGCAGCCTCTGGGGAGGGAACTACACACCATGAACCCTTAAACAAGCGACGGCACGATGACACGGACAGCTCTAATCCTGCGGAGGAAAATGAAGAGGATATAGACCAAGCGTCCTTCACGGTTGTGTCCTACAAGAAAAAAAGAGGTACTGGCGTTCCTGTCGTCTTCAGACCTACCGTGGAAGGCGGAAGCCTATGGAAGGTGAACCCATGATTGTGGCATTGGCGGTTGTAACGTTGGCCTAAGAGAAAGTTCTCAACCATCGCCTCAACAAGGATGGAAGCTTGGTGGGTACACAGTGTCAACCCTACCTGCTGCAAACCGTTTGCTCACTGTGACTGAACTGGCTGGCGTAGCTGTAGAAGCCCGAGTTTCATACTCACACACGGCGAACTATGGGAAAATACAAGACGTCACTCAGAGCTACTCAAATAGTCAGTGGCGAGTAAAGAGCGGAAGCTATGGGACCGGTTGCGAATTTTTTCTGCTTCATTGTGCAGATTTCGTCTCTTGTCTACGCGTGGCCATGCGCTGCTTCTGCAGCGTCAACGAACAGGTCTACGCCAACAATCATCATAATCGCTGTCCCCAGTGCTCAACCCGATGCCTATGCTGCAACCATTTGGATGGCACCGTTCCACCTTTCGGACCAGCCGATTCATTTGTTGATGTCAGCACTGATTTAAACGTCCGCCTGTCGTCGGCGCCTTTCAGTGGTCAGGAAAGAGCGGCAGCAATGGGACCGGTTGTGAATTTTTCCGCTTCATCGTGCAGATTTTGTCTCTTGTCTACACGTGGTCATGCAATGCTTCTGCAGCGTCAACGAACGGGTCTACGCCAACGATCATCCTAATCACTGTCCCCGCTGCTCAACCCGATGCCTGTGCTACAACCGTTTGGATGGCACCGTTGCACCTTTTGGACCAGCCGATTCTTTCGTTGACGTCAGCACATCCTGCTGATTTAAACGTCCGCCCGTCGTCGGCGCCTTTCAGTGGCTAGGAAAGAGCGGCAGCTGTGGGACCGGTTGTGAATTTTTTCTGCTTCATCGTGCAGGTTTGTAGCCGCCCGTCTTTGCACTCAAAGCGCTCCAGTGATATATGTCTGCTGCTCTTCCCTGGCCCAAGTGTTATATATGACAATGTCTTTGAGTGCTTTCATGTCCTCAAGTTACTTTTGTGCGGGGATATTGAATCAAACCCAGGACCAGACGATAAGGTGCTGACAGCTATTGCTAGCCTTTTAGCTAAAGTAGACTCGCGTCATGCGGAACTTCTTGCTGTACTTAACCAAGTTCAAACCGATCAAACTTTATTAGAACAGAAAGTAACAGGCCTTCCTAGCAGGCTAGCGACAGTTGAGACGATGGTAGAGTCATATAACTCGGGTCACCATACCCCTGATCTTCCGCAAGCAGTAAATACAGCCACAAAAAGCGAAACGACTGCTCTCCATTCCCGACTTGACGGTCGGAAGATCGGTCTCGTAGAGATAATTTGATATTTTTTGGCATTGCTGACAATCTTTCTGAAGGTTGGGCGCCGAGTGATGAAATAATAACTGACCTTATATCTCAAAAACGTGACCTCAACCTATCAGTTGAAGCAATACAGCGTGCGCATAGGCTTGGTGCCTGTGGTTCCCAATGGGTGCCGGCCTATTATTGTTAAATTTCAGTCGTCAAAAAATAAAGGATAACGTTTTTTATCAGAGGAAGAAATTTCAACCCGCTAAGGTGTCAGTTAGTGAAGACTTCTCGAGGGCAACACGACACTGCCGAAAAAAGTTGCATGAATTTGGTAAAAACTCTAGACAGCCATACTCACTACGAGTAAACAAATTGTATATTAACAAGACTGTCTATGCGTATTGTCATGTTACCGACCGTGTGTGCGAACTTGCGACACGCGAGGAGCGCAACAACAGTAACATTGGTAATGCTTCCCCCGTCACTCTTCCCGCTGCTGCAAGTTTACCCGCCCCAGCAACATAGCTAGCACGAACGCAATCAGCCAGTCAGGTATCGCTGCTGTATTTCAATGTGCGTAGTGTGTGTAACAAGCGCGACGACGTATCTTCCGTTATCAACACGTGTTCTGCGGATGTCGTATTGCTCAAAGAAACTTGGCTCTCTTCCGCTATTCATGACTTTGAAATATTGCACTGCGAAGCGGGCTACAAAAATTATCGTTCGGATCATACTGATAGTCGAGGCGGTGGTGTGTTGTTAGCAGTCCGGGATACTTTCATCTCTAGTGCGATTATGGTCGACACCAACTTAGATTTTGTTAGCGCATGTGTATTTACAGGCGTAGAAAGTTCATCTTCAGTGTGTGCTATAAACCGCCACAGTCTTCATCAACATTTTGTCAAGAGTTACATGATGTCCTAAATAGGTTGACTGTGCAGTTTCGCAAATTTGTTTTTGGGGATTTTATTTTGCCTTCTATAATGTGGTCTACTGACCCGCCAAGTCTTGTAGAAAATTCAATAGAATGTTCGTTATTTTTGAATGTTTGTTTAGATTTTAACCTTAAGCAACTGGTACTTCAGCCTACTCGTTGCTCACCTCATTCTGCCAATGTACTAGATTTGCTGCTTACGACCACTTCATGACTCGTCTCACCTCTAGTCTTTATGCCCGGTCTAAGTGATCACTGTATTATTCACTGTAGTATTCATGCCCATTTATCTGGCACAAAGCAAATTAAATTTATTAAAGATTATAAGAACGTCAATTTTGCTGCAATAAATAATGAGCTTGCTAATTTCATCAGAGACTATGTGCCTGGTTTTTATACACGCACCATTCAAGAAAATTGGTTTATGTTTAAAGAAAAGGTCGCTTTTTTGATTGACCGCTACATTCCTAAAAAACAGATCCTTTCTTCTTCTAAAGCCCCTTGGTTTAACGCCCATTTGAAGCGCTTACTAAACAAGAAGAAAAAATTTCCCGCCGAGCAAAAGTGCCGATAAGGCCTGAGCGTTGGCATGCGTACTTCGTCGCTGAACAAAAGTACAAAAACGCCATTGCGCAGGCTAAAATTGCATTCCACAACATTACCCTACCCACCCTACTAAAAGATAGACCCGGGCAATTTCGTAATGTAGTTAGTGGCAGCAGATCTACAACGTTTCACCCACTAGATAGCAATGGTGATGCTTTTTCCGATCGTGACTGCTGCACTGTGATGAATGATGTATTTTTTTTCTTGTTTTTCTGGGGCAACACCCTTTTCTATGCCTTCTGTCGAAGATCTTTACTTTTTTCCTATGAATTTTATATCTGTTGATTCATCTGGAGTGTGCCGTATAATAGAAAAAATGAAATTGTCTAGCTCTGCAGGCAACGACGGCATCAATTGAAAGTTCTTAAAGAACACAAAACTTTATTCTTCCATTATACTCGCTGAACTTTTTTCGCAGTCTCTGCAGTCTTCCACGCTGCCAGATGATTGGAAGGTGGGTAAGGTGGTTCCACTTCCCAAATCAGGTAACACCCACTCTCCCCTCAACTACAGGCCAATATCTTTAACCAGTGTACACTGCAAACTTCTCGAGCACATCATCTATTCAAACTTAGTATCTTTTCTCGAATCCAATTCATTTTTTCCTCTTGGCAACACGGTTTCAGGAAGCACTTCTCTTGTGAAACGCATTTACTTTCTTTTACTAACGATCTTTTTTGTGCTTTTGACAATAATTTCATTATCGACTGCATCTTTTTTAGATTACGCTAAAGCCTTCGACACTGTTTTGCATACTCTCTTTCTTTTTAAAATGAGCAAGCTAAGTATAGATGCTAACATCCTTGACTGGATTCACTCTTTTCTAAGAAATCGTCTGCAGTATGTTCACGCTAATAGTGACAACTCTCCTACCGTTGCTGTAACATCAGACGTACCCCAAGGTTAGGTTTTAGGCCCATTGCTTTTTATTATTTATAATAATAATTTGCCTGTCGGCATTATTTCTACCATTAGGCTTTTTGCTGATGATTGCGTGCTGTATCGTGTCATTCGAAACCCACATGACATTTCTACATTGCAGTCCGACATTGACGCTGTTTCTAACTGGTGCGACAAGTGGCTTATGAAATTAAACATCCGTTATGTTTAATTTCAAAGTTATGAGAGCAATGCACCACAATGAAGTCAATGATCATTTTTTCTATGCCCTTAAGAGCACCTCTTTAAACCCCGTTACTAGTTACCATTACCTCGGCATGCATATAACCCACAACCTTTTTTGGAATATGCATGTTTAACATGTAATTAATAACGCTGATCGCATACTTGGATTTCTCCGCCTTCATTTTTTATCCGTTCCTTCAGATTTAAAGCTTAAATTGTACACTACACTCTTTAGATCGAAATTGGAATACGCTTGTTCTTTTTGGTATCCGTTTTGCTCCGTATTAACTACAGCCCTTGAATCCGTTCAGAACCGTGCAGCTCATTTTGTGTTCTGTAACTACAACCGCTACGCCAGTGTTTCTTCAACGAAAGCTACCCTAGGTTTACCAACACTTAAGTCACGTCGTAAGTACTTCCGTCTCTACCTATTTCACAAAATATTTTACACGAATCCAACACTTAAAAATGATATTTTTCTACCCCAGATTATGTATCATCACGGTTCGACCATCATCTTAAAGTTAAAGTTAAAGTTCTCATATGCCGCAATAACACTTGCCATGCTTCATTTTTGCCTCAAACAAGTAGTGACTGGAACCACCTTCCTGCCTCCATTGCTGCAATTGAAGAATCTGCCGCCTTTAAAATTGCAGTTATTGATGCATTGTTGTCAGACCACTCCTCTCTGTAATGCCCTCGGACCCTGAGAGTATGAAAATAAATAAATAAATAAATAAATAAGTAAATAAAGAGCTCCAAGACTATCTACGATATAAAGGAGTCGTTTCAGCGAGGAGGCTCACCACCTTCACCCCCGAAGAGGGAGGAAAAGACAGAGGTACGTCGTCAATCTGTCATTTTGGAATTTAGCAAGGATTCACCGCTACCTAAAAGACTTACGCTTGGCTACTGTAGTTACCTGGTCGCCAAATACGGGCAGCTACACAGTGTTAAAAGTGTCAAAGGCATGGTCACATATGAGGACACTGCACAGGCCCGGTGTGCTGCAAAGTGTGCGCTGGGCCTCACTCGCACAAGGTATGCACGTCAAGAGCACAACGTAAATGTGCAAATTGCGGTGGCCCACACCCAGTCTCATATGGAGGATGCATAAAAAAATAAGGCTGCTACACTCACACGCACGTTGGAGCAAGCACAAGGGAAACCACCAAAGCGGAACAAACAACCACCTAACACTGATGTGGTATTCACGAGTATAAAAGACGCCTCCCAGGAGCAACCATCACAAAGCCAAAAGACATCTGCTAACAAGTACGCAGATGTTACTAAAAACAAAATCCATGGGCTTGTCGTCTTCATCAAAGTCATCGCAACGTACCTCACAAGACCCACCAAGTCAGCACTACCGTCACCAGTCTCAGTCGCTGCAACACGACAGGGAGATCTGCGAGAGACAGCAACACGCAAACACCGATCAAGATGTAACACGCATACTGATTCTTATGTTGCTTGCAGCCGTCAAAGCGCTTATCCACGCACATCCCTCGTCAAGAAGTATTCCAGAGGTAGAAGCGAGCCTTGCAATGGAGCCCCTGGTGTCGACATCCTATGCAGCGCAGGGTCGCATTTCTTCACAGTAGCAATCATGGCTTCTAACGACATCGCCACCTGAACTGACAATACATAAAATATTTAGCACATGCACCATATTCCAAAAGAACGCTCGTGGGCTTCACTCAAAGCTTTCGGATTTCCGACAGCTGGTGCGAGCGTGCCAATTTCCTTTCACCGTCATCTCTGAATTACGAGTCGGACCACATTTCAGAATGAATTGGTATTATTTTCATCATTAAAAACGGCTTGACCATATCAGCAGATTACTCATAGGCATTCGCTGACATATTCCGACCTCCGAGATCGACATCTCACCCCACAACAACAATGAATATGCGTGCGCCATCACAATAATCGGTAAACAAGAATAATTAGAGTATACCTGGAACCAGACAGGCCTGTCGATGCTTCAAGACTTGGAAATTTGATTTCAAGAACACCTTCTCCACACACCATTTGTGGAGACTTCAATGCACACAATGAAATTTGGGGCAGCTCACACACTTGTGCGCGAGGAGCCAAGCTCGCAGATCTACTCTCAAAACATTCTATTGAACCTCTGAATGACGGCAGCATCACGTATTTACGAGGTTTTTCGACTACCAGTAGCATCGACGTCACCTTCGCAACCAGCTCAGTTGCCCGTAACTTTCACTGGTGCACCGACTTGGAAACATGGGGGAGTGGTCACTACCCAATCATGATATCAGCTGTTGGTGCCAAGATGTCATCAAAGAAATTAATTACAAGATCTACTGATGGGGATGCATTGAAAGACGCCGCTAGCAAAGGAATTACTGCTGCCACCAAGGACGAAGAATTACTCACTACGATGTCTCATTGCCTAAAAGCATGCACACGTCTTTCAGCTAAGAATGACAGATTTACATCGAACGATGAGGAGTTTGAAAAACTGTGTGCTATTCGCAGGCAAGCTGAAAGAAAAGCATTGCGCACAAAGTGTCTTGAAGACTTTCGAGCCTGCCGACTGACACGACGTCATATCCGGCGTTACCTGAATTAACGTAGCTGGCAACGATGGCGCGACTTTTGCTCCACACTGGACGTTCATCAACCGGTAGCCAAAATATGGCGGGTCTTTAGAGGCATGCGAACACCACGCCAACAGTTTCACCCTTTCACCGCATTTTCCCTTCCCGAACGGAAACCCCTGAAAGAGCTGTCTGAAGGGTACTGCACACTATTATCATCAACGTCAATACCCTGGAGCTCATCCGCAAACAAGTCTGACTTCTCACGAGAGACAGTGCCAGCATTGGATTTGCCATTAACAATCGAAGAACTGAGCACCGCAAGCAGCGAATCAAACAGGCACACATCACCCGGTCACGATGAAATAAGCTATGAAGCCATCGTTAAGTTACCCCACACCTCCGACCTACGACTTTTAGAATATTGTCATTCTTCATGGCTGTCTGGGGAGGTTCCCGCAGAATGGAAACTCGCTCAAATAGTGTCCATTTTGAAACCTTCAAAGCAGTCAACAAGCTACTCCTCTTTCCGACTCGTTGCCCTGCTGAGTTACGTAGGCAAGCTTATAAAGCGGATGATTCATAAACGAATGACTTGGTTTTTAGAAAGCCACGACAAATTTCCTCAAGAAATGAACGCATTCCGTCAAGGCAGATTAGCTATCAATAATGTCATCACCCTCGTCTCTTCACTTGAAGAGGATCTCTTTGCTGGATGCATTCTAATAGCTATCTTTTTCGACATCAAAGCAGCTTTGGAGTCCGTCATTCACGATGCCATTCTTGCAGCCATGGTCAGTCTTGGCCTTGGAGGAAGACTGTATAAATTAATTGAGAGCTATTTAAAAGAACGGAAGATATATATGAGCACTCCAAGTGGTCCCACATAATTCTACGCAGTAGAGAAGGCCGTACCCCAGGGCGCAGTGCTCAGTCCACTCCTTTTCAACATCACCCTGATACATATAACAAGGTTATTGCCGCGAGGAGTGCACAACACAAATTAAGCGGACGATATCTGTATCTGGAGTGCTTCAAGTTCACATTTTGTTAACAAACAACGCCTTCAAAAAGCTGTACAGAACCACTCCGCATATTTGGCTCCCCGGGGTAGGCCCTTTTCTCCAGAAAAGAGCACAGCCATGGCATTCACGAGAAAGAAAATGACCAAGTATCTGCTCCTCCTCGGTTGCCGGCCACTTACCTGTGTATGGTCTCAGCCATTTCTTGGAATAGTTATCGACTGAAGTCTTTCCTGGTCTCCTCAGGTGAAGAAACTTCGAGCGAGAATAGCTGCAGCATCACAACTCTTCAAATTCATGGCGGGAACACGATGGCGATGCAAGAGCCGATCAATGGTCCTGCTTGAGAAGGCGTATATTGACGAAACCTTGCGTTATCGCCTACCGGGGCTCCCCCGATTATCTCCAACAAACAAGAAAACTTTAGACAGCACACGAAATATTCATCTACAAATCTGTCTAGGCCTTCCGAAGAACTCATCAGGCTCAGGAACGGTAGCGGAAGCAGGATGTCTACCGCTAGATGTCATCTGAACTTAAGAAATATTGCGCAATAATTTCCGCCATGTCATACATGGAAAGAAGCATTTTCTGTACCGCATAAATCTCACTCACAGCAATTCAATATTCGGCCAAGCTGCGCAAATGCAGCAACTTACTGATATCAGACAGCTGAAGCAGTTGATGCCTCCAAGATTTTCTTCGTGGACGCTTTCACCTCTTGATATAAAACAGTGTGTCCCAGGAATCAATGAAGCGAAAAGACGTATAGCACAGACTGCACTGCTGCAGATTACTCTCTTCTACTTAGACCAGCATTACACTCCGCATTCTCATATTTATACTGATGCCTCAACTACTCAGGAGATCTCGTCATATGGCCTCTATGTTCCCTCTACAGGACAAAGTCTATCATATCGGCTACAACGCAGGACATCATCAACGACAGCAGAACTTCATGGAATTAAAGAAGCAGTCCTCTACATCCTGCGTTCAATGCCGAACGAATGGGTGATATTCATTGACTCTAAGGGAGCTTTATAAATTTTATTCAGCCTCTTACAGAAAACAAATTATCATACGATTTCATTTGACATAGCATACTCACTCCACTTGGCTATTATCGCGGGTCACGTTATCACTTTTCAATAGATACCGGCTTATTGAGGTGTAATAGCTAATGCAAAAGCAGATGAAGCGGCCCGCAAAGGACTTCAATAGGAAAATTACAGGCTAACCTATTTTACTAAATCAGATGCTTCCCAGCTGACTAAAAGGCTTGCTTCCGAAGAAAAGAAGAAGCTATAGAACTTTCCGTCACATCATTATGCTTTCCTCCACTCTATCGACCCACATCTAAGGTCTACACTCCCATCCCGAATCTCTCGACACCTGGAAACTCTCTATCACCGTCTCCGGCTCAACAGTGCTCATGGAAACAATTTACGGTATCGCTTCGGTGAAGTAGAGAGTCCATATTGCAGTAACTTTGGCTCCATAGAAACTGTAAAACATATCTTGTTTGAGTGCCGAGCGTATGCCGATGAGCGTGCGCTCTATGAGCACTGCATGCATCTCTTAACCCAAAGAACCTTATCAGTTGATTGTGTCCTGGACCCTTTCCGCAGCTTCACGCAACAGAAGCAAGCGATGAAACATTTATTCGCGTATATAGAAAATATCTGTCAGCTAGACAAACTGTAGGGGCACCTTGAAAACTGAAGTCATGCTCTCAGCACACGTCCCCGCCCAAGAGACAGAAAAATGTCTGTATATTTACTTTTTTCTTTCCATTTTACTTTTTAATGATTTCTCTCTTCTCTATTTTGTCTTTCAGTCCCCAATCCCCTCCCCGCGCAGAGTAGCAAGTCAGCGAAAAACACACGGCGGCTAAATTCACTGCTTTTCAATAAAGAGCTCTCTCTATTTCTCTCGCTGCTGGAACTTGACGCTAGGCGACCTCTCCACGCTCACGTCAGAAGGCCGCACCATCGCCGTGCCACCGCCAGCCACCGCCACCATCGATGCGACACTGTCTACCCGCCGGCCAGCGCAACGTTCCTAGAAAAACAGACGTGTGACATGCCCCCGACCACCGACCTCTCTGCTACCACTGCGGAAAAGATGGCCACACCTACCGCCACTGCCAGTACCACGAGATGAGACTTCGTGGTTTCACCGTATATGCACCACGTCCACAGCGGGGGGAAAGACCCCGTGACGTTGCCGACTACCTTGCAGCAGCATGTGGACACCTCAAGGATCTCGTTCACCGTAACCCGGTCGCTACGTGTCGCCTCACCGCTGTCCGTACACTGGCTTAACCCGGGGATGGTATCCTAGCCCTTATCCGGGAAACAAAGAGCAGCGACCGCTGGAGGTGCGGTAGCTGTGCGACGAACTACCGAAGATACTCCGACGATGACGACGCGACGGTACTTTCGGAACACGACGCGAACCAGGGACAGCCTTAAAAAAAAGCAACGTATTGAAGACACCTGAAGCTGGAAACTGGAAGCACTGGAAGAAACCGACGTAGCTTTGACCTGACGCCACGACCAAACGAAAACGCACGACCACGAACTAGCGACTTGGACGTAATGTTCGACGGCACAACGTCACCGCTCTCGTCGACACTGAGGCCGACTATTCCGTCCTCAGTGGGCCTTTCGCAATGAAATTAAAGAAAGTAAAGACTGCTTGGCAAGGTCCTGAAATTTGGACCACTGGGGGTCATGTTATAACGCCGGCTGGTGTTTTCACAGCAAGAAACACCATCAATAACCGGACTTATCCCGCCAGCTTTCTAATTCTAGAGCACTGCTCCCTGCATTTGATACTTGGGATGGACTTCCTAAATCAACACGGCGCCGTCATCGACCTAAGGTCTCAGGCAGTAACGCAATCCACAAAAAAAGCACTACCACCTCACACGCCGTCAGGGAGGCACGCTTTGAATGTGCAGGAAGGCGAAGTCATCGTTCCTCCTCGCTCCAGCATCAACATTTCCGTCAGCACTCAAGAATCAACAGACGTGGAAGGCACCAGTGAAGGCGACCAGCACCTTTTGATCAACCTTGAAATTTGCGTCGCCGCTGGAAATGCAGAACTGCGCGGAGGTAACGCAAGAGTTTACGAACTTCAGCAACGATAAGGAGCATCTGTGCAAAGGTATTACGGTTGTTACATATAAGAACTACTAAAAGCCAGCAACGTTTTCACTATCATTGATTCTGCCGAATGGTATACGATGGATCGAGCACTTCAACCAGCTTTCGACGTGAATCCGATCCTTACGACTCATGAACAAGTACAGCTCATAAACTTGCTCCTAAAATACAAGTGTTTTTCATCGTCAAGAATTCGACAGACTCCCGTCGTAAAATGTCGGATCCTAACAGAAGAAAGTACAAAGCCACAAAGTCAGAGTCCATACAGCGTGTCAGCGTGAGAACGCGAGGCCACCGAGAACGTGAGGCCACGAGAGCGTGAGAATCGAGGCCATCGGCCATCGAGAAAGTCGACGAAATGCTATGCGACGGCATCATTCATCCTTAAAAAGTGCATGGGCGTCACCCGTGGTGTTAGCGAAAAAGAAGGACGAAACTGCACGTTTCTGCATCGATTATTGCCACCTGAAAAAAAATCACGAAGAAGGGTGTGTATGCACTCCAAAAGATAGAAAGCACCCGGAATCTCCTTCACAATGCGAGGTACTTTTCTTCGATGGACCTCAAGACCGACTACTGGCAGATTGAAGTCGACGAGGGAGACCAAGAAAAGACTTCCTTCATAACACTGGATGACCTGTTCGAGTTCAGTCATGCCCTTCTGTCTTGGATCGGCGCCTGTGACTTTGATTGATGATTGATATGTGGGGTTTAACGTCCCAAAACCACTCTATGATTATGAGAGACGCCGTAGTGGAGGGCTCCGGAAATTTAGACTACCTGGGGTTCTTTAACGTGCACCCAAATCTGAGCACACGGGCCTACAACATTTCCGCCTCCATCGGAAATGCAGCCGCCGCAGCCGGGATTTGAACCCGCGCCCTGCGGGTCAGCAGCCGAGTGCCTTAGCCACTAGACCACCGCGGCGGGGCGCGCCTGTGACTTTACACCGAGTCATGAATATGGTTGTAGGTGGTTTGAAGTGGCAGACTTGCCTCGTTTACTCGGATGGCATTGTTGTTTCCATCATGCTTCGATGAACACCTCCAGCGCCTCGATTTTGTACTTCAAGCAATCGGGAGCTCTGGACAAGCAGTCTGGACTTACCGAAAAGCCAGAAATATGTCGCTTCGCTTACAAGGGGCTCCTGTTCTTGGGTCACGTTATCTGCAAGACAAGTGTGCTCAGACGCGCAAAAAAAAAAACAGCTGCAATAGCCGCCTTTCCGCCAGCCGCCCATAGGACTATGCGCCAATATCTCGGGCTGTGCGCCTATTATAGATGCTTCATCAAAGACTTTTTCCCAGATAGCCGAGTCACTAACGCAATTTATGAAGAACAACATTGATTCTAAATCGGAAACAGCGCAAATTTAATGGTTTCGGAAACTTAAACGACGCCTGCAGACCCCGCCACTACTTGCGCATTTTCACGAATCCGCCAAATATAAGTACTCACCGACGCAAGCAGCGTAGCACTCGGTGCCGTCCTTGCGCAAAACAGACGGAAAAGGAGTTTTTAGCCATCATCCTTGCGCAAAAGACGGAAAAGGAGTTTTTAGCCATCATCTGGGCAGCATCAAAATTTAGCCCTTATCTCTGCGGCAGGCTTTTCAAAGCTATGAGCGACCAACACGCCCTGTCTTGGCTAGCTAATTTGAAGAACCCTTCGCATCACCTTGCACGGTGGAGCATAAGACTTCAAGAATTCGATATTACCGTCGTGTACAAGTGGGGAAAGAAGCACTCTGACGCCGACTGCCTGTCTCGTGCCCCAGTCGATCCATTACCACATGACGACCTGTACAATGAGTACTTTTTGGCAATCATAGGTGCCGACGATTTCATTGAGTGACAGTGAGGCAATTCGGAACTGAGAGGGCTCGCGGAATACTTCGAGGGCCGAACCAGTGTCGTCCAAAAAGTCTTCAAGCGAGGACTGGCGTCATTTTTCTTGAAGAACAGTATCCTCGCGAAGAACGTATCTCCTGCCCGAGACAGCTACCTTATCGTCGTGCCTTCAGCAATGCGACCGGAAACTATGCAGGCGCTGCACGGCGACCTAATGGATGGCCACCTTAGTTTTTCCCGCACACTCGCGTAAATACAAGAAATATTACTGGGCACGCCTTGCCGCCGACGTCGCTCATTTCGTGAGAACATGCCGGGACTGGTTGATTGATTTGTGGAGTTTAACGACCGAAAACCACCATGTTTATGAGAGACGCCGTAGTGGAGGGCTCCGGAAATCTCGACCACCTGTGTTTCTTTAACGTCCACCCAAATTTGCGCACACGGGCCTACAACATTGCCGCCTCCATCGAAAATGCAGCCGCCTCAGCTGGCATTCGATCCCGCGACCTGCGGTTCAGCTGCCGAGTACCTTAGCCACTAGACCAACACGGCGGATCAACACGCCGGGACTGCCAGCGACTCAAGACACCGTCGACATGGCGAGCAGGACTTCTGCAACCCATCGAATCACCTCGCCGTCTGTTCCAGCAAATGGGTATGGACTTACTTGGGCCGTTCAAAACGTCGGCAGTCGGAAACAAATGAATCGTCGTAACTACTGACTGCCTTACCAGCTACGCCCAGACGAAAGCCCTGCCGAGAGGTAGTGCATCTGCCCTACCGCGGTGGTCTAGTGGCTAAGGTACTTGGCTGCTGACCCGCAGGTCTCGGGATCGAATCCCGGCTGCAGGGGCTGCATTTCGGATGGAGGAGGAAATGTTGTAGGCCCGTGGGCTCAGATTTGAGTGCGCGTTAAAGAACCCCAAGTGGTCGAAATTTCCGGAGCCCTCCACTACGGCGTCTCTCATAAACATCTGGTGGTTTCAAGAAGTTACAGCCCGCATATCAATCGAAGGTAGTGGATCTGAGGTAGCCAAACTCTTCGTCGATCCTGCATCCCCACGCCCCGGAGGTCCTCATCACCAACAGAGGTACGGCATTTACTGCTGAGCTAACCCAAGCGATTTTTGCATACAGCCAGACAAGTCGCCGCCATACAACAGCCTATTACCAACCAACCAATGGTCGCACCGAGCGCCTAAACAAGACAATAGCTGACATGGTGGTCATGTACACTGTCGTCCTTTATAAAAGAAACACGGGAACGCGTGGCTTGTGCTCTGCGGCGGCAGCGTACAGCACCATCAATTGACAGCAAAAGAAAACACGTTGGCTTTCGGCGTCATCTGTTGCCAAAAAAGATAACGAGGAATGGCCGGAACGAGCGCTGCTATATTACACTTTCTCTCCACTCGCCCAAAGGGTGATTCCTGCAGCGCGTAGTCTACCGCAAACATTTTAAACGCTGTGCGCGACCATGGCGGACGCTGCAGTAACCATCCGATATCACTCTCCGTGCGAGCGAAGAGGGAACGTTATCTAGCAGTGATTGTCTACCGGCCATGACTCGTTATCTTGCTTGGCAACAGATGACACCTAAAGCGAACATGCTTTCTTCACTTGTTGGTGGTGGGTGCTGTAGGCAGCCGCCACAGAGCGCAGGCCACGCGTTCGTGTGTTACCTTTATAAAGGACGACAGTGTACGCCAACGTCGAACGCAAGACGTGAGATGCCACCCTTCAGTACTTAACCTTCACATGCAACACCGCCGTACAAGAAACGACACTGATGACGCCGTGCAAGTTGGTGTACGGAAGGAACCCGACAACGACGCTCGACGCAATGCTGCCAAACATCGCTGATTAAGAAAACCATGACGTCACCATCTACCTTTAACCACGGCCGGACTGGAGTACACGACGCGCGCTCTGTTTGCGGCCTGTGCACGGGGGGCTGTTGCTGCCTGCCGCCGCAACTCTCCAGGGGCGCTGCGAGCCTGTTCTTCACCTTTCCGCTCACGGTTAGCCGCTGAGCCGTTTGCGCGAGAGGACCTTGGCGCGCTCGTTGGTACGCGCATTTTGCTGAGTGGCTGCTCCTCTTACAACAATATAACAACCATCTCTTTTACAGTTACCGCTATAGACATACAAAGGGATTAATTTTACCGTTTTCTCTCTTTTCAAGGAGCCAGTATAGAAGGCTTAAACCATTGCATTTAGCTTGCAGAACGGATGGCGCGTACTATTAGCGGTGCACGGCTGTATTATTTGTTACCGGCGGGTGCGAAAATGAAACAAGGCAACAACATATTCCAGTAAGAAAGTAGGTTTAGGAAGCTTTTATTTTCATCCTATAGGGCAGAGCATCCTGTAGTAGTTTAAAATGTAAAAAATAGCACTTTTTTGCGACAATAACAAAATCTGACGCTAGAAAACATTTGAATGCATCCACTCAATCTGTTCTCATTGCACTACCCAGACTACACGAGACAAAAGCAGAACATTTTAGAACTCTTATAACATCGCATATACTCTAAAGAACTAAAAGCCGGAACAGGTGCACTACAATCAACTTTAAAACATTGTCGTGAGGCTCAGTTCCAAGGACTGTCGTTTACAGCCTGAAATGTTCTCGTGTTGGCTTGCGGACGAAACCAGATGGCTTGTCATTTTGGTCTGCTAACTTCCTTGTATAGTGGACGAGCAGAATTCGGAGAAACTTTTCAGATATCACGCGCGCTGGCTTTTTGGCGTAACACCCTCCGGGCATTCCAGGAGAGGCGAATCTTCAAGATGGGGCTCGACGATTTGCTACAAAGCTTCGAGAATTTTCGTTCGTGGGAGATGCTTGACTGCCTTTTCAAAAAAACATCACAATCGTTTCCAGCAGCGATAGAAACTTCGGCTTTGGATAGTGCAGTTCACTTGTCTGTTGCGTACGCAGAAGCTTGTACAGACGACTGCTTGTATTGTTCGTCGTCACAAGCATGACGCAAGCATCGCACCCAAGTTCACCGATGAGCTTCGCAATATAGTCACCTACGTACACAAAGCCCGACTAAGCAACTGAGGCTGGCGGGGTCAGCGAATAATCTCGTAGAACTTCCAGTTCTTGAGCTATATCTTGAGAAACAGATGCGACCACTTCTTCGACGTCTTCACCTTGCTCGCTTGTTGCTTTCGACGGCAGCGCCTTTCCCTTTACGATGTGATCCAAAGCCGCTGTCATGGCTCTTGCGTCCAGCGCGTCGTTCCCTCCACACGTAAACCTCAGTTTTCCGAACAGGGCCCCGAAGAAATTACTGTTGAATTTCCTTGTCAGAACGTAGTTGACACCACACTTCAGCAGAAATTGGGCTGTCTTCACTGTGGACCTTGTGCTGAAAAGCAGGGCATTGTAGTTTTCTTCTGTGAAGCTTCCAACATGAGTGGCGATTGAACAGTCTTGGAACAGTCCAGCTGCCACTGGGCTTTCGAGAACGTGAAACGATGGTACGCCACTTGTGATCGAAGCCTTGTTACCAGTGAAAGGTATCGACTTGCCCGCTGCTCATCGTTGTGTGTCGTTTGCGTGCATGTACTTGATTTCAGCTTGGCTTCACCTTCCGGTGTCTCCAAAACAGCATACCCTTCTGGCTGGGCCTTCCGTTTTGCTGGCTGCCTAGGAAGAATAAGGTCTCGAGCTTTCGGATCCCTACGTGGTTTCTTTGCATTAGGTGCAGGCGCATTAGGTGCAAGGTGAGACGGATATCCTTCAAATACAGTCGGCACCGCACCGGGAACCAGCCTTTTGATTTTGCACTCGCTGACATAGTCGCTCAGTAAGAAATGCTTGCTGCATACTGCCGTCGAGGCCGACTTGACATTAATTACAAGATTTTCCTGGGAAATGTGTTTTCGCCATTGGGCGCACAGTTCCTCGTCAACTGGAAACTGGTAGAATGACACACATGGAGTCTTTTCAGACCACGGCTTACAAAACGGCACGCAGCAGTACACCATAACCACGTTAGCGGAATCCTGACATGTGAAGCGCGGGATCCTAAGGTAGTCCCTTCAGAAGTTCGCGAACCTGCATGAAAGGTCCGGTGCAGAAACTTACGGCGAAATGTCACTTGATGCAAGGCACGCGAAGTGTACGGCAGGTGTGCAGGCCAGTTCACGCGACGATGCTTTCGTTCACAGATTTACACACCGTGATTAAGTCAGCACGCATAAACATGTACCCGCGCGCACACTTACTCCCCGTACCAGCACGTACCAAGCTGCAGCAAAGCGCGCGCGTAGAGAGCGCGTTCTCCAGTACGGCTGGCAAGGGTATGCTCGCGGCGCCATTTCTCGGAGATCGGCGCCCCGGCAGTTCAGAAAAAAATGCGTTGCCCTCGCTGCGCCTGCTCAGGCTGTAAAGGGAGAGTGCGCGCGCGTACTCCAGTCCGGCCGTGCCTTACCGCGCGGAAGAAGCTCTTCAACTCGCCACCTGCGCATCAAGAATCAGCGGGCGGCCGACTGCCACCGTTATAATCTTCAACAAAGCTTCGTGGAGTACCAGCCAGGTGACCGTATCCTGACATGGACGCCGATACGCCGATGTGGACTCAGTGAAAAAAAATTCCGCCATATCCACGAAGTGAATGATGATGAGTGGGCGAAGCTCCGGAGGTAAACCTGGTAAACCATGAATCCTCTGTACATTTTGCCCACTCGATTTTATTACATCGCTCCCCCTAGCGTACGTCGCCGCACTAAATCGAACGATTGCCTTCAACCAATGACACGCGCCATATGTGACATCATTCCTATTTTATAAGATCTCGCGTCTTTCATCAACTACAAGTACCGCTTTCTAGTTTATAACATCTTGCATCTTTTCATCATCAGCTACAAGTACCACCATCTAGTAAACACTACAAGAACTAAACGAGAGGTGGCTACATACAGGAGACGGTACCGCCATCTAGTGAACACTGCAAGAACTTAACTAGAGGTGGCTACATGGATGGATGGATGGATGCTATGAGCGTCCCCTTTATAACGGGGTGGTGACAAGTATGCCACCAGGCTCGACAAAAAAAAACCTTTTTTTCTTTTTTGATGTTGGCCTAATGCCTCTACTTCGATAAATTCTATCTTAATGGAAAAAAAGGTAAATTTTCAGCTTAAGTTCTCTGCCATTTACAGCACACTGTCCATATTTTATTTTTCCAATATTTATTTTTGTCCTTTCTCTCTAATTTTCTGCCACCAATACTCTAACCGTCTCTTACTTATTTCAATCGCGGGTGTGTTCAGCTTTCCATTGTTGTCCCTAAAACCCAAGGCTTCCTGTAGGCTCGTGCCCAAACGTACACCTGGGTGGATATCTCCACATTCAATCAGAACATGCTCGGCCGTTTCCTTATCTTTCCCGCAGCATGTGCATTGTTCTTCTTCTTTACTGAATCTTGCTTTATAACTACGCGTTCTAAGGCAACCCGATCTCGCTTCAAACAGTAAAGCGCTTCCCCTTGAATTATCGTAAAATGCCTCCCTCCTTATTTCATTTTTGCCGTTTCGGTAGTTACTCAAGGCCGGTTTTTTCTCCATAGCTGTCATCCAGTAAATCCTCTCCGCCTCCCTGACTTTTCCCTTAACGCTCTTTGTTGACATATGGCTTACAATACCAGCCGTATATTTACTAGTGAGTCTTCTAGTTCTTTTTCTCCACTGTGTGTCCACGCTCTTCCTATACAAATAACGGAACACCTTCTCTGCCCATCTACTCTCCTTCATATTTCTTAGCCTTTCTTCGAACCTTATTTTGCTCTGCGCTTCCCTCGCCTCAAAACCTGCCCACCCCATATCGCCCTTTACAGCCTCGTTTGTCGTCTTCCCGTGAGCACCCAACGCGAGGCGTCCCACAGTCCTTTGATTTACATCCATTCCCGATTGCACCTCTGCCCTCATGCACACCACTGAGTTCCCAAAAGTAAGCCCGGGAACCATTACACCCTTCCACAGACCTCGAAGCACCTCATACCTATTGTATCCCCACAACGCTCTGTGCTTCATTATTGCCGCATTCCTCTTTCCTTTTGCTGCCGAGGCTTTTTCCTGTACCTCCATGTATCTATCACTCTCATTTACCCATACTCCAAGGTACTTGTATTCGCTTACCCTCGGTATTTCTTGGCCTTGTATGGACACCGTCTGATCACAGGGATCATTGAATACCATCAATCCACACTTCGTTACACTGAATCCTAGTCCAAGAGCTTCACCTTCCCTTCCGCATATATTCGCCAGCTGCTGTATATCATCTCGACTGTCCGCAAATAAGACGATATCGTCCGCATAAAATAAACCTGGAAGCTTCTGCTCAATCATCATGCCGCCCTGTTTGTGTGACAGATTAAAACCAATGTTGCTACCTTCTAGCGCTTTTTCCATACTCACCATGTACAGCATGAATAACAGCGGGGACAAAGGACATCCCTGTCTCAGACCCTTGCTAACCTCAACGTTCTCTTTGCTACGCATTCCTTCCCACTCTATGCAAACTGTATTTTCTCGATATATCTCCCTCAAAAGCTGTATACAGTCGTCGCCCATGCCCATTCCTTTCAATATATCCCACAAAATTTCCTGATTAACGTTGTCGTATGCCCCAGTGATGTCTAGAAAAGCCACGTACAAGGGCCTATTCTCTATTTTAGATATTTCTATACACTGAGTGAGAACAAACAGGTTATCGTCTAACCGCCTGTCGACTCGAAATCCGTTCTGAAGTTCTCCCAAAATATCGTTATGTTCGGCCCATGTTTCTATTTTCATTTTTACTGCTTGCATCGCCAACCTGTATAGTACCGATGTAATGGTTAGTGGTCTATACGAGCGAATCTTGTCCTTTTCTCCCTTGCCTTTATAGATTAAGTTCATTCTACTTTGTCGCCAACTGTCCGGTATTTGTCCGTCCTTTAAGCTTTTTTCTACTGCTTTTAACAATGCTTCTTTAGTGTTATGTCCTAGTTCGTTAATGAGGCTAACGGGAATCCCATCTAAACCCGCGGCAGTGCGCTTTGGAATTTTTCCTTCGGCCTTTTTCCAGTTGAAATTATCAAGTACTAGCTCTTCCTCTGTTGCTTTCTCCGCCACACTTTTACTCACCGGGGAGATCCCCTGGACGCTCTTTTGAAACGAATCGGCTGTTACCTTTTGGATGTAACCTAGCGCTTCGTACCCTTCCAATTGATTTCCTCCTTCATCTAGAATATGTTGTTGCGTTGTGACAGACTTCCTACCTAGCGCCTTTATGTGGCTCCAAAAAATCCTAGACGCGGCCTCCTTTTTTTCGTGTATCTCTGTCATCCAGCGTTCACTTTCACCTTTAATTTTTGCCTCTACCAATTTCTGTACAAGGGATTTTTTCTCTAAATATATTTCCCATATTTTTTTGACTTCGTCCTGCGGCCGCTTCTCCTTTTTTGCCTTTCTATGCTCCCGTGATGCTTCGCGTCGCTTCTCGATCGCCTCCCGGATTTCCTTGTTCCACCAACTTTTTGGCTTCCTTTTTCCTTTCCAGCAAACAGTTTTCTTCTCTTTCCCTATCTCCTTCGTCATTAGATGTAACAGCTCACTATACTCCCAGTCCTTGCCTGGTATTTCGCCTACTTCTTCCTCGACTCTTGCGGCTATATTTATTATTTGTTTGTCATTTAAATACGAGCTGCCAGACTTTGATTCCATGCTCATATTTTCAGTTTCGTATCCCATTTGTAATGTTATTCGTTTATGATCACTACCCAAGCTGTTAATGCCTTCCTCGTCTATCCTCATTTCTGTCAGTTTGTGGTAAATTCCTTCAGTCATGAGACAATAATCAATACTTGATTGCTTGTTTCCGACTTCCCATGTGATCTGGCCGTCACATTTAGGCCCCGTGTTAACTATCTCCAGACTATGTTGCTCGCAAAGATCTAGTAATAACTTCCCATTGGTGTCTGAATATCCGCCAAGGTCATGTATGTGGGCATTCATGTCCCCTAGAAGGATGATTTCGGCCCCATTACCAAATTCCTTAATATCCGCACTCATGCAATCCACTATCTCCTGATTCTTTTCTCTGCAGTTATTCCCCGTCCACAAGTAGGCTACCCCTAGCCACGTTTCCTTTCCACCTACTGTGCCCAGAACCCAGAGGTGCTCTGAACACGTCTGTTTCACTCTAACCCATTTGGCTCCGCGATGAATTAGCATTCCTACACCCCCACCTTTCCTTTCCGATATGGTCCTGTTACACCCTTCCCAAACATAATTTTCAATATGTGGTGGCTCTTCCAAGTCTCTAAGGTGTGTTTCTGTAACCGCATACACGCCTATCTGTTCTTTGTTTAACTGCTCCTCAATCTCTAACCATTTTGCCTTCTTTCTGCCACCCTGCATGTTTATGTAACTAATTGCAACACGCGCCTTTTTCCTTTTTCTTTTACCTTTTTTCTGGTTTTTCGCAATTCTACCTGTCAAAGCGTCCTCCTGGTTGTTTTCCCTGTTACGAGCTACCCCGGACTCCGAAGGGCCCGTGAGCCCCCCAAAAAAGCTACTGCGCGTCCTGCCAGTCGCCAGCCCACCTCGTGTCCAAGCCTCTTATCGAAATGAATCTTGTCTCTTTGGAATCCACCCCACCTGTGCACTTCCCTGTTTAAATCCACTACCTCGAAACCCTTCTCTCGACTAATTCGCCATATCTCTTTGTTTGCGTCGACAACCGCTCTTTGCAGGTTGACGTTGCGTACTGGTACTTCCGGTACTGTGCATACTACAATTTGCACCTGGGGGGACACGGCGCGCATGTCATCCACCCCTTTCGCCAAGGTCGTCGCTAGTCCTGACGATTCTTTTTTCAGGACGTCATTTAGCCCTCCCGCAATTACAACGAGGTTACGATTGTTAGCTTTAGCTGCGAGTTGTTCACCCGCTTGACTCATTACTGTCCCCAGCATTTGTCCTGGGAACGTCCCTATCGCAACTCTCTTGTCGCCTTTCACCCTTTCTTTGATTGCCGCTGCGCATCGGACTAAATTTGAGTCACCGGCGATGATGACCTGTTCAGACATTCCTTCTGAAACCTGCACCTGGCTGCTGACTAGGTGACTAGCGTGAGTCACGGCTGCTGGTTTGCTCCCTCCCTCCCTCAAAACTACTTCCCGGTAGCTGGGCCCTGTGGCCAATGTATCTGCCTTTGTCATGCCTGTTTCCTTCATCTCTCCCGCACGGGGGGTCGTCGCCATAATGCTTCCGCCGTCACCTGCGTCTTCGTTCCCTTTCACGACCTTCGATAGGCCCTTCTCGGCTGACCGGAGCCTTTCTTCCATGGCTGACGTTTTCTCTCGCTCCTTCGCCAATGCATTCTCCAGCTCTGCGATTTTCTCCATGAGCCCACTCTGGACCGCCATCATATTTTTCATTTTCTCCTCGAACTCGCACTGTCTACACTTGGCGTCATCTTCTGCTTTCTCCTCCGCACTAACTTCCACCTTCCAACCTACCCCGCACTCTGAACACTTTACGGTCTTTTTGACCATGGCTAGCTCAGTTTACCGATGCCCATGTGTTAGAAAACTGTACTAAAATACACTGGTCTAAGCCAAAAGGAACCACAATAATAAATACATACAGGGGACGGTACCGCCATCTAGTGAACACTGCAAGAACTAAACTAGAGGTGGCTACATACAGGCTATAGGGGACGCACAGCCCACGCCCTAAGGAGCCTCGCCCCTAAAACTTCTACGACCGTACTTCGGACCGTAGAGAGTAGTTCGACGTCTCAGCCCACTGGACTACGAGGGTGTTGCCTACCGCATTACGAACTTTCAACTACGCCGTGCTCGATATGAACTCGTCCACGTCGCGCTCCTCAAGCCATCTCATGCACGAAACCGAGGGCTGTATTTTGTTGTTGTTGCTGTGCTTTATTACTTGTGCTTATTGTTTATTGTCTTTATTACTGTACACTCATCTTTTGTTAAAGCCTCGAGACAAAGCCTTGGGAACGTGGGGGGGGGCTATCCCATGTTCCCTTTTTCAAGTTTTGTTATCACTCCGTTACACTACGTTCAGCGCAAACCGCGCATACGATGTTTGAAAAGCTTCGAGGCTGTAGTAGATCGTTTTGTTAAGATTACGCCCACCTCGTAAACATTATAGATAACTCTAGAAGCTGCATCGCCGCTAGCAATAACGCTTGAGCTTTCTATGACAAGTGCATGAATTCCAACTCGTTTTTCCGCTTGTCAGTTGATCGAAGGCCGACGCTCTGCTCGTTGCTATCGGTGTCTGTGTCTTGCTGTAATCTAACTTTCCTTTTACGTGGCCAGTAGCTCGGCGTGAAAAAACAATTTATTATTCGACCTTTAGTCTGCTTCTTTCATCCACGAGACAACCTTGTGACAATATGACGAGCATAAGTGGTTAGTCATAACATGAAAATCAGGATGTGTATGTCATTATTGTCGTGATTTACATGTAATGGTCTTGCTTCTATTGCTGCGATTTTGTTGACATGATATATGGCATAACTGGTATGGTATGACATGACTGCGTGGCGAACTTAAGCGACAAGCCCTGACGTGAAAATCATAACTATACGTTATAACTAATGGTGGGCTCAAAGTTGTCAAGCTAGCTTAAATTATACCGATTGATAATACGTACGGTGAATGAATGGCGTAGATATATCACTGGTGCAAAGACGATAATCATGACATGCGTGTTATCGAAAAAGATTACTACATACCACGCTCATGATGCGCTCGAGGCAGTTTCACTTGCTTCACATATACGAAATTTGGTATGCAACGAGTGAGTTCATGTATGAACACTTGTTATTATTGATGGATTGTTAGCCTCAACAAGTTGGCTCAGGCAGAAACCCAGAAAGTACGAGCCACAGGGACGTCAGCGTCTTCTTTCACGCTGGCCACTATGCTCCGGTGCAATAACTTACCGCGCTGAAAGGAGCCAACCTGGTAACCTAAGGAAATAACACGACAGGGGGGGTCAATGCACGGTTTGATGCATCATACGTGAACCGTTTCATGCCCAGGGCAATGTTGGTGTGAAGGTAAATGAATGGGCTCAACATCATAGTTGGTCGGAGATGTTTGTCGCACAACACAGTACGGGGCATGGTATTGCGACAAAAGCTTTCGGGAAAGACTGGAAGGGGCTGACGGAAACCGAAGTCAAACGAACATTCCCGGGTTATACTGGGAATTAGACTCAGAGGCATCGTGGTGAGTTTTCTGGCGCCATCTGTCTTGCGCGGTAAACGAGTGAGCGAGATGACGAAACTTTTCGGCATAAGCAGCTGCTTCGGAAATAGGCGTCACTTCGGAAACATGAGATATGTAGGGCAGAATGATTTTCATGAAGTACGATGGTTCCCATCCATACAGAAGGAACAAAGAAGACAAGCCGGTGGTCGTTTCTGGCGCAGAGTTTTAACCGTAAGGAAAAAAGACTGCACCTGATCCCAATCAGTGTGGTCATTAGACACGTACATAGTAAGCATATCTCAAAGGGTACAGTTAAAGCATTCCGTCACGTCTCTGTCACGTTAATCGTTTGACGATGGTATGCTCAGGTTTTCCAATGGACAATGCGACATTCCTTGAGCAGCTCGTCAACGGCGTTCGAGAGAAACATGCGTCCACTGTTACTCCATTCACGAGGTCCGCCGTGTCGCAAAATCAGATGGTGAAGAAAGAAACGTCTTTCTCGGTGGTAGCCGGTAGCGCGGATGTTTCAGCGTAGCGTGTCAAATGATCTACGGTGACAAAAATACACCGGTTGCCTCTTACAGTGTTGAGTAGAAGACCATAAAGGTGAATTCAGACGTGGTCGAATGGTCTCGCTGGGCAGGAGCTGTGAGTTCTGTGAGTGCAGGTGCTGTGAGCAGGGGCTGGCCAGCACTGCTGTGAGAAGAGGTTTGGCGGCGTTGACACGTGGCACATGACCAAACCTTCTTTCAAACGTGCTGATACATTCCACGCCAGTAGTACCTTAGACGAAGACGAGAGCAAGTCTTGAATACTCTAGCGTGACCACACTTTGGGTCAGCGTGAAAGTAAGCGCAGATGTCAGCGCACATGACGGGGGACGAAAAGGAACCATATACGGGCATCTGTCAGGTAATTGCGGCAATACATCAAGTCTTCACAGACAACAAAATGTCTTGCTTCACGAGAGAGGGAGCATAAAGTCGATTCTGACGAATTGTGAGAGAGAACGTCAAGCAAAGAAATGATACAGGGATCCTTCTGCTTCTCGGCTGGAATGTCGGCGATACTCGACGATGATGAATGGCAGATGGCAGTTGGTAAGCAGGGAAGGTAAGCAGATAGCGAAGAATGGGATGGATCATAAATGTCTGAATGTTGGTGTTCTGAGTGATAAAGAACATGAAATTCATATTGCTGAAAGTGTGAAGCCCAACGAGCGAGGTGGTCAGTACGGTCTTTTATGGACTTTAATGGACACCATAAGACGCGTACCGTAAGGAAAGACCAAGAGAGACAAATCGAATCGTCCCCCTCTCGGCGTATCTCTCGTCTCTTAGAAGTTACGTGCATGAGAACTTCAACCTACCACAGCAGTTCGAACAACATAGTAGAATCACCAGAACGGAGAACCAATTGGCTGAGTTTGTGTGCTTCTATCTTAAACAGACATGAGCGCGACGAAAACGGGGACGAGAATAGAAAATAAAGGCTACATCACTGCCTCGCTAATAAATTTTATTCCAAAAAAGTGGAATAAATAATGCCCGGAAAATGTACGAAAAAAAAGAACCATCACGCATGATCAATGGGACAAAATACAAGAGAAGGCTATGTGGCTGATAAGACGTGCAAGCTATCTCTGAAGCATGATTTTTCTGCATCTAATAGTACTAGGGAAGGCTGACTGTTACAATTATCATCTTCTTGTGACATCCAAAGCACCTCCAGTATCTCGCAAGAGTACTGGTCTCTGTGGCAAAAAGATTTTCGTTTTATTAAAACTAGGTTTGCAAGCATTTTTTTGGCAAATATTGGCCCATTGAGAACCTGTGTCATTTCTGACTATAGGCGAATGGTCCTGGATTTGTATCTTTATACACAGACTAGTTTGCCCAGTGTAAAACTTGTTTGTTTACACTTAACGATTTTATTCAATTTACGATCTAATTAATGTGTTCTACCGCGCAGGGTTGACGTTTCACCAAACTTTTCTTCGTTTGTTTTCTATGCACAGCTGGACATAGTAGCTGCCAATTTGGCCAAGGATGAATACAACATCTTCTTGGTACCTTCTACCCACATTTTAATGCCGTGCGACCGCATGTGCACACAAAGAATCACAGGTAACTTTTTTCGAGTTGTGTTGTGATTATCTTCTGTTTCCTTCTTCCTAGCTTTTACTTTTGTAACATTTTCGCAGGCCCTCATTATAGCCGGTATAGGGTATCTTGCTTCTATAAGTCATAGAAATTGCTGTGTGAATATTAACAGAATTTCGTAGTAAGAAGCTTTGAACAATAACGACTGAATGCATGCAACACTAATGTAACTTTTTACAAAATCGACAATCAGATGAGAGTGCACGTAATGGCGTATCTGCTCTGGGTAATACTCTCAAAAAAAAAGGTGATCTCCCACCGAAAAAAAGTCATGTTAAATTTAGAAATAGCATTCATTCTCAGCTGAGAATAAAAACGTGAAGCTGAGCTCCTACGACATTCCCTAAACACTTTTAGTACATGCATTACTCTTCTTTGTGCGTCAAAACTCTCGACAATTACATACAATATATCTAAATAGCACCCCAAAACAAGATATAAGATTCTCTCTTCAACTTTTTAATGCAGATAGGTCGGAAAAATATTCCTAACTGGCGCATTGCTAGATACGATGCATACTCCCCATTTCTGTGAAAAGAATTTTCCGTCCAAGCCGACAAACATGGAATACAAATAAAAAGAAAACACTTCCATAACATTATCAACGCAAGCAAGGCAATTGTATATAAAAACTATTCATCATTAGCATCAGTAATACAACGTATTCTTCAATGCATAAGCATAATGTGTGGCACAGGATAATACATATTCTGCACATGAATACCGAAAGCAATAGCATGTCCAGACTGCAATTTTTTAGAAAACTTCCCCACGGCGCCAGAGCTCAGAACACTAAATAGGTCATCAAAAGTAAGTGCCAAAAAGTGAAGCTGAAGCCACAGCGATATCACGTGCCACCAAGTGTTCACTTCCGATACCATTGCTTTAAAGCCAACATCAGGCTTTTGTGTTTTTAGAATTGTATGTTGTCTTTTCTATTCTCGTCCCCAGTTTTGTCATGCTCTATTTCGTTCAAGGTGAAAGCATGGTAGAACACTACCACCACACGAAGGCATCACTGTGTGCACAAGACTCAAACATTCCGAGGACAGAGTACGTGACTTTGATTCTACTAGGTCTTCGCACCATGGTGAAAGAATACAACCAATGACATTGACACCGACAGCGACGTGGACGCCAGAATTTCTGGAAAATTAGCTCCTCAACGCCATTGGGTTGATACTTTCCACTCCTTGTTAAAGAATTTGAAGAGACTATTTCTATAGACTGTTTGAATCTAGCTCACGTGGATGCTGGAAACGCCATCTCAAGCAGATTGACCGCTACACGCAATGTTTTGATCGCTCGGGGGAAGCCACACAGTGCACAGTGTTCCTGGCGTTCATGTAAAAGTTTAAAGAACAGAAAAGCTTGACATCATGGCCTTGACATCAGCTCAGTCACTTGAAAAATATTTGTTTTAGGAGGTCAAGCTTCTTAAGGTCGAGCAATGTGCCTTGTTCGGTGGGTCCATATGCTTGGCACATACTCGCTCTTGAGCGGGTATGTGCCACAGGGGATGCGAAATGTTGGTACTTGGAATGTTCGATAGATCGATGCAGAGACGGACGCATGAACGGACCGACAGACAGACTAGCAGATGAACGGACGGATGGATGAACGCGCAGACGGATGGACGGATGGGCGCACGAACGAACGTATGGACAGACGGACGGAAGAACGCATGAACGGACGCACGGATGGTCGCGCGGACGGCCGGAAGCAAGAACGAATGAACGTACAGACTGAAGGTTGCCTCTCCCACTCAACATCATTTACTCCGTGGATACGCTGTGATTTTTTTTCTTTGGAGCCTTCTGTTACCACAAGGTTAAACAATGCTTATTATTTTACTTATTTACACTATTTAAATCCTGTTCGTTCATTTCAGGGCGTGCTTGAGCATCGCGTGCAAAATAATCGCCGGTATTAACGCTTTATTGTGAACATCATCCACGCCACTTGAGATCCATGGATGAGCGATAAGCCGGGCTCGTAAAGTGTTTATTGTAAAACGTTGTCTCCGAATTAAGATTATAGAGCGAGAGACACAGAAGCATACGGAAGCAAAAAGAGAAAAGAAGCAAAGAGCAGCCTTGTACACTATAGTATAGAGATGAGGTGCAAAAGGAAGTAAGCATGAGAGGAGGCGATGTCAGAAGGAAGAGAGAACGGTGGAGGGGTCGGAGTGAGGCATAGCATAGACTTGTATGGTATAGCAAGCAGCAGGTTGAAAAGTTAGTGTAAGGAAAAGTTATGTCAGGGTGAGCAAAAGGAGGAGGTGAGAGAGTAAAGCATCACACAATTTTGTACAGTACAGCCCAACCAGGGTGTTCAGAATGAAAGCGAATGTGAAAAGGAGGAAGAGATTAGGAGGAAGGCGTAGAATTACATAGAAAGCGTAGCATAACATAAAGTGTTGAAGAGGAGTGAGGGGATGGAAGAGGGACTGGGTGAAGGCGATTGCGCCGCCTGCTCTGCTGTTTCCGCAGTAGTCACAAAACCAGTAGGTACCATCCTCAGTTTCTGAGCCCATTGCATTCAATAAACGAAAGTATCACGAAGTGATATTTTTAACAATATTTTAATAATGATTCAATATATATGTCGGAGCAAGCCGTACTGGGTGGCTCCAATTATTTGTGCTTCGAACATCTAGCAATCTAGAAAATTCAATAAAGTAGGATTAACACGTCGAAAAGACACAAAACAGCCAAGGAACTGAAAAATCAAACAAAAAAAAACATAGTTTTGCCAAAAGCAGCAAACGTTGCCTTAAGTAGCCACTTCTGTGTGAAAACAACTGTAATTCAAGAGGCTTTTGGTGAAAATTTTTAAAGCACAGCAAAAGTTCCTCAAAAGTACAATTTGTGAGATTAAAGTATATATTGCTAACTTTAGTAAGTATTTCATGCAAGGTAACGAAGGTTCTCGAGATGTTTCGGAAATGACATTCTCTTTTTGCCTCTGCGGTAACTTTTCATAAAAGGGCCCGAAGTACGACCAGCAATGCAAATAAATACTACATTAGTGTGCTCAAAATTACAGTGGCTGCGAATAAAGCAAGATCTTAGTCACTTTCACCATGATTTCTTGCGTGATGATGAAATCTAAGCAAATTAGACTCTGGAGTTGCAGTACGTACCTAACCACAAGAACAACGCTAGCTGGTCAAAATGCGATTGTGAATGTTTACGACTGCTCGGAATTCTGGATGCAGAATGCTTTCGTTTGTTCTGTTCGCATCGAAATTTAGAATCGCATTGAGCGATAAGTGGTTTGCGAAACGAAGCGCCATGCAACAACTTGCCGCTGCGCATAAGCTATCCTTGTCTAAATGTTAGTTTTTTGTGTAAAGCAAATCCCAAAGCCAGTTTTTGTGAGTGTTAAAAATAGTCGTTGATCGACATTCTGACGCAGCATACTGAAACGTCCGTGGCGGAACCTTCGCAATATACTGATACTTTGGTTCAAACCTGTGGAACAAGAAAATAGTCCAGAAGTAGGCAAGTGGCCCACAGTTTTTTTTTTCTGCCACCACCAGTCTAAACATTGTAGCCAGACCTGGCAACTATGGTCACTTGACGTTCATGCTGCGTGTTCAGTTATTTATTAATGGAACATGATCATTGAATGCTCTCTAGTGTCCCTCTCCGGGCGCTATTGAAACGAATAAAGAGGATCAGGCCACATTATAAGTAATGTAGCTTGTCGCGTTTAATTATTCAGTATTGACACGCCTATTTTCAATTTCTTCTCAATGTTAACGATTCTTTTCTTAAGAAGAAATTAGGCCCACTAGCTGTTTTATTCTGCTTAAAATGTGTTTGCAGAGGCCAAATCTTGTCTCAGTGGCAGGTTAGCGGAGCTGTAGCAGATTTTAAGGGAGAAAGCCGCTCCTATACATCCGATTATGGTCGTGTCTAACTAACACGTATGACACGGAAACATATTGAACATGAAGTTCACTCGCGCCGGGCAAAACACCTGGACAAGAATTCTTCTACAGCTGTCTATGGATAGGAGAACAAAACAAAATCATTCGGCATCTGTGTTAGGAGTGGTCCTTATTGGCTCTGCTATCAGTTACGTCGTTCAGATCGTCAACCCGAGCATGCGCGCAATTGGCTGCGCTGTGAATGACATCATCCATTTCGTCACAGCCGTGGCACTGAGCACGCACGAATCAGTTTCCCCTGAGAGCTTCCACATGGGTAAGCCACGAATCCTACAGACTCCCGAACAGCGGACAATCTTACAAGAGCACCTACTCTGAAAACGTGAGAGAGCTCACATTCACCGTACCGATGCTGCTGTCTGGGCACAAAAACAGCCCCGGGAGGCCAGGTCCCAGCAGGGACTGCGTACTAATGATCAGGCAGCCTTCAAAGCCACGCTAAGTCACGAACGGGAATGCAAGTGCCATTGACGGGCCGATCCTGCAAACCACGCTACCGTATAAGCTCACGATATCAAACGTTTGAAACAACGGTTCGCCGAACAAACGGCGTTGCGGGCACAATAGTATCAACCTGATAATTGCGGGAGTACGTTCGCCGGTGCCGAAGACTGCTTTCGGTGGGAGTTTTTCCAGCGGAATTTTCCCTTCCGCTCCAACGGCTGTGAGTGACAAGCAAAATAGAGACTGTGGTAAACCTAAGTGGAACGTGCGTCAAACCTCATTAGGAAGTACGAACATGTCACCAATAATCGTGAATGGCTTTTGCACAGCGTCGGGTTGAAGCCACTGCTGCATGGAAGCATGGTAGAACGCCTCCACCGTCAACTGAAGGCCCCACTTTGTGCACAAGACTCTATCGTTCCGTTAATAGAGTGCCTGCTTTTGGTTCCACTGGGTCTGCACACCACACCGTCACCACAGGTTTAAGCCTCCACTGGTTATTCATTGGCACGGAGTGCTCGGGACATTAGTTTTTTGTTCCCGAACCAAGACGAATTTCGTTCAATTTATCAATGTGAATCCTAACTTCTTGAATTCACGTGCAACTTGACTTAAACCTAGACTCATACTTTGCAAGCGATGTCACAAAACTCTATCTGTCTAAGGCCTCTGACCACGTTCCTCGCCAGCGTCCGATGACTAAACTTTTTGTGTTTCAATCAATACGCTCATATTATCATGTATTTACTGCTTTTGAATTGATCACTACCAGTACGCTGGCATTAAAGACCATCCATTTATCGCTTGTAACATTATCTCCGGAGTCCCATAGGGCTTCGTTCTTGACACTCTTCTTTTGCCAATCTTCATCAGTGACATGCTGTAAAATATCTGCAACTATTCATTTGTGCGGGAATGATTGCGTTTTCCGCTTACGTATTTCTGCTATTTACAAATAAATGGCTGTAGGTAGATTTTAGATTATACTATTGCGGTGCTCAGCGTGGCACATGGAATTAAACGTATCAAAAGGTAAGTTTATGCACGTTTGCCGTAAGTAATATCATCTTCACTCCCAATACACGATAAGAATTACCAAATTTTAGGCAGGTAAAACTTCAAAATTATCTCGGCGTAGAAATAACAGATTACCTAAGTTGGTCTAAGCACATCACGTCCCTCGCAGCAAGCGTTTCTAGATCACTAGGTTTCATGAGATGGCTACTCTCGTTTCCTTCGCCCACACTTAAACTAACGGCATATGAAACTTCCATACGCATCAAAATTTAATGGGCACCTTTTATATAGACGCCCCATCAAGAGTAACTAATCGAGGCGTTGCAGGCAGTAGAGCTGCTCGTTTTTTTAACTTCCATATATGATTATAGACTGAGCGTCATTAACATCACAACTTCGATTGGTCCAACTCCTCTGGCACTATATAGCAAAAGCACGGCTATTTGGCTTTGCCATGAGCTCAATAATAAGTTTCTCCAATTATGCAAGGGCCTAATCGTAGCACTCAAGAATAATTCCGACATCTGTTTGATTGTCACTATGTTGAACGCATTCACTGTTCAACCAAAGCCTTCTGCAAACATTTCTGCGGATTGCCATATCAGACTAAAATGAACTTCCTGACGGCATTGCTAGTGAAAGAAGTTGTGTTAAATTTTAGAAATTTATTGTTAAAACATTACTTTCAACAGCACGAGCAGCAGCCCCGTTCTTGGCGCGTTCATATGTCTTTTGTTTTGCATTACACACAGTACTTAAAAGACGCCGCATTGTTCCCTGTGGGTTTTTAGTTTTACCTCCCCTCCCCCCTTTTCTTGAGGGGTCTTTGATAGTAAATAAGTAAGTAAATGATCCTGATGATTATGAAAAGGAGTGATGTTGGCTTCACGTTTTTGTTTATTTGCAATGAGCCACATGCGCAATTTAGTTTCACGATGGCACACATGTCTCTCATTTATTTCACATTCCTTATTTCGTGTTCATTTGCCAGAATTTCTTAGCCAACTAATTTCGCAAAGCGATTGTGGATGTCGTAGCATTCTGTAAACGTAACTTTCAATAACATGTTTACTTGGTGCAAACCGGTAGGAGTTGGTTGAAGGTGTTAAAAATGTTGATTTTTTTGTTGTCCTTAACTTAGCTGAGTACGGAAATTATGAGTGTCAAACATTAGATCGAGTCGAGAAAAAGTAGTCTGGCAACGAACAGAGTCTCTTTTATTCTGCACAAAATCATTTTTCAGTGAAGACTTCACAAAGTACTGATGAAGCCACTGTTACTTGGAATGAAAATTGCCGATTGTGGAAAAAGTAGAAAGCCACTGCTCATTGTTGTATAGACTGCTGCGGTGCAGAGTTTTTTTTATGGGGCATGTTAGACGACGCAGCCGCACTTGCAAAATTTGAATATATTGTTACCACGTGCTTGCTATATACACAATATTTCAGCAATTATAGAAATAAAAATATCCTTTACCCTCGTGTCTGTACATAACGCACCCTATATTGCCCCAGGTGGAACCTTCTCCTAAGAATGCATTTGTGAGTTCTTTGCCACGCCAACTTTAAAGTTGCATGGGGTATTCAAGCATCAATAAAATGATAATGAAGACCTAGGCTTTCATTTTTAGATACATTATGACTTCTGTTCCACCTTGAAAAGTATCTTTTTTTTGCGATGCAATTGTGTTTAGTGCTCACTGTATTCAAATGAATCACGGGATACTAAATGTATTGGTAATGGTCATGACACTTTTACATAAATATACTCAATGGCTTATATTGTTCCAGAAAAAAATTCTTCGTAGCAATGTGCTAGTCTTTACTAAAATATTTGTAATCAATACACCACACCATTATGTGGTATTCGAATGATGCTACCTTCACAGAGTGAAATACACAAACAATTTTCCCGGTCTCTTTGGTTACATTTTTGACACTCCGACTATTCCCATTCATCAGCTGTGTTCCTCACACGGCCGCTTGTAAATATGTACAGCTTTTTTATGCGATGCAACGTTGTCTCTTGGATATTGCACTTTGTCTATATGGACTTTGTCTATATGGTATTTTTTGTTGTATTTGAAGCGCATGTCTTTAAATCTCAGACTATTAAAGGTATGCGCACTGTTCACAGGCGCTTATTTTGTTTTTTCTTGGTAGTTCACCGCCGACGAAAGCATAGTTGTTGTAAAAGCACGTGAACCGTCTCGTTCTGGATGTAGGTGACTATTTTTGTGTCCACCGGGAACAAAATTGGACACCCAAGTTCCTTTGAGGGTATCAAGCCACGGGCTATGGGGGTGTGCTGATCAGAAAACACTCTCAAGGACCTCTCCGGTAATGACGGTGGAATACGCTGCTGAACTTAGATCTGCACGCACAAAGCTTGGATGTCCAGCAGGCCAGGATCGCTACAGGAAGACATTGTATTTTGCCCTCCACCTGAGTGGTCTGGCCCGGGCCACTTCTAGCCGGGTGTCACAATATAGTTGTTTCATTCACTTATTAGTTTTAAGCCTAATCTTGCGCTAATAGGAACATAGGATCCTACTGCAGTGTGTGGCTGTGGAATCCTCGTCGTTCAATGACAAGTATTATTTAAATGCATTTAAGGAATAATTTAGCAAACAACACCCACAAAATCTGAAGTTCGAAAACTTAGGACCAGTTGAGGGATAATGTAACGGCCACCTAAGCTAATATTTGAAGATATCAGGCATTTTAAATTCAATAATACTTATGGAGAATAGATCAGTCGCATGTAAACATACAAGCGCTTGTACCCGCCCGTGAACTTATCTGCAACCTGAATTTAGAGGCATCGGTAACTTATTGGGTGCAACGGTACTGCAACACACGGGACGCAACAAAGTAGTATTACGAGAAATACGTCTCTCGGAAAAAGATCTTTACATATATACTATAAGCCTGGTTTTCCTGCTCTATAGAACATTGCGCTACTTGCCGGAGGCAATAGTTTGTATTGACACGCTGTCTTTTACCACTTTTGTGCGAGCTAAAAGCCTCTGTGTGCTGTCGTGCTTGACAACTTCGAAGCTGTGCAGTCTATAGAGTAGCAACATTCTCACAAGCCTTAGTAGCATTGTGAAAGTCAGCTTGCTAGACTCGAGGTTATTAGTGAACCTGCTAACCCATCCGAGCGTATTCCCACGGACAACACACAAAGTTACGTCAGGAAGTGTTCAAAGTGTCTGCCTATGACCGAAGAGACAACATGCGTGCCTCATGGAACCGCAGATTAGGGAGTGCTAGGTGACAGTGCTGCAGCAGCAGAAGGGACATGCGCAACATCCGACTACCTGATCTAAAATCAGTGCCACAATCATAAATAAAGCGGCTCTCGAAGAATACCAAAGACAGGACCCGTCAGTATATTGTTACGTACGTACAATCCAAATAGTCTACGAATAACTGTTTATTGGGGCGAACTTGTGCCCGAAAAGTAGCGGCGTCTCTAACAGGCGATCAGCAAAAAGGGATCAATCTCCGAGAGAAAAACCCTCGAGCGGTGGCCCACTTCTTTTTCATCAAAATCCCGTGCTGAGGAAGCGTGCGCCGTCACGACCTTTTCTTGTTTGATCACCAAGCCGCTGATCTCTTGGGGGGCGCACGAACTAGCGCGCGTAGTTTGAATACTGCGTTTGCCTTGCGTCATTATCCCTCCTCCGAAAACGCATCGTCCCGATGCGTAAAAGCAGTGGTGCTGAGATGGTCTGAATGCGTTATTTCCAATGGAGAAATAGGTATTCCTCATAATCGGGTGTGTATAGTTAGATGTTCATTGCCTGTCATAGTATGGCTTCATTCTGACTACATGCACGATTTCTGTGCTCCTTCGGCATTTTGATGAGCTCACTTGTCCTTCCGGTGACACCTCGTAGTTCAAGGAGCTGACGCGACGAAAAACTCGGTAAGGGCCGAAATAGCGGCGCATGAGATTTTCGGAAAGGCCAGGCGTCCACACAGGAGTCCAAATCCAAACTAGATCGCCTGGTGCGTAGTCGACTCCTCTCCGACGAAGGTTGTAACGGTTTGCATCCACGCGTTGTTGTTGTTTTATGTGATGTCGCGCCAACTGCCGTGCTTCTTCGGCTCCCTGAATGAATTCACTGATGTCAGGCTTGTGCTCTGTATTGTCGCCTACAGGCAGCATTGCATCTAATGGTGTGGTAACTACTCGACCATAGACTAGCTGGAATGGCGTCACTTTAGTAGTCTTCTGCACAGCAGCATTGTAAGCGAAAGTGGCGTACGGCAGTATCTTGTCCCACGCACGGTGCTCCGAGTCAACGTAAATGGACAACATATCGGTTAGAGTTCTGTTGAGTCGCTCGGTTAGCCCATTCGTTTGGGGGTGGTAAGCCGTTGTTTTCCTATGACTTCTCTGGGTAAGTTTCATGATGGACTGCGTCAGATTTGCTGTGAATGCAGTTACTCGATCCGTGATAACCACCTTTGGGGCACCATGCCGTAGTACAATGTTAGTGACAAAAAATTCAGCTACTTCTACAGCCGTGCCCCTGGTGAGAGGGGCTTTCTCGGCATACCGGGTTAAGTAGTCTGTCGCCACTACTGTCCATCGGTTGCCCATTGATGACGTGGGAAATGGACCAAGTAGATCCATTCCTACTTGTTTGAACGGAGACTCAGGTGGTTCGATTGGTTGAAGAAATCCTGCAGGTTTCAATGGAGGCATTTTGCGTCTCTGGCAATCTCTACATGTCCTTACATAATGCTGTACAGCATCCAGTAACTTTGGCCAGTAGTATTTTGTGCGGATGCGAGCCAATGTTCTACTCACCCCGAGGTGTCCTGCTGCTAGGTCATCGTGGCAGGCTTCCAGGATTTCGGGTCGCAAGGCCGAAGGAACGACGAGTAGGAATTTCTCCTTGCTGTGCTCGAAGTTTCTTTTGTATAAAACGTTGTTTCTCATGAGGTACGAGGACAATCCCCGGACGAAAACTCGAGGAACACGCACGGGTTGCCCTTCCAGATGCTTGATCAGTTTAAGCAACTCCGCGTCAGATTGCTGATATTCAGTCATGTCTGCGGTGCTGACGGCCCCAAGAAACGAAAAGTCGTCTCCATCTTCCCCAGGTGCAGATTCCATTGGTGCGCGTGACAGGCAATCAGCATCGCTGTGCTTGTGACCCGACTTGTATACGACTGTTATGTCGTATTCTTGCAACCTGAAGCTCTATCTAGCAAGTCGCCCAGAAGGGCCCTTTAGGCCTGCAAGCCAGCACGACGAGTGATGGTCGCTCACTGCTCGAAATGGTTTACCATATAAGTACGGTCGGAATTTCTGTATGACCCATATTACCGCCAGACGATATTTTTTCGTCACCGAATAATTTATTTCAGCCCTCGAAAGAGTGCGACTAGCATATGCGACCACTCTTTCCTCTCCGTTTTGCAGCTGCACAAGGACGGCGCCTAGTCCCAAATTGCTTGCGTCCGTGTGAATCTCTGTTTCGGCTTCTTCGTGGAAATGTGCCAGGACGGGGTGGTGGAGGAGTCGCTGTCGTAGCTCATTGAACGCCTCTTCTTGCTCGCTTGTCCAGGTGAAAGGCATGTCTTCTTTTATCAGTCGGGTTAGTGGCTCCGCAATATTCGAAAAATCTTTAACGAATCGTCTGTAATAGGCACAAAGTCCTAAGAATCGTCTCACAGCCCTTTTAATTGTCGGTCTAGGAAACTTTTCTACAGCTGCTGTCTTTTAGAGGTCAGCTCGAATGTCTTCAGAGCTAACCACATGACCGAGGAAAAGCAGTTCATGAAAACCAAAATGGCACTTTTGGGGTTTTATTGTGAGCCCTGCTGAACTAATCGCTTCGAGCACAGTACGTAGTCGTTCCACATGCTGATCGAAGGTGGCCGAAAAGATCACGACGTCATCGAAATAAACAAGACAGGACTGCCATTTTAACCCGGACAGCACAGTATCCATAATCCGCTGAAATGTGGCGGGTGCGGAACACAGGCCAAATGGGAGTACCTTGAACTCGTATAACCCATCTGGGGTCACGAAAGCAGTTTTTTTCGCGATCTCGTTCGTCCACCTCTATCTGCCAGTATCCGCTCTTGAGGTCTAGAGAGGAGAAGAATTTTGCGTCTCGTAGTCTGTCAAGGGTGTCATCGATCCTTGGAAAGGGATTCCCGCTTTGTGACGACGTTCAATTTTCGGTAGTCAACGCAGAAGCGCAAGGTCTGGTCCTTTTTCTTTACCAGTACTACAGGTGAGGCCCATGGGCTGGCCGACGGTTGAATTACGTCGTCCCTGAGCATTTCTTCAACTTGGCCTCCAATGACTTCTCTCTCTTTTGGTGACACTCGGTACGGGTGCTGGCAAATAGGTCTAACAGATTGATCGACTATGATGCGGTGTTTGATGATAGATGTTCTTTGCACTTTCGATGACGTGGAAAAACATGAGGCATACTCCCGTATAAGGCTCTCGATTTTTTGTTTCTGGTTCGGTGATAGGGCTGCTTCGATGTGGATAGATGCGAGTATAGAATCCATACCGTCAGGGTGCAGTGGTGCAGTCTCGGAAGAATTCAAATCCGTAATCGGAACGTAATCGTGCAAGTGACCAACAACAGTTCCCTTCACAAGGTGCTGCACCTCATTTAGGAAATTGGTCAGGAAGACACTCGTACACCCATCACGCAGTCGTACAATACCTCTTGCTGCACAGATCCCTTCCTCGAGTAATAGCCCAGTATTGCTTTCTGTCATTCCTTCATAGTCGTTGTACACATTGCTTTTTACGGTGACAAGGATGACGGATCTTGCTGGTACTGTTACATCATCACCTGCAATCTGGAGCACATCGAATCGTTTTTCACTCTCGAAAGTCGCGATGGCGTGTTTCGTCGAGAACGAGACGCACATTTCCTGCAAGTTTATCACTGCGCCATTGGCCTGCAAAAAGTCCATTCCGATAATTACATCTCTTGAACACTCCGACAGGACAGTGAAGCTGGCGACGTAGGTGAAGCCACGTATCCCAACTCTAGAGGTACACATGCCTGCCGGATCGATAAGTTGTCCCCCGGCGGTTCGCACTTGTGGTCCTATGCAAGGGGTCAGCACTTTTTTCAGCGTTCTGGCAAGTCCCCTGCTCATGACGGAATAGTCTGCGCCTGTGTCTACTAAAACATTCGTTTCGTAGCCGTCTATAATTACCGACAAATCAAAAGCGACGTTACCATTTCCGCACGTAGTCTCGTTTCCATCATCACATTATGAAATCGCCACTGGAGGTTGTTTTCTTGCGTCGGCAGTGGCCTTACCTCCCCAGGTCGCCGATTCTATTTTTCCCGAAGCGGGCTTTGGGGAAGTCACCTCGGAGAGTTTGAAGATGGGCGCGGACTTGGTGACCGATAACTCAGTGGTGCTGTCGACCGAGACTGATGCTGCTGCGAGGAGTGAGCCCCTTGACGCGTTGACAAGTACTCCTCGATTTCAAAAGGTCGCTTCCAATTCCGTGGACAGGCAGCGTTTACGGGAAAACCCCGAAGTCCAGCTCGGCGATATGCACACATCCGGTAAAGATGGCCAGCTTCGCCGCAGTGATAACAAAGCGGAATTCGATCAGGAGTGCGCCATATATCAGCTTTTCGGATCCTAGTCTCGGCTGGGGACGGCGTAAATCGAGGGTTCGGCAGATGCGTGCTTGCTGCGGCGAAATAAGGTCCAGGGGCGGCGAAAGGAGGTCCAGGGGCGACGAAATGAGGTACAGGGGTGTTTCTCAGTACCTCGGCGTACGAGAGTGCGGGCTGCATCGGAACCGACGCTTGAACAGGCTGGGCTTGTGGCTGCTGCTCACGGACTGCCTGTCTCACCTCCTCCCGAACAACTTCCGCTAATGACGACGACCGCTGAGGGGTTGCCGTTTAGCTTCTGAAGCTCTTCTCGAACCACCGATCGAATGAGCTCTCGTAATACGTCGATGCCATTCCCGAAGACTGCTGACACCGTGTCTACGGATGCGACGTTAACATCTCGATTGTAGTGCCTCGCTCGCTGTTGCAGAGTCTTTTCAACCGCTGTCGCCTCGGTGCGAAGTTCAGCGACGTTCCGCGGGGGACATCGGAGCAAACCAGCAAAAATCTCCTGCTTCGCCCCACGCATCAGGTGCCGAAGTTTCTTGTCCTCGCTCATATTTTGATCAGACTGGCGGAATAACCGGCACATGTCTTCCACATACATTGCGACGCTTTCATTGTTGCGCTGGTTTCTTGCTTGCAAGGCAGCTTCAGCTCTTTCCTTGCGGTCTGTACTCCTTGCGGTCTGTATGTGGCCAGTAGCTCCCACCGGAAATCATCCCACGATCGAATGGTACCTTCATGGTTTTCAAACCAAGTACGTGCGCTGTCCTGCAATGCGAAATAAACTCGGCGGAGCTTCCATTCTTTGGTCCATCCGTTGCAGTTGGCGACGCGCTCAAAACCCTCCAGCCAATCCTCGGCGTCTTCATGAGGATCGCCATGAAAAGGGTCCGGCGTCCGTGGCTCATCGACAACGAAGTGCGTGGCAGCGACTGGAGACGAAACGGTGTGTGGGGCAGCGGTTGGAGACGACATTTTGGTGCTCTCACCGGAGACAGCTGGAGACACTCTGGGCTTTGGTGGCAGGGGAAATTCCGGCGGCTCACCACGTAGACGACGGCTGGAGCGCTGATGAACTGGCGTGAGCTCAGTTGGTTCGACTGCTCGTGGTTCCGGGCTGCTTCCTCGGAGTCCAACTGGGTTTGGGATCATTACCCAGCTCCTCCACCAGAATTGTTACGTACAATCCAAATGGTGTACGAATAACCGTTTATTGTGGCGAACTTGTGCCCGAAAAGTAGCGGCGTCTCTAACAGGCGATCAGCAAAAAGGGATCAATCTCCGAGAGAAAAAAACCCTCAAGCGGTGGCCCACTTCTTTTTCATCAAAATCCCGTGCTGAGGAAGCGCGCGCCGTGACGGCCTTTTCTTGTTTGATCATCAAGCCGCTGATCTCTTGGGGGGCGCATGAACTAGCGCGCGTAGTTTGAATACTGCGTTTGCCTTGCGTCATTATTGTTGTGACGAGCATGTTGGTAAATAGGTGTTTGTAAACAATAGTGAAACACGCTTCTGTTTTGGCGATGGAATCTTACATCAGAAGGAGAAGTTACTCACGGGTAAGCTACCCACGCAGCCGGTTATACCAAGACTGCTGTGAGAGATGGTGCTCAAGCTCGCCCACGAAAAAACCTTCACTTTTCACCAAGGGATATCCACAACTTACCACATTCTTGTTGAACTTTACTGGCGAGGAGATCATAAAAAAGCTTTGTGAAGTCCCACCACATCAGTTAGTGGACTGTCGTGCGCAATTTAGTCGGTCGGGCTTCACTTGGTACCATGCCAGACATTGAGAAACCATTTTCCTGCGTGGGCGTCATCATGACAGGCCCTTCGTGGCCGAAATCTTCCAAAAACAACAGGTATACATCCTACCTACGGTAAACTATGTGACGCGGTATCCACATGCCATCGCACTACCGTCGAGTGAAAGCAAGGTCGTGGCATAAGAAGCAATAAAGCTGCTGTCATGAGCAAGTTAAAGCCAGTATATGAAAGTAACCGAGGGATAAATTTCATTTTGTTGGTGGTAACGAAGTTTTAATGAAATAATTGGAAGCGCGAACAAACGGGATACAAGAGAAGAGACAAACAAGGGCAGAGAAGACAAACAACCCTTCTGCAATTCATCGTGACGAAGTTAAACCGATCACAGTTAAATGCCGACAATCCCATATCATCTCTTGGCAAAAGGGTAAGTGGAGAGATTCAGCGGTGCGTCGAAACGTTATGCTCCGCCAAGTGTGTCGGGAGTGCCCAAAGATTTGAGACGGCCAGCGCAGGCCCCTCCTCTTCGCTTATCGAGAGATGCCACAAAAAGAGCCAGGTACTGACCATTTCACCGCTCGAATTACTTTACAGCCTTTAGGTTCGTGGCCCAACGACTTTGTTGAAAGACCTGTGGGCTCGCACAAACGTGGATACCGCGACCAAGTTTGCCTTCAAATATATCGCAGAATTGCGGGAAAGGCTACAACAAGCTTGCGGTATTGAATTCTGGGGACCTTGGGAAGACACACGTTCGCCATAGCATCGATTACGATCACAAGACAAAGAATCGGGACATATACGTAGGAGACGAATTCCTCGTGCTGCTACATCGTAATGAGCTGATACTTACATGTAAGAGCTTTTTTATTGTGATAGACAAAAAAAATTGCCAGATCCCATGTATACTGGGAATCGATGATATGCGAAACACGAATGATAACTGTTGATAGGTAACTTTAAAATCAGCACAACATTACGAGGTGGAGTAAATGATTGCGCACATGACTTCCGTGTCACGATTATCATGTTTGGGTGGTTCGTTTACCTTCGTCACCTATTCACGTCACGTGACAACATATTTATTATATGTGGTGCTAGCCACACGGCTACGAGCACGGCATGAGCGTGGTATGTTTTCGTGTTCTTACATGCTACGCGTGTGAGGGTTATCATGTTTGCACTAGCCTTGTATTTCGTCATTCATTGACGCCACGTAACATGACATTTGGTATATGTGGAGCTAACAAAACGCCCGCAAGCATATCATGAACAGCCCAATTTACTCTATTGTAGCGTTGACGCGCGCGCACGCTGGGCACAGCGACGCTACGTTAGCACAACTTGAACACTCTAAAGACTGACGCCAGGTGCGACCAGCGTCCATCGGCGTGGCCCGACGGCAACCGGCGCAAAATGCGACATTTTTTTATTTACAAAATACTGCAGGCCATGTGGCCCAAGCAGGAGGGGCAGGGTACCCCATAAATACATGCACAAAGAACAATTGAGAATCATAAACAAGTCAGGTAACGATAAAAAACAACAGTAAATAAAGAATATTTGGAAATAGTAAAGAACTAATTTTGTATTGATTCAGTCGAGTTCAGATGTTCAAAAGGTATTAAGTTCCATTATTCTATGGTGCGGGGAAAAATATTTAAAGAGTTTAAATCTAGCAACGTAAGGAGAAAGTGTGAGGGGATGGAAATGACGGGTTTTTCTGTGCTCAGAAAGGGTTATGTAAGGACTGGGATCTATAAAAAATTTACGAATTAACAAAGAATGAAGGAACTTCAGTCAGGATATTTTACGCCTCATTTGAAGTGTGTGAAAACCGTTAGAACGTATAAGATCAGTTACAGAATCCTCGCGGCTTTATTTAGAAAAGTGAATCGCATGGTTTTCTCTGTATTCTTTCAAGACAAATAATATTGGTTTTGGTGAAATGATCCCACATAATGCAGGTGTATTCTAACTTGGGTCTGATAAAAGTGGTATACGCTAAAGTTTCACGTCATGGGATGCATGTCTAAGCTTGTATTGAAGTAGACTTTATTTTCTGAAAGCTGAAGAGGTGGTGTTAGAAATGTGGGTGCTCCAGTTGAGGTTGTTAGTAATGGTAACTCCAAGATATTTGTGCTCCTTAACTTCAATCAATGGGTCTTGGCCAATGGAGTATGAAGACTTCAGGGGTATCGTTTTTTAGTTATACGCAGGAGCAGAGACTTAAAAGAAGTTAATTTCATGCCCTATTTATTGCTCCACTTCAGAATTCTGTTTAAGGCTGCACTAAGCAAGAACTAGTCTTGAACTGTATTAACTTTGTTAAAGATATTGCAGTCGTCTACGAAAAGACGAATATTTACTGGGGCTTGTATGACATCTGTTATGTCGTTGCAATAAATAAGGAATAATAGTGGACCAAGTACACTTCCCTGAGGGACCCCTGAGGTTGCCGGGAAAAAGTCAGATTATTGTCCGTCAATGATAACACACTGTTTCCAATGCATTAAATAAGCAGATATCCATGATAAGACGAAGCCAGGAAAACCAACTAACTGAAATTTTCAGATTAATTTGTCATGAGGAACTACATCAAAAGCTTTTTGAAAATGTATAAATATGACGTTCATTTGTTCACCTCTGTCAAGAACAGAAGCGAAAGAATATATGATCGTACTCAATTAGGTGATTGTCGAAAGACCCTTCCTAAAGTCATGTTGAATAGGAGTTAGAATGTCATGCTCATTTAAGAAGTTAATAATGTTGTCCGAAACAATATGCTCAATTATTTTGGAAAAAGATGATCAAATATAAATCGGACGGTAATTTAAGACCAAAGATGGGTCGCCCTTCTTTAAGATCGGTACAATGCGTGCAATTTTCCATTGAAAGGAAGTATCGCGGATTCTATAGAGACCTGAAAGATTGCGACGAGAAATTTGCTTAGTAGTTCAGCGTAACACCAGAGGAAGGAGTTGGGAACGCTATCAGGACAGACGGAAGATTTAGTCTTCAATCGTAGAAGCATGTTAAGCGCACCTTGTTGAGAAATATTGATATCCGAAAAAGAAGACCGCGAAATTTGAAAAAAAGGCTGATTAGGCGGTGAGAAGACACTGTGAAAGTGGGCATTTAAAAGGTAGCAATGCTTTTGGGGTCGGTTATTGCAGTACCGTAATGGGTAATGCTCGTTATCGATTTCTTTTGCTCCCTAATAAAGTTCTAAAACTTCTGTGGACCTTCCCTTATAAAGTTAGGGGAAGTGTTGCTGTAATAAAGCTTCTTTCCTTCCGACAGAGCTATACGAACAGTGGTTAAATTAACGGCAGCAGCTCCTTTTTTACATAATCGTTTGACTTTACGTTTTAACTGAATGGTACTCCTGTTCATCCAAGGTGTGTTAGTTTTACACGTTTGTTCGGCATGAACTGACCTATGCAGAATAAGCACATAGCTTTAAACTTTGTCCAAAGCTCAAGCTCAAGAACATCACTCGCGCGAAATTCACAAAAGCAATATTCAAGATATTCTATTATACTTATATCGTCAGCCCGGGCAAAATCTTTCACAATCACAGGTTCATGCGTGTCAGGAGTATGTTTAACATTCAGCTAAAAATATACAGCAACAATATCATGGTCAGATAGGCCAAGCTCAACAGATACATGGTAATTAGAAAAGGAACGATCAAGAAAGACGAGATCAAGGAGCGAGTCGAGACTGGTTCGATGTCTAGTAGGCTCGCGAACTACTTGCGAAAGGTTGTGGCCAAGCATCAAATCAAAAAGAACGTTTGCGTCACGTACAGAACCGGCACCCGATTTGATACGATCCCAGTCAATGCCTGGTAAATTGAAATCACCAACCACCAGAAGTTTACTTTTATTGAATTGTAAAATGTACATGATGACGATATGTGGGGTTTAACGTCCCAAAACCACCATATGATTTTGAGAGACACCGTAGTGGAGGGCTGCGGAAATTTCGAACAACTTGGGTTCTTTAACGTGCTCCCAAATCTGAGCACGCGGGCCTACAACATTTCCGCCTCTATCGGAAATGCAGCCACCGCCACGGGGATTCGAACCACGAGCTGCGGGTCAGCAGCCGATTACCTTAGCCACTTGACCACCATGGTGGGGCAATTGTAAAATGTGGTCACTAATTTTTTTTTTATAAGTAATCAGGGGCTGAGTCAGGTGGGCCGTAAATGGTACATAAAAAAGACATGACCATAAATGTTTGGTTTGACGCAGAGGCTTTCAGTGTGCTTTGATTGGATTAACAAAATTACCCGAACAGACGACTTCGCAACAATGACTACACCACTACCCCTAGAGGTTATATCTCGTCGAAATATTTTGTAGCCAGGTGGGAAGAAGTCTTTGTCACTAACTCCATCGTGTAGCCAGGTTTCCGTTATAACCATAACAGGTGGGGAGTGCGACAAGAGAACAGATTCTAATTGACTAGTTTTATTCACTATACTGCGTGCGTTAATGTTGAGTAATCTAACAAGCCTTTCCTTGACTTGTCAAGTGGAATGTACATTGGCACGAAAACCAGAAGTTATCTCACGTTGGTTTGTTGTTTCATTCCAGATGAATACATCATTATCAATCCTTCAGAAGTGAAACTTTCTATCCGAGCGACTTGCCATGCTTCGCACTTTACCATAATAGCTTACGTTTCTTCAAAGTGACTTAGGAATAGTCATTCTGAACAAAAATGTTTGATCCCTTCAGCTTTGAAACATTCTTAAAAATAGCTACTTTCTCGTTAAATTCCCGTAGAAACAATATTACTGACCTTTTAGATCTAGTTCTTCCAAGACTTTGAATACGGTCAATAGAGATGTATTTAACACCTAGCCAACTTTCGAGTGTTTCAGTAATAACTTTACGCTTCAGATCAGTTTCTGTCTCGTTTGCCTCTTCAAGGATACCATGAAAAACTACGTTCAAGCGCCTACTCGTGTCTTAGATGTCGATGAGTTTGCTAGCGTAATATTTCACAGACTCCTGAAACGTTTTTACTGAGTTTTCAAGACAGCCTAAGCCAGCCATATTAGATTTCATATCCGAGACCTGGAGCTGAAGCCTAAACAACTCTCTCGTCTCAGATATTTTTTTATAAGTTTCAAATTGGCTAATTTATTTTGTAGCATATTCTGATTGTCAAGAATTTGGTGCAACAATTCAGCGTTAGTAGCTCACGGCTTTTCTTCAACATCACCACTAAGTAACAGTTTTAGTGCACAAAAACACTCATAACAAACTTCACAACACTGTCGTGGGCACGGCAAAACTAGCAAGGAACGACAGTCGCTGATTGATTGATTTGTAGGGTTTAACGTCCTAAAGCCACCGTATGATTATGGGAGACGCCGTAGTGGAGGGCTCCGGAAATTTCGACCACCTGGGGTTCTTTACCGTGCATCCAAATCTGAGCACACGGGCCTACAACATTTCCGCCTCCTTAGGAAGTGCAGCCGCTGCAGCCAGGAGTCGTACCCGCGATCTGCGGGTCAGCAGCCGAGTACCTTAGCCACTAGACCACCGCGGCGGGGTAACGACAGTCGCTAGTAAACGTAGAAGAGCTAGAACAAACCTGCAAAAAGCAGAAGAATGATTCGGTGAGTGACATGCTTCGGCCAGGTCATCGGTGCCCACTGAAGATAAACTGATATACTATTCTTTTGTGCGGGTGACCCAAGATGATGTCACGTATCCAGGAGGCGTTGTAGTTTTCTTGAGATGCGTGGCGATTTCAGTTGGTTTAACACTGTTACATGTCGGTGCCTCAAAATGGTCCTTCAGCTGATGAAAGGATGCCGGTATTTCACCATGGGGTAGGCGATGAACTGACGGCCCAGTGACCCAGAGAAGCAAGCACTGAAAAAAGCAGAAGAATGACTTAGTAAGCGACATGCTTCGGCCAGGCTTACCATGCCCACATGTTGCATTTCGCGCTGATGCGTTACCTAGACAACACTGCGTCTCCCTCTTCTCGTGAAGGAGGGACGTCGAACACGCTGAAATCCGCATGCGTCAAAGCAACGCAGCGCGGCGCGTGCCGGCGAGTATATGGCAGGCCTGGCGTCTTGTGTGGCGAGGCCGGCTTGACGCGACGAAATCAACGCCGGCGAGCACACGCACCGCTTCTCGCCGAAATGTATTGGCGCCTTGACTGTGGCATGTAGTCATGTTCTCACATGATACACATCTTATGATTATCATGTTTGCACCAGTCACATGCCTTCGTCATTCACTGGGGTCCCGTAATACCAAATTTGGCATATGTGAAGCTAGCGAAACGGCAGCGAGCGCATCATCAGTGTGGCATGTAGTCATGTTGTTACATGACACGCATGTCGTGATTATAATGTTTGGATGTGTCATTTACCTATGTCGTCTGTTCGCGTCACGTAATACCGAGATTGGTACATGTGAAGCTAGCCAGACGGCCTCGAGCGCATCATGAGTGTAGCATGTAGTCATCTTGTTACATGACAAGCATTTAATGTTTATCACGTGTGCACCAGTATTATATTTTCGTCATCTATTCACATCCCGTAATACGAAGTTTGATATAAGTGAAGCTAGCGAAACAGCCGCAAGTGCATCATGAGCGTGGCATGTAGTCATGTTGTTAAATGACACCTATCTCACGATTACCATGTTTCCACCAGTCACATACCTTCGTCATCCATTCACGTACTGTAATACTAAATTTGGTATATGAAACGCAGACGAAGCGGTTGCGAGCGCATCATGAGCGTGGCATGTAGTCATGTTGTTACATGACACGCATGTCATGATTATCATGTTTGGATGTGTCATTTACCTATGTCGTCTGTTCGCGTCACGTAATACCGAGATTGGTACATGTGAAGCTAGCCAGACGGCCTCGAGCGCATCATGAGTGTAGCATGTAGTCATCTTGTTACATGACAAGCATTTAATGTTTATCACGTGTGCACCAGTATTATATTTTCGTCATCTATTCACATCCCGTAATACGAAGTTTGATATAAGTGAAGCTAGCGAAACAGCCGCAGGTGCATCATGAGCGTGGCAGGTAGTCATGTTGTTAAATGACACCTATCTCACGATTACCATGTTTCCACCAGTCACATACCTTCGTCATCCATTCACGTACTGTAATACTAAATTTGGTATATGAGACGCAGACGAAGCGGTTGCGAGCGCATCATGAGCGTGGCATGTAGTCATGTTGTTACATGACACACACGTCAAGATTTTCATGTGAATGTCTGTCGCTTGTGTTCGCCATGCAGTCATGCCATACCATACCAGTTTTGCAACATGCCATGTGAACGAAACAACCGCATGAGCTGCAGGACCTTGAAAAATAAATTATGACATTCATGACATACATGTCATAATTTTTATATTATGACTAGTCAAATAGGCTCTTCATACAGTCATGATATGGCATACGAAGTTTGGAATTGGTACCATTAGCGAAACGGCCAGGAGAGTTAAAAGTCGTAGGCGGGTAGATGGATAGATAGATACGCTCAAAATCGCCGAAGTTCGCTACGAAATGCTTCGCATTTAAAAAGTCCCATCGGACTAGTTGCGACTCCAATTAAGCCCTCGCCACCTTGCAGCCGCGCCTGGAAACGGTGCTAACAAGGTCGATCTTCAAAGGAGATATGTTACAACATTGCGCACGTTGAGAAGCGACCGTTGTTACGCCTGGGAGACCACATCGAACGTGAATGCCTCTGCAAAGGCAATCTGTGTCAACGCCAGTGATCGAGCCCGCCTGCTGCGTTCAACTCAACGACGTCATCAAGCGGCGGCGCCGGTCTGTCACGCAACGCACAGCGAACTCCCTGAGCCCACGAGCCTGATGAAGCAATCGGCGCCTTCCCGTCTGGCGAGTCTTACGCAATGCGTGGCAACATCCATCGTCCTTGGGTGAAACCATGCGCAGTGACGGATACCCGTTGGAGGATTCAGACATCACGGCCGGCGGTGCTTCTGGTTGGACGTTGGTGACGCAAAGATCCACCCGGTTTCTTTAAAAAAGCCAAGTAGCGCGTCGCTACCAGTTCGCCTAGGCTTCGGAGAGAAGCCTACGTATGCGAGCGAGAGAAGACATCTCGTTGCTTTGAGTCTCCACGCTGTCGGCACGGCCGGTGTCCTAGTAAGCGGTGAGTTTCGTGGCGCCCTTCGTAACCTCGTCGACGGTGCGCTTCGTAACAGTGGTTGGCAGCTGCGGCATGGGCCGGCGTCAGGGATATCGATGCGGTGAGTGCTAGATGTTTTCTCCTCAGTTCACCAGACTACTCTAGCACAGGTTATAGTAGTTTAGAGAAGGTCTGTGTGAAGCATTCGTGAATGAGCCTTGATCGTTTCAAGCCATGTCAGAGCGCTTTGAAACCAAAGGTAATTCGGAGGGTGTAAATACGGCAGTGTTAGAAATTGCTTGCGCATCATGCTAGTAGACCTATAGTGGGTACGGCTATTAGATTATTAACAGGGGCAAACAGCAAGAAGGTAGTGTGAACGATGGCGAACCTTAAAATGAAGGAATTCATCGCAATTTGTGAGGAACTTGGCATTACTTTGGGTAATGTGAAACGAAAGCAAGCGATTCTTGAGATCATGAATGATGAAGTGTCGGCTGAGGAAGTCGATGAGGCCTGGGCAGAAATCGAAGCACGCCGCGAGGAGGTTGAAAGGCCAGAAGTTCGCGAACGTGAAGAAACTGAAAGACGTGAACGTTGCGAGCGTGAGGTGGCGGAGAGACAGGGGCGCCTCGAGTTGGAACGAATGGAATTAGCAATCCTACAGTTCTCGCAGGCGCCTAGCGTAGCTTCTGCGACAGTTCAGGCCAGCGGTTATAGAATTCTGGACCAACTGCCACCATTCGTGGTAGGCGAGCACATGGCGAAGTATCTCTTCAACTTAGTACACGTCTGTGAGCGAAATGCTTTGGAGCGGTCTCTTCGGGCGCAGAACCTGTTAGCTTTCCTTCCCGGAGATGTGTCCGACGTGATAACGTGCTTGTCGAGGGAAGCGTTTGAGAGCTACGATGAGGTTAAGCAAGTGCTCTTGAGACGTTATAGATTGTCATCCGAGGCTTTAAGGGAAAGTTTCCGGTATGCTAAAAAGGGGAAGGAGTCACACGTTGACCTTGCATTTCGTCTTAAAGCTAATTTAATTTAATGGCTCAAGGGCGAAAGTATTTATGACGATCACGATAAAGTGGTAGAATGCCTTGCATTTGAGCAATACTACCGCTGCATCGCGGAGGATGTCAAGCTTTGGCAGGTGGATAAACCTGGTGAAGTACAGCTAAACAAGGCAGCAGAGTTAGCTGACTTAAAAGCTGCATAGCAGGGCAGTCTGCGTTGAAGAAGATTAAAGGAAAGAGGGTTTTTCAAAGAAACCTGTTGAATGGAAACCCACTCCGCACCGTAATTTCAGAAAGGACCCGTCTCTTACGAAGGATATTGTAGGGGTAGGGCTAACGAAAGCTGAGATATCGAGTGAAGTTACTAAACAACGCACTGGTACCACATGGGCGTTTGAATCACGGAATCCGCTAACCTGCTACAACTGCAAAAAGGAAGGGCACATCGCGATAAACTGTAAGCAAAAGTTTGCTTTCTCAACAATCCGAGACTCGGAAAAGAACATGCGGTTGTTAGAGTCCTATCTCCAAGAAATTGGAGTGAATGGGAAAACGTGTCGAGCACTTCGAGACTCATCGGCAACCATGGATGTTGTCCATCTTTCGTTGGTGTGTCCGGATGACTTTACAGGAGAATACGCGTGGACAAGACAAGTCACCGAGGAGCAGAGTGCTTGCTTACCAATCGCTATGGTTGTCATTGAAGGGCCGTTCGGTAAGCTTCGCACCGAAGCGGGTGTGTCTGGCGTGCTTCCCGATCGTTTTCTTTATCTATTTTCGAATAACTCAGAGCAGCTTCTCAAAGAGCAGGGTAAATTGTTCTTCTACAGCTTAGCGTACATGGCCCTCACGCGATCGCAAGTGCGGAAGCTTTCGTAGGAACTTGATCGTGTTCAATATGGTGAAGCACCAAGTTCAAAAGCTGGTGATCTGTGTGACCTTGGTGGCAAGTCGATGGAACCTCAGACAGGAAATTCTCCGTGGGAGTCATTTGAGCAGTCACTCGAGCGGCTCGTCGCTGAAGCGACTGGCGCGGCCTCTGTAGGCGGAGGAGATGACATAGCGCCACTGAGCCACAGCGAGAGGGGTGCAACGCTCTCGCCTGTAGCGGAAAGTTGGAGTTAGCTGTCGAGGGTTAAACGAGAAACACTCATTCGAGAGCAGTGTAAGGACCTCTCGATTAAAGCGCTAATGGAAAGCGTAAACAAGGGAAAGAAAAAGAATGTTTCCTTTTTTGAGAAAGCAGGGCTCCTGTATCGGAGCTTTACAAATGCGCTGTGTTGCAAGTATGACCAGCTCTCGGTGCCACAAAAGTATTGTCACCGACTATTGGAACTGGCTCATGAAAACCCGTGGGCAGGAAATCTCGGCATAAAAAAGACCAAGGCTAGAGTTTCCTTAGAGTTTTATTGGCCGAAATGCTGGGAGGAGATCGAAGACTTTATACGCTTATGCGACACTTGTCAGAGAGGTGGGAAATCTACAGAGAAGTGGAAGGCACCCATGAAGCGTGCGCCAGTTATCACATACCTTTTTCAGCGCCTAGTAATTGATATCATCGGGCCATTGCCAGAGTCAAGGCAAGGTTGTCGGTACATCCTGATGGTCCTCTGTGTAGCCACAAAATTTCCGGAAGCGATACCACGTACTTAACGAGCTCAATTGCTCTCATGTCATGGATGCACTGCTATCTATATTTGCGCGCGTTCGATTTCCTTCTGAAATACAATGCGACAATGGTAGTGTTTTCACCAGCTGCCTTACCTCTACCTGTTTGGATAAATGCGGAATAAAAGTAGTGCACAGATCGATCCATCACCCGCAATATAATCTGATAGAGCATACGCATTCCGTTCTGAAACGGATACTGAGAGCTCTTTTCTACGAGCACAAATGCGACTGAGAAGCGTATATTCCTCCCGCTGTGTTCGTTTTGAGATAAGCTCCTCATGAGAGCACTGGTTTTAGCCCGGCAGAGTTTGTGTATGGCATGGGTTTGAGAACACCATTGCGAATGCTACGCGAGTCCTGGGAAGGATTCGATGAGGACCCTACTGTTGTTGCGTATGTTCTAGACCTCAATCAGAGGCTTGGGAAAACGAAAGATCTTGTGGGAATCCACCTTAAGGCTACACAAGTACTGTCGAAGAAGTACTGCGACAAATCGACGAAGAAGTGCACCTTTGAAGTAGGTAGTCAGGTAATGCTGCTGCAGCCGTCCAAAGAGAACAAGCATGAGGTTCGTTGAGAAATTCCCGCCAAAGTAATATCAAGGCTTTCTGCTACCAATTCAGTGAAATTAGGAAGGCGGCTGAACAAATTTTACTGCAGTAACTTAATGAAACCATACGTTCAACGTGAAGCGGTCGTAAATCTGCTTGTGAATGCTTCAGAGGAAGCAAATGATGTAATCGAAAGGGGATCAGAGGTAATCTTGAAGCAGTTGGACCTAGAGCCTAGGTCAAGTAAAGTCCATAAGGAAGACTTGAGAAGGATTGTTTCCGAGTTTGAACACGTGTTTTCGGACCGTCCCGGAAACATGACGGTGATTGAACGCGATATCGAGCTAACTGTGCGAAGCCAATTCGTAGCAAGCCGTATCGATGTTCCCCTGTGGAAAAGCAGATCACGAAAGAGGAGATTGATAGAATGCTGGAGTTGGGAGTCATAGTACCGAGCGAGAGTGACTATACATTCCCTCTAATATTGGTTGAAGTGCCGGGAAAATCTGAGGCCACGCATGGATTATCGGCGACTTAACGCCATAAATCGAGACAAAACTTACCCGATACCAAACCTAGAGGGGAGGGTGGAAACGGTGTCAAAGTCTAGCCATATTTCTACGTTAGACCTCGTGCGAAGATATTGGCAAGTCCGCCTTACGGAGCGTGCTAGCCGCTATGCCGCATTCGTTTCTCCATTCGAAAAAGTATCGTCCACTTAAGCTGAGCTTAGGATTGAAAAATGCGCCTTTTGTTTTTCGAGGAAAATGAACTGCGTTCCAAATGTCCTCTCTGAGATTGCTCTGCCGTATCTTGACGATGTCGCCATCTTCTCAAACAACTGGGAAGAACATGTCGAGCATTTACGCATCGTGCTGAACAGGTTGAGAGAAGCTGGTCTTACCGTGAAACCTATTAAATGTCACCTAGGGTGCGGCGAGGCGTCGTACCTGGGACACGTTGTGGGGCGTGGCTGGCGTAGACCTTCAGAAATTAAGGTAGCCGCGGTCGTGAACTATCCACGACCAACCACAAAATCTGAGATAACGGCATTCGTGGGCCTAGCCGAAGACTACCAGTATTACGTGCAAATCTACTCTATCATTGCCAGCCCCTCTAACGGAAGCACTTCGAAAGTCCGAGCCGGTTAAAGTAGTATGGGCCTCATAAAAACAGAATGCATTTTGCAAGCTGAAACAGGCCCTGAGCGAAAAGTCCGTTCTCATGGCACCCGATTTCCCTAAAAGATTTTTTTATTCTTGCGACGCGAGTGATCGCGGCATAGGAGCTATATTTTGCTAGGAGGACAGTGATAGTAACGAAAGGCCAGTTTTGTATTATAGTCGAAAACTCAGCTGCAGGAAAGAGGCATACATTATCTCTGAAAAAGAATGCGCTTGTCACATGTGGGCCGTTCAAAAGCTAGCCTGTTATGTCTGCAGTTCGAGGTTTGTGTTCGAAACGGACCACTATCCTCTAGCCTGGTTAAATAACATGTCGCCTGAAAGAGGCCGGTTACTGAGGTGGAGCATGATACTCCAACAGCACGACTTTGACGTTCACTGCAAAAAAAAAGAGAAGCTAAACTCTAATGCAGATGCATTGAGCCGTGCGTTTTAAATATTGCCTTCTCCACTTTACGTCTCTCACTGGCGATTTGGGGCAAAATTTTGTCCTTATCACGGCAGTAGCTGAGCGCCCTCGTCCAGAGGGATCTCATGGGGCCAACTTTATGTTGCATTGTATTTCCTTGCGTTGTTGTACGTGTACAAATTTGTGTTCTCAATTTAAGAGTCTCGTGTCCCACAAGTTCCTCTTGATTTAGAGGGAACGAAACTCCATTAGACATTTAGCTAGGTATATTTTGTACTATTTTTTGTCTGGTATTTTGTCGGGTAACGGAGGGCACTTGGTTGTGCTGTGTGTTGTCTGGTGTCGAACCGTTCTTGAGAAGTTGCGAAACCATCGACAAGCGCTGAGACCAAAAAATGTCAGAAGAGATGAGGGAAGCTGGCCGGCAAGTTGCAGCGACAAGGCAGTGGAGCTGGGATCCGTCCTCAAAAAGGGGGATTTGTTCACTGAACGGAGCCTAGAGCTGCATTCTCCCCATGGCCCTGAAGGCAAACCTGGAGGGACCTGGCGAACGAGAGCGCCCAACATCCGAGCCACGTGGAAGCAGCTTCTCTTTCCGGCGCATTGTGCGGCGGTGCGGGTGCTGTTATGCCTGGGAGTCCACACCGAACGTCAATGCCTCTGCAAAGACAATCTTTGTCAAGGCCAGTGATCAAGCCCACCTGACGTGATCAACTGAATGGCGTCATCAAGCGGCAGCGCCGGTCTGTCATGCAAGGCACAGTGACCTCCCTGAGCCCACGAGCCCAATGAAGCAATCGGCGTCTTCCAGTCTGGCGAGTTTTACGCAATGCGTGGCAACATTTCTCGTCCTTGGGTGCAAACACGTGCAGCGGCAGGTCCCCGTTGGAGGATTCTGACATCACGGCCAGCGGCGCTTCTGGTTGGACGTTGGTGACGCAAAGATCCACCCTGTGCCTATAAAAAAAGCCCTGCTGCGCGTCGCAAGCAGTTGACCTAGGCGTGAGAGAGACGCCGACGTATGCGTTCGAGAGAAGACAACTCGTTGCTTCGAGTCTCCAGCAGTCGGCACGGCCGGTGTCCTAGTAAGCGGTGAGTTTCGTGGGGCGCTTCGTAACCTCGTCGACGGTGCGCTTCGTAACAGTGGTTGGCAGCTGCGGCATCGGCCGGCGTCAGGGATATCAATGCAGTGAGTGCCAGATGTTTTCCCCTCAGTTCACCAGAGTGAATGAGCTTTGATCGTTTCAAGCCTTGTTCGAGTGCTTTGAAACCAAAGATAATTTGGAGAGTGTAAACACGGCAGTGTTAGAAATTGCTTGCTCGTCATGCTAGTAGATTATAGTGGGCATGGAAAGTAGATTCTTAAGAGAAGCAAACAGCAAGAGGGTAGTGTGAACGATGGAGAACCTTATAGTGAAGGAACTCATCAAAATTCGCGAGGAACTTGGCGTTACTTTGGGTAGTGTGAAACGAAAGCAAGCGATTCTTGAGATCATGAAGGATGAAGTGTCGGCTGAGGAAGTCGTGAGGCCTGGGCAGAAATTGAAGCACGCCGCGAGGAGGTTGAAAGGCCAGATGTTCACGAACGTGAAGAAGATGAAAGGCGTGAATGTCGCGAGCGTGAGGAGGCCGAGAGACAGGAACGCCTCGAGTTGCAACAAATAGAATTGGCAATCGTACAGTGTTTGCAGGCGCCTGGCGTAGCTTCTGCGACAGTTCTGGTCAGCGGTTATAGAGTTTGGGACCAGCTGCTACCATTAGTATAGGCGAGGACATGGCGAAGTATCTCGTCAAGTTTGAACACGTCGTGAGCGAAATGCTTTGGAGCGGTCTCTGCGGACGCAGAATCTGTTAGGTTTTCTTCCTGGCGAAGTGTCAGACGTGATAACGTGCTTGTCGAGGGAAGCGTTTGAGAGCTATGACGAGGTCAAAGAAGTGCTCTTGAGACTTTCGGAGTTGTCACTCGAGAATTTCAGGCAAAGGTTCCGGTATGCTGAAAAGGGGATTAAGTGACACGTTGACTTTGCGTTTCATCTTAAAGCCAAGGTAATTGATTGGCTCAAGGGTGAAGGTGTTTATGACGATCGCGATAATGTGGTATAATGCATTGTATTGTAACAATTCTACCGCTGCATCGAGGAGAATGTCAAGCTTTGGCAGCAGGACAAACTTGGTGAATACAGCTGAACAAGGCAGCAGAGTTAGTCGACTCGCCAAAAGATGCATAGCAGGGCAGGGCGCGTTGAAAAGAATGAAAGGAAAGACGGCTTTTCAACGAAACGAGATGAATGGAAACTCACTCCGCACCGTAATTTCAGGAAGGATCCGTCTCTTACGAAGGAAACTGTAGGGGTAGGGCAAACGGAAGCGGAGAAATTGAGTGAGGTTACTAAACAACGCACTGATACCACATGGGCGTTTGAATCACGGAACCCGCTAATCTGATTGATTGATTGATTTGTGGGGTTTAACGTCCCAAAACCACCATTTGATTATGAGAGACGCCGTAGTGGAGGGCTCCGGAAATTTTTACCACCTGGGGTTCTTTAACGTGCACCCAAATCTGAGTACACGGGCCTACAACATTTCCGCCTCCATCGGAAATGCAGCCGCCGCAGCCGGGAATCGAACCCGCGACCTGCAGGTCAGCAGCCGAGTGCCTTAGCCACTAGACCACCACGGCGGGGCGGAACCCGCTAATCTGCTGCAACTGAAAAAAGGAAGGGCACGGCACGATAAACTGTAAGCAAAAGTTTGCTTTCTCAACAATCCGAGAATCGGAAAAGAACATACGGATGTTAGAGCCTTATCTCCAAGAAATTAGTGTGAATGGAAAAACGTGTCGAGCTCTTCGAGACTCAGCGGAAACCATGGACGTTGTCTATCCTTCGTTGGTGTCTCCAGATGACTTTACAGGAGAATGCGCGTGGATCAGACAAGTCGCCGAGGAGCAGAGTGCTTGCTTACCAATCGCTACGGTTGTCATTGAAGGCCCGTTCGGTAAGCTTCGCACCGAAGCGGCTGTGTCTGCAGCGCTTCCCGATCGCTTTCTTTATCTATTTTCGAATAACTCGGAGCAGCTTCTCAAAGAGCAGAGTAAGTCGTTCTTCTCCAACTTAGCGTACATGGCCTTCACGCGATCTCAGGCGTGGAGGCTTTCGCAGGAACTTGATTTTGTTCAATGTGGTGAAACACCACCTGCAAATGCTGCTGATACGTGTGACCTTGGCAACGAGTCGACGGAACCTTGGACAGGAAGTTCTCCGTGTGAGTCATGTTAGCAGTCACTCGAGCGGCTTGTCGCCGAAGCGACCGACGCGGTCTCTGTAGGCGGAGGAGATGATATGGCGCCACTGAGACAGAGCGAGAGGGAAGCAACGCTCTCGCCTGTAGCGGAAAGTTCAAGTTAGCTGTCGAGGATTGATCGAAAAACACTCATTCGAGAGCAGTGTGAGGACCCCTCGATTAAAGCGCTAATGAAAAGCGTAAACTTGGGAAAAAAAGAAAAAGAATGTTTCCTTTTTTTGAGAAAGCATGGCTCCTGTATCGGAAATTTACAAATGCGCTAGGTCGCAAGTATGAACAGCTCTTGGTGCCACAAAAGTACTGTCGCCAACTATTGAATCTGGCTCATAAAAACACGTGGGCAGGGAATCTAGGCATAAAAAAGACCAAGGCCAGAGTTTCCTTTGAGTTTTAATGGCCGCAATGCTGGGAGGATATCAAAGACTTTATACGCTTATGCGATACTTGTCAGAGAGCTGGGAAATCTACGGAAAAGTGGAAGGCACCCATGAAGCGTGTGCCAGTTATCACATACCTTTTTCGGCGCCTAGTACTTGATATCATCGGGCCATTGCCAGAGTCGAGGCAAGGTTGTCGGTACATCCTGTTGGCCCTGTGTGTAGCCACGAAATTTCCGGAAGCGATACCGCTAATGAGCTCAATTCCCGTCATGTCGTAGATGCACTGCAATCTATATTTGCACGCATCGGATTTCCTTCAGAAATCCAATGTGACAATGGTAGTGTCTTTACCAGCTGCCTTACCTCTACCTTTTTGGATAAGCGCGGAATAAGAGTAATGCACAGCTCGATCCATCATCCGCAATCTAACCCTGTTGAGCGTTGGCATTTCATTCTGAAACGGATACTGAGAGCTCTTTTTTACGAGCACAATTGCGACAGAGAAGCATGTTTTCCTCCCGCTATGTTCGCTTTGAGATAAGCTCCTCATGAGAGCACTGGTTTCAGCCCTGCAGAGCTTGTGTATGGCAGGAGTTTGAGAACACCATTGCGAATGCTACGCGAGTCCTAGGAGGGATTTAATGAGGACCCTAATGTAGTTGCTTATGTTCTATACCTTCATCAGAGGCTTGGAAAAACGTAGGATCTTATGCAAAGCCACATGAAGGCTGCACAAGTGTTGTCGAAGAAGTACTACGACAAATCGACGAAGTGCACCTTTGAAGTACGTGTTCAGGTAGTGCTGCTGCGGCCGTCGAAAAAGAACAAGCTTGAGGTTCATTGGGAAAGGCCCACCAAAGTAATATCGAGGCTGTCTGATACCAATTATGAAGTGAAATGAGAAAGGCGGCCGAACAAAATTGACCACAGTAACCTAATGAAACCATACGTTCAACGTCAAGCGGTACTAAGTCTGTTTGTGAATGCTTCAGAGGAAGACGGAGCAGAAATTTTGACCTCTCGTGATGTAATCGAAAGGGGATCGGAGGTAATCTTGGAGCAGTTATATCTAGAGCCTAGGTTAAGTAAAATACAGAAGGAGGACTTGAGAAGGATTGTTTCCGAGTTTGAAGACGTGTTTTCGGACCGTCCCGAAAACACGACGGTGATTGAACGCGATATCGAGCTAACTTGTGAGGAGCCAATTTGTGGCAAGCCGTATCGATGTTCCCCTGTGCGAAAGCAGATCACGAAAAAGGAGATCAATAAATTGCTGGAGTTGGAAGTCATAGTACCGCGCGAGAGTGACTATACATTCCCTGTAATAGTGGTTGAAGTGCCGGGAAAATCTGAGGCCACGCATCGATTATCGGCGTCTTAACGCCATAACTCGAGACAAAACCTACCCGATACCAAACCTAGAGGAGAGGGTGGAAACGGTGTCAAAGTCTAGCCATATTTCTACGTTAGACCTCTTGCGAAGATATTCGCAAGTTCCCCTTACGGAGCGTGCTAGCCACTATGTCGGATTCGTTTCTCCATTTGGAACGTATCGTCCACTTAATCTGAGCTTAGAATTGAAAAATGCGCCTTTTGTTTTTCAAGCAAAATGGACTGCGTTCTTAATGTCCTCTCTGAGATCGCTCTGCCGTATCTTGACGATGTCGCCATCTTCTCAAACAACTGGGAAGAACATGTCGAGCATTTACGCGTCGTGCTGAACAGGTTGAGAGAAGCTGGTCTTACCGATGAAATTTACTATATGTCACCTAGGGTGCGGCGAGGCGTCGTACCTGGGACACGTTGTGGGGCATGGCTGGCGTAGAGCTTCAGAAATTAAGGTTGCCGCCGTCGTGAACTATCCACGACCAACCACAAAATCTGAGATAACGGCATTCGTGTGCCTAGCCGAATACTACCACCATTACGTGGAAATCTACTCTAGCATTGCCAGCCCTCTAACAGCAGCACTTCGAAAGTCCGAGCTGGTTAAAGTAGTATGGGACTCACAAAAACAGAATGCGTTTTGCAAGCTGAAACAGGCCCTGAGCGAAAAGTCCGTTCTCATGGCACCCGATTTCTCTAAGAGACTTTTCATTTATTGCGACGCGAGTGATTGCGGCATGGGAGCTATATTGTGCCAGGAGGGCAGTGCTGGTAACGAAAGGCCGGCTTTGTATTTGAGTCGAAAACTCAGCTGCAGGAAATAGGCATACAGTACCGCTGAAAAGGAATGTGCTTGCCTCTTGTGGGCCGTTCAAAAGCTAGCCTGTTATGTCTGCAGTTCAAGGTTTGTGGTCGAAACGAACCACTGTCCACTAGCCTGGTTAAAAATCATGTTGCCTGAAAGTGGCCGGTTACTGAGGTGGAGCATGATACTCCAACAGCACGATTTGACGTTCGCTGCGAAAAAAAAAGAGAAGCTAAACTCTAATGCAGATGCATTGAGCCGTGCGTTTTAAATATTTCCTTCTCCACTTTACGTCTCTCACTGGCGATTCGGGGCAAAATTTTGTCCTCATCACGGCAGTAGCTGAGCGCTCTCGTCCAGAGGGATCTCATGGGGCCAACTTTATGTTGCATTGTATTTCCTTGCGTTTTTGTACGTGTACAAATTTGTGTTCTCAATTTAAGAGTCTCGTGTCCCACATGTTCCTCTTGATTTAGAGGGAACGAAACTCCATTAGACATTTAGCTAGGTATATTTTGTACTATACTTTGTCTGGTATTTTGTCGGGTAACTGAGGGCAATTGGTTGTGCTGTGTGTTGTCTGGTGTCGAACCGTTCTTGAGAAGTTGCGAAACCATCGACAAGCGCTGAGACCGAAAATTGTCAGAAGAGATGAGGGAAGCTGGCCGGCAAGTTGCAGCGACAAGGCAGTGGAGCTGGGATCCGTCCTCAAAAAGGGGGATTTGTTCACGGAACGGAGCCTAGAGCTGCATTCTCCCCATGGCCCTGAAGGCAAACCTGGAGAGACCTCGCGAATGAGCGCGCCCAACATCCGAGCCACGTGGAAGCAGCTTGTCTTTCCAGCGCATTGTGCGGCGGTGCGGGTGCTGTGATGCCTGGGAGTCCACACCGAACGTCAATGCCTCTGCAAAGGCAATCTGTGTCAAGGCCAGTGATCGAGCCCACCTGACGTGATCAACTGAATCGCGTCATCAAGCGGCAGCGCCGGTCTGTCATGCAAGGCACAGCGACCTCCCTGAGCCCACGAGCCTAATGAAGCAATCGGCGCCTTCCAGTCTGGCGAGTTTTACGCAATGCGTGGCAACATTCCTCGTCCTTGGGTGCAAACACGTGCAGCGGCAGGTCCCCGTTGGAGGATTCTGACATTACGGCCAGCGGCGCTTCTGGTTGGACGTTGGTGACGCAAAGATCCACCCTGTGCCTATAAAAAAAGCCCTGCAGCGCGTCGCAAGCAGTTGACCTAGGCGTGAGAGAGACGCCGACGTATGCGTTCGAGAGAAGACAACTCGTTGCTTCGAGTCTCCAGCAGTCGGCACGGCCGGTGTCCTAGTAAGCGGTGAGTTTCGTGGGGCGCTTCGTAACCTCGTCGACGGTGCGCTTCGTAACAGTGGTTGGCAGCTGCGGCTTCGGCCGGCGTCAGGGATATCAATGCAGTGAGTGCCAGATGTTTTCCCCTCAGTTCACCAGAGTGAATGAGCTTTGATCGTTTCAAGCCTTGTTCGAGCGCTTTGAAACCAAAGATAATTTGGAGGGTGTAAACACGGCAGTGTTAGAAATTGCTTGCTCGTCATGCTAGTAGATTATAGTGGGCATGGAAAGTAGATTCTTAAGAGAAGCAAACAGCAAGAGGGTAGTGTGAACGATGGAGAACCTTATAGTGAAGGAACTCATCAAAATTCGCGAGGAACTTGGCGTTACTTTGGGTAGTGTGAAACGAAAGCAAGCGATTCTTGAGATCATGAAGGATGAAGTGTCGGCTGAGGAAGTCGTGAGGCCTGGGCAGAAATTGAAGCACGCCGCGAGGAGGTTGAAAGGCCAGATGTTCACGAACGTGAAGAAGATGAAAGGCGTGAATGTCGCGAGCGTGAGGAGGCCGAGAGACAGGAACGCCTCGAGTTGCAACAAATAGAATTGGCAATCGTACAGTGTTTGCAGGCGCCTGGCGTAGCTTCTGCGACAGTTCTGGTCAGCGGTTATAGAGTTTGGGACCAGCTGCTACCGTTAGTATAGGCGAGGACATGGCGAAGTATCTCGTCAAGTTTGAACACGTCGTGAGCGAAATGCTTTGGAGCGGTCTCTGCGGACGCAGAATCTGTTAGGTTTTCTTCCTGGCGAAGTGTCAGACGTGATAACGTGCTTGTCGAGGGAAGCGTTTGAGAGCTATGACGAGGTCAAAGAAGTGCTCTTGAGACTTTCGGAGTTGTCACTCGAGAATTTCAGGCAAAGGTTCCGGTATGCTAAAAAGGGGATTAAGTGACACGTTGACATTGCGTTTCATCTTAAAGCCAAGGTAATTGATTGGCTCAAGGGTGAAGGTGTTTATGACGATCGCGATAATGTGGTATAATGCATTGTATTGTAACAATTCTACCGCTGCATCGAGGAGAATGTCAAGCTTTGGCAGCAGGACAAACTTGGTGAATACAGCTGAACAAGGCAGCAGAGTTAGTCGACTCGCCAAAAGATGCATAGCAGGGCAGGGCGCGTTGAAAAGGATGAAAGGAAAGACGGCTTTTCAACGAAACGAGATTAATGGAAACTCACTCCGCACCGTAATTTCAGGAAGGATCCGTCTCTTACGGAGGAAACTGTAGGGGTAGGGCAAACGGAAGCGGAGAAATCGAGTGAGGTTACTAAACAACGCACTGATACCACATGGGCGTTTGAATCACGGAACCCGCTAATCTGCTGCAACTGAAAAAAGGAAGGGCACGGCACGATAAACTGTAAGGAAAAGTTTGCTTTCTCAACAATCCGAGAATTGGAAAAGAACATACGGATGTTAGAGCCTTATCTCCAAGAAATTAGTGTGAATGGAAAAACGTGTCGAGCTCTTCGAGACTCAGCGGAAACCATGGACGTTGTCTATCCTTCGTTGGTGTCTCCAGATGACTTTACAGGAGAATGCGCGTGGATCAGACAAGTCGCCGAGGAGCAGAGTGCTTGCTTACCAATCGCTACGGTTGTCATTGAAGGCCCGTTCAGTAAGCTTCGCACCGAAGCGGCTGTGTCTGCAGCGCTTCCCGATCGCTTTCTTTATCTATTTTCGAATAACTCGGAGCAGCTTCTCAAAGAGCAGAGTAAGTCGTTCTTCTCCAACTTAGCGTACATGGCCTTCACGCGATCTCAGGCGTGGAGGCTTTCGCAGGAACTTCATTTTGTTCAATGTGGTGAAACACCACCTGCAAATGCTGCTGATACGTGTGACCTTGGCAACGAGTCGACGGAACCTTGGACAGGAAGTTCTCCGTGTGAGTCATGTTAGCAGTCACTCGAGCGGCTTGTCGCCGAAGCGACCGACGCGGTCTCTGTAGGCGGAGGAGATGATATGGCGCCACTGAGACAGAGCGAGAGGGAAGCAACGCTCTCGCCTGTAGCGGAAAGTTCAAGTTAGCTGTCGAGGATTGATCGAAAAACACTCATTCGAGAGCAGTGTGAGGACCCCTCGATTAAAGCGCTAATGAAAAGCGTAAACTTGGGAAAAAAAGAAAAAGAATGTTTCCTTTTTTTGAGAAAGCATGGCTCCTGTATCGGAAATTTACAAATGCGCTAGGTCGCAAGTATGACCAGCTCTTGGTGCCACAAAAGTACTGTCGCCAACTATTGAATCTGGCTCATAAAAACACGTGGGCAGGGAATCTAGGCATAAAAAAGACCAAGGCCAGAGTTTACTTTGAGTTTTAATGGCCGCAATGCTGGGAGGATATCAAAGACTTTATACGCTTATGCGATACTTGTCAGAGAGCTAGGAAATCTACGGAAAAGTGGAAGGCACCCATGAAGCGTGTGCCAGTTATCACATACCTTTTTCGGCGCCTAGTACTTGATATCATCGGGCCATTGCCAGAGTCGAGGCAAGGTTGTCGGTACATCCTGTTGGCCCTGTGTGTAGCCACGAAATTTCCGGAAGCGATACCGCTAATGAGCTCAATTCCCGTCATGTCGTAGATGCACTGCAATCTATATTTGCACGCATCGGATTTCCTTCAGAAATCCAATGTGACAATGGTAGTGTCTTTACCAGCTGCCTTACCTCTACCTTTTTGGATAAGCGCGGAATAAGAGTAATGCACAGCTCGATCCATCATCCGCAATCTAACCCTGTTGAGCGTTGGCATTCCATTCTGAAACGGATACTGAGAGCTCTTTTTTACGAGCACAATTGCGACAGAGAAGCATGTTTTCCTCCCGCTATGTTCGCTTTGAGATAAGCTCCTCATGAGAGCACTGGTTTCAGCCCTGCAGAGCTTGTGTATGGCAGGAGTTTGAGAACACCATTGCGAATGCTACGCGAGTCCTAGGAGGGATTTAATGAGGACCCTAATGTAGTTGCTTATGTTCTATACCTTCATCGGAGGCTTGGAAAAACGTAGGATCTTATGCAAAGCCACATGAAGGCTGCACAAGTGTTGTCGAAGAAGTACTACGACAAATCGACGAAGTGCACCTTTGAAGTACGTGTTCAGGTAATGCTGCTGCGGCCGTCGAAAAAGAACAAGCTTGAGGTTCATTGGGAAAGGTCCACCAAAGTAATATCGAGGCTGTCTGATACCAATTATGAAGTGAAATGAGAAAGGCGGCCGAACAAAATTGACCACAGTAACCTAATGAAACCATACGTTCAACGTCAAGCGGTACTAAGTCTGTTTGTGAATGCTTCAGAGGAAGACGGAGCAGAAATTTTGACCTCTCGTGATGTAATCGAAAGGGGATCGGAGGTAATCTTGGAGCAGTTATATCTAGAGCCTAGGTTAAGTAAAATACAGAAGGAGGACTTGAGAAGGATTGTTTCCGAGTTTGAAGACGTGTTTTCGGACCGTCCCGATAACACGACGGTGATTGAACACGATATCGAGCAACTTGTGAGGAGCCAATTTGTGGCAAGCCGTATCGATGTTCCCCTGTGCGAAAGCAGATCATGAAAAAGGAGATCAATAAAATGCTGGAGTTGGAAGTCATAGTACCCGCGCGAGAGTGACTATACATTCCCTGTAATAGTGGTTGAAGTGCCGGGAAAATCTGAGGCCACGCATCGATTATCGGCGTCTTAACGCCATAACTCGAGACAAAACCTACCCAATACCAAACCTAGAGGAGAGGGTGGAAACGGTGTCAAAGTCTAGCCATATTTCTACGTTAGACCTCGTGCGAAGATATTCGCAAGTTCCCCTTACGGAGCGTGCTAGCCACTATGTCGGATTCGTTTCTCCATTTGGAACGTATCGTCCACTTAATATGAGCTTAGAATTGAAAAATGCGCCTTTTGTTTTTAAAGCAAAATGGACTGCGTTCTTAATGTCCTCTCTGGGATCGCTCTGCCGTATCTTTACGATGTCGCCATCTTCTCAAACAACTGGGAAGAACATGTCGAGCATTTACGCGTCGTGCTGAACAGGTTGAGAGAAGCTGGTCTTACCGATGAAATTTACTATATGTCACCTAGGGTGCGGCGAGGCGTCGTAGCTGGGACACGTTGTGGGGCATGGCTGGCGTAGAGCTTCAGAAATTAAGGTTGCCGCCGTCGTGAACTATCCACGACCAACCACAAAATCTGAGATAACGGCATTCGTGTGCCTAGCCGAATACTACCAGCATTACGTGGAAATCTACTCTAGCATTGCCAGCCCTCTAACAGAAGCACTTCGAAAGTCCGAGCTGGTTAAAGTAGTATGGGACTCACAAAAACAGAATGCGTTTTGCAAGCTGAAACAGGCCCTGAGCGAAAAGTCCGTTCTCATGGCACCCGATTTCTCTAAGAGACTTTTCATTTATTGCGACGCGAGTGATTGCGGCATGGGAGCTATATTGTGCCAGGAGGGCAGTGCTGGTAACGAAAGGCCGGCTTTGTATTTGAGTCGAAAACTCAGCTGCAGGAAAGAGGCATACAGTACCGCTGAAAAGGAATGTGCTTGCCTCTTGTGGGCCGTTCAAAAGCTAGCCTGTTATGTCTGCAGTTCAAGGTTTGTGGTCGAAACGAACCACTGTCCACTAGCCTGGTTAAAATCATGTTGCCTGAAAGTGGCCGGTTACTGAGGTGGAGCATGATACTCCAAGAGCACGACTTTGACGTTCGCTGCAAAAAAAAGAGAAGCTAAACTCTAATGCAGATGCATTGAGCCGTGCGTTTTAAATATTGCCTTCTCCACTTTACGTCTCTCACTGGCGATTCGGGGCAAAATTTTGTCCTCATCACGGCAGTAGCTGAGCGCTCTCGTCCAGAGGGATCTCATGGGGCCAACTTTATGTTGCATTGTATTTCCTTGCGTTGTTGTACGTGTACAAATTTGTGTTCTCAATTTAAGAGTCTCGTGTCCCACATGTTCCTCTTGATTTAGAGGGAACGAAACTCCATTAGACATTTAGCTAGGTATATTTTGTACTATACTTTGTCTGGTATTTTGTCGGGTAACTGAGGGCACTTGGTTGTGCTGTGTGTTGTCTGGTGTCGAACCGTTCTTGAGAAGTTGGGAAACCATCGACAAGCGCTGAGACCAAAAATTGTCAGAAGAGATGAGGGAAGCTGGCCGGCAAGTTGCAGCGACAAGGCAGTGGAGCTGGGATCCGTCCTCAAAAAGGGGGATTTGTTCACTGAACGGAGCCTAGAGCTGCATTCTCCCCATGGCCCTGAAGGCAAACCTGGAGGGACCTGGCGAACGAGAGCGCCCAACATCCGAGCCACGTGGAAGCAGCTCCTCTTTCCGGCGCATTGTGCGGCGGTGCGGGTGCTGTTATGCCTGGGAGTCCACACCGAACGTCAATGCCTCTGCAAAGGCAATCTGTGTCAATGCCAGTGATCAAGCCCACCTGACGTGATCAACTGAATGGCGTCATCAAGCGGCAGCGCCGGTCTGTCATGCAAGGCACAGCGACCTCCCTGAGCCCACGAGCCCAATGAAGCAATCGGCGCCTTCCAGTCTGGCGAGTTTTACGCAATGCGTGGCAACATCCCTCGTCCTTGGGTGCAAACACGTGCAGCGGCAGGTCCCCGTTGGAGGATTCTGACATCACGGCCAGCGGCGCTTCTGGTTGGACGTTGGTGACGCAAAGATCCACCCTGTGCCTATAAAAAAAGCCCTGCGGCGCGTCGCCAGCCGTTGACCTAGGCGTGAGAGAGACGCCGACGTCTTCGTTCGAGAGAAGACAACTCGTTGCTTCGAGTCTCCAGCAGTCGGTCGGCGCGGTCATTGTCCTTGCAAGTGGCGAATTTCTTGGCACCCTTCATACATTCATTTTTCATTTCATTTTTATTTTCTTAAGGACCCCACTCGGGGGTATTACATAAGGGGTGGATACACAGGAAAAGAGAACATTTCACCACGTTAGTTTTCGCAGCATACGCGATTTGTAAGATTTGTCGCGAAGGATTATGGGCAGGTGGTTGAAGCAATGAAGCAGGGAAGGTCGTTCCAATCCTTGTTGGCGCGAGAAAAAAAGAAGCGGAAAAAGTGGCAGTTCTGTTACGATAACGGGACACTTGAAGTGGATGGCTTGTGCGGTGTGAAATGTATGTCGGGGGGAGGATGTAAGGAGCTGCATTGAGAGAAGAATAAAAAATTTATGAAAGAGAGAAAAGGTGGTGATACGTCGGCGAACAAAGAGGGCTGATAAACCGGATTGTGTCTTCAAGGATAAAATACTGATGTCGTATGAGTGCTGGGAGTGAGTGAATCGAGCGGCGCGATTTTGAACAGATTCGAGGTCGTTAGTGAGGTATGTTTGGGGCGGGTTCCATATGGGGGAGGCATATTCGAATTTCGCTCTGATGAGGGACTGATATGTTAGCAACTTCACATGTTTTGGTGCATGACGTAGGTGACGCTTCAAGAAGCCGAGAGTCTTATTTGCCGATGAAATCACGTTAGTAATATGCGCATTCCAAGTGAGATCGCAATACAATGTGACACCTAGATACTTGTAGGATGGTTGTGATTGTACAGGGACGTTGGCGATAAGATATGAAAAAATGAAAGGATTCCTACGGCGGGTAAACGTAACAAGTTTGCATTTGTGAGGGTTAAGAAACAAAAGCCAATTATCGCACCAATCTTGAATGTGGTTAAGATTGTTCAGGAGAAGATTTTGGTCGTGAGTGTTAGTTACTGTCCGATAGATTACACAGTCATCTGCAAACATGCGGATTTTGCAGGATACGCTGAGGGGTAAGTCGTTGATGTATATCAGAAACAGGAGGGGGCCAAGAACTGAACCTTGAGGTACGCCTGATGTTACTTTTGGTAAGCAGAAGATATATTATTGACATGCATAAACTGAGAACGGTTAGTTAGAAATGCTTTGATCCAAATTTGTACACTTGGGTCTAAGTTTAACTGGGATAGTTTTAGCATTAGTCTTTGGTGGGGTACTGTCTCGAATGCCTTTGCGTAATCTAGAAAGATTGCGTCAGTTTGTAAGTTGTTGTCAAGGTTAGCATGCAGATTGTGAAGAAATATTGCTAGTTGTGTTTCGCAGGAGAATCCTTTCCTAAAACCATGCTGGCTTGGGTGAAAAAAGTTGATGCAATCTAGAAAGTTTACAATCTGAGAGTAGATGACATGTTCCATGATTTTGCATGGGACGCTTGTTAAAGAAATGGGACGGTTGTTCAATGGACAGTTCTTATCACCTGATTTGTAGATGGGAACGACGTTGCCCATGTTCCAGTCATCTGGAAGAATGCCTGTGGAGAGCGACTGCGCATACATCAAGCACAGAATTGGGGCGATGGTGTCATGGATATTTTTTAACACTTTTGAGTTAATATCGTCGACGCCACCTGATGAGGACAGTTTCATGTTTTGAATAATACTTGAAATACCACCTGCGCAAAAAGAATTGAGCCCATAGAGGATGTGAACAGCACCGGGGCAGGAGAGGAAGGTACGCTAGATTCGTTAGTAAACACAGATGAAAATGCGCTGTTAAAAGCACCAGCACATTGATCATCTGAGAGCATGTGACCAGAATCATTAGTAAGGCGGATGGTGCTGGTAGGCCGAGGGTTCACTATCTGCCAGAATTTACGTGTGTTGTCGGTTAGCATGCCTGGTAAATCCTGGTTCAAAAACGTATATTTTGCGTTACTAATAGCGGTAGTATATTCTTTTTCGGCTGCGTTGTATTTCGCCCAAGCTTCAGGTGTCTCGTTTGCTTTTGCTGCGCGAAAAAGGCGCTTTTTTCTATTCGCTAGTCTCTTTAGTTTGTTTATAAACCGGGGTTTCTGCGGCGTGCTACGGAATGATGTTGTGGGGATCAATTTGCTAATTAACTTATTCATCTTATTTTTTAAAGTACGCCAATTATTGCTCACAGATCGGGAGTGAAAACTATGTTCGAAGTCTGGAAAGAAGTGATTTAGTTCTTTGTTAATGGCCTCATAATTACCTTTATCGTATAAGGTAATTGTTTTCTTGAGTTTGTCGCGCCGCTCAAGTGGGAAGGAAAAAACTGCATGTATTACTTTGTGGTCACTAATTTCGGGTAGGTATGAAAGGGACGATAAAGAATCTGGGCGGTCGGTTAGTATTAAATCTAAGATGTTAGCACAGGCGCCTGATATGCGCGTGGTATGCCTGATATGCCCTTCGTAACCTCGTCGGCGGTACGCTTCGTAACACCACATAGATCCTTTATTTTCGCTGTGCCATCCACGCGAGCAAGAAAGAGAAGAAAGCAATGTTCAAAGCCTTTTGCAGTGTGCCACAATGCTTGGCATTGTTGTAGAGAAATGGCAACGTATCGTTTAATTATTTACCAATAGATGAAGACGACGCACTATGGAGAACGGAAAGACATCTCAGTCAAGCCTTGTCTTAATCATAAAGAAAATAGCTGTCTGCGTTGAATCTGAAATAAAGGGCACAGACATCCAAACAACTCATTGTATTCCGGCGAGGAATAAGACCAAACAAAACCTTTTAGTTATGTTTCAATCTAGCAAAGTGAGGGACTGGGTCCTGAAAGCAGTGAAAAAATTCCAACTAAACACTTCATCCTTGGGTGGAAAAGATAACTTTTCTATTTTCATTATTGAGCGTCTGTGTTCAGCAAACAGAGTACTGCTGACCAAAGCGCTAAATGCAAAGTGAGGGTACCTGACGGCAAGATACTCATTCGCAAAACAGAAAATTCACGTGTAGTTCATGTGACATGTACCGAAGACCTTGCTCAGGTACAATTAGCGTAAAGAGTGACAACAAAAGATTTCACTCATTTTGTGCAAGACGCCAAAGATATGGTTACTTGTCATTGATTCACTGCTTCTTGCGCCATAATACTAAAAGCTGAGATTTGCTGTTAAGCTACATATCTCTACATTTCTTACGGCATCATCGTGATATCAGAAGTATGGCTTAGAAAGGGTGAAAAGATAAAAATACCTGGTTATACGATGCTATCACAACCGAGTGAAACAATAGCATGTGGTGGTGATGCGGCGCTTTTCATACAAGGCCAGATAAGCTTCCAATCTACCTGTGTTTTTACAGCTGTCCAAACGCTGAAGCTCTGTTTGTGGAAATTGAGAATGACGCTGTTATAGGTGTGGTTTACTTTCCCTCGAACTCGTGGGTCAACAATGTTGTCTCTCTAATGAAGAGTGTTATCGAGCCTATTGTATCCGTTCAAACTCCGAATATTAATTGTGGTGTCATGAACATCGGCCTGTCTAATGATGCTTGCTACGACTATCCATTTTTTACGCCATATTTAAATCTTAAGAATGTCATTTCTTCATCCCCACGAGTATATGACAAGTCCTCGACGCACACTAATTATATCCAATGCAATGTAGTTCTTGATTTCTGGGCAGGTGTTACCGACATGGCAATTGCTCATCATTGCCCAACCTATTTGTTTTCGCCTCGGGATTGTATGACCCCTCTTGGCCTAAGAAGATCTAAATACTGCTCCAGAGTGAAATACTCACGTGTGAAATCCTGAACCCTATGTGCTTTGGTAACCGACACAAAGAAAATTTTCGCGTGGAATATCAAAACAATATACACTGGATCACTCAAGCAATAAAAAAATTTTCGGTACCATTCTGAACCCAACTATGAGCGTGCTACATTCCCTGGTGTGAGTTATGGCATACTGATTATATTTAAAAGAATTTTTAATTTACAATACACTAAATCACAACAAAGCCCACAAGTACTATAAAGCGCAGTTTAGGTTTTTTCGAAAGAAATCCGTTGTGTTGATTTAGAAAGCAAAAAAATTACTTGCTACACTACCCTAATTAAGTGGTAGAATAGTAATGGAAAGCAAATATAAAGAATTGTTAAAAATGTAGTGCGATCAGAAAATAAAAGTTGTTTCCCCAGAAAATGTATCTATTCAGACTGCTAATGACTTCAAGGGTCATATCTCAAGAATCATTGGGAACATAGACAGTCAACCCTAGCAGTTTTCACAATAAGGCTTTGAAAATCAATTGAATACGATTTTCATTTCCTGAAATAACACTCCATGAAATAAAATGAATTGTAGAAAAGTTATCTGTGAACAAGGAATCTGGACCCGATGATATTCAGGTTAGGATCCTGAAACACAATGTCGATATCTTGTGCTGGCCTCTCTGCCACATGTTTAATCCCACAATAAGCAAGAACTGTTACTTTGATATAGGTACAGAAACAAAACCGAAAGTGCGCGATATCCGTAGAAGAGCCACAGGTTAAGAAAAAGAACAGCAGGACGCGCTACAAGACAGTTTGAAAGTACTTTTATCACTTGGCGGCACTTCATTTGGTTACTGCCACAGGGATATATGATGCACTGTGTTTTATTACATCAACGCAACTAAAAGATTACCGTGCTAGTGAACCCTAACCTTTTCAGATCTTTAGTTTATAGTTCGTAGCGATGTCTGTCAAAAACAAGAGATGGTTTGACCGCTTGCTCAGCAAACATTTTTGTTTCTTGGTATTATAATGTCTAAATTTTTCAAATTGGCATTATTTCATTTTAGTTTCATTTAAGTATCCGGCCGCCCGGTTCTTTGCCCATCCACCTCTGTGGGTGAGCGCTATCTATCTCAGGTCATCAGCGTCAGCATCAGCATCAGCATAATAACCAGATTTCGATGTCGTGTCCCCCCATTAAATTTCTATTCACATGTTGATATCACCACTATGCAACTTTTGTTCAGATACAGAAACAATAGATCACTATTTTTTATCATGTCGCCTATACAAATTGCTCAGGCAAACACTCTTAGTCTTCCCATTCGCTAGCCAGAGCTGAACTTCACAATATGAAAAATACTTTCCTTCGGTGCTTCCGATCTGAGCTTCAGCCACAAGAACGTTTTCTATGTAGTTTGCAAGTACCTTAATGAAAGTAAAATAATTAAGCTTTTAATTGCGTTATTTTTATACCTGCAAAAATATTCTAACATACACAGAAGATTTGTTTAACCATGATGATTCCTATTCAAGGTAATGCATGATTGTCTGATCTGAACGAGTGACAAACAACTATTGCACTCTTTTCATTCTGCCTAGGGTGTCTTTTCTTTTTTCTTTCTTTTTTTCCTCCGGTGGGTGCTTTCAATATTGAATAAAAAACCTTACTGAATCTTACTGAGTGGGTACGAGCCATGGCTGTGCAATCATCATCATCATCATCACATGAGGTGAAAGAGCGCGTGCCCGTGTGTACCAGCGTGCGAGGCAGGGTATCGATCGAGGCAGTTCTCGGCTGGACGTCCGATCCTGAGAAGTCATGGGTCCCTCGGCATGCTATTCTATTTCTGGATTCTATTCCTGGGTCACTGGCCCAGGAACCAGGTAGTGCGCAGCTGATCCGGCTGCCGTCCCTGGCAGCTGGGCAACCTACGGACGATGCCGGCAGTCCAGCGGTGTGACTGGCCCAGGGTTATGGCAAGGTGGCGCGGCTACCGCCGCCACCCACAGCGGCTGCTACTTCCGGTCTGCTGCGCGACGCTGCTTCGGCTGCCGTTCCAGGTGGCTGGCACGACTCTGGTGTGCTGCCGGGACGAGCATGGTAGCCAGGGAGCTACCATTAGCCTACTACCATAGGTGAGGAAAAGACAGCCAAGCCGTTGCGTGGGCCGGCTTATGCTGAGGACACCAGCAAGCCTGAGGCACACCGTCACGAGTGAGCGGCGACGAAGAAGCCACAGGCAAACACGGCAAGGGACTTTTGTTCCACACGCGCGTTTAGGTAAAGATTGCACAGAACAGCCTCACCTTAAATGATTCAGGACATGGTCACCCAACAATTTGCGGTTTCCGGCGGAAAACACAAGTACAAGGTCTAATATGTTTGTACACGTGTGAAAACTGGACTGTAAAGATTATTTCAGTCCAAAATAGGCCGTAGAAGTCTTCGGCTATAAACTTCGCCCACTTCCGGCTACTGCCATTTTGCCTTGGCGTGCGTGACATCACAAACCAATGGGAGCAGTGCCATCGTTTGCTACGAAACAGCACGTTCAGCTCGTGGTCAGTGTGTTCACTGTGTTGCGAGTGTTGCTTGCCGCGTGGTCCGTACGTGTTGCAAGTGTTGCGAAGTGGTACCGGTACCATCACCATGTAGTGGACACCATGATTAGCTCAAGATTCGGGCAATGATTCATCGAGCAGCAGAAGCGCCAACGACGTCGTTCACACTGCGCATTTTGATTTTGACCGCATCGACACCAGCTCGAGCGACGAAGGAAGCTTCGAAGAAGGTGAATACCCAGATGCCAATGATGTCGTTGTTGTGGCAGACGATGCTGATGGCTTTCCGCAATAGTAAGCAGCTTTATTTCAAGCGTGCGAGGTTGTCAAGCGAGCTTAACAATTAAGAGATGCCGCATCCACGAACACGCTTTGACGCTTTTCAAACGCACCCATAGGCTAAGCTTGGCGGACGGGATGGTGCGAAGACATAGTCGGCACAGCGTCTGGCTGGAGTCTCAGCTTTTTCGCTGGTATACCGAACTCGCCGAGAAGACGCTGGTCAATATTGTAGCTGTCTGCCGTGAAGTGCACTGATCACAAAACAGATGTGTCACTTGCGCACCAGTCCTTCCTGCGCATGTTTATCTCCGAGGCATTGCGTTTGGTGGGCTCTTTAGAGAACTTGAAAAACGCCACAACACTCTCTCTGCTCTGTACGCTCTGACACCGCACAGCGTGGCATGGGCGATGCGGTGGCATTACTTCAACCACTGCAAGTCATTCAGTTCCAGTGGCACGTTGCACAACCCTGAAACAAGTCGATTGCAAGCGAAGCCGATTATGAAATACAATCGCCCTCCGTACTGTACACCATGCAGAAGCTCGCGAAGCCAGCGGTTCGTTACGTCATGACTAGCGAGCACGCCAGTGTGGCCCGACAACTAGGCCGCTTGCTCGTTTATAAAAATATTCGACTATAGATTACCGGCACGACCGAATGCGCTGATGTTTCGCCTGCTTGTTTGTGAACGTACGAGGACTAACCCACGCAACACAGATTATAGTCCCAAATAGATTGTCATGACCCTTTTAACTTTAGCTGAGCGTTATTACCTTTGCCATATATTCCTGTAATGATATTTGCCTTTGCTTGTGTGTGCGCTCATGAATCGATCAAATTCCTTGCCTGGCTGACCTGGGCCCAACAAGAACCCTGATATTACATCACAATGTGGCGAGCCTGCCAGGATACCGCTGCTCCAAGCCTTGAATGAGAACAACGTATCTCGAAGGCATCCTCACAGTAGTCGCGCCAAATATGGATACAGAGAACTTAGCCGCTGTTGCCATACAGCTAGGTCTGTGAAGCGCAGGCCTAAAAATGAATTGAGAGCGAACTGGTGCGGCGAAGAGACGAACGTGCTGCAGGAAGACAAGCAAGCAAATAACCATGTGAAATAGCTCAGAAAATTCTCGAGCTCAAGCTAAAGCTTCAAGAAGGTGCAAGTAAAGGTGCAGTAACGAACTCAGCGCCTATGCCTCTCGTGAATCATTCTTCCTCGATTCTCAACGCGCAAAAACTACTGCCGTCGTTTAACAAATGACGCAATGATCTGCATGTATATAAGCAAAGGTTAGAGCACGTGTCAGAAGCGCAGGAATAACCATAAGATAAATGAGCCCTTGCAGTTACCATGTGTCTAACGGTCGAAGCATTGATAGAGATCGGTCGCATGACTGCTGCTGATTCGCTAGCCTACGATAAGGTGAAGAAGGCATTGCTGCAAAGGTTGCGGTTCACCGCGCAAGGTTATCGTGAGGAATTCCGAAATGCAGGACCGCAGGACTGAAAAACGGGAAAGCAGTTGGTGGCGAGACTCTCAGGGTACTTTGATCACAGGATTGACATGGCTAAGATCCCGAGGACCTTTGAGGGCCTTCGAGATCACATTATCGTTGAACAGTTTCTTCAGTGCTGCATCCGACGCTTAGTATTTTCCTGAAAGAACAGGGAATGCAAGTCGCTTCAAGAACTCACTGAAAATGCTGACTGATTCCTCGAAGTACACAACCTTTGTAATCTTCCAAAAGTACCAGACCTAGACAAAGGGGCTAGCACGAGTAATTAAAAAGCCTCAAAGAAGCAACCTCCACGGAGTATGCTGTGCAACCGTACGGGCCATCAAACTCATGAGTGTTGCCGCTCAGCAAAGGAAGTGACAAAGTACAACATACGTGAAAAAAATGAACTGAAGAGCGAAAATTGCTGAAATGCGAGCGTGCAAGGCGCACAGAGTTATGCATGTATTCAGGAGGCTCCAAAAACCCAGCGTTGCTAACGTCAAACCAGAAATCGACGTGGGGTGGCGTGGGGAAAACCTTTCCTGGTAAAGGCTATGCCAGTCGTCGGAGCACAAGTCTTCAGCCGGGTAGTCAAGGTGTTTAGAGTTACCGGTAGCAATATTGTAATTATAAGACGAGACTTGATTCCAGGTCACTGCTGACAGGAGCACAAAGGCACGTTGTACTCACCGATGGGTCTGGTAAAAATCTACTGGAAGCCAGGGCAGATATACACACACCGTTCTTTAGCGGTGAGGTAAAAGTCTTGTGTATGGATCGGCCTCTCTATTATGTTGTTTTAGGCAACCGCCCGGGTATCGGGGAACTATACAAGGCAGACACCAATTGGGGACGTACTGCGGTTGATGAAGGGGAGGCCACAATGACAAATTTGGACCTACAAGTTCCGGCTTTCTGCGTTACTGTCATGAGGCAGCCACAACGAAAGAACGTAACCAGCCTGCGTTTATCGACCATACAACTGAAAGACGTAATTAATAAAAAAGCTGACAGAAGAACAGAAGTAAGACAAGACACTTAAATTATTGTTCGTGAGGGTAGGTCAAATCTTCTACTCACAAAGAGGCCTTTGCCATTTGTTTTTTTAAAAAACTGGTTTGCTGTACCACCAGTACCAACCTTGTTTAGGCAGAACCTTCAACCACCCGTCGAGCGGCAGATTTTTAAAGATTAGTCGTGGAAGGAGCACATGAAAGTCATATGGCCACACATCACGGCATACGACGAACAACACATTGTGCCTTCGAAGCCTTTTATTGGTCAGATATGCATGATGAAGTCAAACGCTTCGTGAAATCTTGCAATTTGTCTAACTAACAACACCAAAAGGAAAAGTTGGTGCTGCGCCATTACGCAGTAAACCTTTTTTCCGCACACCATTAGCGCGTTTTCCTGGCGACTTGATCAGACAATTATCTCCAAAAGTGGAACGTCAACCAGTTCTCACGCAGCAGATGTCTGTTGTCATCGAGGCCTAAGATGGTCATGTGACACTGTGAGAGCCGCCAAGCAGCGACGATGTTTGGCACGGCATTCATTCTCCGAACCTCTTCCGTAAAAAGACGGCCAATGACGTCAAGTTGTCTAAAGAGTTCACAGATGAATAGCGTTCTTAACTCCGGACATTGTTAACAGGTTATCTTCAGAGCATCGTTCGAAAAATCTGTGAGAATGTTATAGACCGTTTTAGTGCAGTGTATAACCCCCCATGAAAAATTGAGTGTTGTGTAGCCATTAGTTGTTTATTATACGTGGACACTTAATGATGCTTCGTGTTGTGGTTGCGCGGACGAACAAACGGACCCGCAGTGACTTTTACTTAATGCTCTGACAAAAAGTTTCGTTTCTTCTACCCAACAGAAAAGTAAACAACTTCCTTAAAATGAGGGGTATTGTGATACAGGTACAGAAGCGAAACCGAAACTGCGCAATCACTCTAGAAGAACCACCGCTGAAGACAAAGGAGAGCAGCACGCATTGGTCGCGAAAGAGCGCGTGTCAGTGTTTGTCAGCGTTCGAGTAAGAGCAGTGATCGAGACGGTTCTCGGCTGGACATCCTATCCGGAGATCTTGTGGAAGTCTTCGGCATGCTGTTTTGTTCCAGGAATTCGGCTGGGTGACTGGCCTAGGGACAAGGTGGTGCGCTGTTGATTCAGCTGCCGACAGACGACGCCTGCAGTCCGCGTGGGTGACTGGCCCAGGGTTCCGGCAAGGTGCCGTGGCTCCCGCTGCCACCTAGAGTGGCTGCCGTTACCGGTCTGCTGTGGGTTGCTGCTCCGGCTGCCATTTCAGGTGGCTAACACGACCCTGGTGTGCTGCCGGGACGAGCGTGGTAGCTAGAGAGCTACCGCTGCCGTACTACCGCGGGTGAAGAAAAGACAGCCGTGTTGTGGCGTGGACTGACTCACGCTGAAGACACCAGCGAGCCTAAGGCGCACCGTCCCGAGTGAGCGGCGACCAAGACGCCACGGGCAAACACGGCGAGAGACTCAATCCACTACGTGTGTTTAGTGAAGGGCTGCACAAGACAGCCCTACCTTACGTTTAGCTTAGTGTTATTACCATTTCCTTATTTTACTGTAAAAAATTTGTGCTTAGGTGTGGGTGCACTCGTGAACCGATCAAGTTTCTTGGCAGGCAGTCCTGGGCACAACAACAACTTTGATATTACGTAACAATTATCTAGACGTATTGAATGTTGGTAAGGCTTTTTTGGTGTACAAATCTGGTGACCCGAATCACCCGGGTAGTTATAGGGTCATAACTATCTCAGTACAATAAATGCCCTATTCGGTAAACTCATTGCGCTACAACTAAATGTCTTTTTTGGAAACAATAACATTTGCCCACAGCTGCATAGCTTCATGGCATGTAGATCCACTGCAGCCACCGTTTCAGCGCTTTCGCAATTGATTAACACCGCTCTAAACAAACAGGACATTGCAGTGTCAATATTTCTCGATGTAAGAAAGGCGTTCGACACAATCTGTCACGCTAGACTCTTTGAAAAGGTGAAGTCTTACTGAGTTGTTGGAAACGCGCTTCAATTCATGAAGACCTGTTTTTATACAAGTAGACAGCATGTAGTATTTAACAAATAATAATGTACTTTTGCTGATGTCATACGCGGAGGCGGATTACGACATAAATTGTTTTTTTGTACCATTCTCTTCTGTTCATGCGTGAATCATTTACCACGATCTCTGAACTGCAGAAAAGTATTTATGTAGGCTGATAACACAGTGTTACTTTATACAGGTAACTCACTTTCTTCACTGCAAGACGTTATGGAGAATGAATAGTGTCGACGCATTAAAATATCTGGGTGTCTTTTTTGACCATCGCCTGCACTGGAGAGGCAAGATCAATACTGTGTGTAGAAAGTTAGCTCTTCGCTGTTGTGCCCAGATCCGTGCCAGCCAATAATTTTCTCGTTCTTTACTCGATCGTTAAATATTCTCTGTATTTCACTCACACCTCGGCTGTTGCTGTGGGGCTTGGGCTAACACACAAAACTTTAGACCTAGACTGCAGTTGCAAAAACGCACTTCAAGAATCATTATCCCGCGAGCTGGGATCTAAGAAGGAGTTCGTAAATCCACTCACTTACTCGCCACATACAGATTTTATTCTATAAATTAATATTGTATCAGGTGTAATTTTTGTTTCATTGGCTCTAAAAATATGCAATTTGTCAGCCATGCTTCCCCTCTCAAAGCCGCCGTAAATCGCAAATGCGGAGATTTGGTATGTACGATCACAAACCAAAGCTAAACATCGCAGTAATAAGTCATGTGAATTGGTTTCAGATAGCTCGAAATCCTTTTGATAACGTTTAGTTTCCGCTTACCCGACCACGTTGACAAAGATTAGAACTGAGTTTCGTATGGGCAGCCTTCGTTCTGGAAAATAAGAGACACAAATCCATGCATAATTTTTACCATTTCTCAAGATTTTTCCCATTTGGCCTTGAACACGGCGGTTCAGGTTCACCGCGAAAAATACATATCACACTAAAATGATTGTGTCACATGTGCAGAGAGGCATGAAGAACATGAGTTCTCCAGTCATCTTTGCTGCTTGTAAGGAAGGTGCGGTATACCGTGGAAGCGCAACGGTGACTGCCTGCTGATCCGAAGTGATCTTTTTATTTAATAATAGGTTGATGGATGAGTGGTACTTGACTGCTGTAGCGATTTTTATGTATAAACTGTAGCCTTTGCAGCAATGAAGTAGCGTTGCTTATGCGGCAGAAAGTGCCCCAAAATAATCTTTTTATTTGTTCGTCTCACTGTTGACCACACAGAGCTCCATATATGTCACCATCTTACAGGAATAAAGGAAAGACGCGTATATTTACGGGCTTGTTTTTTTGTTAGACACAATAGTAATTAATTCAACAGGCAATCATACCAAGGAAAGAAATGGGAGAAGGTAATAGAAGTAATTTTAATGTAAACATGATTGAAGAAAAGTGGACGAAAAGATAACTCTTTGGGGTCAGGTAACGAACCTGTGACCGTTGAATAATAAGTACGACGCTCTACCAACTGACCGACCACGGCGGATATCCCACGTCCTCTTTATGGGAAATATATGCGCATGAAACGTGGTAGACTCAGTCAGCGCCGAAGTAGTCATGACAGTGAGAGTGGAACACTCTTTCTCCACCTGTTGGACGTTTGACGCCACGTATCACGTAAACTTATTACAAGCTGGCAGCTCGCCATTAATGCCTTGCACACTACCTTAAGGCACCAAGTCCACCAGAACAAGGCTCTTGCTATGAATGAAGGAAAGGAGCGTGAATTCAAGGGCTTGCTTCTTTGTTATATACAAAATACTTTCTGAGAAAATAGTTAGTAATCAGTTAGTTAACACCTGTGTTTGCATGTTTTCGGAGTATTTTGCTACCTTTGTGACATACCTTCACTAGCCAGCAGCAAGTGCAGCTTGTAAGTTTGGCCGTTATTAATCCGGGAAAAAGCGGGTGCACATATGGACAGATGGACGGACGAACAGCCAGACTTACATACATACACGCCGACAGACGAAAAAACAGACAGACAGACAGACAGACAGACAGACAGACAGACAGACAGACAGAGAGACAGACAGACAGACAGATGAACGGACGGGCTGCTGCAGCGCAGTTTCCTTTTGGAGAATATTGTAAAAGAACCCTGAAAAAGGAATTACCCCTAACACCACATGGTATTGTTTATTTAACTGCAGGTCATGGCATTACACCTTATTACATGTTCTTTTTATTGCTTGGCCTTCATAGCAGTTCGAGAAACCGTATAGCTGTTTGGAGCTGTGGTGTGAATATTAGATCAGTGAATTCATACTTCAATGTTTCTGTAAGTAAACTACGGGAGGCGTTTCGAAAATTGAAATATGAAGAAGTGTTGGCATTTCATTTATGAATTTCCTTTTGAAAACGAATGTTTTGTAATATCATCCGCATGCCGGAGTTGGTGCGGTGGGTAAGTGTGTAAATGTCTGGCAATAAATAAAAAAACCTTCAAGGTTTGTGATTCGAAAGTAGAGGTATACATGGCATTGAAGCTGCTGCTGTATACAGTAGAAATCTGTTATGTTGAAGTCCTGAAGATTTGTGTGTGCTTTCATGTGCTTGTTCTCGCTTGTAACCTGTTAATATGAGCTCTCATAAGAAAGGTTAAGGTTAAGCATGTTGTAGGTAGCCGGCGGATCTAGCTTTGCATAATTTTCAGGCAATTGCCTCGCCCTGTTTCCTCTTTGCTGGTTGTAGCTAATGTCCTTTGTTTTTAAACTAAGAACGAGCAAGCTCTTAAAATCAAAATCGTGCATAGCGCGACATAAACTAGCATAAGACGGCAACTTTTGTGCTGTTTCACATGCAGTATTGTGCGAAATACTACTGAAATGGCTTCTCGCGTCGAAATATGCTTTTATAAAACGTCTCCTCTACAAGCAGACACTTCTCAGTTTAAGCGGGACATGTGCGTACACAGTACTGTGATGTTTCCACCAAAAAATGCCGCACGAATGAACGTGCATGCGTGTACGGCGTCCCCTTTCTCCCATTAGAAAGGTAAGAAAATGCATGACCATAAGACAAGCTTTCTTATCCCCCTTTGTGGATCAGTGGCTAAGGTACTCTGCTGCTGACACAAATTCGCGAATTCAATCCCAGCCGCGGCTGTTGAATTTCGGTACAGGCGAAATAATAGACGTCCATGTATTCTGCGATCAGATGATCACAAATTCCAGAGCCCCTCACTACGGCGTCTCTCCTAATTATATCGTGGTTTTATCGTTAAGACATGCTTTCTCCGGTCACGGACGTTATTATTCAACACTCATTCCTAATAGACGTATTCTGTACGCGTGTGCGAAGGCTGCGTATAGTCATGAGTGATATGAGTGTTCGCTTTGAAATTAGCTTCTGAACACTTTAACAACTGAACGCAGTTAGCAAGCAAATAAGTAATTTTGGAACCAAATGCTCAAGCGGAAAGATGAAAGGTATTTGGTAATTCAACACGTAAGACTAGGATAAGTATAACACAAGTGATCATTGAATAAACCTGAATTCAGGGTTCCTGCTCACACTGCCCACGACAGCACATACCCGTTTTCCTCTCCATTTATCTATAGGCGTTCTTAAACAATGTCAAGTACTTTTTGCAGCTGTCTTTCTGATTGTCCTATATAATGGAACAATAAAGTATAACAGCTTCATCATGTCTATTACGCTGCACTATACCCCAAACCTAAACGTTGCTGTTCCTCAAATAAACCTTGCCGTTCCTTCTTAAGCTCACGACACTTGAGCAAATAGTGTTCTATATCACCGTTTTCCTTGCACTTCGGGCACAAGGGCATCGCGGAGAGTCTGATATTCTGGAGCCATGCTGGTGTACGCGCTGATCGCATTCGGATGTGACAAAGAAAGCAGGCCTCTTCCTTTAATAGCCTTTTTGTCACACAAGGCTGGTGAGGCATCAGCCATAACAAGTGAAAATGCTTATTGACAGCTTCTCCTAAGATACGCTTATTTATTGTCTTTAGGAGTCTTCGTTGGTGTAAGCTCCAGAGCGTTCCGGGCAAGTCTGTCAGCCGCCCTATTACACGATATACCAACATATGATGGAATTCATTGGAACCTAATGAATACACCAATGTCTTGCAGGTCTTTAAGGATTCGCACTGATGTTTGAGTGGATCAATCCAAAACCAATTCATTGTTTAGCCGCTGCAAAGCGGGCTTACTGTCCGAAAACAGCATGACTTGTTGCTGCCTACCAAACTTCAGTTTTTTCAGGGCTGCCTGAATTGCCACGCTTTCACATGCTGTCGATGAACAACGCTCTCGAGTCGCACTGCCCAGGACGCTTTTAGAGACGGGATCACAAACGCTGCAGCGCTTGCTCCGCGCACTATGTCGACTGATCCATCGGTAAAAACTTTCAAATGATCGGTGTACTCTTCTTCAATATATTCAAGTAAAAAATAACGTAATTCTGCTGTGAATGTGGAACGCTTGCTGAGAATCCGCACAATCGTCACCTGAAAATCGACGTCCTCATGTGACCAAGGTGGTTCTTGTTGAAGTTGTCTTTGTTTGGGGATATCAATGCCAAGATGACGAAGGGTGTTAAGGGCCACAAAATCTCGCAATTTCATGCGTCGCTGAAGGCGGCTGAGTAGTGTTCGTCTTGAGCTCGGTTCACCAAGTCGGTAAAGCTGTATCAGTAGTCGTTGAGAGGCGAGAAGACGTAACGGCGGAAGACGAGCTTCACGAAACACCTTTATGCTCTGTGCAAACTTTGGCTCTCCCAAAGCGACTCTGAGGCCTTTACGATAAACTTTTTTTTTCAGCTGTTCGTACTTTATATCACTTCGAGAGATCGGAGGCAACTGAAGAAGCACACGATTGACAATTACTGGGGTGTGTAACTTTGTCAATGATGTTGGGTGGCTCCCCTAGCTTGTTTCTGCCATCTTTCGAAGAATATTTACACGGGGTGGCAGCGCTGACATTGTCTTGTCTAGGCCCCGTCGCCAGTTCATCCTAGTGTCTCGTGTGACTCCAAGGAATCTCATGTACTTAACTCGCTTAATTGATGCATCAGGAAGTAATATTTTCATCCTTGTTTTTCGTCTTAGAATGCCGGGAATAGCTTGAATCGACACTTTTTAGCTGATATTGTTAGTCCAATAGATTAAAGATAGATGCGGAGAGTATCTCTGGTACTCTGGAGAGTATCTCTCGTGTGACTCCAAGGAATCTCATGTACTTAACTCGCTTAATTGATGCATCAGGAAGTAATATTTTCATCCTTGTTTTTCGTCTTAGAATGCCCGGAATAGCTTGAATCGACACTTTTTAGCTGATATTGTTAGTCCAATAGATTCAAGATAGATGCGGAGAGTATCTCTGGTACGCAGAAGTAGGTAAAATGGTTCATGTTCTCTTCCAATTACATACACGTCTTCGAACTCTTCGTCTAGAGATGGCATTCATGTATCCTTGAATAACGTGAGAGCAATAAATGGCCTCAAAGGCTCGGGTGTTCTTCCAACACTATTTAATACTCGCCCTATCCTTGACAGTAGGGTAATACACTTAAACTCTCACAAAACGTTGTTTATTGTTTCCTCCAAAGTTTGTTGCTGTGTCGCCGTATTGTTGCATTAAGTCTCTTGAACTGAGTTTCGCTAGCAGGTTCGCCACCACTTCGCATAAGCCTTTTCTCTGCCCTTCTAGCTGCACACAAATTACGGAGCTTGAAGTACAGGGCTGGAAAATGTGCAGGTAGCTTAAGTATAGTGGTTGCAGCCGCTTTGCTCACCAGCATATCCTAAACCATATCCGCTGGTCGGTCATCAAGATGCTCTCGGTAGCGATCCCAATCAGTTACTTTGCAGGATTTAGCTACCGTCAAACTGTAGCCAGCAACATTGATAAATATATAACGAAATGATCAGTGCTCATTCTGTCCGCAGTTGTGACACACATGAGTTGAACGTCACCTGAATGCAAAGTCAAATCAATAGTACTTGTACAAGCTGGAGGCCTAAAGAATGTTACATTGCCATCATTCACAATGCATAGTTCTAGCTTATCAATAGAATTTTCCAGACAACGTCCACGTGCATCCGAACTCTTGTCCCCGCTTGACGTGTGATCCGTATTGAAATCACCACAAATGATGCGGGGAGCTGAACAACGATCACACAGATCTTCTAAAAGCTTTTTGATAGAAATTTTCTTGTGAGGTGACGTATACACCGATGCAATGCTGGCTTTGCGGTTTACTATCTGCGCCCTGATCGCACAAATTTCTATAATAATTGTGCACAAGTCCGCCGCATTGAGTGCTACGTGTGATATCACTCTTTGTATATACACATAGGCGCTTCCATTTGGGAAAGTCGTTATGGAGGGCTTATAGATCTAGCTTATAGATCTATAGATAATTAGTAACCTGACTGACAGCAGTGACTGATGTTTGTCTTGGCAATGCGACCTCCGACTGAGCCAAGATCGTAATTTGATATTCTTTCAAAACGTGATGTAGTTCATTCATGCGAGAAACAATACCAGAACAATTACACTATTATGAAAGGCACGTTTCGGCGATTTAACGTGCACTGAGGCTTGGCCTCCGGCATCATACTGCTGGTTCTACCCAAAACAACCAAGCAGCATTGATTATAGAGCCAGCGCGGCCTTCAGCATGGTCTTCGTAGTACTTGGTGGCATTGTCGCTAGGTTAGAAGGCAGAGCGGCAAACAGAACACAAACAATCTCGGCAGTGTCGTGGATATTTTCTTCGCGTTCCTTTGTCTTCTGCTCGTACTCTTGTCTCAGTATTCTGGCATTGGTCGCTTGTGTAGAAATGTTCGCAGTAGACTCAGTTTGCCTGGCTCCTTGTCTTTCTTGCCTCGCATTGGCCGGTGTTTTCAAATCAAACCAAATCAAATCAAGTTTTATAATTTTATAATAGGATGTACAAAAAAGAATATACAGAAGGAGGTCCCGTAGTGTACACTGAAATGGCACCTCCTATGAAATGTAAACACAAGTATGTGGTTGGCAACAACAGTGCGAAACTAAGAGAATACAAGGATTAAATAATTAATTGCAGATACAAATAAGTGACGATGCTATCATACACCATATGAAGTGGGAAATATAATATGTTAACCATGTTTGTATACTTCAATTTAAATAGCATGACAGAAAAAAAACGAGAGACTGAAAACAGAATGACATGGCGAGAGAGAAACCGGTTAGGTAGGAGAGTGAGTGTCGCATAAAAATTTCTGTTCTCAATTCATGGCAAAAGTTATGTGGTTTTTGAATTTTTATTAGAATTGGCATTGTGTTCGATAATGATATGGCCGCAAAGTTAACTGTCTGTTTGCCATAATTAGTTCGTGCTTTGGGCAGAATGAAGTTGTTGTGCTACGCAAAACGAGTTGAGTTAGTATTTAGTAAAGATGATGAATTAATTGATGATAAAAATATTTGTTTATTGATTACTTTGAAAAAAATTGTGGCGAGATTGAATTTTACAAGGCTGGCAACATCGAGAATTCTATTTTCTGGAGCAACTATTTAGCATTGTGGGTGGGTGAACTAAACGTGAATAATCGAATTGCCTGGTTTGTAGTGGTTTCAGATGAGTGGCGTACGTGTTACCCCATGAGGTTATGCAGTAATTGATGTGCGAATGCACAAACGCGAAATAAAGTGAGGGCAAGACCGGACGTGAAAAAAAAATGAACATGCACTGATAAGGATGCGTATTCCGTGAGATAACTTCTTTTTTATTTGTATGACATCGTTTTGAATATTATAATGATGGTCAATATTCGCCCTTAAGTAAACACATTCTTCACTTGCTGGTAATGCGTGGTTATTAATAAATATGGGCAGAATTCACAGTGGCAATATATTTTGCGATGAAAACAACACGAATTTAGTTTTAAAGAGAATAATAGTAAGTCTATTAGTCTTACGCCAAACCAACAGGTTGTGGAGGTCACTGTTTAGCTCATTTACTACTACTAGTATATTTTCATTAGAGTTAATAATTGCAGTGTCATCAGCATATATTATGCACTTGGAGAAGGTAAGACAATTAGGCAGGTCATTAATATAATTAAAAAATAGCAAAGATTCAAAATGGACTCCTGCGGTACACCTATATTAGTAATTTTAGGTTTAAATAAGCATTGCATATACTAACGACTTGATACCTGTCTCGCAAGTAGTCCCGTAGCAGCAGTAAGGGAGGACCAGTTATTGCAATTGATTTTAGTTTAATTTTAAGAATGTCATGATCAGTGGTATCGAATGCTCGCGTAAAGTCGACGAATAAAGAACCTGCATATTTACCATCATCGACGGCTTTCTTTAGTCGGTCAGTAAGAGATATAAGTGCTAATTCAGTAGAATAACCTGATCTAAATCCAAATTGGCCTGTCGAAAGTATATCAACTTTGTTTATATAATTTAACAATCGTTTCTCAATTGTTTTTTAGTGACCTTGATAAAAAAGGTAAAACACAGATAGGTCTATAATTGTATGCTAATGAGCGATCTGCTTTCTCAAAAACAGGGGTTATTCTACCTCGTTTGTGTTCTCGCGGGAAAATTCGCGTTTTAAACATGAGGTTGATGACGGGAGACATGACAAATGATATCGGTTTACAGATTACTTTAATATGTCCTGGGTGAATGTTATCCAGCCCAGCACTGGTTACTTTTAAATTCTGAATTACTGATGCAACCTCGTCAGTAGTTGGAAACGTATAGAATGATTGTGAAAGGCGTTGGGGGGCGCATAAAGATTGCTCTGCAGGTGGATTGACATCAGAAAATAAAAAATCGCCAAAAGCATCTGCAATCGTAAATGGCATATGATAAGTATTGTCATTAGAGGATATTTGTGATATTGTGATGATAGAACGCGTTTATTCGCAAGATGGGTAATGCAGAGGTGTAGCTCAGCGAAGGATCCACAGCGTCGCTCGCAAGCCAGTCGAGTCTCTTCCTCCTCTTCGTCGAATCTTCGCTAGCGCGTTTCACTTCCCGGTTCGCAGACGATGCCCTCTGGGCGAGTCACTCAGATGGTTGATGGTGGCATGGTTTAAGGCGCGCTACGTGTGTCAGTTGTGTTTTGCTAGAGCGGCGACCATTGATTGTGACGCTCGAGATTACGTACGTGACGTCGCTGAGGCGGCCAAGAATGACGAATGGACCGGAATAGTGAGCCAAGAACTTCTGGCACAAAGCACGTTTGCGGACTGGTGTCCATAACCACACAAGATCGCCCTTACTATAAGATACGAAGCGATGGCAGGCGTCGTAACGTTTCTTAGAACGCTGCTGTGATGCCAAGGTTCGGAGGCGTGCGATGCGACGGGCTTCTTCTGCGCGGCAGAGCGTCTCGGCTGTCGAGGTTTCCACGTCTAGTGTAAAAGGTAGTATAATGTCGAGACAAAATCGTGGGGAGCGAGCGTACAGCAGGTAAAATGGAGAGTAACCTGTAGTCTCATGCTTCGCGGTATTGTACGCGTACATGATGTAAGGTCGCACTTCGTCCCAGTTTTTGTGCTTAGAATCGACATAAATAGATAGCATGTTCGTGAGAGTCCGGTTCGTGCGCTCTACGAGACCATTGGTCTGCGGGTAATATGGTGTGGCATGGCGGAAATGGCAGGCAGACAGACGCAGGATCTCTTCAACGACGTCGGCAACGAACTGACGTCCGTGGTCGCTAATGACAACTCGTGGAGGACCATGGCGGAGAATTATACAGCGAAGCATAAACTGCGACACGTGCATGGCTGTTGCAGCAGGTATTGCAGCAGTTTCTGCGTAGCGCGTTAGGCGGTCAACACAGACGACGACCCATCGATTGTTACTGCTCAATAATGGAAATGGACCGAGCAGATCGACACCTACAGTCTCGAAGGGAGAGTTAGGAGGTGAAACAGGATGGAGAAGTCCTGGCGCCATAGCCGTGGGACGTTTGTGTCGTTGGCATTGTTTGCATCCAGCAACGTATTTTTCCGTGTCGTGTCGCATCTTGGGCCAATAGAACCTTTGCTGGATTCGTTGAAGCGTTCTGGCGAAGCCCATGTGGCCGCAGGTTGCTTCGTCGTGTAAGGACCGAAAGACGTGAGCCCGTAAAGTGCGTGGAACAACTAGAAGCAGACGGGCGCCTTGTCCGGAATAATTCTTCTTGTAAAGGACGCCATCATGAACCACAAAAGAGCTTGGGTTTGCGTGTTCATTTGCGGAGGCGAACAGAGAATCTAAGGAGCGGTCCTCTTGTTGGGCTGTCCGGAAAGTCGCGAGATCAGGGAACTCAGAGGCAATAGCGCCAATATACTGGTCGAAGTTGTCAGCGTCGCACTCCGTCGTCGGTAGAGGAAGGCGCGATAGGCAGTCGGCGTCTGCGTGCCGGTTACCGCTCTTGTAGCGTACTGTGAAGTCGAACTCCTGTAAGCGCAAAGCCCATCGCGCCAGTCGTCCAGATGGGTCTCGGAGGCCTACCAACCAGCATAGAGAATGATGGTCGGTGATTACCGAGAAGTGACGGCCGTAGATGTATGGGCGAAACTTGTGCACGGCGAAAACGACTGCGAGGCACTCCTGTTCTGTGACTGTGTAATTTCGTTCTGCCTTTCTCAACGAACGACTCGCGTAAGCGACCACGTGTTCAGCATTGTCATGGCGCTGAACGAGCACTGCACCAAGGCCGATTCCACTGGCATCTGTGTGAATTTCCGTTTCAGCAGAAGGATCGAAATGGCGAAGTACCGGTCCTGAAGTCAGTATGAACCGAAGTTGCTTAAAGGCTGCTTCGCAATCCGGTGTCCAGTGAAAAGGGACATTCTTTTGCAGCAAGTCAGTCAGTGGTTGTGCTTTATCAGCAAAATTCGGAACAAATCGACGAAAGTAACAACACAGGCCCAGGAAGCTACGCAACTCCCTGGGGGACTGCGGCTGCTTGAAGTTGCTGACAGCGGCGACTTTCTGCGGGTCCGGTCTCACGCCATTTTTATCCACCAGGTGTCCCAGAACCAAGGTTTCACGTTCTCCAAAGCGACATTTTTTTGAGTTCAGTGTAAGCGCAGCTTCCTCGAGACAGGTTAGAACGAGGTCAAGGCGATGATTATGTTCTTCAAATGTTCGGCCAAAAATCACCACATCGTCCAGGTAACACAGGCAAATTTCCCATTTGAGGCCCCGTAAAACGGTGTCCATATATCTTTCAAATGTGGCGGGGGCATTACACAAGCCGAATGGCATAACATTAAACTCAAACAGACCGTCGGGTGTAACAAAGGCCGTCTTTTCTTTGTCAGCCGGATCCATGGGGATCTGCCAATACCCGGATCGCAAGTCCACCGATGAAAGATAGGACGCTGAATGCAGGCAGTCGATGACATCATCGATGCGAGGAAGCGGGTACACGTCCTTCTTAGTTATAGAGTTGAGACGTCGGTAGTCAACGCAGAACCTCCAGGACCCATTTTTTTTTCTTGACCAAGATAACAGGTGCGGCCCAGGGACTTGACGATTCTTGAATTACGCCAGAGGTTAGCATCTCGCTGACTTGCTCTGAAATTACCTTGCGCTCTGACGCGGAAACTCGATAAGGTTGCTGTCTGAGGGGGTGCGCAGATCCGGTGTCGATCTTTTGACGAGTGCGTGTGCTGGGCGCCTGAGGTCTATGCGACTTCCGTGCAAAATCAAATACTTTAGCGTGCCTGGCCAGCAGTGTAACCAACACTTTGCGCTTATGCGAGGGGATAGACTTGCTAACCATCTCATAAAATTCGTATTCCGTGCCGGATACATCAGCATAGTCCGAATTTGCCGCATTGCTGAGAGCTCCTATGCAGATACTGCACTGCCCTTCAAACATGGCAAGGCGCATTCCCTCTGGTAGTACAACAGACTCGGATGAGCAGTTAACTACCCATATTTAGTTTTTCCCTCGGTGAGAGACACAACGCAGCGCGGCAGAAAGATGTTTTTCTTCATGCAAGGCAAAGGCAACGGCTCAATCACAATATCTGGAGAACTGAAACTCGAGTCGGCATTCGAAGCAGCAACGGGCACGCTGGCAGTAGACCATGCCGGTAGAATAGTGTCTTTAACTACAACGAGGTTGTCGTCTCCGCTACGCTGAGGCTGCTGGGCGAGGGCGGACAACAGAACCTCGCCTGCCCCGCAGTCGACAGTCGCACGGCACTCTTGCAAGAAGTCAATTCCAAGGATAACGTCATGCGTGGAATGAGCGAGCACTGCCAATTCTGCCTTGAACGCTTTACCAGCAACACGAACAGACACAGTGCACACACCTACTGGACACAAAGCCGTGCCGCTGACTGCTCGAAAAGTAGAAGATTTATCCCAATTAAACATAACCTTGCGGCCAAGTCTCTCCTTGAAAACTAAACTCATTACAGAAACTGTTGCACCGGTGTCTACCAGAGCCATCGTGGGAACATCGTCAATGAATACATGAACCTTGTTGTGAAGCTTGTGAACTAATGGAGGCATACTTGTGTGTAAAGTGGTACGTCCAGTGACCTCGCCTCCATCGGCCGCGCCGACTAGTTTCCCGGTGGCGGAGAGGAAAGCCGCGGCCGGGGACGGAGAGATGGGGACCGTCGCTGGCGCGTAGTAGGTGGCGTCAAGCTCCTCACAGAGGCAGGCGAGTCACTGCGGATATTTGGCCGGTGCCCGTGCTTCTGGGCAGTTGAATCCGAAGGCCAGTAGGCGTAATCGGGCTGTTGGCTTCGCCGTGCAAACATCGCTGGTCGGTCAGAAAACGTCGTGCGTGGGCGACGTCGCGATGGACAAAACCGGGCGATATGTCCGCGAACACCGCACTGGTAGCACACGGGGCGTTCCCGAGGCACATTGAATGCTGCGGTGTGGTGAGGATGCTCAGGGAACTGTTGCCACTCGGACACAAACGGAGGTGGTTGCCTGTCGTAGCTATAACTGCTGCGGGGCGCATAAGACGACTCGACGTAAGTAGCCTGCGGTGGCGGAGCCCTCAGCCGTGGACTGCGGGTGGAGTAACTGCGCTCGTCGAAACTCGCAGCATTGATGCTTGGGGATAGTGTATCACACTGCGGGTCTCCAGCTTGCATGGGAACAGAGACATGGCGACGCAGTTCCTCCCGTACAATCTGACGAATGGTGGAGGAAAGGTCGGCAGGTAGAGAATTCTGGCAGACATCAACGGTGGCAACAGTCGTGACGTTGGCCAGACGTCCGAACTTCGATGTGATGCGACGAGCTTTAAGAGCCTCGAAGGTTCGGCAGTGGTTAATCACGTCGGCCACGCATTCCAGGCTCTCCTTGCCAATGAGGAAGTGGTAGACGTCATCGGCGATGCCCTTGAGTATATGGCTCACTTTGTCTTCTTCCGTCATGTGGGCATCCACCGACTTGCACAACTTCAAAATCTCTTCAATGTAGGTTCTGCATGTCTCACCGGTGACTTGAGCCCTCTGTGACAACGTCTGCTCGGCACGTTTCTTCTTCGTTGCTGGGTCTCCAAAGCATTTCTTAATTTCCTCCACAAACTGGTCCTAGGTTGTCAATGTGTCTTCATGGTTCTCAAACCATACCAGCGCCGTGCAATCGAGGAAGAGCCCCACGTGAGACAGCTGCCTAGCCGCATTCCAACCGTTCGAACGGCTCACCCGCTGATAGTGGCTCAGCCATTCGTCCACGTCATCGCCGGGTTTCCCTGTGAAGGTTCGTGGCTCCCTGTAGTGGTAGGGCGACGTCCTTGCGGCTGGTTGCTGGTTGTCTCCGTCCGAGCTCATTTCTTGAAATAATGGTGCCAAGCCCGCTAGTCGACGGCTGCGGCGAAGCTCGTGTAGCGGTTCTGTCGTTAGGGGACGGTGCCTCTCCGGTATCACTTGGTAGTAGCTAGCTTACCCAGCACCTCCACCACAATTGTGACGATGGAACACGTTTATTCACAAGATGGGTAATGCAGAGGTGTAGCTCAGCGAAGGATCCACAGCGTCGCTCACAAGCCAGTCGAGTCTCTTCCTCCTCTTCGTCGAATCTTCGCTAGTGCGTTTCAATATGTTATCGGTTCCTTGTTTTCTATTAAAAAATGGCAGCATATCCACGGAGTGTATTATGGAGAGGGGGGCGAAGCATCCGTCCGTCCATTCGTTCTTGCATCCGTCCGTTCATGCGTGCGTCTGTGTGGCCGCCCGTGCGTCCATCCGCCCGGTTGTGTATGCGTCTCTTCATGTGTCCACACGTCCATCTGTGCGTCCGTCCCTGCGTCCGTCCATGCGTCCATCCGTCCGTGCAGACATTTGTGCGTCTGTCCATGCATCTGTAGTGTTCATTCGTCCACCTATTCAACACTCCAAGTACCACCAACTCGCATCTTTTCATCATATATTCCTCATATAGAAGCACCGCCATCCAGAGGACATTCCAAGGACTGAACGAGAGGAGGCACACGCACACTTTCTTACGGCTTGCGCTGCGTGTCTACTTCCCACCTTTAACCACCTCGAGTTCATGGTATATACTAGTTCACTGTATTCATGGCATTGCGGCCTAACGCTCGCTAAATTTTCTAAAACCACGGGGGTTACGCCCTGCGAGTATAACGTTGCAACCCTTTCTTGTCAGGTAGTGCTCAATGTACATGCCAATGGCTGCTAAGGGGGATTTAAAGGCAGGAGAATTCGGCTTTTAGGTAACGCACACGCTGTGAATGTTTTATTGTTCAACAACACACAGAAGAAATCTCCCTCCGGCACCACCTTGCAGGTCAAAATGTAAGACTGGTTACACACTATGACTATACTACTACGACTACGAGGGACGAATGGGTGCCTCTATAAGGATCTTTACCCCTAAAATGAATTTAGTATCTCCCATTTTTTCCTTACATCAGGACCACATTTAGGTATATTTTCCTCGTAATATTTGGCTTTAGCTTCAAGTCGACCAGACAGTGAGTTGGAAAATCTCTTATAGCGCGGACGTAAGTTGATATTGAATGGCTGTCTTTTTGTTTTTTTGAAAAGGTTTTCACGTGTGCACAATGCTTTAAGAAGATATTTGGTAACCCAAGGGTTTCGCGGAGATGCCAATTTCTTTTTTCATTTGCGCATTTGGGAGCACGATTGATAATGTGGTAACAACTTTGTCAGAAATTGTGAATAAGCTAACTGCGGATCATTAGTATTAAGAACAAAAGACCAGTCAGCATTGAAAACAGATTCTAAGATTGATTTTTGTCAAAGACGAGTTTCGTGTAGCAATTGGAGTATGATTAGTGGGCAGATGTAGTGCGCAGAAAGACGGGGAAAATATCTGTTTCAAGAACTTTTACCTCAGGTGCATACAGAAGATTCGACAATGCATGATCGATAAGAGTGTTGGAACTACCGGGAACAGAACTAGTATGGACGCTAATAAGGCACTCGTAACCAAACTATGAAAACAGGATGAATAACTAACAGAGTACACAGATGAATCCAATAAGCTTAAGTTTATATCACCCATATTTATAACATTTCATTCTCTGTAGATATCATTGTCATCAGGAAGCATTCCTCTGATTGCACCTCGCGTACATTTTTTACACTTCCTAATATTCTGTCTTTCATCAATGAAGGAATATCCTCAGGTCATAGAGCAACTGACCGGGCAGTAGTTGGTTTAGTTGGTTTAGGTCCCATAAGAAAGGCTATTCGTCTATGCAGCGCACTCACTCGTAACAGGCATTCACTATAACTGGCGCGATGGTCACTATTACAGTTTGCGCATTTAAAGTCCGCCTTGGAAGTTTTGAAGCCATAGGAACCTCCAGAGCGTTTGCATCGCAGCTCTCCTTGGCAGAATGCCGCCACGTACCATAACGTTGGCATTCAAATAACCTTGGTAGTGGCTTCATGTATTCAGCGGTTTCATGTCGAGTAAAGCCAAGTTTAATAGTCAGAGGCCATTCAGTGTTTGGAATAAACCCAAGTACCACCGCGTCTATGGGTCTAACTTTCAAGTCGATCGTGGAAGAAACTTTTCTTCTAACAATCCTCGTGACGTGAATCACGCCTTGGGGTTTCGTGCATCCGAACAGATCCGCCTGTGCGTACCACTTCGGTACACCTCTGATCAAGCAGGTGTTTCGCAGGTAGGCATTAGGAAGACGAGCACTAACTGCTGCACCACACAGCCTGCCACACATGAAAAGCGCATTTACTTGATCATCAGTGGCCACGTCAAGCAGTAGCGAACCTTGAGCTGTGAAATAACTCTTAACTGGCTCAGCATTAATGACTGATGTCACCGCAGAATGTAAACCAATAGCATTCACCTGCATTAGGTCTTTTTCGCTCTCTACAGGTGATATAATCAGCGAAATACCCACAGTTCTGCTTTTGCGGTGGCTTGCCATCTTGAAGTTGTCGTCCTCAATGTCCGACCCATCGTCTACCATCTCGTGTGGTATCACTATTGTGAATGCGTCGTCATCAGTTGTAGGTTCACTGGTGTCGCCACAAATACGTTCGCCCGCTCGTTGGTCAACGGCGCGATGCGGACGTCAGCTGCGGCAAAAACTTTCGAGGGACTGTGGTGGTCGATATCAAGGCACGGATTCGTCAACGTGAGTTCAGCACGAGCGCAGTCGACGAGGGCCTGATGGGTAGAAAGGAAGTCCCATCCTAGTATGACGTCGTAAAATGAACGTGGGAGAACAACAAAGTTGACAGCGTACCAAACATCTTGAATAAGAACGCGTGCTGTGCACTGAGCTGTCGGCGCGATGAAATGGGAGGTGGCTGTACGCAGAGCAAGATTCGTAAGCGGCGTTGTAAATTTTCTCAAACCGCGACACAGTTTTTCACTAATTACAGAAACGACGGCGCCTGTGTCGACAAGTGCACGTACAGCATCACCTTCTACTAGCACATCAATTTCGTTGGTCGGACAAACAGGAGGTCTTAGAAAATTCGACGACGACGCAGTTCTTGCCTCCGGAACTGCGGCTGTCAGTTGTCCTCTCGAGCGGGGCTCATGCACCGAAGCATCGGGGAGACAGATCGGTGACGGGGTGGTAATGACCGGCGAGAATCGACGGGGCGTCGGGGGGACAATGAGTCGGTGATAGGAGAAGATGGTCGCTGGGGATTCTGGGCAGCCTGGTAATTTGCAGAATTCCCGTGGTCTGGAGGCTGGAAGTTGCGACAGCGACAGTACCGTGCTATATGTCCCACGAAACCGCATGCGAAAGAGATGGGTCGATTATCCAAGGTGCGCCATGGGTTAACGACAGAAGGTGCAGGGGGCGAAACGGGATGGGGTGCCGTGTATGTAGGCAGCGTCGTAGGGTAGGAGGACCCGGTGCCCCGGTATGCGCCAGAGATAGATGAAGCTGGGGGTCTAGCAACGACGGCAGCGTAGGTCAGCGGCGTAGAAACAGATTGCGATGGAGACAGTGCTTGCGTGACCTGTGTCTCGATGACCTGGCGTAGACGTGGGCCTAATGAGGTTACTGGCGCGCATGCTTCGGCCACAAGAGATAGCTGACGCGCAACTTCCTCACGAATGAATTGTTTGATTTGGGGCAGTAAGACGGTGTGATCAGTAGCGACGTCGTGTACGAGGGCGGAGACTTCAGCCGTATCTTCTGCGGCCCTGCGCGTCGAGACACGCTGATTACGCAACTCGTCGTACTCCTGACAGAGCTGGACAACATCGGTGACGGTCTGTGGATTTCTAGCGACGAGCATATGGAAGGTGTCGTCGTCAACTCTTTTGATGATGTGCTTGATTTTGTCGCGTTCGGTAAGAGATTCATCGACGCGCTTGCAAAGAGACAAGACATCTTCAATGTAACTCGTAAAGGTCTCGTCTCTGCGCTGGACTCAACTACGGAGACGCTGTTTCGCGCGAAGCCGGCGCACGGCGGGACGACCGAAACCGCGGCGATGGTGGTCTTGAAGGCGGACCAGTTGGTAATTTCGCCTTCGTGGTTCTTGAACCAGAGGCTGGCCACATCAGCGAGGTAAAAGCGCACGTTTGTGAGCTGGTCGCAGGCGTTCCACTTGTTGGAAGCGCTTACGATTTCGTACTCGACGAGCCAGTCCTCGACGTCTTGTTCGTCGTTGCCGCGAAAAATTGGTGGGTCGCGTTGCCGAGGCGCGCCAGTACAGTAGACTGTCGTTGGTAAGGCAGCTTGAGAAGGGCCAGGAGCAGTCATGGTGAACGGTGAGGGTAGCGTCCGATTGCGAAGTTCCAGGTTGATGGGAACCCCGGCTCCTCCACCACTTAAAATAGAGGTGTTGTACGTCGAGAAAGGTTCAGACGTAGCTTGGCAAAATGTCCTTTATCAGGCAGGTCTGGCTAATGGCGAGCGGCGTGCGCGAGCTACTACTGCAGCCACCGATCATCATCGTCGTCTTCATCACCAGCAGAGCGTCCGTTATTTAGATTCATTACAATATATATATATATATATATATATATATATATATATATATATATATATATATATATATATATATTTATATATATATATGAAATTGCAAGAAAGAAAAAAACAACAAGAAGTTGACTCTGGCACGCAAAATTGAACTTGTGTCCTCTGAACCGTGATGGCGAGGCATTAACCACTGAGCACTGAGCCATCAAGGAGCACTTTCTGCGCAATTCAAACGGCAAGATATTTATACCTACCAATTACCGCTGCTTCTGGGCATCTCGGAGAGAGTTATTGTGTTTTCAGCATTACCAGCAAGATGGCGCAATGAGCGCACGTTGCCACATCACGCGGCGGTGCGCGCTCTAGCCTCCCACGCGTTTTTACCCAGCTTAGAGGAGGGAGCGACGATCCCTCAAGCGTCCTCATCTCGCGGTAGAGAAGAGGGGAGTATTGTACGACTTGGCTGGCCTCAAGTTTTATCTAAAACGATTCTGTCGTAGTTACTGGGCACAAAAAGGTCACTGCAATAATTGCAGTCTCCGTTTGCAAAAAAAAAACACGCGGTTTTTATCGCATGCATCTGTATCAGTGAGCACGCTTCGTGCGTCATTTGTGTATGAGAAACGCGGTCACGTTATATCTGCTTTCCGGTCTGCGCATGTCGATCCAATTTTTCGCTATCACGTTTATTGACTCGTCCATGCGGCAAAGGTGTGACTTTCTGACTAATTGAAATTCGATTTCGTAGAGAAGCCTTTGCGAAGAGCTAATAGTAAAACCTTAGGGGCCTAATGACCCTCGATGCTTGCTTCTCTCCAGTGGTGTAGCACATTATGAGGAAGCCTGGAGTTCATACACTACTAAGCACACAATGCCACTAGACTGCTTCCAGGGATATAGGTCATCCTCTGTTCCTTTTGCGACGCATTACATGTGTTGCCACTGAGAAAAAGCAACGGTCAGAAAATTAGAAACTATAGCAGATGGTTCGGTAATTTCAAAGCTTAAACAATGAAGTCATCGTGATTAAAAAAAACCAGCTCCATAATCGGCGCAACTTCTGAAATCTTAGCATTTGCTTTTAAGAAGCGCTGTTAAAACCTGAGGTCTGCAGCTGGCTCTCAACTTGAGCCAAGGTGATAGGCGTGAAAAGTGTGGCCTGTGGTCAGTTGCTTGAGTTTGTAATTACTGTAACCTTTATATCCGACTGCTCCGCTCCGTTTTTTTTCTTTTTCCTCCCTACCCTCTTAATTCGTTATCGAGCAGAGTAGAGGCCGAATGAATGTGTGGTGCCCATGGGCTCCCATTCAGTTTAGGGAAGTAATGTTAGCGTTGCACACGGCAGTGATTGCGAGGCTGCGTTGTTACTGATAGACTGATTTATTGACTGTTCGGTTGCAGTGAACTCCCGTTTAGTGATACCAATTGCCATGTTGCCATACATAAAGGGTAGTCTTCAGCCACTACTTATTATCTATAAATAGCCGGGTTGTAAATAACGGCTATATATTAGAGCATAGTACGAATAATTATCAGAACACCACTTGTCCTGCCTGATTTCTGCAAGCACGCTCCTCCGAACACCAGTGGAAGCTGCAATTTCACGGAGCTACAGCCGTACAGTGCACTAAAAAGATACCATTAAACGCCTCATCAAAAGCGAAAATTGTTCACCGGTGGCATCGGGCGTCTTTTCGCGTCGGCGGCGTGAACACGAGTTATACAAGAAATCATTACGTGAGAACGTCATATTATGATGTCATATTACGATGATCAGTAGGTCGTCATATTAAATCGTCATATTAGGATGATCGGTAGGTCACGTCAATTGACGGCTACATATAACACCTTCGCTAGGTTGAAATGGGCCGATCGTGAGGGGAGTGTATAACCAGCTGAGAGGCAGAAAGCTAGCTTTGTCTCGAATCCTTTAAGCAGTAAGAAAACCATGTTGAGTGCACAAATACACAGGAGAGAAGTAGGAAATATTCAGCGCATTGCATCGAAAGAAAACAAGGAGAGTTCTTGCCTTTCAGTCGTCTTAAGTGAATCTATAAGGAGAATGGCAAGGTTTTGTTTTTAAATGCACAGCATTTCTTAGCGAACTTCGGCGAGCACATCTATCTATCTATCTATCTATCTATCTATCTATCTATCTATCTATCTATCTATCTATCTATCTATCTATCTATCTATCTATCTATCTATCTATCTATCTATCGATCTATCTATCTATCTATCTATCTATCTATCTATCTATCTATCTATCTATCTATCTATCTATCTATCTATCTATCTATCTATCTATCTATCTATCTATCTATCTATCTATCTATCTATCTATCTATCTATCTATCTATCTATCTATCTATCTATCTGTCTGTCTGTCTATCTATCTATCTATCTATCTATCTCTCTATCTATCTATCTATCTATCTATCTATCTATCTATCTATCTATCTATCTATCTATCTATCTATCTATCTATCTATCTATCTATTATCTATCTATCTATCTATCTATCTATCTATCTATCTATCTATCTATCTATCTATCTATCTATCTATCTATCTATCTATCTATCTATCTATCTATCTATCTATCTATCTATCTATCTATCTATCTAGCCGCCTACGAATTTGAGCTCTCTTGGCCGTTTCGATAATGGTATTGATGCCAAACTTGCTATTGTAAACATGTCTGTATGAAGAACATATTTGACTAGCCGTAACTTGAAAGTCATGGTATGTATGTCGTGAATGTCATGATTTACAAGTCAAAGTGTTGCTGCTCTTGCAGTGGTTTCGTTCAAATGATATGTTGCAAAACTGGTATGGTATGACATGACTGAATGGCAACATAAGCGACAGAACACAAGCGACAGACCATCAAGATCATGACATGCGTGTCATGTCAAAACATGACTACATGCCCCACTCATGATCTGCTCGCGGCCGTTTCGCTAGCGTCTTATATACCAAATTTGATACTACAGTATGTGAAGGGATGACGAAGATATTTATTTATTTATTTATGCCATATCCACAGTGCCCCATAGCAATACAGTGGGGGGGGTAGCAAAGAAAAATTCAAAGCATACAGTTGGCAACAATCGGTATGTGAGTGGTATAAACATAATGATAATGAGATGCGTGTCATGTAACATGACAACAGGCCACGCTCATGATGCGCTGGAGGCCATTTCGCTAGCTTCACTTTACCAAATTTGGTATTACGGGACGTGAATGCATGACGAAAGTAGGATACTGGTTCAAGCATGTTATACAAGAGGTGCGTGTCACGTAACAACATGACTATATGCTACGATTATAATGCGCTCGCGGCCGTTTCGCTAGCTTCACATTTACCAAACTTGACATTACGTGACGTGAACGCACGACATACGTAAATGACACATCCAAACATGATAATCACGACTTGCATGTAATGTAATCACATGACTTCATGCCACACTGATGATGTGCTCGCGGCCGTTTCGCTTGTTTCATATATGCCAAGTTTGGTATGACGTGACGCCAATGGGTGACGAAGGTATCTTACTGGTGCAAACAGACTAATCATGAGATGTGTGTCATGTGAGAGAAAATGACTACATGCCACAGTCAAGGCGCCAATACATTTCGACGTAATGTGGTGCGCGTGCTCGCCGGCGTTCATTACGTGGCGTCACGCCTGCGTTGCCACGCCAGGTGCCGGTCCTACCACATACCCGCAGGCACGCGCCGCGCTGCATTGCTTTGACGCATGTGCGTTTCAGCGCGTCCGGCGTCGCTCCGTCACGAAAAGAGGGAGACGCAGTGTCGCCTTGGTAACGCGTGGGCGGGAAATGCAGCATGTCACTTTTCGCGCCGGTTGCCGTCAGGTCGTGCTGACGGACGCTGGTCGCGCATGGCGTCAGATTATTGAGTGCTCGTGTTTTGCTAACGTAGCCTCGTTGTCTCAGCGTGCACGCGTGAACGCTACATCGGAGTATATTGGTCTTTTTATGGTGCGCGCGGCCATTTTTCTAGCTTCACATATACCAAGTTTGTGTTACGTGACGTCGCTGGATGACAAATTACATGACTGGTGCAATCATGATAGTTCTGGCACACGCGTCATGTAAGAACATGACAACATACTACGCTTATAGCGTGCTCGCTGCGGTTTCGCTAGCTACTCATATACTAAATTTGGAATCCTGTGACGTGAATAGATGACGAAGGTAAAGGACACATCCAAACATGATAATCATGACATGGAAGTCGTGTACGGCATCATTTGCCTCACGTCGTAACGTTGGGCTGATTTGAAAGTGACGTATCAACATTTCTCATTCATGTTCGCATAAAATCGATTGCCACTGTACGTGGGATCTGCCAACTGGGATCTGCTAACTGGGATCTGCCAGCCGGAGCGCTCTCTCGCCGCCTCTAAAAGAGCCTTCGCCCAAGCACCAAAAAAATAGAGGAGGCGCTGGTCTGACACACATGCTTGTGTTCACAAGCAAAAAACTTAACGAAACTTAAACCCTACCTTTAGGGCTTCGCTATAAAATAAATATTTATTTGGCGATGTACTCTTGTTGGATACAAAATATTTCTTTAATTTATCTTAATATGCCTTTTGAATATGCTTCAATTTCTTTGAACAAGGTATGAAATCATACTACCCACCCAAGGAATATGCTTGGCATTAGCCTATTTGATTCAACACGCATTTTCCCACTGTGCTCTGCTTGTAGGTCCAGTGGGCGTTCTCGCGATGTCTCCAGCTGGATTTTCTCTTTTTTATAATGGGGCAGTGACAACTGCACCCTTTCCCGTAGAACCAGGAGGATTTTCCATTTGACAAGCATACACAGGGCTGGAAGAACAAATTCAAGTCAGCGGTAAATGACAAAGTAAGAATCGCTTATTAATTTTCGAGCTTTTATTTCTGCACTGAAACTCTCTCACTCTTTTCATTCACACGTTGGGACACACTAGGCTTCATATGCCGATTATTAAAGATACCATTCGGCAAAATGCTGTTGTAGTCTTAAAGAAAAGTTCGCCAACAATTACAGACCATACGTGTCGAAAAGCTCTAGAGCTGCGAATAGCGAACCACTCGTTGCCGAGTTGAAAGTTTTTTCCCATTCGTGTTGCCGAAACACCATTCCTTGCTGTACTTATGCATTCCTTTCTTGTAGTTGGTCCTTTGCTGCATGAAAATCTCCGCAAAGGATCTGGTCACATGCCTGCGCCAATGACAACACTTCAAGAAAACCCATTCGTGAGCCATTTCAGTCTGTGAAAAAAAATAGATAACGGAACGGCTCGGATTGTGGCACAGAGGTCAGATCCCAAATAGTTTCGATCGTTGCCGCGTGACTCGTAATCATTTCGGTCAATTACCGAACGTGGCTTACCTCTACACCTGAAATGTGCATTTATATATGGTATTAGCACCTGCTGGTGTTTAATTTATAATATTTATTACATGTAGACCGATGGAGAGTGGTATGAATCGCCCAATTAATATGACAAGCACGTTTGTCGCCAGAACTCATTGGTCCACTCTATTTCGAAGCGCCAGTCGGGAGGAGAGAGTCTTGCATAGTTTCTGTGACCCTGCATTTGCACTCGTGGAATACCTCAATTTTAGTGCGCCAGTAGTGCGCAGCTGGGTTATCCTAAATTATTTGGCACATACGTGCGCTTGCATTTTTTAGTGTAAACAAATGAGCACATCTCGAGGCTATGGATAGCCTCACCATAAAAGAATAACTATTACTAGTTTTTGCGGAGTTCTAGCTTGCCGAATGTATATCTCCTTTCAAATGTACGCATTAACTATTCCCAAGCTCCTTGTACTCCAAAAAGTCATGGTAGGCACATTTTACAATAAAGCTAATATCTGTATGTGGCAAGTTTTGGTAGACCAGAAATGTCAGCAAATATACTTTTTCAGAGGAGGAAAGTAAAGACGTCCCAAAGCACGCGAAATTTGGCCGTCGGGGTCCCTTAAAGTAAAGATTTAGTGTTGCAGAAAATCATCCTCACGTGTTGACGTCACCATGTTATGTCACAATATCCTTCAGAGCACCAAAATCGCTTACGACAATATGTGAACTCTTTGACGTCACATAACGTCAGTTAGTAAAGTCATAGCATGATATGGCCGCTTGTCGAAGGTGGTCCGATCATGGAGACAATGGTATAAGAGGTGAGAACGTTTTGATCTTGAGGCTGTGCGAAATGACATTAGGGGCCAATAGCTTTAAAAGTGTTGCGGAAAAAGTTGAATCCATTGAGTGAGAGGGAAAAAAAGATGTCTTTCATCTTCGAGCCGTTTTAATTGATGAGAGTGTGACAAAGGGGGCTGAGTTTGAAGTGCGCAACACAAAACAAGACAGAAAAAAAACGAGAAAAGCTAGCACGAGTGTGAAAAAGCAAACAGAATAAATGAATAAGCGCAAAAAAGACGGACCCACAGTGATGGTTAGGAAGCAAGCGGAGAAAGTGAAAATGGAAGAGAGAAAAGCAGATATGTAGAGAAGTAGGCAAGTTGTAACTGGTGTATTCCTGAATACCTTTCAGCGCGAAAGAGACAGAACACACAGAAGAGAACAGCAACAGCACTGTTTGCGTCCTCTTTTTGTTCCGTCTCGTTCGCCATGAAAATGTTTAACGGCAAAAGCAGCTGCAGGGAAAGAAACGCCAGAGGATGGGCCATGTGGTTTTGGACCCGAGCCAAGACTTCTACCTCCGTGTATACCGGTGACGTGAATGTCTTGATGGCTACCCTATCGCAAAAACCAGTGGCACTGGCCTAGCGTCATACCTGATTACTGGACCAGTGCACACTGACACTGAAACAGTGCGAAGCTGCACGAGGCACGCTGGCACTGCACACTGGGACACCTATTATAGGCCAAAATCTGGCTTTTAATTTTTTTGAAAGTTTCGGTCATGCGCACATCGTAGTTGAGGCTGAAACGTGTGCGCAAAAAAATTAAAAAATAGTTAAAAAGTGATGGGGCCGGCCCAACCCTACTACCCCTACATCTCATACATTGTGAGCTTGACACGCTACCCACTACACCACATGCGAAAGGCGGGCATGTGAGTATACTTCTTCATCCTAAATGTAATTCAGGTATCGAATATTTTGATTTTGTTCTTTGCATACGCAGTGTTTCGTCTCTTCTTGCTCGCGGCAAACTAACAGGTGACTGTTAGCTTATTTTTTGCTGGTTGCTTTGGATGACATCCATCTGGCAAGTTTTGCCGCAATGCTTGTTAGCGTAGCTGCAGATGTGTTACGGCAATCGCAGTGACTCATTATGGGGTTAGTCATACCAATGTAGAAAATAGGGTTCGTATGAATTCTTCCTGAACCATGTAGGTTTCATCCCTCGATAGATTGGAAGTATTTTCTCTCCTCCTGCGGCTGTCCTCCGCGTACGACAGCCGCAGCAGTTCACTCTAGCCGAAACGACCATTAAGCTTCGGGCCGTACTTCTTGTGTCATGGTTGCTGTGAAGATCGTAGATAATCAATTATAAAGAATCTAATGACCGTTAAACTGTAGTTTAGATAATAACTGGTCCATGAGTGGTCATATTTTCTGGAAACTGGAAACGCTGCTTTCTTCAACAGGGTACCTGCTGCTTCTGGTCGTGGGTCGCTGGTGCTCTGCCAGTTAACAGGTCCCAGCCATCAGGCTTCAGGCTCATGATCAGAGAAGGCTGTCTCGCTGGAACTTGTCGTTGGCGCGGGTGTTTCGAGTCGTCAACCGACAAAAACGGAAGGCTTCTGAAAAAGCCGGTCGTGTATCTGTTAAACGCCGATGGCAACGGCAACTTTCACTGCTGTAGTCGTCTAGTCACCGACTTTGGTTAGGTCCTCGTGCTTTCACTACTCTTCGAGACCTATCACGTATAAGAAAGTGAGTTGTAGGACTTTAAAAAATTAGGAACTGAGCCGATATCCACTGTGTTTATTTATGCCTTGATCGCAGGCGTAGCATCAGTTTTGCCTTCTTTGTAATCTTTTGTCTTTGTTGGCGTTACGCGCTCCGGTATTATTGTTAACTGACGTTGGTGTCTAGCTCGTCCTTCGGAGAGTATCTTGAGGGCACATGTCGAATATTCGACACGAATAAAAGAACCTACTAGCCGTGCGAAAGAAACCACAACATAACATCGTTATCAGCATTGACAGGACGACTTCGTTTGCAAGGCTTGTTCGCAAGTGACAGTTATTTGTAAACATTAATAAGGCAGAATCAGAAGCATCAGGAGTGTGCATAGGACTAGAAGGCGCACAATTGAAAGTGTGGATCGAGGCAAGTGAAACACGCGCAGCGCATGAGGAAAGGGCAGACCTAGATTAGTTGCCTAAATGCATGGGGCTCGAAGGAGGGGATTTGAACGCGCGGTTGGACGAACGCGAGAGCCGAATTCCGAAAGAAAGGGCTGGAGATAGAGAGTTTCAAGAAAAGATGGGAAAGAAAGGAAGAGAACTAGGACAACTGAAAGAAATAGCATGCAAGTTGACGCCTACATTAACGTGGAAAGATGCGTTGAAACGCGCACTGACTTCGGTAGCCATACGCTGCGAGGCAGCTCTGCTGTAAGGGCAAAGGATGGCCACAAAGACGACGCATTCAAATGCTGTGGGAAAATCTATAGAGAGCATGAGTCTACAAAAACAACAGGATTACCAGAACATATGTCATAACAAGTTGCAGAAGCTGCACGGAGAACTCTAAATTGTTTGCCACAGAGTCCAGTGTAGCGCAGGCTGTAGTAGTGGACTATATGAGTATGTTCGAACATCCTGTGAATAAGCCTCTAAAATTGAGCGAGATCAATGCGTCGAAAAGCGCAGGAGCGAGTTGTCCGGAAGAGTGAGAACAGTGCGCAGAAGCCCTAGTCAAAGAACAAAGAATAGTGTCGCAAGGTCTTCAACACTACGTGATAACGAGAAATGGAAGATGACCTAAATAGAATGCTTCAAAATATCGAGGAAGAAAAGAACAGGCTCTTTAACGGGAAAGAACTGAACCTGAAAAGAGTACTGTTTCACCAGTCTGTTGCAGCGAGAAAGCAGACCTGTGCTTTTTGGCGTTTTGCGTTTCAGAGGTCACTTCGACCAATAACAGCTTACGAGTAAAAAAAGAAAAAACGAATTCTCGGGAAGGCCCCAGTAAGCAGCGTGACGGATAAAGATCTGGGTAACAGAGATTCAAGATCACCGGGCTCGAAAACGCTCTTGTCTGCAGCTGTCGCCATGGGACTGCCTGTTTGTCGTTCAGTTTTTGCTGTGATGACGGAAATTTAGACCTGCCTAGTCTGCAATTTTGGGTAAATTAGTTTTTTGGAAATAATTAAATAAACGGGAACCCTCCATGATGAATGTGTGCAATTTAACTTGTGCTCCACAAAAAAGATAAAAACAACAAAGAAAGCTGGCATAGGCATGGACAAGCAAATAGAAAAGAGTGACGAGTCAATAGGATGGAGCACCACCGATTGTTCGGATGCACGACGAGAGAGAGAGCAAAGCAAATGAAAAGAAGCATTTGAAGCAGCACGAGAAGACGGGCTGCGGTTTTCTGTGGTCGGGTTTCACACACGAAATAGGACCCCTTCCTCCATGAACCGGTGACATGGGGTATTTATGGCTATCTGCTGTTTCTAGCCGTAGGTTACTGGTGTGCTGGTGCTGGGCCAAGATTACTGTGCTCGTTGAGAAATCGGGGCCGTTTGGCTTCAGGGCTCCAGCTCTGATGAGGCTTTCAGGCTGGAATCTACTGTCGGGACCAGCACTCCAAGGGTCAATCAGCAGCATAGGAAGGCTGCTGATACAGCCTGTCGTGTAGCTGCTCAAAGGTTATGGTAACGGCAATGGTAGCTTCGACTCTAGAGACGTCCAGTCACCAATGTTGGTTAGATTCCAGTGACTTCACTAGCCTCCGAGACCAACCGCGTAGTACAGGAACTAATTTGCAGAGCTTGAACGACAAGAAATTGAGTAGATAACTTGTGCGTTCATAAGTAACTTAATCTCAGGTGTAGCATTGCTTGTGTCTTATCGCGGCTGCGGCGGCTGCATTTCCGACGGAGGCGAAAATGTTGTAGGCCCGTGTGCTCTGATTTGGGTGCACATTAAAGAACCCCAGGTGGTTGAAATTTCCGGAGCCCTACACTACGGCGTCTCTCATAAGCATAAGGTTGTTTTTGGACGTTAAGCCCCCCATATTAGTCAATTGGTGTTGTCTTTTATTTACTATTTTGTCTCCGTTTGTAATATGTGCTCTCGTATAACTTTCAATAAATGTTCATTTTAAGCAGCCTCGTCGTTCGGTAAGTGTTTTGGTGTTTGAAGCAAAATCATGACGTAACAGACATCGGAAACTGTGAGTTTCACAAATCCTAGCGTATTCACGAACTGAGTGATCATGACAGGAGCTGCCCTTTTTTATGCTGTTTTTTGACGCTTTCCGCATCGCGCTAGAAGTAGCGTGGTCTTAAGCGAAGTGTGTGTGCGGGGAACGTGTTTTTTTATTAATGTTTCTCAGCATCCGTCGCCGCTTGATTTAATTAAGCGCAGAGTGTCATGAACGATGCAGCGAAGTCGGTAGTTCACCATATTCATGTTCAGAGCAGGCGATGTTTACATTCCGACTTAATAGCGACCGGCAAAGCATGATGCAAGCGGGATGCAGCGTTGATCCAGGTGGATCCAACCTGTAAGAGTGTCAAAGGCAGCAGGTGACGTTGCCTGATCAGCAAACGCTGGTGCTATTGGAAAGACTCCACGATTATCGCACCTGAAAAGAAAGAGCGCTTGCAGTGATAGTTGCAAGTAAATAGCAATGTTCAGTGTTCCCACTTTCTTGTCATCGTGCTTTCATCAATAAAAGGTATCCCAGCTTGTGTCTCATTGGTTTCACAATTAGTGGAACCCCAGCGCTGCGCGCAAGACAAAGCGGTCGATTGGCGGTAAGTACTGATGGGTAGTGCCGTGCTTTGGTTTGCACTCTACTGAATCAGACAGTGTTTTAATTGTGCAACCACCATTCACCTCTAGTTCGTAAGACACATCGTGAACTGCAGAGTGGAACAGTAAAAAGACTTGTCGAATTTCCAGCAAGCCATCAAGCTCGAGCGCACATTTTCAAATTAGCAAATGCACAGTAATAGAAATAATCACAGCGCGGCGTAAAACCACCGTCTGACGAAATTGCAAGTACCATTTTTGACCAAGTGAAACTAGACGCTTTAACCCGACTTTAATTACGCCTTTTTAGAGTGAACAAAGCTCACAGTGGTGGTGGGCGCCGTGCAAATCTAGGCTATTGAGGCGACAACGCCAGTGTTGCGTGAGGCGTTGAGCAGCATAAAGAAGGCGCACTGACAGGTGATGATACATTGTTTTGTATTACCGCTCCTAGATGAAACGACAATCTGCTCACTCCCGCGAAGTCAGCCAATTGCGTGTCCAAGTTTCCAAAGGCAGTTTCTCAACTCATATGCTTGAATAACTCTGCTTCAAAGAGGAGACGCACGACACACGTCTTCAGGAACTTCGCTCCTAAATTAGACATGGAAGCAAACTAAGACGAACCCCAAACTATGTTCAGGCAAGAGAAAGGAATGAGAGAATAGTTTTCACACAGCACGCCCAGCCTGCGTGCTATGTGAAAACTGAGGGGGAAATAATATCATGGTGACCATATTCCCTAGGAACAAAGGCGGCGTTGCTATAGTTACGTGTCGTGCAGTGTACCTAGTCTAGCAGTGAGCGGCAGCGGCAAGTGCGCCTCCGTAGTTATCGTACTGTGCCATGGCCAACAGTTTTCGTGTTGTGCACCACGTTGTTAGTTACGCAGTGCCCTCCCGGCAGTTATTCACTCCTAACAAATGAAAAAAATTACTTTTGTTAGCCTCGGGGTTTCAACCGTACGTAGGACGAGCGCATATTCATCAGTCATCTGGCGGAGGACCCGAACGAAGTATTTGAAGTGTTCTGCGAAATTGGGTTTAGGCACCATGAAAAAAACGGAACCACGACAAACGCCTCGCAGGTCAGTGACGGTTGTGCAGTGTTCGTGCTTGTGACAAAGGATGAGAAAAAAAGTCACAGCTTTGCCGGAAAGGCGAAGCAATTAACGCGATAGCAACGAATTGAAAGGTCACGGGCAGAATTGAAAGCAGATGGAAACATGCCTCGTGCTCCCCATGCACAAAACGTACTAACAGGTACGAATGCACGCGAATAAACGTATCATTTGTTACTTTGCTGTGTCTCAAAAGCACATGCTTTTAGCAAACGGAGACTGCAATGATTGCAGTGACCTTTGTGCACCAGGTAACTACAGAAGAATAGTTCCAGGTAAAGCCCGAGGCCAGCCAAGGCGTACGACCTTGCCCTCCTCGCCGCCGCGAGATAAGGGCTTCCGCACGTTCTTCGCCGGGCGAAGTACGCGTAGGAGATTAGAGTGGGCGCCGCCACACGAGGTGGCGCCACGCGCTCTTTGCGCCATCTTGCTGGTAATGCTGAAAACGCAATTTCCTCCCAGATACTCGTGAGCAGCGGTTATTGGTAGATATAAGTAGCTTGCTGTTTGAATGGTGCAGGATTTGCTCAGGGGTGGCTCAGTGGTTAACGCCTCGCTTTCACGACGCAGAGATCCCACGTTTGATTTCGCGCGCCGGAGTGTTTTTTCTGGATTTTTTTCCATTTTGCGTTTTCATATATACAGATACGTCTACATATGCGGTGCATGACATCGATGCCAACGCTGGCGGCAAAATCCAGCTGAAGGTGTCCTATGGATTGCTATCGCAATAATTTTGGCCAGTAAGACTCAATGAGGACCGTGGACACATACGTTGTTTAGTGTTCGATATCTGTACAGTACCAGCTTTTACGTGCATATAAAACACCTTTTTGTGCCTCGCTTGCTATACGCGCCACCAGCAAGAGGGCAGCGGAACGTGACTCGATAAGATTTTTTATCGAGTCGCATTCCGCTGCCCT